>VCAZ01000155.1:115946-715946 GCA_005784505.1 Bagarius yarrelli
CACACAGTCCTTTATTCGGTAGGACTTATCACACACCTATACTCCCTCCCTGTGATGGAGGCCCGTCAAAGAAGAACCTCTAGCACTTGGAGAAGGAGTTTATGGAAGTTATCTTTAAATATACCAGGCACACAGACACTGACACAGACATAGAGCTCTCATTCACACAAAACGTTTCTTACACCTTCTAACACTACAACCTATTTGCTGATTCACTTCCCCAACACAGCAATTACACTACACACTATTTGCTGATTCACTTCCTTAACACAGCAACTAAACTACATCCGCTGTATTACACTTCCTCTACATACAGCAACTAAACTACATCCGCTGTATTACACTTCCTCTACATACAGCAACTAAACTACATCCGCTGTAATACACTTCCTCTACATACAGTGGTCCCACTAAATACACGTGCACGCTGTCTGCTTACGATGTATGCTGTCCATCAAGGCCCTCTCAACAACATCACAGACTCGCAGGATTCAATCTTTTTAACGTAACATTGTCCATCAAGGCCCACTCAATGAAACAAAGATTAAATCATGCATTCACTCATTTCTGGCATCAAAACACTCGCTATACATTTAACTTTAAGTTCGTTGTTGATGAGGTGTTCCCCACCACGGACTCTCCTAGCAAACAGCACAAACTAAGTATATAAGCAAAACTGCTTACCTTATTTTACGTGGCCACCGTTTGTGCTATCTGCCAGGAACGCCCGCAGCGACCGAACTTGCCCCTGCCAACCTCCTGGCTGGCTCGCCAATTGTTGAAGGAACCACACGAGACACGGTTTTGACACCAGGAAAGAGTAGGTCTTTAATAACATGCGATACTAAAAACCTGAGACATTCTGCAGTCTGCCTCAGGTTTTTAGTATCGCATGTTATTAAAGACCTACTCTTTCCTGGTGTCAAAACCGTGTCTCGTGTGGTTCCTTCAACAGGTTCACTGGCAACTTTGTAGCTGTACAGAATGGACATCTGTATTTCTTTATAAATATAATTGGTAAAAAAAAATGGTGCATCCTTATCACTTGCCAGGTAACATAATTTAAATCACTTTAAATTATATGTAACATGGCTTTGGTGAGACGTTAGGGCAAGTGTTTTGGTAATACTAATTCTGAAATAGCAAAGTGTTTTGGCTTTAAACCTGAGGCTGCATTAGACAAAGGCAAATCAGTTGTGATAAATGTTGAAAGCCACATGTTAGTGGGTTGCAGAAACCACAGACTAGAAAAAAATAGAAACGAGAAGTTATTCTGGGTATAGTGTACGTGGTCTTAATGGAAGGAGATTGTTTGATGAGATCTTTTCAATCTGGAGCTTGAGAGGTATCCTAAAAATATGTCGAGATAGGAGTTAAAAAAGGAGGTAAACATTTACCTTTGGTTGGAGAGCCTTTAAAATACTAATTAGGAACTGGTGGATGGCCTTTCCACGCACTTTAGGATTTTGTGCATAGGAGAGTGAGCATAAGAGAGAGGTCTTTATAAATATTATAAAATAATTAATTAAACAATTAACCAAAAAATTAATTTATTTGTTGATTATTTAAATGTTACAAATAAAATTTCCTTTTTGGAAATCATCCAATGCCTTTGGGAAAAGTGAAGGGGAGGAGTGAATGGCATCTGTTATAGTTTTATAAATGGCTACCATTTTGCAATTAGTACAGTCAAAATACAAAACAAACTCACTTAAGACAGTGGTACTGAGAAAAACATTTTTATTAAAAAGCCCCACAATTAATCAACTGGAATAATGTCATCCTCAGCATTGGGCTAATGGGAGAAGATAGGAGTGAAGGAAATGGAGGAATAATGGATGAAAGTTAAGATTTGTTGGAAGTAAATAGGGGTGGCGATAGTATAGAGAGAGGAGACACACTGTTTTTTGGTATCTGTGACAAATTCCAACAGAGATGTTAACCCGCAGAAGGGCCCAGCTTTTTTATTGCTATCTGGAAAGACCACAGTGTCAGTTTGGGTCGACACTGCAGGTCGGAACTCAAACTAGACGCACAAGTGAGATTTTTTCCTCCAGAGTGCGTAGATGGATGACACAGTCCAGAATGACACCTACCTTCCTAGTCAAACAAGACAGTTAAAAACACCTCACCCGCTGGATGTATTCTCTACGTTTAGCAGTTAAACAAGCTAGAGGAAAAAAGAGAAAAAGTGTTTAAAATCAATGACGTACCACTGGTCATAATTTTTACATAATATGGCCTTAAAAGTAGATAAGTAGTTATAAACTGTGTGAACATCTGAGTGCTGATTTAGAAGAATCATTAAAGAAAATAAAATGGGTGATTCTAGAATGAACTGATAAATCATTAAATGATTAGACTAAATAGAAATCCTAAAATATACAGGCGCAGCTCAATAAATAGAATGTCATAAAGTTCATTTATTTCAGTAATTTAACTTAAATTGTGAAACTCGTGTATTAAATAAATTCAATGCACACAGACTGAAGTATTTTAAGTCTTTGGTTCTTTTAATTGTAAGGATTTTGGCTCACATTAAACAAAACCCACCAATTCACTATCTCAACAAATTAAAATACTTCATAAGATCAATGAAAAAACATTTTTAGTGAATTGTTGGCCTTCTGGAAAGTATGTTCATTTACTGTACATGTACTCAATACTTGGTAGGGACTCCTTTTGCTTTAAGTACTGCCTCAATTCGGCGTGGCATGGAGATGATCAGTCTGTGGCACTGCTGAGGAGGTATGAAAGCCCAGGTTTCTTTGACATTGGCCTTCAGCTCATCTGCATTTTTTGGTCTCTTGTTTCTCATTTTCCTCATGACAATACCCCATAGATTTTCTATGGGGTTCAGGTCTGGTGAGTTTACTGGCCAGTCAAGCACACCAACACTATGGTCATTTAACCAATGTTTGGTGCTTTTGGCACCAAAAAGCTGCTGGAAAATGAAATCAGCATCTTTAATCAGCCAGGGTGGCTCAAATGGTTAAGGTGCTGAGTTGTTAATCTGAAGACCAGAAACACCTGGGTTCAAGCCCCACCTCTGGCAAGTCAACCACTGTTGGGTCCTTGAGCAAGACCCTTAAACCCTCCTGCCCAGGGGCGCTGTATCATAGCTGACCCTGTGCTCTGACCTCAACTTACTAAGATGGGATATGCGAAAAATGCATTTCATTGGCTCTGTACATGTACCTTGGACAATGAATTGAATATTAATTAATTAATTAAAAAGATGGTCAGCAGAAGGAAGCATGAAGTGCTTTAAAATTTCTTGGTAAATGGGTGCAGTGTTTTCAAAAAACACAATGGACCAACACCAGCAGTTGACATTGCACCCCAAATCATCACAGACTGTGGAAATGTAACACTGGACTTCAGGCAACTTGGGCTAGGAGCTTCTCCACCCTTCCTTCAGACTCTAGGATCTTGGTTTCTGTAAGGCTGAAGATGATCAGACCTCTGCTTTTCTACCCCAAATATACGAAGGGCCATTTGGCGTTCATGAAGGCACAGAGGTGCTGATAGCGATCAAGACCGTTAAGACAACATGTGTATACATTAGGGGTCTGCTAAGGGTCACTTGGTTTCACATTTCGTTCTTAGACACATGGTCAGGGAAGGAATGAAAGAGGATTGCAACTAGTGCTCGGGGCTTCTTCTTTTTTCCGGGTCTTTTTCCTGCTGGCTTTTCCTGTGCTAGCTCTTTTCCTGTTCCTCTCTCTTTCTCATGCTCTTTCTCTCTCTTTCTTTTCCTCTCTCTTTCCCTCTCTTTCTCCCTCTCTCTCTCCTTGTCAGGTTACATTTTACATACATACAAGGGTACAATTAATTGTCTATGTTTTACTATTCTTTATCTATTTTGTAACAGATTCAAGTGTAACCAAAGTAAACCATTGTCATTAAACCATTTCAGTTATAAATTGTGTATTAACTAGTCTTTACTCAACCTTAACATTGATGTGCTAACTAAAGCAATACAATATAATCACTTAATAGCAACGCTCTCCCACATATTTAGCTATTATAACGGCGCTTATTTCCATCGCTGGTATGAGTGGCAGTGGGTGGTAATAGACATGAAATGTACAGTTTTATACCATTGTGCTGATAATGTTTCTTTAGTCCATTGGCAATCCTACAGCTTGAACCACCGTAGGCGATTACAGTTTCCAAATAAAATACAAAACTTGCTCTCATTTAAAGTGAGGACTTTGGACCACTGTGCAACAGTGCAGTTCTTCTTCTCCTTAGCCCAAGTAAAATGTCTCTGATGTTGTCTGTGGTTCAGTAGTGGCTTAACAAGAGTAATACCACAACTGTAGCCAAATTTCTTGACATGTTTGTGTGTGGTGGCTTTTGATGCCTTGACCCCAGCTCCAGTCCATTCCTTGTTAAGTTCACCCAAATTCTTGAATCAATTTTGCTTGAAAAACCTCCTAAGGCTGTGGTTCTCTTGGTTGTTTGTGCATATTTTCCTCCACACTTTTTCCTTCCACTCAACCTTCTGTTAACATGCCAGCTTCTTTGGCAATAAATGTTTGTGGCTTACCCTCCTTGCGAAGGGTGTCAATGACTGTCTTCTGGACAACTGTCAGATCAGCAGTCTTCCCCATGAATGTGTAGCCTAATGAAGCAAACTGAGAGACCATTTTGAAGGCTCAGGAAACCTTTGCAGGTGTTTTGAGTTGATTAGCTGATTGGTACATCACCGTATTCTAATTTGTTGAGGTAGTGAATTGGTGGGTTTTTGTTAAACGTGAGCCAATATCATTACAATAAAAAAAAAAAAAAAACAAGATTTAAACTACTTCAGTCTGTGTGCACTGAATTTAATTAAATACACAAGTTTCACAATTTAGGTTGAATTACTGAAATAAATAAACTTTTCCATGACATTCTAATTTATTGAGATGCACCTGTAAGTATTTTACGAAACAAAAAACAAATATGTATATAAAACTTATATGAAAGAGGAGAGTAAATTAAATTAAACTCATGCATTGTTAGCATAAAAATGTTTAGAATACAAAGATTTAAAAATACACAGTGAAAGGGTCCTGGGTTACAGACAAGCCAAATGTAAAAAAATCAGAAAGATAAATGGCTTTTATATTGACATCACTTTTTGAACAAACAATAAGTCATCTTAACTTTAATAGGAAATTATCTCCCAATGAAAAAAAATACATCACAGTACAACCGAGATCACAAGGTATGGTTAACCAACAATGTAACCATACCTTGAGAATATTTGCAATTGCTTTTGGGATAATACGCTGGAGGTTTTGCTTTTTGCTTGTGCCATTTATTGTGGGAAAGATTGCCTTTTGTTAAATCCTCTAAATGCTTTCTGACTGCAATAAATTGAAGAATTTTTGCTCCTCCCACCTTGGACTTAAGAATTTTTATTCTTTTTAGAAGTTTATTATGTTCTTTCTTCATTTAATTAGGACATAGTGGAAATTGGGCCAGCTTGTGACACCCCTACGAATGTGTCCAACACTCTGAGTTCCAACATGTTTTATGGGAGACCACAAAGGGATGGTTAGCATAATGCTTGGGTCACAGAAACCTGAACATCTAAAAATAAGGTAAGCAGACACCTGTAAAACTTAAAGTCTGTGTATAGTTTATCTGTGGCCTGAAAAATGGAGAGGTGGCCCTAGGGAGGGTAAAAGAAGCCGACCTCAGGCTAAAATAACCTAGTAGGTGAAGAAAAACTAATTAATATAAGGCTTGGTGGAAAAGAGTTAGAAATCTCAGCGTGTGTAAGTAATTGTATGAGTAAAGGTGTCCCCCGATATAAGAGTCACTGTCTTTTAGAGACAAAGTGGAACCTGATAAAGTGAAGTGAAATAAAGTGAAGTATTGGTGCGTCACTGCTATTAGAGCAGGGTGGGACCCAAGTGTGTGGAGAATATTAAGTAAATTGTGATATGGAGCGTCACCACAGTAAAAGCAGAGTAGCAGGCTGCATTTGAATGTGGGATGGGACCTGAAAATTATTGGTTATATTGAGGTGAAATATTAGCTCTGATTAAAGTGTTGGCTATTGTATATGCATATTTAGTTTTGGTTTGGAAGCTGAAGCTATTTTGTGGATTATTAGGTGGATGATAAAGAGGCAGGCACTACCCCCTACTAACACATATCAACAAAAATACATTTGTGACTATATAAGAGGATAGAGAAGGAGGAGCTATAGCCAGGATAAGAGTGAGTGTGGGTGTTGGGTGGCATAACTGGATATAGAGACAGAAACCAAAGGAATAAAAAAACATTTGTGAAAAGAGAAAACTTGTAACAGTGTTGAAAAGTGGCAAACAGAGAAACAAATTTCTGATAATTGTGGACTTTGACCAGATTTGATCAGAGTTTATTTACCACTTATCAAAATGGCAGATGCACCAACAATCCACCAAAATAAGCCACAAACAACAACAAATGGCAGAAAAAGTGAGAATAGAAGTAAGGAACAATATGGAACTGCAGAAAGCAGCAAAAATTACTTCGGCTATGGTGAGGAAATAAGAGAATTCATGAGCAGCAATTGCAGAGAGAGGAGGAAAAAGGACTGATAAATCAAAGATCAGGCCATGGTGGAGAATATAAATGTCATCCCAAGAGACAAATGCAGACTCGGTAACAAAAGAGATGAAAGGCATTATAAGATTCAAACAGAGGATGACCAATCAACAACAAATATTTGGAATAAGCAGAACCATTCCTGATTGGCACAGGTGCAATTCACTATCTTTCAAAATGATAAAAAGTGCACTAGCTTCAGCTCCAGCACTGGCTAGTCCAGATTACAGTAAACCATTTCAATTATACGTATACGACCATTACCATGGGTCACCCAGTGACACTATATACATTGCATGCTCTAATTTTGTAATAACCAATGCCAGACAAACAGGCTATGATGCAATACTATCAGCTCCAGAATTAACTATTAAAAGGTGTAGTACAACTAATCCTGCTGATAGAATGGTATTATCAGATTAAGGGACTCCACACGAGTGTAATGAATAGTCAGAAAAGTATTTAAAAGCAAGAGCGGATCTAAGACCAGAACCATTGGAAAATGCTTAATACGTTTTCTTTGTGGACGGATCATTATATCGCACAAGTGAGGGCTCTGAACAATTGGCAGAAATAAAGGCCCTTACTGCAGCCTGCAAATTAGGAGCAGGACAGGAGTGTACAGTTTATACCGATTCTGCATATGCATATGGAGTCTTCATGCATTTGGAGCAATATGGGCACAAAAAGGGTTTTTAAGGGCAGAGGGATTAACAGTAACACATGGGCCAACAATATCTTAACTATTGAGGCCCATGATGTTACCTATAGCATTAGCAATTGTACATGGCACACATGTAAGATGATTCACTTGTTACTAGGGGTAACACTGCAGCAGATGAAAGGGCCAAAAAGCAGCTGTAGGGAACACTTATGTACTGGCACTAATGCAGGAAGAATTACAAACCCAGTACAAATTAATGTAACAATAGATGATATTAGACAACATCAAGAGACAGTCCAGACAGTCCAGAGAAGAAACTGAAATGAAAGAAGTGAGGGGCTGTACTAGATCCCAGTATGGAGAGGTTCTGACAGAATATGTATTCTCTCGCTGCTCTTCTCCCAATGCTAATGAAAGATGTTCAAAGAGTATCCCACTGCAATAAAAGATAGGTTGCAACCAAAATTTAAAAAAAGTGGTGGTTGCCATATTTGGCAACAAATCCTTCAGCAAAATTTGTGCAACACGAAAAGTGCAAAAACATTTTTCAGCTCCAATAAGTCATATTCTGCAACCACAAGGACCATTCAGACATCTTATGTTGACATGGTAGACAGAAAAGAGGGAAAGAGATACATTTTAGTAATAGTAGGTCCATGAATTACCCTTGGCTCTAATGAAGATGCGTACACAAACTAACCAAAACACACATTTTACCCCACATAAAATGTTAACATTCTGTACGGGAACCTTATGAGGACCCTCCATTGCAACAGCTGGAAGGTAAAATGACTAGCTACATGCAACAATTGACCAAAATACATAGAACTTTGTATTTACAGGTCAAAGACGTAGTGCACGGTGAACAGGTAAAAGAGGAAGCATCGTTGGTTGAACCAGGAGACTACACTTACATAAAGCTGTTCAAAAAGAAATACTGAAAGGATCTCCAAAGGGAAGATCGTTTCAAGGTTGTAGCAGCAACAACTACTGCAGTCAAAATAAAAGGTAAGCACCTCAATCACTGCTATCGTACTCCAGTGCCAGGGCAAGAACAAAACAGGCCAAGACCAACAAAAGCGTAACCTGATACGGACACTGACTCAGACAGCTACAACGACTCAGACAGACCAGGTCCCTCAACCAAAGAAGGCCCAGCAAAACACACATGAGCAAAGACATAGCGAAAAGAAGTCAGAAGTGCCACTAACAAACTAAAAGAACAAGGAAAAGGAGGGGATGTTTAGTCCACTATTGAACAAACAGAAGATCTGGCAGGAAAAAACACAGAACCTGTCACTGAACAGACAATCACAAATAATCAGCCAGATGAACAAATTGCAGGACCTAGGGAAATATCCACAGGACAAAGTAACAAGCCCAGTGAAACAACCAAAAGTGAACCCCAGAAACTGGAAAATCAATCACATCCTGGGGAAGTGACTGTAAATTTATCAGATGAATTTTTGGATTACAACCATGGTCCAGAATTTACCTTAAGTCAACTTACGACAATTTATACAGCACTATTTATACAGAACTATTCCCTGAGTTGAAAGCTTTAGTAAACTAAGCACCGTAAGAAAATGGCCACATTAACAACAGAAGACCTACAGAAAAAGATTAGCTAAAAATAGTAGAGGCAGCACTTTTATATTTACTGTTCAGTTGGATGGCAATTCAATAGACTATCTATGACCAAGCATAATTTGTGGCATCAAACAAGACAATGATTGATATAAACAAACAATAAATAGTAGCCCAAGGTTGATTGAAAATACTGTATACGTGCAATGGGCAAAAGGGCAAAATGAAGCTGGAACCAGTAATTTAGACAAATTGGCTATAACAAATCACCATATATGTGAACTGAGTTTGATGACAGTCGTGTACAAGGTCCACAAGCTCCCCGACAAATACCCAACCAGTCTTGTACACTGTGGACACAATGGACAGCCTATGCCCATACCACCATCAGTTGCAAAAACAGGGTGGTATTACATGCCTGGATGGCCAGGGCTAAATGGGCCTTAGACACACCACAAACAGATTATACTATGACACTAAAAATCAAGACACCACAGCCAGGAAAACAAAACATTAATTAGATTAAGACTAAATGGGTAACAGTGACAGGGCACCTAGGATTGTCTTACCATGTAAGACAATCCTTCCCCTATAAAACTTTGGTGTGGACAACAATCAACGTTTTATTGTGTGATTTACAAAAAACAATTCAATGTAACAGTATACCTATCACGATGGCAGGAAGGAAAAGGTGTGCAACAAATTATAATTGACATTTGGGCCAAATGCACCTCTAAAAAAGGAGGTGTATGCAAACCACTGACAAAGCTACCACAATTGGCTTACCTCTGAAATAGTCAGTCTAACGAATGTCACTTCGGAGAAGGAGGTACAGTTAGATACAAATCTTTATAAACAATGGCTATATGATTCCGCACGACAGGGACCTGAAAATAGCACAGGCATAGTGTGTCACAGCAAATCCCATTAAGGGTAATGCCAACTTGTGGCCTAAAAGAATGTAATGGTCCAACATATGATATCAATAACTTATGCCCAGTATTTTGCCTATTAGGATCAGTGACCATGTCCCATGGAGGAATATGGATGCATAATTATAGGTCCTTGTGCACCTTTCATCAATCACGAAATTGCGCATTTCTCTACCTTATTGGATTTACAAACTTTGTCCATCGCATGTCTGGTTCTGGTAGGCTACCACAAGCAAACAAACAGTGCTTAAAAGGAGCATCAGCATACTTATTATTAATGGACCTTGTCTTCTTTTCTTTTATTTTCAAACTTAATTTATTTTTTGTTCCATGTGAATATTATACTGCGTTATAATTAAGGTAAACTTCGTGAGAATACTCACTGTCGCACAAACTGCCCCAAAATTGTCATTGTGAGGGTTTTTGCCTACTCCTAGTTCACCCTTTTTGAGAATGAGCAAACTACTGCAGTCATTCACTGAATTAATTGTTGGGGAATAATGTTATGTTTATTTTTGATTTTTCTTATTCCTTTTGATTTTTACTTTTTTCCGTGATGGAGGGAAGAGAGACTAAAGAAGAAGAGATAAAGAAAGTAAATGGTTTTTTTCTGCTGTTTTCACTATTAGAAGTAGAGGCACCGCTGGGCTTTTTTACTGATAGATACAGAGGATCCGTCAATGTTCAGTGAAAAGTAGTCATTCTTTGCTCTTCTGAAGTCAACAACTATCTCCTTAGTCAGCAGTGTGAACAGCAGTGGGCTGAGCACACAGCCCTGTGGGGCCCCAGTCCTCAGTGTGGTGGTGTTGGAGATGCTGCTACCAATCCGGGCTGACTGAGGTCTTCCAGTCAAAAAGTCCGGGATCCAGTTACAAATAGAGGTGTTCAGGCCCAGCAGGCTCAGCTTCTCAATCAGGTGCTGAGGAATGATTGTGTTGAATGCTGAACTGAAGTCTATGAACAGCCTTCGTATGTTATATCTTTATTGTCCAGGTGTGTAACCAGATGGAGGGTTGTAGCAATGGCATCGTCCGTGGAACGGTTCGGACAGTTCACAAACTGTGATGGGTTCAGTGTGGGAGGCAGCAGGGTCTTAATGTGCCTCATGATGATCCTTACTAAGCACTTCATCACGATGGGTGTGAGTGAGACGGGATGGTAGTCATTGAGGCAGGAGATTGTCAACTTCTTCGGCACAGGCTTGATTTTCGGCTCCTCCTCTCTGCTGGTAAATAGAAATTACCAGAATCAAACTTTGAGCTGTCAGAGTTTATTTCAGTCCAAGAGGAATCATGTCTTGGCTTGGTCTGAATTGACCATTGAACAACGTGCATTTCTTTTGGTGTCATTCTGGGCATCATTTCTTAACCATACAGGTAAATTCTAGGAGCGTTTAGCAGGCAAAGCCCACTGGACAGAACAGATACACTACCATCCAGAACAGATACACTACCTGCTGACACAACTTTAGAAGCATCTCATTTTAAGAACTCACACAGCCTAGAAGTGTCCGTGTTCATTCACTGATATATAACATCCAGTATTTCCAGATATCCAATAAAGGCTTAACTGAGGCTTACTAGATTTGCCTGAGCATGGTTAGCATGAGAGCATTGAGGGAGTTGGTTCACACAAGGACTTTGGGCACATGCATTAAATTTGTGACCACTAGGACTAATGTGGTAACTTTTTTTACTCCCAAGAATTCAAAAGTTAATGTCAAATTCAGTTCCACATGGGCCGAATAGGAAACTGACTGCCTATTGTCTCCTTATATTTCTAGTAATGACCCTAATTACTTTATAGGGTAATTTGAAAGATGATCTTTTGCTGACCTCTAAACTCACTTGCTTTTTCAGGTTGATGTTTTTGCAATTCTGGGACAGTTAGTTGAGCTCTGCAACCTGTTTTGTTAGTTTAACAATTTCCTTAGCCTCTGAGCTTCTGTTTGGGATCTTTTGAGAGACTCATAGATTCATAGATCAATATGAATCTATGTATAGATTCATAGATCAATCAAATTGACTGATATAATTAATGTTAAATTTTGTCTTTTCTGATGTATTTTTGTGAAGCTGCTTCGAAACAATCCCGATTGTTAAAAGCGCTACATAAATAAGGGTGACTTGACAAGACATATAAAGCATTCATATGTCACTACACATTTTGCTATTTATAATTCAAATGTGCATTTCATTTTATTAGTACCATCAACTGCATTATTATTAATGCAAAATAATAATTTCACTCACATAAATCCACGATAAAATCTGTTTAAGTTAGTTCCTGCTTCTGATTTCGCTTGAAAACCTCATGTAAAACCTGGAAATAAACTTTTTCCATTGTGCCCCATTCTGAGCTGTCATTAAGTTGGAAGTGCTAAGATTCTTTGAAAATCCTGTCCTTTTATACCTTTGGAATTTAGTCCCTCCTCTCTTTTAACCAATGAATTTCCATTATTACCAAATGTACCCAAACAGATCCCTCCAATTATGATGTAGTTACCATTATTTCGCAATCTCCCTATTGTAATGTACATTACCCCTTATTTCAGAATGATGTAATTGTACATTGTGATGTAAGTTACATGGTTAGGTAACTACTGATCTGGGTTGCATTGTGATGTAATTTTCTCATTATGAGATAATTTCCTATTAAAGTCAAGTTTGACTTCCTACTTGTTAAAAAAAGATGTCCTCAATTTAAAAGCCTTTTCTCTTACTGATTTTTTCACACTTGGCTTGCCTGCAACCTGAGACCTTTTCGCTGTGGATTTTTTCGTACTCTTAAACTTCGTTTAATTTTATTTACTCTCCTCTTTTATATAGGATTTTTTTAATTTTTTGTTGTTTCTTAAACTACTTCTACGTTTTAATAACATTTACTGAGTAGAACATTTTCCTCTAAAGAACTGTTTAACTAAAACTAAATAAAGTAAAACTAAGCAGTGGTCTAGTAGACATAGATGAAGATGGAGAGGCAGTTTGAGATCACAGCTTAACTTCTGAATGCCCCGCTTGCCTCTTCGTTGACACAGTCCACCCTGAGAGAGAGGTCTCAGGAGGCAAAGAAGCAGTCAGCGGCATCCCAGATACCTGCCTCACCGTTTTCAGGTCCCAGGGTATGCTGGGTGAGAGCATTCCCAAAGACATGAAGGATCATACTGCAGAGTTCGGGTACCTCACCTTTGCTGCGTCTCCAGGGAGATTACTAGCTCTGCCCCCAAATGTGCTTCAGGGCGTGAGATCTCCCATGGGGCTCTAAACACAAGATGATACAACCATCAGGTCATTCCCCGTTTTACAACATGGATGCACCCTCGACTCAGGGTTTCAGGGTGCTCAAGTCTTACGGTTTCTCACACACACCTGGTCAGTGATTAGGTGCTATGGCGTCATGGGCATATCCTTCCCAAAGCATTTCAATGCAGCTCAAATTCTTGAAGGGAAACATCTCCAGGTTATGTATGTAGCCATGGTTTCCCAAGGGAACAGGACATGCTTTAACCCCAGCATCCCTGATGCACTAAATGCGAGCTTACTGAGATGCGCTCCCGCTCGTGTTTATAAAGCGTTAATTCCTAGTCAATGATGTCACCTACTTGTGATTTAATGCTATCTGATTCATTGGATTACACATGTGCTTTAGGTCGAAGGTTATATAAGGGCGTTCTCAAAGCATTCCGATGCAGCTTCTCGTTCCTTCAGGTAACTATGTTTACATAAGCAACCTGGAGACATATTTTATGATCAGCTAAGATAGATTAAAAAATTATACAATTATTCTGTATGATTATAGATGTCCATACAATTTTAGAAAAATAATGCTAAATAGAAATACTTTTAATGTGGTCAAGCATCTGAACACTCAAAGAGAAAAGTTCCCAACTTTAGGATTTTTGTTTGCGGTTAACATTTTAACATATTTACATTACGCTTAGTTAATCTTTGGAGACATTACCATCATTGTTATTATTATAATTTAAACTATGCGGCCCTACTTCAAACAGTGACTTTGTTACAAAATAGGCATGCTTGCAATTTTTACTTAGTATGTGATAGCTCGTAAAATACTTCTACGGCCTTTTTGCTGTTATAAATCAATGATATAAAGATAAGCAAAAAAAAAAGCTCCTTTGTCTCACCCACATCTTATTTGCTTCTGAATGTGGGCGTAGGAGATGTATGCATTTATGCAATTTTGTAAAAATATTTAATATTATATTATTTTATATACTATTGTATAGAAAACCTCATGATTCATTTATTTGCCTTTCAGGGTGGAAAAACAAGCATACAGTACATTTGCAAGTATGGACATATACATTTACAAATTCACTAAAGCATCTACTAAATTGTAACTAATATAATATAGGATAATATACAACCCAAAATCTGAAAAAGTTGGAATGATATTTGAGTAGAATAAAAAACTAAAAGACTTTTAGACCAATATTTTATTTACAATAGAACATAGATAACATAACAAATGTGAAATTGTACCTTTTCATGCACAAAATGATCTAATTTTAAATTTGATGCCTGCTACAAGTCTCAAAATAATTGTGACTGTTATGTGACTGTTGTTGCTTGGCTGTGTTTCTATAAGTGGAGCCCATCTGTGACGGACCAATGAAGATTGCGCACCTGACCAGATGAGTGGACCGTATCATTTAATTGATTTATCAAATTTCTCTGAATCTTTTGATAATGCTATGCACTGTGTATGATGAGATTTTCAAAGCATTAAAAATTTGAAGTTAAAGAAATGTTGTTTTTAAGGTATTCCACAATCTTTTGCTGATTGGCAAGCCTCTGCCTTTCTCTACTTCTCAGAGACTCTGCCTCTCTAATTCCTTTTTATAGATAATTGTGTAATAGCTAACATTTAGCATTATATAAATGCTAAATGTTCTCTTAGGTAAATCTTTTTAAAATGCATTGCTTTTGTTTTTTTGTATTTTGTATTGTTTGTATTGCCCTTTGTTGCCCGTGCTCCCAACTTTTTTGAGACCTGTAACAGGCATCAAATTTAAAATTAGCTCATTTAATGTATAAAAGTGTAAAATTGCTTTGTTTAAACAATTAAGTTGTCTATGTTATATTGTAAATAAAATATTGGCTCATGTGATTTGGAAATCTTTTATTTTTTATTTCATTCAAATTTTAAAACATTTCAACTTTTCTGGAATTCAGGTTGTATTACAAGAACTTACAATACAATATACAATATAAATAGTGTCTTTTGAATATGACTGTGCTACATAAGTAGTGTCCCCAAATGGTGATGGGAAATTTGTCCCTTACAGTTGCTCAATTGTTTTCAACCATTTGCTCCTCCTTTTCTCTCTCACTGTAGGAAGAAATCGACTTTATGATTTGTACACAACAGGTGCAATTAATTTCCCACTCTCATTTCCACACACTTACAGAACTGCTTTCTGCCACACCCCATTTCCACACAAAACCCACCAATGTGATCTGCGTGTTGGCATCCTTCATGTGATGGAGACACTGGAGTGGGGAAGAAGAACAGAGGAAGAAGCAGAGTGTATGGACCACCCTCTTAATGGACAGGCACTTTTGTACTGCTGACACATAGCAAGGGGCCCTCCTTCCTAGCCCTCCACCACCTGCTACAGCACGGCCGCAAGCCAATGGTCCAATCCATCTGTCTGCAGGAAAAAAGGAGAAATAAATTAGGGAAATGTAGTAGCATTCCATCACACAGTGTTGCTTTTACCTGAGTAAGGGTCTGCTGCCACAGCTCCATCCCCTTTTTAGTCGGATCAGTCAGCAGGCTGGTGTTGTCTAACTACTTAGGTATAAACCTACGATAATATCCAGCAAGCCCCAGGAACCTTGGGCCTCGGGCAGACTTATCAATTTGGGGACATACCTGCCCTTAACCCCACAGGTGCACAGCCCTATCATACATCGAGGACCTGGGCCTGGAGCAAATTTTCCTGTTAAAGACACCCCAATGTGAGTTTTACTCTCAGGTCCAGAAGATTTTATTTTTACTATTTAAAAGTCTTCTACACCTTTTGGCTGTTCCCTTTTAGGGGTCCTAACAGCGAATCATCTGTCTTCATCTAACATTATTCTCCACATTCTCAGTGTATTAGCTGTTTGGGACTGCAGCATTTGCAGTAACACTTGAGAGTGCCACAGATTAGCTATCGGCCATTCTATGGCAGTCATAGTAGCAGTGGTGTTACTAAGATGATACTAAGCAGTTGGCTTATGCTTTTATTAAAATTGCAGGCTTTGCTTTTTTAAATTGCACCCAAAAATGTCAATATTGTTGATTTGCACTTAAAGACAGTTTTTAATACCTTTTTTTGGCTTGAAGAATCATATTTTAACCCTATTTTACTCCTAATAATTTTAGTCAAATCATAATCTAAAATCTAAAAAAAAGAAATCCAAAATTAAAACTAAGTAATTGTAAAAACAAAAAAACAATGGTTTGCAAATGCCATATCTTATCTATCTTTTTGGATTCTCATAATAAAGGGTTGGAATAGTTGACAAAATTCAAATCAATTTTATTTGTATAGTGCTTTTTACAATGGCCAGTGTGTCAAAGCCAAGGGTGACAGTGGCAAGGAAAATCTCCCTTAGATGGTAATAGGAAGAAACATTGGGAGGAACTAGGCTCAATAGAGAGTCCATACTCATTTGGATAATAAACAGATAGCAGGAATTTAGGTGAAAAACAGTTGGAGTGTCCTCGTGGCAGAGTGGAATATCCTCAACATGGTGATGTGACGTGATCATCAACCGGAGGCGGGACAGGAGGAAGGGTCAAACAGGTCCAGAGTGGAGAGGGGGACTTAATCACATTTCTAAATTTACGAACTGATGGCAATCGGTCAAATAGGACCTCAGCCAGAAGAGAGCTGTTCCCTTAATTTCTACAACCTTTTCTGATTTGTGAAGAAATTTTATTATTAATGGTGTCAAAAGCTGCACTGAGATCAAGTAAGATAAGCAAAGAGACACAACCCTGATCAGAGGCCAATAGGAGGTCATTTACTACTTTAAGAAGCGCTGTCTCTGTGATGTGATAAGGCCTAAATCCTGATTGGTACAGTTAGTGTATGTTATTCCTGTGTAAATATGAACATAGTTGCTGCGCTACTATCTTTCCTTGGATTTTTGCGATAAAGGGGAGGTTTGATATCAGCCTGTAGTTTGACTGCTCACCGGGGTCAAGGTCAGGTTTTTTAATTAGTGGTTTGATGACTGCTAATTTAAAAGATTTTGGAATATGCTGTGTAAAGAGTTAACTATTTTCAACAGGGGTTCTGTTACTGCTGGTACTATCTTCTTATGAAAGTGTGTTGGTTTAGGATTTAATAAACAAATTGATGATTTTGCAGAAGAGCTAAGTAAAATTAGATCTTTCTCTTTCTTTTTAGAATCAATTGAATAATCTGGTTTCAAGGCCTGAATTTTCTGCATAATGCTCCTAAGTTTTTCCAAATCAATGCTGTAGTAATTTACCACTACTATGTATTCTGCATTATTCCAAGTGAATAGATCAGTATTAGTTCTTGGAGGGTGCCATCTTTTTTATGGCTTCTACTTTTTTAGGATCAGGTTTGATTCCAGGTTTGATTCCATTCCAACCCAAGGCAGTGACCAAAATAGCCATCTTCAGGAACGCATATAGTTCTTTTCTCAGGATTAGGGCGCACCCCTTTTTCTTAAGATCATTCTAACATAGCCCTGAGATTACTCATGCTCCTCCTTGGTCTTTCCATAGACCAAAATGTCATCTACAATAACAACGATTCCAGTCAAGTTTTTATAGAGCTCATCTATTTTCTGTTGGAAAATGTCCTAAGCTGAAACAATGCCAAAGGGTAAGCGACAATATCTGTATCTACCGAAGATTTTGTTGAAAGTGGTCAACTTTGAGGATTTTTTTGAAAGTTTAACTGCCCAATAGCCATATCTATCATTCATTACACTGATGTACCGGGCTCCAGCCAGCCTTGGCGTAATGTCTTCTAGTGTAAGTAGTGGATAGTGTGGGCGTTTTATAGATATATTAAAATCACGTGAATCCAGACATACTCTAAGCTTGCCAGTTTTCGGCTTTTCTACAATACATAGGACATTTCCCAATCAGTCGGTTCTGTTGTTTTTTTGTAATCCCTTGCTTCTCTGTAGAGTTAAGCTTGTCTTTTAGCCGGTCTCGCAGCGCATAAGGAATTCTCCTTGGTGGATGTATGACTGGTGTAGCTGAGGGGTCCAGGCGAATGTTGCATTCTCCTGGAAACAGACCAATACCTGTAAACACATCACTTTGGAGATGAGACTGACAGCACCAGCTTAATCATGTACAAATCCAAACATGCTTTCAGTTCCACTGGTGGTGATTGAGTGTCCACGATGAAGAAATCTAGTGGCATGGCATTTTGTTTGTATATGCAGTGCAGCTGACATGTACCCTTAACTGACAACTGCTGCCCATTATATCCTTTGAGCTTTTTACGTGTATACTGCATCTTTGTCTCTGTTGTAACTTTGCTGAACTCTCTTAATGGAATTACATTAAACTAGGCTCTTGTGTCTAGTTTGAATTTTACCAGCGAGCCATGTTCACCTATCTCAACTTTAGCAAATGCATGTGTGACTGTGTCAAAAAAGAATTCAATACTTACATTAACATGTCTATCGTCAGGTTTTGTTTTCGTTTACAGAGTGCACTAACTTGGTTTTGGACTTGCATACCTTTGCAAAGTGATTCCACTTGCCACATTTGGCAGACTGTTTTCCTTTTGCTGGACTTGTGCTCTTTTCCGCAGTATCCACATGCATTTAGGCGTTCTGCCAGTGTGTTGTTTTTTTGTGTTGCCATGTCTCTTTTGTAGAATTTTTGTATATTTTCTTATTTCATGCACTTGCTGCTTCTGCTCCGCTTTGCTGCCACTCGCTCTGCTTTTCATTTGGGCTTGCAATCTGGCAATGTTCAGCGCCCTGGTTCACGAGTAATCTGAGCTTCGTGACAAATTGATCAAAAGTTTTCAGGGCAGACTGCATTTTCTGATTAAACTTGTATCTGCCAAATATTGGGTTAGCTTTGAGAATTTTGTAGGCTTCAAAACTGTCATAGTAAGTTTTGGGTAACTTAACTTCCTCCATGGTGAGAGTTCCTGCGTTATATATGTCTCTGCTTTTTGTCTCCGACCCACAACAGCAAATAGCTGCATCTCTCCGGCTTTTTTTGCGACAGCTTCCCTGTCCCTGCTGAAGATAAGCATTACCAAAGTATGATGCTGCCACCACTATTTTTTACAATGGAGATGGTGTGTTCAGTGTAATGAACAGAGTTTAACTTTGGCCAGAGCACCTTTCTGCACATGTTTGCTGTGTCCCCTACATGGCTTGTGGCAAACTGCAAACAGGAGTTCTTATGTCTTTCTTTTAACAATGGCTTTGTTCTGTGGTTATTAAGCACAACTTGCTGTCCTTTTGTTAATTAATTTTTAATTTTCCATAATTTTAACTGATTTTACGAGTTTATTTACTCATCCCAGTAATCTTAGTTTACTGATCCTTTTCCTCTTTTTTGAATCTGGAGTCTACACCAACAACCCAGTTTGCAGAGCATGGAAAATGTACTCACATTCACACACCCATTCTTAAACATACTTGTCTTCTTTAAAGTTGTAAAAAAAAAAAATTGCATTCTTGTACATGTTCTTTGTGACTTGTTAAATTGGAAATATGATGTTATTACAGAATGCAGAAGAACTAGTTAATGCTTTTCTACATGCTTATTTTACTGTAATGCTTTACTCTCTGGGTTTTCTGTTTAGTGCATAAATAAGCTCCAGTTTGTTCAGAATGCAGCAGCAAGAGTCCTTACCAGATCTAGAAAATATGACCACATCACCCCTGTTTTAATCAGTGTACACTGGCTTCCCATTAAATATCATATTGATTATAAAAATATTACTACTGACATATAAAGCACTTAATGGTCTTTCGTCCCAGTATCTAAATTAACTTTTGTATCATTAATATTCTCCACGCCTACTTAAATCCAAAGGTGCAGGCTATTTGTTGAAACCTCAAATGATGAAGACCACACTAGGGGGCAGAGCTTTCTTTTTACAAAGCCTCACAGTTATGGAACAAGCTTCCAATTAGTATTGGGGAATCAGACATAGTCTCAGTGTTTAAATCAAAGCTTAAAACACATTTAATCAGCGACCTCGTTAATTTTTCTTAGGTAAAGGAGCAGAACTGGAGGAATCATAGATAGAGTGTCTGGTGAACTGGGACAGTTGTATGCTGTCATTTTACCACTCGCTCAGGCTTGTTGACAGTGGTGTGGCCGCCCCGGCTTTTATCCCAGAGATCCCTTATGTCTGTGTTACGTTAATTAATCATCCAATTCTCTCTCTCTGTCTTTTTCTTTCTCTCTCGGTCGAGTTAAGCATGCCTATGACGTACCAGTGACTAGTGTTTCTGCCCCTTTACTTGAATTTGCTTAATCATCCTTCTGGATTTGTTTTTTGTGAGGCCAGTCTGCTGTTTCTTATCTACGGCGTATGAATCCATGAAATTATAGAGCCACACAAAATCTTTGAGGATGAATTGTGACTTACTCTGATCCACTGACCTAAGGCTGCAGTTCACACTGCATTTAATTACCTCAACATCGTCAGCTGTATTAAACTGACATTCTGTGTCACCCAGATGAGGATGGGTTCTCTCTTAGAAACCCTGATAGGACCAAGACTTTTCTTATTTTATTTTAAATTAAAAGATGAACACAATATCTGATCACTAAGCGATCCACCTGTGTCATGTCTACATTTATTTTACTCGTTCTTGTTGCTTTTATGCAATAGATAATTAATAATTTGTTTTAGTTTAGTAATTTCATTTAAAAATATTTTCATTTTGCAGTGGCATTATGCACATTTATTAATAGTGATTTTAGAAGCAAGGGTAAAGTAATGCACATGCTGCATCCCTGCAGGTCATGCAGTCAGTTAAATCGACTGCTTAGCCCAATCAGCTTCTTTCTGCTGTGTTCCAATCAGTTGGCAACTCAAATACAGTGTAACTTGTAAAATTTGTCTTTTGCTAATTTGCCTGTTTATTTACTGCTGTAAGCTTAGCTGCTTGTGCTGAGAGGTGTGAAGGTAGTGATTGAGCAACTAATGTTTTATTTTGTGTTACCACAGCAAACCCAACGCAATTTTGACTTATTTCTGATTCTCTGGACACTGACCCATCCACAAATAGTTTCAAGTCATGGTTTGTCAGAGGTGTTTGATATAAGTCTGGTCTGGGGCTGAAAATTTCACTAACAACTGATACATAATTGTGTTGGTCTCCTTCTGCATCTGTGGACAAAAAAAAATATCAGAAGCTAAACTACATTTAGAAATTGTATTACTTTATTCCCAACAGTTAATTCTCTTTATTTTATATCGTTTCTCTTGGCTGCACTGCTTCCAGTACGTGTATGTGGATGTTAGATTTTTTGTCCAATCAGATTACTATGATTACAGTTTACAGTTACTATGTGGTGCCATGTTAATCTAATCTGCCCAAAGCCTTCAGTATCAGTAGTGCTGGCCCATGTAACTTAAACTATATTAGCAGTGACAGATTGCTAATTGGCTAATATTATTAAAGACTGTTTCTTTAACCAATCAGATTTTTAAATGCGACTCTCAGCGCATGCTAGGTGCCCTACGATGACGATAACATTTTACCGTCCTCTCATTGTCCCTGTTTTCCATTTACATCTCAGTTTCATTCATTATCAGACACTCTTGTGCAGAGCGACGTACAAGAAGTGCTTTGAGTCACATCAAAAACAGCTCAATACTGATAATAGTTCACAAAAAGGTGCAACAACAACAAAAAACCTGTTGAATAGAGGGTTTTTTTTGGGTTTTTTTTTTAAATTTTGTTTTTAAATGTCAAGAGCAAGGTATTTAAGAAAAAGATGAGTTTTCAAACGCCTCTTAAAGACAGCTAGTGACTCTGCTGTTCTGACATTGATGGGAAGTTCGTTCTACCATCTTGGTGCCAGAACAGAGAAAAGTCTTGAGGCAGACCTACCTTGTGTCCTAGGGGATGGTGGAACAAGCTGAGCAGTGCTTGTGGATCTGAGAGAGCGTGGTGCGATGCGAGTAGTGATAAGTGTTTGTAGGTAGGAGGGTGCAGCTCCGTTTCTGGCTTTGTAGGCAAGCGTCAGTGTTTTGAATCTGATGCGTCCAGCTAGTGGGAGCCAATGGAGGGAGCGCAGCAGTGGTGTGTGAGAACTTTGGTAGATTAAAAACAACACGTGCAGCTGCATTCTGAATCATTTGCAGATGGCGAATTGCACTCAGAGGTCAGGAGCAAGTTGCAGTAGTCTAGTTTAGAAATTACAAGAGACTGCACAAGCAACTGGGTGGCCTAAGTGGTTAAGAAAGTTCGAACCCTCCGGATGTTATGCAGGATAAACCTGCAGGAACATTATATATATATATACATACATATCCATATCCACTCCTTGTCTCCCTTCTGCTCCACTCCCCCACTAAACATTAACATGGTCTCAGACATACTTAAAATTTCGTTTTTAAGGTAGACTTTTCTAGAAAACTTAGACATCATGAGAAGAGGTCGTCTAACCCCAAAGATAGCAAGCTTGTTTCAGAGTTTCTTTGCTGCTTCCAGACCAGTGCCTATGAACGGTAATCCTGAATTATAGTCTTTAAATGTATTAGATATTTAATTTTCAATTAATTCTTAATACGCAAAATGCCTCTTTATTTGTAATGCCACGCCATGTTAGATTGTGTTTTTGTTAAGTATCAATGGTTTCTATAATTGCGACATGATGTTATTAAGAGGTGTATTAGTCATGTAAGTCCCCACTGAAGGGCCAGGTACCAAATGCGCCACTGTGTATTTACTAAATTTATAACTAAGTCATCTAGCTGCTGCTGCTTAGGAGAAGCATAGCTACTGCATCATACAATATAAATGCACTCATCAAACAGTCCAAAATTGTAATTAATTTTTTTTTATTTATTTTTATTTTTCATTTTGAATGTTTGTGTCTCTCCTTAGGAAGGTGACAAAAATAAAGCTTCTGTATCTTTTTCAAACTGTTCTTTTGTGGGTGCAGTCAATATGCAATCATCTTAAAATTGCAAAACAACATTTTTTAAAATTTTGTTAGTGCTACAATTGTTGATGATTCCTGCAATAGCTTCTGGTTTTAATGGATACTTTTTTGGGGCTGAAATCAGATTTCAAAATATTGTGTACTGGAGGGCAATTTTTGATTAGCTCTACATCATCTTTACCAGTTGCCCATAATTCCAGCCCAGCGTCAGAAAGCTTGACCCTCAACAGCAGAAATTTCTTAATTTTTGTTTGTGCCAACTATAAATTTTACTGTTAAACCAGTAGAGGTTTCGCCTGAACCATCATAAATAAGAATGTCAACAAAGACGAATGTTGGTTCATAATAATTTCAATTTTGTGACTTAAACCATTCCGTGACAGAAACTCCAGATGTTTCCAATGAGAGCAAGTTGCAATCACTCACTTAAGATAATTCTGGAAATTCACACAACATTATCAGTTTCCTGCTTCTAGGTAAACTATAAATTTAACAGGCATATTTTATATACAGTCAGAATTAGAGTACCAATTTTCTTATAGCTAGCTATGTCATATTTATTATATGCCCTTTCATGGTAAATTCTTTTATCTGGGGTATGGGTAAAAGGAGTAGTATTGAGAAAAAGTAGAACATTTAAATGAATAAATGATTATTGTCATTGTAACACATACAACTGTACCATCTACCTGATAGAAGAAATTCAAATAGGTGGTGTTCAGGGTGTGAGGTGTTCTTTATTATATTCTGTGCTTTTTTTGAGACAGTGGGAGCTGTGTAGTTCTTCCAGAGTAAGGAAAGGGCAGTCGACAATCTTCTGGGCTGTGTTAATGACCCTCTGCCGTGTTTTCCTCTGATCCATGGTGCAGCTTGTGTAGCAGAAACATATACAGTTTTTCAGTAGGCTCTATATGGAGCACTGATAAAAGGACACCAACTCCTAGTGATGTTTTTACTGAGCACCCTCAGAAAGTGCAGTCTTTGCTGGGCTTTTTTCAGCAGCTCAAAAGTGTTCATGCTTTAGGTCAAGCCCCTCTCAATGTAGACTCCCAGTAAGTGGTAGTCAGTCATCCTCTCCACACTGTCTGGCTGATAATTAGTGGTACAATATTTGTTTTTTTTCTTTCTGTAATCTACAACCTTTCTTGGTTTTTTGAGGTGTTTAGGAGCAGATTATTATCCCTGCACCACTCTGTTAACAGCTCCACCTGTAGGAGAACTCACTCCCCCCTACGATGAGAGTCACCACAAGGATGTCGTCCACAAATCTGCATGAAGTGGGTGTGAAGCAGAGGGCTCAGGACAGAAGTTGTTGATGCTGGAGATTTGGGGTTTCTTGGGGAAAGAATTTATGGTGCATGACTTTAGACAGGGTGGGACAGTGGATTGGGACAAAGACCTGTTGTAGACCATTGGTTGTACTGTTGGTGTCTTTGGAGGTGCCACATAAAAGCATGCAACTAAAAGGTTCAGCTATTCTGCCACTGTGAAATCACTATGGTGATATGTACACTATACTGTACTTGGTTAGACGATGGACACCTTGCCAAACCTGTTTGCTGTTGTTTACTGTTCAGGTGGTCCTACTTTTTTTTCCTGTAGTCAGACTTGGCCCCTCTCATGCCTTCAGGTTAGCTTGAGCTGTTCTGTAGAGAGTCGTGTTGCCTGAAGACGTTCCTCTTCTTAGCAGCCGCTGGAACTCCTGGGTCATCTTGGTCATCCAATCCAAGCCTACCCAAACTAGATAGATAGATCACTAAGACTATCAATATCAAGACATTGAGAACTGCATAAAAACTGTCACAGTAGGCAAACGTATCCATCATGGTCATCCAATCCGAACCTACACAAACCATCCATCCGTCTTAATGCAGTTCTTAATGTCTTGATCTTAATATTCTCAGTTATAGTAAAAGCAGTTTCCCAGATTTCCTGATTCAGAAGCTTACCTAGTGCGCCGATGCTGCAGCCTTGCTTCTGCTTCCTATCAGCGCCACCCTTACATCCTCTTGGTGGGGATGATAATCCACAGAGAGCCAACGCTCCTTGCTAATTCCACTAGAATGTTGTGTGAGCGGAGAAACTCCTATCTTAAGAAGATTGTGCTGACTGTCTTGTTTGTGCCACAGGTTATACACAACACAAAAACAAAACATACACCAAAAGCCAAACAAAACACTGACTCAAAAAGCACTTAGATTCTGCAAGTAATTGCACTGCCATTTTGCAAGATTAATAACTTAAGTTTTAATTTGCTTATATTTAAAACATTAAAAGATTACACTTCCCCAGAGCCTTACTCACTCCAGAACTCACCCTACCTCAGTCACCTTGGTTTGTGACTCTATGTCCTCTATGCTGTTTTTTTTTTCTCTCTCACCCAGTGGTCATGTTTTTTGCAGATCTGCCTCTGCCAGACCCTCTGCCTTCTTATCCTCTGTCACCTTGCAATTTTCCAGTCTGTCCTCAGTTTGCATTTTTCATCTCAGTGTTGCCGGTTAAACTGGAGTCAACAGTCAGTTTTGCTAAAATCTCACAGAAAACGGTCAGTTTATCACTGAAATATCCCTCACAACCCGAATGTGTAACAGTTACTTTCCCCAAGCCATCAGACTGCTCAACACACTGAACTGACTGGTCGGCGCTGTTTAATTTAACTTTCCGTACAGCTTCCTGTTTTTGTAAAAACAGGTCTGTTGTAAAGTCTGTATTGTTTACTGCACTGTCTGTCTTGTACTGTTTGCACCAGGTTACACACATGCACTTTATGTTACTAAGACAATTTACTTTTAGTCTTTAGCTCTGTGTTATTATTGTTTTGTGTAATTCGGTGTTGATTTGTGTAGCACCATGGGGTCCTGGAGAAACATTGTTTCATTTCACTGTGTACTGCATCTGCTATATACGGTTAAAATGACAATAAAGCTTGAACTTCTATCGAAATTTATCACTTAACATTCTTCCTTTTTCAGCTTTCACAACTTAATTTGGAATCTGGAAAAACCTGTCAGATGTCGCTCGTAAAAATTTCCCTAAGAGTATTAATAAAGTATTCTGATTCTGAAAATAAACCATATATCATACAGAATGAAGGTGTATTAATGCACATTTCTGATTAGTTCCATGTAACCTTTAGCTTGTAAATATTTTTATACATTATCAAAAGATGGTGGAGCACAATATAATAACAAAGTCTGAAGTAGCTGCTCGCCTTAATCTGATCCTGGTAATGTGAGTGCCCTGAATGATGTTATAATAGACTATTTTACATCAGGTAATTAAGTTATTGCGGAGGAGAAGGAGGAGTCAGATAAAAGTATAGGCTGTTGTCTTGCATTGTGCCTGCTATTCTAAATGTTAGCTACAAGCTACACTAGTCATGGTATCTATGCAAAGGTTAAGAGACTATGCCCGTGATAACCGATGTGATAAAACTAAGTTGATGTCCTTACCGTTAGGTTGTCTTCTTGCATATTAATGCTGTTAGCTAAACTCTTCTGGACACTGACCCTCCAGGACAGAGTTTGATGACGTTTTATTTGCCTGATTATTGACATTACTGAAAATGTCGCTCAACATAAGTGCTGTGTGTTCCTTTGGGTTAAAAGCGATCATTTTGTATTTTTTACAAAAAGTAACTAAAGTAACCTTTACTTGTGATACTTAACTGTTGTGCATTAAAATTCATTGCCTGCCTTTAAACTTTTTTTCTTACCAATTCAGTTTCTGAAACTTATAGCACTCAGCCAAATTCAGATTACCATAACTATTTTTAGAGACAGGATATGAAAGTTACATATTTGTAAACGGCTTGAAATCAGCTTTCATAAGGTATCAAAATCTATGGTTCACTCTATGGAGTGTACGGCTTATTGTAATCCTATGCACAGATACACCAGTCTCTGCTGTGGAACTCTGCAGCTCCTTTATGGTTATCTTTTGTCTCTGTGCTGCCTCTATGGTTAATGCCCTCCTTGACCAGTCTGTGAGTTTTGGTGGGCGGCCCTTTTTTTCAGGTTTGTTGTGGTACCATGTTCTTTCTATTTGAAGATGATGGATTTCATGGTGCTCCGGGGGATCATCAAACATTTATAACCCAACCCTGACTTGAACTTTGTCCCTGACTTGTTTAAAGAGCTTCATGGTGTGATGCCTCTTGCTTAGTGGTGTTGCAGCCTCTAGGGCCTTTTAGAGAAGGTGTGTTTATACTGGAAGATCATGTGACAGTTAGATTGCACACAGGTGGACTTAATTTCACTAATTATGTGACTTCTGTGGTGAAAATTTGTATCTTAATATAAATTAAAGACTTTCACATAAGGAAACG
The DNA here is from genome assembly GCA_005784505.1 of Bagarius yarrelli. Taxonomy (NCBI): domain Eukaryota; kingdom Metazoa; phylum Chordata; class Actinopteri; order Siluriformes; family Sisoridae; genus Bagarius; species Bagarius yarrelli. The sequence continues at coordinate 143,209 of VCAZ01000155.1, forward strand.
TACATATGCACATGCATATGTATTTACATATCACAAATTTTTAATTTTTTATAATTCTTTTTTATATATATTTTTCTCATTTTACTTCATTTTACTTTTCATCAACTATTTTGTGCAGATCCATCACATTGGATTAAAAAACAACTTTTGCAAGGCACTGTAAGATTGCCATTGGAAGACAGGATAATATGTCTCCAATTTATCAATTCTAACAGCAATAAAAAATTGTAAAGGGGGCCCACCGGTGGTCTGATAGGGTAAAGATACTTATCCGTGACTTAGGTTTTTAAATAATTTTACATAAATAAATTAAAATTTACATAAGACAAATAAAAGCCCTTGTCATACAACAAACAAACTTTTATTTCTTTGTATTCTTTAATATCCTTTTCCCTGCTTTTTCTTTTTATAATTGAGGTTTTATATGTCTGCCCTTGACAGACAGACATACGTGTCTGGATATTGAAAGGTGCCTTATCTGGGCCTCTCACATTTCAGCCCCTGTTGCACTGTCACCATTACTCACCCCATCATGTGAAGTAAACGCTCCAAAAATCAATACATTCGAGAGCTGGGTAGAGCTCCTTCATCTTTGGAAGTTGATAATTTGGACGGATGAATAATTCATCCTTTTAGTAAGCAGGCAAGGAGAAGATGGTACTTCACCATATCACGCTTCATCTAAGACTCCGCCTTAATGCAATTCTGGATATTTAGCACTTAATGGTGTGGCAGTGAAAGAACATGATCTCAGCTCATTATGAACATCTTTAACTGTCACACACAAAGACATTGATCCCTCACTCTAATATAAGGACACAAGTAGGTGACATAAAACTTTTGAAGACTATTGTTTAAAGCATGGCTGTGGCTATAGCAGGGGGATCAAGCCTAATTGGTTGGTTTCTGTAAACTGTAACCACACATTCAGTGACTTTCCAAAGAAAATCATTAATCACATAGGCTAGAGGAAATAGTTTAAAGAAATGTAAATTGCTGTCTTTTTACCTTTTTTAACAATGCTGAAGTAATATATTCATATTTGCATACAAAATTTATGTAATAAATCTGTAAAGAATGCAGAGAAAGAAAAAAAATCTTACCATGTTTAAAAGGTTTAAATGGTTTTCAAGTTGAAATCTCTATGCACCTCATAGATTCCAATTCAGAAGCCTGCGATACGATTCTAAAATGATTATTGATGCATCTTTTGTCTTAATACAGCTTACATTTTCTCTTACTGTTTGACTATTAAAGCATCTGTGTCTGTTATCAAGTTTAGCAGCATTGCCATATTGGAAGCATTATCATTAACTAAAAAAAAAGTCTTTGCTCAAAATCACATACTTAAGTATGTACTACATTTAAGAAAGTACATTCAAAATTTACAATATTATTGTTTGGGTATGCGTAATGTGAAAATATATCCGCTATTTTTATGCTGACGTGAAATATGATGTCACAGCACTGCAAAATTTAAAAGTAGATAATGGATAATGTCAAACAAGTGCAATTTTTTTCTTTAAGTAAAATGTTTACTATTTTATCTCTTAAACACTTAAAAAGTTTTATTTCCCCATGGTTTCCATGTGTGACATGAAATGGTTAGCAAAAAATGTAACATTTCAATATTATGCAACAAATGCTTTTAAATTAGCTAAACAGAATGTAATAACAAGGCTCCTCAGCACTAGAGATGTAATTGCAACTGTCTTAACCCTGCACGTTCCAATGGGCTGAATCCCTGTGGCACCAGTGCATACCAGTTACCGGAATCACTGGAGACATTCTTCGCTCATTTCCAACAGGTATGTGGGCATCGCATCGGAGATGCTTCACTGGATGAGAAACTATACCACTCAAAACAAGGCTAGAGTCTTATATAAAAAGTATTCATACCTTGAAAAAGTATTCATACCCCTTGAACTTTTTTACATTTTGTCACCTTACAACCACAAACCTAAATGTTTTTTCTTGAGATTTTATGTAACAAATTAGCACATAATTTTAAAGTGGAACAAAAATAATACATGTTTTTTTAAATTTTAAGCAAATAAAAATCTAAAAATCATGGTGTGATTTGTATTCAGCCCCCCTGAGTCAATACTTTTGTAGAGCCACTTTTCACTGAAATTACAGCTGCAAGTCTTTTGGGGTATGTCTCTACCAGCTTTGCACATCTAAAGACTGCAATTTTTGCCCATTCTTTTTTGCAACCTAGTTCCACAGATGCTCAATGGGGTTTAGGTCTGGACTTTGACTGGGCCATTCTAACACCTGAATATTCTTTGATACAAACAATCTCATTGTTGCTCTGGCTGTATGTTTAGGGTCAGTGTCTTGCTGGAAGGTAAGTTTCCTTCCCAGTCTTAAGTCCTTTGCAGCCTCCAACAGATTTTCCTCCAGGATTGCCCTGTATTTAGCAGGACCAGTCTGGCTACAAGGCGGTCAGTTGCATAAGAAAGAAATCCATTTGCTGGTTCTAAAGAATTGCACGGTAGAAATCATACTAGGATGACCATGGCTCATCTCCCACAATCCCTCTGTGTCTTAGACCGAAATGCTGAGATGGTGAATCAACTGTTTTTCAAGCTGCTTTTCAGAATCCAAAAACTGGTCCACTCTGTGCTTATGCGCCTGGTAAATTCCTCGGCCATTGAAAGTCCACTAGAGAGTAGCTCCATAGATATCCCTTCAAATTACTTAATATTCTATGACATAGTCTATAGTCCCACACGAGCCTCCAGCCTGCCCCCACATAGCGCCATAGATTTCCTCTCGAACAAACCTATAGGTAGAATTTTACTTCCTGTCCATCCCAGAACAGAAGGCTTTCTCCGAATCACTACAACAGGAATATATATGACACGCCACGTCACCCACAGCATCCAGCATTTTCTTTAAGGGAAAGGATGGGGAGCTGAGACATTGTATTGACTATTATTCGCCCTCTCATGCCCTCCGTGCTAGAGCAACTTTGCGGAGCCAAAATTTTCACCAAGCTGGACCTCTGAAGTGCCTATAACTCTATCTGGATATGTGAGTGGGACGAGTGAAAAACAGCTTTCCTAACACCCACTGGCCATTACAAATATCTCGTGATTCCTTACGGCCTTGTCAATGCCCCCTCCGTGTTCCAAGGATTTATGAACAAAGTGTCCTGGGAGTACCACCATCGTTTCGTCCTAGCGTACATTAACGGTATCCTGGTGTATTTCCAAAATGAGAATGAGCACCATCAACACATCTCAGCAGTCCTCCGCTGGCTCTGCGAAAACCAGCACTTTACATCAGCTGTCTATACAATTTCTTGTCTACAACATGAGCACTCAAGGTGTCAAGATTGACGAGATTAAGGTGGCAGCCATCCGAACATTACCGCGTCCGACTACAATCAAGGGGCTCCAATGACGGTTCCTGAAGAACTACAGTATGCTCACAGGCCACTTACAAATTTACTAAAGGACAAACCCAAGTCCCACAGCACTACGCAAGCCATGAGCTACCTTAAAATGGCTTTTCGCGTGGCTCCACTCCTGGTGGATCCTGATCCCCAGAGACTATTCATCATCGAGGTTGACGCCTCTACATCGGGAGTGGGAGCCGTACAACAGGGTAACCCACCACATCTTAACCTTTGTGCCTTCTTTTCCAGAAGATTGATCTTGGCTGAGCAGAAATACGATAACAGGAATTGAGGGCTGCTAGCCATTAAACTCACCCTGAAGGAATTAAGCCACTGGCTGGAGAGCGCACATCACCCTTTCATGGTATACACCAACCACCAAAATCTCGAGTAACTCCATGAGGCTAAAAGGCTCAAGCCAGAGGGGGACTATTCTTCACCAGATTTCGATTCCAAATCTTCTATCACCCAGAAACTAACAATATGAGGGCAGACCCCACCACCCACCAACCCAGAGACCATTATCCCACCAATCTCATTGTCAGTCCGATCCAATGGACTGCCAATGTCCAGACTCAGCTCCACCAGGGTGCCCGTCTAATAACACTTAAGTCCCTTGTAAACAGAGAAACCCCCTTCACCCACGCTGCACACACCTCACTCAACTCACCCAGGAATTAACCAAACTCTCTCACTACTTAAAGATCACTTTTGGTGGCCAGGGATGGCTAATAATGTAAAACGATATGAGAGGGGATGTTGGGATTGTGCAATGGTGAAAACCCCATATCAATTACCTTCAGGAAAGCTCCTTTCTCTTCCCATTTCCTGATGTCATCACCAACAACCTGGTCGCAGTGGATAATTTTTGGAAGGGCTGCGGCCTAGTGCCTCTTAAAGGACTCCCTACAGCAGAGGTACTTTTCAATCATGTGTTTTGCAATTTTGGTATACCAGAGGAAATAGTCTCTAATCGAGGTCCGCGATTTATTTTATAGTTCTGTAAAACTTTCTGTTCACTTCTAGGTGTGACTGTAAACCTGTCTTCTGAATACCATCCCCATAGTAACAGACAATCTGAACACAAGGTTCAAGAAATAAGCCGTTACCTCCACACCTTCTGCCACAACCGCAGAGACTTCTGGACTTTCTTTCCTGAGCCGAGTACGACCAGAACTCCCTCAACCACCCCTTGACAAATCTGGAACTCCATTCCAGTGTTTACTTAGCTACCAACCACCTCTGTTTCCATGGTCAGGGAAACCCTCTGTTGGTCCCTTCCCGGTTTTCATCAAATCAAACCCCTCACATACAAACTCAAGTTTCCAGCAAACTACAGGATTCCACATTACAATTATCACTATTAAACCACTGTAACACACCTATTGTCCCTGTTTTGTCAGAGCTGTAACTACAGTACCTCGCAGTGGTCACTATTCAAAATAAAAAACACTGCATAATACTTACAGCGTTCAACTAAAATAGAAAACATTCACTACAAGAAAAACATTTTGTTAAGAGTGCTTTCCAACACCCTGTGGAAAAAGGAATCTCTTCTGACAATACTCACGTTTCCCGGAGGACTCCAGGTTCTCCTTTGCTCTGCTCTAAAGATCTCCATTGTCCTGCATCCCACAAGCCTGTCTCCCGTGAGTCTCCTGACTTCAAAATAAACTGGTATGTCTTGTTTCTAATACTTCTGTGTCTGTCTTCAGTCCACTTCCTATATTTATCTCAAAGTGTTAATTATGAGTGTTAATTTATAGGTAATATGTTATGTGTGATATATGAATGTGTACATTTATTTGCATTTGTACAGTGGGGACTCCATTGCTCAGTGGTGTTGTGGAATGTCAGGATTGTTCTTGGGAGGATTTGCAGAATTCATTGTGAATCTATTGCTAAATATTTACGTCATCACAATTATATTCTTTCTAGTTAGATATAATACATTATATATCTGGTAATAATTAAATAAAATATGTTTAAAATCTCACAATTTTCTTCAAGTCTAATTTTCTGGTATCAGTATTATTATTTTCTAAACAACAGGGTGTAGGCCCCCGCTGTGGTAAGTGTCCCTTATATTGGTACGTCTGAATATAGGTTTGGATGAAAGCACAGTTTATTTTAAAAAAATAATAATATTTTAAATTTTAAATGTAAAAATTTTTTTATTTAAAATTTTAAAAAATTAAATAAAAAAACAAACAATCAAAGAACATGGAAAACAAATACAAGAAACTAATTTAACATAACTTGACCTGACATAATTTAAACATTTACATGAACGCAACATAGACAAAACTCTGACCGTGACAAGCAACAAAGAAGAACCCAGACAACCTGAAACACAGAAGCATAAATACACAAACTAATAAGGGGGGAAACAATCAACTTAACACCCTGACCACAACAAGGGAACATCAACAAATGACAAGATGGGGAAACTTACATGACAAGTCTCAGACATAAACATGGAGCACATGGTCTAAAATGGGAAGCGAAAGTCTCACAGTTGCCCTCTGGTGGCCCGGCAGAACACTACACACTCAAGCCTGTTTACTTAATACCTTAGTTACTTAAAACAAAATAAAAAAGTATGGTGTTTGATTAGTTAGTTAGATCATTGCTTAAACTTCTTTATGCATGTGCAAAGGAATGCTCTTAACCACACTGCAGGAGCATTGAGAGCATTGTAGACGACCTCCCACGCCCCTCACACTCACCCTTCACACTCCTCCCATCTGGAAAAAGGTACCGTAGCTTTTGGGCCCTCACAACCCGAACATGTAACAGTTTCTTTTCTCAAGCCATCAGGCTGCTCAACACACAGAACTGAACTGAACTGAACTACCTCAACTGAAACACCTACACACACACACAACTCACTCACTCACTCAACCAGGTTGCAGAGATGCACTTTATGTTGGAAAGGACTTTTACTTATTAGGACATTTATTTTTAAGTCCTTTGCTCTGTGTTGTTCTATTATATGGCTTTTTGTTGTTTTCTGTAGCACCATGGAGCATTTGCTATATATGGTTGAAAGACAATAAAACGTCTTGAACTTCAAACTTGAAACGTAGGAAATATATCTAATGGGTATGGGGTTCTCAACTGGCCTGTTTGTCTAGGAAAATTTTCCTTTCCGAACCTGCGATGTCAGAACTTAAACCAACACTGTATCCATGCATTTGGAAAAAACGCTCAATGCTACAGCCAGCCTGAATGTCGTAAGCCCTTGAAAGTAAGCCACAGAAAATGACTGTGATGCTGTGCTATTTTGATGTTAAAATACGTCTTTTGAAAAAATGCGGCAAAGTCCCCCATATTTCTTTGGTACAAGAAAACACCATCAGTAGATTCTACACTTTAGCTCAAAGAGACAAGCTCTATTGCTCCTTCGTTTTAGCAAGCTGCAGATTTCTAGCCTTATGACTAAGGCATTCTGAGAGCCTTTATTGTAAGGTCAAGCTCCTAATTTTCATCTGTTTACCCCCTGCAACTCGCTCAGTTTCTATCTTGTTTCTGTTGAACACCACCTAGGCTCATGGCATACCCTATTCATTGCTCTGCCACATTGCATAGTTGAAGACATCACTCTCCGCTTTTTTGACTGTTTTGCTTTACTGTCATCCTTACTTTCTTTTGGTTTTTTTTTATTTACTTTATTATCTCTAATGGGATAATACTATAGAATTAGTGCTGTTCATAATTTTGAATTTTTGACTGTTTCACAAGAAATTAAAAAAAGTACTTATAATGTTGTACTTATAATTTTTTTTTAAGAAGTTAATGTTATAGATAAAAATCAGCTATTTCCGAAATGCATTGCAAACTACATCTTCAAACCAGCAACTATAAAAAAACACATTCAAATTTTATTACCCAACCGATATCAGGTTTTACAATTGTACAAAAGACAAAAATGTAAGTCGCTCTGCTGTAAAATGTTGTAAATGTAAATGCTGTAAATGTACGATACAGTCGATATATTTTTCTTCTCCATAGTTATACTTTAGAAATTATTCACTTATAGGGGGAATTGTAAATAAACCTATCAAGCATTCATATTTTTGTATGATTGCATTTTGTTTTGATTCTGCACAGTGACACCTCCTTATGCCTTATTGCCGATCAAAATAATATTGTCAATAGAATGACCAAGTTTTCTTTAAAAACATTATTGTCCTTCAGGATTGTTTATCTTATTTTATTCCTAGTGCTTTTGTTCTGTACTATTATATATGCAGAAATTATTGAGAATTATAGAATTATAGTAATAATAATATTGATATAGATATTTATTATTTTAATTCAAATGGCCAATTACAGTTATTAATTGTCTTTAGGCCTAATAAATAAATATGGTTCAACACTTGATTGTTATGCTTATTTAATTCTGACTGTTTCTGCCGAAATATAAATACATATTTAAAGAAATATGTAAAATAAAATTCTGTTTTTTTCTGTTCACAATTCTGGGACAGAAAACCAGTTAATTCTTGTTTGATAGCCATGGGCTGTGAGCGACATTGAGGATGCACATAAACAATTGTCAGATCCAAGAGAAGTGGTAGAATTAAAGTTCAGTGAGGAATTGCTCAGATTTCACAAAGAATTTCGGCCAACTTCACATGTATTAAGACTTTTAATGATTCGGAGATTGTCACTTGACATATCCAAACTCCAGTATACATGGCCTGGAAACAATGTGCAAAAACAACGAACCTGATTGGGAACATGCGGACAATGTGAGATATAAAGATAATATTACATATGTTTGGGAGGCTGGGGCAAGAGCTTTTTCAGTTAGGACAGACATGACTAAGATTTTTAATGTGCAAACAGCAAGATGGATAAACTGCTAAAGCTAGATTTAAAATGTTCCCTGTCTGTCGTTCACTTGGACTTCTGGGTATAAATAGGCCGGTCAAAACAGGAAACAAAAGAAACAGAAGCATTTCAAGAGAAGAAGCGATTAAAAGTGGCTACCTCTTCGCATCACTGAAGCAGCGGCAGCATGATCAGTGGTCTCTCCCTCGTGGCGACGGGCAAACCGGAAGTGGCAAGAGGAACCCCTGTATGCGTCGGTGATGGCCACAGCGGCGACTGAGAAAAATTCTGTGTTTTCCTTGGAAGGGCACCTTGTTATCTGAAAGACATATTTCACATACAAAAAAGGTTTATATGTTTTCTCAGCAGTGTTTTTCTGGGTGCAGTCAGCTCATCGCGTTTGATGCCCGACACAAGCGCTGATTTCTCTGCATGGGTCCTGCTCCCCGGCAACGTACATACTGGTCAGGTTATTTTCAGCTGATATGTGGGAGGTAAAGAAAGTTCGCTTTTTTGATGCCCTTATTTAACCAGGTGGTCTCTTCAGGGAAACCTTAGAAGAATTTTTCCAGCAATTCTCTGCGGTAAAGAAGCAGACAGAGGTGATAAGCAACATCCTGCCTTGACGGAAAGCAAGCACTAGTGCCGCCTCCTCTCGGCGGGTCCATCTGCTGCCTCCTGGAGACAGCCCTCTGCAAAGGCTGCAGCGACCCTGGGACAGCCAGTCTACTCTACCAGGCTAGAACAATCACCCGCTCACAGGAAAGTAGCAACATCAGCTGCTGAAAAAGTGTTAATAACCCTCGTAAGGGCTTCGAATCTCTTCTCGGAGGCCCAAGGAGAAGGGAGGGTCGAGTTACCATGTTACCATGTTACCTCGACCGCTTGCCGCCCATGTCACCTCGGCCGCTTGTCCACCACCTGGTCACAAATAGAGCAAATCCCTTCTCCACTTGGTCAGTCTACACCTGGCAGCGGGCCCAGTCTCCGTACGGGGTTTCCAGTACAACCGCTGGTGCCCAGCATCTCGCTTGCTTGATGCATGGAGTACAGCCAGACTGGCTGAAACATCCATCAGCGGCGCCAGCTGCTGGCTCCATGAGGGAGTTATGCAGTCGTAAGTAGGTCTACCTCCAACCACTGCAACTCCCCCAGTCAGCCACAGCGATCCCACCCGGGGTACTCCGAGTGTGTTTCTGCAGGAGCCACTGGTGAATAATCCAGAAGCTTGGGGAAGCCTCTCCAGTGCTTCTTGGTGGCTCCTCAAGGCCATTCAGCTCGGCTACGCGATTCAGTTCGCCAGACATCTGCCCAGGTTCAGCGGCATTCTCGACATCTTCGTCCGAGATGAGAGTGCTGCGGTCCTGCGTACAGAGGTCTGTCTCCCAGATTGAGTCTGTCCCCAGAGCCAAAATGAAGCAGGGGTTTTACAGCCCTTTTAATTTATTGTACCCAATAAAGTTGGGGATGGCAGGTCTATCCTGGATTCAAGGAGGCTGGACCAGACCCTTCCCAGGTTCCTGTTCAAGATGCTGACTCTCAGGCATATAGTGACATGCATAGAGCCCCAGGATTGGTTCATGACACAGGCTGTTTCTGCGGTTCGCTTTCGAAGGACAGGCATATCAGTACAAGGTCCACCTCTTCGGGCTGTCTCTGTACCTGCATGTCTTTACAAAGCTCGCGGAAGCCGCCCTAGCCCCCTTTCAGGAGGCGGGTGTGAACATCCTTAACTATCTCGACAGTTGGCTAATTCTAGCTCAATCTCAGGAGGTTGTGGTTGCACACAGGGACAACGTGCTCCATCACCTTGCCCGGTTGGGGCTTCAGGTAAACTGGAAAACTGGAAAAAGAGCAGACTCTCCCCATGCAGAGTGTCTCTTTTCTCGGTATCCACCCAGAGTTGGTCACAATGACCCCGAGTAAGCCCAGGCAGTGCTAAAATGTGTGAGCTTCATCAAGCTCAGCACAGCGGTCCCTCTCAAACACTTTCAGATGCTCCTGGGGCATTTTGCATCTTCAGCTGCAGTGGTTCCATTGTGGCTCGTGGCGCCTTACTGGCCCAACAGGACCTGGTTTTTCGGGTCCTGTTGGCAGTGACTCCTCCCTGTGCCCTCCGGCACCACGCCTTGTCCCCTCTTGGGATCTCGCTGTGGTCCTACAGGCCTTACAGAGTGACCCATTCGAGCCCTTCTAGTCGGTGGAACTCAGAACCCTCCCCCTGAGTACGGCTATCCTGATTGCATTCACCCCGATTAAGAGGGTGGGGGGCCTTCAAGTCCTCTCTGTCAATGAGGGGTGCCTAGAGTTTGGTCCAGCAGACTCTCATGTTGTCTTTAAAACCCAGGCCAGGATACTTGCCCAAGGTACCCACAACTCTCTTCAGGAATCAGGTGGTGACCTAGCAAGCCATCCCCCCTCAGCAGGAAATTCTGACCTAATCTTGTTGCGGGGCCTCTGGGCGTACTTAGACCACACTCAGAGCTTCAGGTGATCAGATCAGCTCTTTGTCTGCTTTGGAGGAGGGCAGAAGGAGGAAGCCGTCTCCAAACAGAGGATCTCCCACTGGCTAGTGGAAGTAATCATTGAGGCTGCCAAAACGTAGTCCCTAGTGTCGTCACTCAACACAACATCTCTGTTCCCTCCATCAGGGAACAAGGGTTACCATACAGAACCAAGATGTTTTCCATGTTCTCCTATTAATGTTTGTGTCACTTTTAAAACCCCACAATGACAGATACAGGTGCATCTCAATAAATTAAAATTTCATAGAAAACTTCATTTATTTCAGTAATTCAACTCAAATTGTTAAACTCATGTATTAAATAAATTTAATGCATACAGACTAAAGTAGTTTAAGTCTTTGGTTCTTTTAATTGTGATGATTTTTGTTCATTAAACAAAAACAAACCAATTCACTACCTCAACAAATTAGAATACTTCAAAAGACCAATAAAAAAAACATTTTTGGTGAATTGTTGGCCTTCTGGACAGTATGTTTATTTACTGTATATGTACTTAATACTTGGAAGGGGGGGACTCCAAGCAACTTGGGCTATGAGCTTTTCCACACTTCCCCCAAACTCTAGGATCTTGTTTTCCAAATAAAATACAAAACTTGCTCTCATCTGAAAAGAGGACTTTAAACCACTGGGCAACAGTCCAGTTTCTTTCCAGTCTTTTTCTTAGCCCAGGTAAGACATCTTTGATGTTGTCTGTGGTTCACAAGAGGAATACGACACCTGTAGCCAAATTCCTTGACCTTGTCCTTGAGTGGTGGTTCTTGATGCCTTAAACCCCAGCCCCAGTCCATTCCTTGTGAAGTTCACCCAATTTTGCTTAACAAGCCTCTCAAGGCTGTGGTTCTCTCGGTTGGTTGTGCATCTTTTCCTTCCACTCAACTTTCTGTTGACATGCTTGGATACAGCACTCTATGAAGCACTCATTGGCAATGTTTGTGGCCTACCCTCTTTGTGAACGGTGTCAATGATTGTCTTCTGGACAACTGTCAGATCAGTAGTCCTCCCCATGATTGTGTAGCCTAGTGAACCAAAGTGATAGACCATTTTGGGGGCTCAGGAAATTTTGCAGGTGTTTTAAACTGATAAGCTGATTGGCATGTCATCATATGCCATGTGTGGATATTGTTTCCTATAATTGGTCAGATCAAAATCTATGGTATGGCACCCAAGGTGAAGGATTTATAGGCAACTGGTAAGCATGATGTAGGGTTAATACAGAATTGCTCAAATGATTGCTTATTGTCTGCACATACAAAAGAACAGTGTAAAAAAGGATACGTTACCATTGCCCTGTCACCCCTTTATCGTTAGTTAGGAACTTAGGTGTGCTTTTTGACAGCAATCTTTCTTTTGAGAGCCACATTTCTAGCATTTGTAAAAATGCATTTTATCATCTTAAAAATATATCTAAACCTATGCTCTCGAGGTCAAATTCAGAAATTTTAGTTCATGCGTTCATGACCTCAAGATTAGACTATTGTAACGCTTTACTGGGTGGTTGTTCTGCACGCGTAATAAACAAGCTCCAGCTGGTCCAAAACACAGCAGCTAGAGTTCTTACTAGAACCAAAAAGTATAATAATATTAGCCCGGTTCTGTCCAACACTGCACTGGCTCCCTATTAAATATCGAATAGATTTTAAAATCTTGGTAATAACTTAAAAAAGCCCTAAATGGTTTAGCACCTCAGTTCCTTGAGTGAGCCCTTATCCTATTATAGTCCTCCACATCCGCTGCACTTTCAGGACTCTGATAATATCTTGAATAACAAAATCAACTGCAGGTGGCAGATCCTTTTCTTATCTAGCGCCTAAACTTATATATAATAATTTACCCTGCACTTTTCGGGGGGCAGATACACTCTGCCAGTTTAAAACTGAATTAAGGACACAACTCTTAATAGACACATAATACACACATTTTCATTATTCAAATCCGTTAAAGGATTGTTAGGCTGCAATAGTCAGGTCAACCAGAACCGGGAACACCCCCAATAACACACAATATATTTGTTTATCACAAGTTAAATTGCATCTACACTAACATATGTCTGTTCTTTGTTATTCCGGGCTCACCGTCGCCACCATCACTTGGAGACAATAAGGCAGTTTTTCAGTGATCTCTTGTCTTGTAAACGGCCATCCAGACAAGACCGCGGTAACTTACTGGTTTATCTGGTCAGAGGAGAACTGACCCCCCGACTGAGCCTGGTTTCTCCCAAGGTTTTTTTCTCCATTCTGTTACCGATAGAGTTTTGGTTCCTTGCCGTCGTTGCCTCTGGCTTGCTTAGTTGGGAACTCTAAATTTACAGATGTCGATCAAATTGAGTGTTTCAATGAATGTTTATTATTGTCCTTTCTGGTGTATTTCTGTAAAGCTGCTTTGAAACAATCCTGATTGTTAATAGTGCTATATAAATAAAGGTGACTTGACTTGACTCTAAATTGTGTTTTTTTAGCAAGTTGTAAAGATTTAGATTATTTGAATTTTGCAAAAGGTAAAAGGAGAGGAAATTAAACCATTCCAAAATGAACAAAAAATTAATAAAAATTAAAAAGGTTCCTAACCTTGGTTCTTAACAGCTGCCACCACCACCCTGGGCTTAGGATACAAGATGAGACACAGTCTCAGTTCCAAATAACCGCCACGCTGAAGATGGCTCACGCTGAACCGCCACACTAGAGACGAGCCCGCCGTTCCAGAGATAGCTCATGTTGAGCCTGACATACCTGTAACAGATCATGCTGAGCACCGCATGCCAGAGACTGCTCAAGCCTGGTCTGGCAAGCCCAACTGTTCACGTCATGTTGGCCAAGCCAGAAACTGATTTTTTTATGCTTGCTATGCCTGAAATTAAACACTCCGTGCCTGAGACTGATTTTGTTGTGTCTGTAAATCCATTTTATTTTCTCTTTTGTACCTTCTTTATTCTTTGTACTTGTATTTTCTAATAAGCAGCTACTAGAAAAAAAAAATTCTTCAGGATAAATAAGGAATTATCTTATCTTATCTAGTCTTATCTTATCTAGTCTTATCTTATCTTATCTTTATCTTCCTCATGTGCTCCTTGTCATGTGATACCCTTTTCTTTGTGTCATGTTCCCATTTGTCAGTCTTCTGTATTCATAGCCCTTGTGTTCAGCTCTCTAGCTCGTTGGTGCAGCTCCACCTGGGGACTGATGATTGTATCTAGCATTAGCCTATCATCTTCAAGGAAAAAGTGAAGGTGGGGTAGGTCTCTTTTAGTTCACCCTTACAGGGAACCAAAATGACGCAAGAAACATTTCCTTTACATACCCTCAAGTTATTTATTACCACAGTAAGAAAATTACCACTACACAACAGGTAAAATGATGCATTAACCATTATAAACAAAACATTCATACAAATAAGCACAAGGGCCTGTGCTTAGAAGCAGTCTTTTAATTATGATCAAGAAACACAGCCACTTTAACCAAAAGTAACATCAACAAAGAAAGTGGTGGCTCATGGTTAAGGTGTTGGACTACCAACCTGAAGATTGTGGGTTTGATTCCCAGCTCCACCAAGCCACCACTGCTGGGTCCCTGAGCAAGACCCTTAACCCCCAATTGCTCACCTGTAAAAATGAGATAAATGTAAGTCGCCCTGAATAAGGGCATCTGCGAAATGCTGTAAATGTAACAAAGATGTTAGTAAAAAGAAAACCAGATATTATCTAGCGATACAGCCACAGAACAATTAGACAGAAAATGTCTCCAGGTTAAGTATGTAACTATGTTTTCCAGAGGGAACAATGTGCTGCGTTAAAAACTTTGGAAATGTCTTATTCTAACCTTCGGCTTTTGTGTAATTTGAATAACTTGTTGGTTTGTCTAATTAAAGGAAAACTGACCCCCCCGTTTAAGCCTGGATCCTCCCAATGTTTTTTCCCCATTTTGTCACCAATGGAGTTTTGGTTCCTTACGCTGTCGCCTCTGGCTTGCTTGGCAGGGGACTCTTAATTTACAGATATTTATTTAGTGTGCTCGCACTGGGCACAGACAGTTTAGCCTTTCCAAGGGTGAATCCTGGAAGGGGGAGGAAACTTTTGCACTGAAAAAATTGGTCAGTTATTTGGAACCTGTTGTTTGTCACTACACCAGGAGACGAATAGGTTCCATTTAAGTACATAGTTTTCTTGTGGCGGGACCTCTAGATTTAATTATGGTCTTCACGACTTTGGCCGAAGGACCCTGTGCTACCAGGGCCTCTGCCTATGAATGGGATCTAAAATAGTTGCCCGTCTGGGAGTGACACCAGGTCCAAGAACAATGGTTGGCCAGTCTACTCACTTTAGTAGTCCCAGGAGCAGCCAAATGAGGGAAACGCATACAGGCACAGCCTCAGCCTCATCTGTACATCTATCTTGTACAGTGATCGCTAGTGCAGACCCCCTGCTGATGTACGTAACCACTTACATATTGTACCATAATCCTGCAGTCCTTAGACATGGTTGCCACACATTACAGTCCCTAACCTGTCAGGGAGGCATCTGTCATTATAGTTGCTCTGCGACAGATTGTTGCAGACCAACTCTGGACCTTGCAACAGGAACTGAGGGTCCCTCCATAAATCTAAGGCCAAAGGGGAATGCTGTGAAACCTTGATCTTGTGGAGTGGATTGCCCCTCGGAGAAAGCCCTCTGGTATTCAGCTACCACTGCAGAAGTTTTAAATGCAGCAGGCCAAAAGATATGTTGAATTATGCAGTTTTCAAACTGCGATGGACTCTGCCTTTCCTCCCTCATTCAGGTCTCATGTTGGCCTGGTATGCCTGCAGCATGCCCATAGTGTGCAAGCATACTTCTGCCTCATCTGCTGACAAGTAAGCTTTCCCTACCATCGTAGATGCAATCGCTTGATGGAAAGCTTAGGGACCCTAATGATGATGCCGCTATCAGGGAGAGACAGCTAGTTAGCTGTTCAACCCTTGGCATCACCTGGTAGCCGTACTTCTTAGCCTTAGCTTTATCAAAAAAGGGCACTCTTACTTCTAAATCTGCATGGTATCGCCAGTTCATCAGCCTGTGCTGCCCTGAGCCTGAGCAACTAGTATTCCGTGTCTGACCCTTCTCATTAAAAATGGCTAGACGTGAGCAGCGCACACGCATTGGAAGTTTTTCACAATGCCTCTAGTCAGCATACTCCAGCACCAGGCAGAGAACCATGCAGATGATTGCCAAAATGAATCATGGACAAGGATACACACACTGAATAAGGTCATGCGTATTTTCTGCTTTCTTATTTTTTTGACAAACCTATTTTATATTATTTTTTTCACTTTCTCATTCACACACATGTGCTGAGAAAAAAACAGATTACCCAGTTAGGGATGCCCGGGTTATCACAAAAATTTGGATTTGGATACTTGACAGCATCAATTTTCCCTTCAATCCTGACCAACTGCCCAGTTCCAGCTGAAGAGCAATGCCCCCGCAGCATAATGGTGGTGTGTTTTGTTTACTTTTTGCCAAACATAGAGCTTGCAGTCCGGTCCATAAAGACCAATTTTGGTCTCATGAGACCATAGCACCTTTTTTAAAGTTATCAGACAAATGGGTTTTGCATGGAGTAAATAAGACTGATTCAATTCAATTCAATTTTATTTGTATAGCGCTTTTTACAATGGTGATTGTCACAAAGCAGCTTTACACAATCAAAGAGATTATATTATCAGAATCAGAAATCAGTTTGTCCCTAATGAGCAAGCCGGGGGTGACGGTGGCAAGGAAAAACTTGAAAAATAGGAAGAAACCTTGAGAGGAACCAGACTCAACAGAGAACCCATCCTTATTTGAGTAAAAAACAGGTATTAAGAATTATGTATTTACACTGTGACTGTAAACAACTTAAATCATAAGTCCTCGAAGAACAGCTGGAACGTCTTTATGTCAGAGTGGAAACGTCCTTGGTCAATCTGGTGATGTGATCATCAACTGGAGGCGGATCACACAGAAGGGTCTGACAGGTCCGCAGTGGAGATGGAGTCTGGATCACTGGAACCTCCGTTTTGGCATATGTAGCTCGATAATTGGGTCAGGAGTAGTATTTTAAAATCAATGTGGTATTTCACTAGGAGCCAGTGCAGTGTGGATAAGGGGTGATGTGTTTATATCTTCTGGTTTTAGTTAGGACTCTCACTGCTGCGTTCTGAACTAACTGAAGTTTATTTATGCACCTAGTTGAACATCCAGACAGTAAAGCGTTACAATAATCCAGCCTGGATGTGATAAAAGCATGAACTATTTTTTCTGCATCATTTAATGTTTAATAAGATATTTCTTATCTTAGCGATATTTTTGAGATGATAGAATGCTATCCTGGTAATATTATCTACATGGGCTTCAAATGAGAGATTGGAATCTATAATCTATAATCACACCCAGATCTTTTACTATTGCACTTGAAGAAACAGAAAGACTGTCCTGATCAGAAAGCTTGACTACATGTGGTCCTAGAACCAGAACCTCAGTCTTATCAAGGTTAAGCAAAAGGAATTTGCTTACCATCCAATCTCTTATTTTCTTCACACATTGCTCAACTTTATTAAACTGGCCTTTCGCATCAGGCCTAGATGAGACGTATGAATGTGTGATTGTGACACTGTTTGAGGAAAGGCTTCTTTCTTGCCACCCTGCCATACAGGCCAGTATTGTGTAAGGTTTAAGAGATAGTTGTCACATGCACAGACTGACCATACCCAAGCATAAAGCCTTGTAAGGCATTTAAAGCAGCTTTAGGCCTCCTTTTAGGTTCTCTTATCAAAGCCCTCCTGGCCCTGTCATCCACTTTGTACAAATGGCCTGATCTAGGCAATGTACTGGTCGTGCCATACACTTTAAAGGAATTTGATCATTTAATCATAACAGGATTACTGAGGATTATTGTTGGGTGCGGAGGTCAGTGTTCAAATTTATTCTGAAGGTTGAGGTCATGGAGCTCAGGGGCTTTGTGCACAGCAAAATTGTCATGCTAGAACAGACTTTTGGGTCTCCTAGTTCTACTGAAATAAAATATAATTTTACAGCATATAGAAAAACTGTGTGCTTCCAACATTGTGACAGCAGTTTTGGGATGAGACACTTATGTAATTTTGGCTATGTAGTTTAAATTGCAGCAGTGATCTTGTGTAATATGAGTGTCATTGTGGAATAACTCCCCTAAATTTCCTGAAATATTACCAATAACATTTATGAGCTAGCTGTTGCAACAACTAAGAGTGCTGCTACAGGTGTTTGACCACAGCACATATGTTAGACGATGCTACAGCAGTTCTCCTGCTGTGGCTCTTATCTTTGATTGGATTAGGATTCAGCATCATTAAAAACATCAATTTAGAGATTTTTTCAGTATATCTTAATCAAATTTTTTCATAACCATTGCATTTTCAGGTTCCCCCGCACTATGTGCGGCTCCTAGGCTGCAGTCTAAGCAAGACTGTGCTTTAATCTGCACCAGCACACAAATTGTCAAGGATTGTGGTGCTGCGGTGATTTGGTCTTGTTTTATAGCCCTAGCCCCTAGGAGACTTGCAGTCATTGTGATACGGATGAGCTTTGTTTTACAGTAGAATTCAGAGCTTAACCAAGTTGAGATGCTGTGGCAGGGTCTTGAAAAAGCTGTGCATAAGCAATGTCCTTAATGAACTGAGCAATGTTAAGAGAAAAAAATTAATTGCTAACAAATGTGTTACTAAATTAGGTTGTTTAGTTTGTGGTATTTCTCTTAAAATTTTGTTTACAGTTGAGATATCCATGGGCAAAGTGAGTTAACAGTACACTTAATTAAGTTCAACTAGGCTCATAGTTTAATAGTAAATGTCTTTGCCTAAGTGTCGGAACTCAGATCCCACCTCTGAGCAGACACATTCGTAGGAGTATTACAAGCTAGGCAAAATCTCCTAATTAAATTAGCAGAGAAAATAATGAACTTCTAAAAAGAAAAAAAAATCTTGAGTCCAAAGTGAGAAGAGCAAAAATCTCCAATTAATTTCAGTCAGAAAGCATTCAGAGGATTCAACAGAAGGCAATCTTTTCAACCATAAATGGCACAAGCAAAAAGCACAACCAAAATCTCTTCACAAGCATCATTTGGAAGAAAACCCACCAATCTATTTCCATGGGAGCGAATGCACAATGGGAAGGTCTGATCTTGCTGTTTTTAAACATAGATATTTACATTACTATGTGTGCTAGCTGGATGAAAGGTGCACAGGGAACTATAATTATGCATCCATTCTGCTCCATGAGACTTGGTGGCTGATGCTCTTCCTGACCACCAAGCTAGTTTAATGTAAATGCTAAGATTAAGGTGCAGCTGTCCTTTGTCTCTATGATATGTGACTATACTGTCAGGCTGATTGGTTTAGCCCCTTTACATTCAAACAACACTATTCCCGTATGCTTTGTGTTGATTGTGTCCACCTCTATGCATTCCTCCCGCTTGAAAGATATAAACTCTACAGTGCTGAGATTTAGTCAGACTTGGATGACTACAGCGACGTTCTTCTGCTTCTGATTTAGACTTCTGCTTGAAACATCTCCCAACGTCTCCTGGTCTCTGCTTCAACAAAGAGAAGAAAAAGTTGGCATTACCACTAGTGGGCTGTGGTCACGCCTGTGACACACTACGCATGTGCTATTTTCAGTTACCTGTCATGCGGAATAATATAGCCATTGTTGCCAGATTGTAGCCAATTTGTTATCTAACTGCACCTCCTTCTCCATTGGAGAGCCTATATTAATCGAAGTGACATTCATTAGACGGACTATTTCAGAGCTAAGCCAGTCATCTCCCTATTATGGTAGCTTTGTCAGTGGTTTGCAAAGATCTCCCCTTTCAGAGGTGCATTTGGTCCAAAAGTCTATTATAATTTGATGTACACCTTTTGCTTTTTGCCATTGTAATAGGTATACTGTTACATTGAATTGTTTGTTGTAAATCACATTACCAAATGTTTGATTGTAGTCTACACCAAAGTTCCATAGGGGAATAATTGTCTTACATGTGTCATTTACTGGATGCCCTGTGACTGTTACTCATTTAGTCTTAATCTCATTATCATTCTGTTTTCCTGGCTTTGGTGTCTGGATTTCTACTGTCAGGTATAATCTGTCTCTGGCCTGTCTGAGGCCCATTTAGCCCTGTCAATCCAGGCATCCATGTGATACCACCCTGTTTTTGCAACTGATAATGGTATGGGCATAGGTTGTTTATTGTATTCGATAGTGTACAGGATTAAGGTTAAGTAATTGTCAGAAAGTTTGTGGTTCATGTACGCGGCTGTTAGCAAACTCAGTGCACATATATGATGATTGTTACAGTCAATTCTTCTAAATTACTAGTGCCAGCTACATTTTGTCCTTTGGCAGCACGCCTAGTACGTTGCACATATGCAGTATTTTCAATCGATTTTGGGCTAGCATTTTTTGGCTTGATCATACCAATCATTGTTTCATTTGATGCCACCGATTGTTCTATGGCATAGGTAGTTAATTTATTTGCCATCCAAATTAACAGTAAATATAAAAGCGCTGCCTCTACTATTTTAAGCCAATCTTTTTTCTGTAGGTCTTCTTTTGTTAATTAATTCTTACAGGTTTGTCTGAGTCGTTGCACTGTCGGAGTCAGTATCTATATCAGGTCATGTTTTTGTTGGTCTTGGCCTGTCTTGTTGTTGCTCCTGGCGCTAGGGCATGACAGTAGTGATTAAGGTGGTACCAGTGTTCCGTACCTTATACTTTGAATGCAGTAGTTGTTGCTGCCACAACCTTGAAAGGACCTTCACTTTCAAGGATCCTTAAAAGAATTTCTTTTTGAACAGCTTTATGTTAAATGTAGTCTCCTGGCTTCACCAGTGGTGCTTCCTTATTTACTGCGTCTTTGACCTGTGAATACAAAGTTCTATGTATTTTGATCAGTTGTTGCATGTAGCTAGTCATTTCACCTTCCAGCTATTTCAATGGAGGGCACTCATAAGGTTCCTGTATTACTGGAACAGACATTGGACCATCTGTTAACATTTTATGTGGGGTTTAGCGTGTTTCGGTTAGTTTGTGTTCACATTTTCATCAGAGCCAGAGGTAATACTTGAACCCAATTCAAATCTGTGTCTGCACAGATTTTTGCAATTTTGTCCTTTAATACCCCATTGGCTCTTTCTACCATTCCCTGTGACTGGGGATGATAGACACAACCTGCCTCTGCAATTGCCTTATTTACATCATTCACAAAATGTGCTTTAATGTCTGAACTTAATTTGTCTGGGATTCCGAATCTTGGTTAGATTCCAAATTTCGCCACAGAAATTTAGCCACTAGTACGGTCCCTTCTAGTTACGGCTTCTTCCATAACTGTTTTTCCTCTGGCCCCCCTTTCTGTGCCCATATTGCTCCAAATGCATGACAGACTCTGTATACATACACTGAATCGGTATAAACATTTACATTTACATTTGCAGCATTTAGCAGACGCCCTTATCCAGAGCGACTTACAATATTCCTTGTTATACAGCTGAGCAATTGGGGGTTAAGGGCCTTGCTCAGGAGCCCAATGGTGGTGGCTTGGTCAAGGTGGGAATCGAACCCACAACCTTCGGGTTGGTAATCCAACACCTTAACCATGAGCCACCACTTTCCCCCAGTATAAACAGTATAAACTGTACACTCCTGTCCTGCTCTTAAGTTACAGGCTGCTGTAATGGCCTTTATTTTTGCCAATTGTGGGGAGCATGGTTGTGGTACTGCTGCACTTACTGCAACTTTAAAAGAGTTTGTTTCTTTAATGTATTCCATAACTGCGTACCCAGCTTTATTTATTAATCACTAGTTGAAATTTCATACTGGATCAGTCGAGGCCCGGGTTAACAATGACCACCACCGGCACCGTTGACCTACAGGGTGCCAGCGGAAATTGGGCTACTGTTGATCAAAGGAGGAGAGGAGGAGGATGCGGTAAGACAAGAATGTAGGACTGAGAATAGGGACGCTGAATGTTGGGACAATGACGGGGAAAGGTAGAGAGCTGGTTGATATGATGGTGAGAAGGAAGCTAGATAAATTGTTTGTACAGGAGACCAGGTGGAAGGAAAACAAGGCAGGTAGTATTGAATCGGGATTCAAGTTGTTTTATGATGCTGTGAATAGGAGGAGAAATGGGGCAGGGGTGATCCTGAAAGAGGAGTTTGTAAAGAATGTTCTGGAGGTGAAAGGAGCGTCAGACAGGTTGATGAGTCTGACGTTAGAAATTGAAGGGCTGATTTTGACTGTTGTAAGTGGGTTGTGAGTTAGAAGAGAAAAAGAGGTTCTGGGATGAGGTAATTGTGAGTATTCCAGGAGGAGAGAGAGTAGTGATAGGTGATGTTGTTAAGGGGAACAGAGGTGATGAGGACGTGTTGGGCAGGTTTGGAGTCAGGGAAAGGAACAGTGGAGGACAGATGATAGTAGAATTTGCTAGGAGGATGGAGATGGCTGTAATAAATACTTTTTTTCCAGAAGAGAGAGGAGCATATAGTGACTTATAAGAGAGGAGAAGGAAGCACACAGGTAGATTACATCTTATGTAGACGAAGCGATCTGAAAGAGATTAGTGACTGTAAAGTTGTGGTGGAAGAGAGTGTAGCCAGCCAGAATGGTGGTGTGTAGGATGAAGATGTTGGTCTGGAAGAAGAGAGATCAGAGGTGGTGGAAGCTGAAAAAGGAAGAATACTGTGAAGAATTTAGACAGGAGTTGAAACAGGCTCTTGGTGGTCAGTTAGTGTTTCTAGTGTCAGTTAGTGTTCTCCTTACGGGTCTCTCTGGGCATCTTCACATATGATTTGGGTTTAGCCCCATTGGGCTTCCCTCAGACGGCACTGCTATTTGTTCTCGTTGCTGCGGACCCATACATTGGGCAGTTCAATTTCCTACTCCTTGTTGATTTTGGCTCTCTATTTCTTGGGGATTTATATTTGGTCTTCCTTGTGTGTTATTTTACATTTATGGGCAGTTTCTCATCAAATGTCATGGGTCACTACAATTCCAGCATCTTGCTAGATGCATCATGTTGTTTCTAGGTGTGGGTTTCCTATGAACATTCCTCTTTCTCCACGGCCCCTACTTTGGCCCCCCACCTTTGTGGTGGCTGGGCGCATGGTCCCATTTGATACCCTCCATGTGCCATCGGCACTTGATAAGGTGATGTTTGGTACATAACTGGCGGTTGAGGTACTGTTTAATTCATGCTGTGCAGAGGTGCTGTTGTCTGTATTTGAGGTTCTGCTACCAAGAGGGCTGCTAGTTTGGCAGCTCTCTCTTTCTTCTTCTCTTGTAGTTCTTGTTTGTTTCATGTCAGCTCTCCCATTTGGGCTTTATGCAGTTGCACTAATACATTTTCTGCTGCTTTTCTCGCTTCTTTCTCCTTCTTTCAGAGTAATTTTGTATAATGAATCACGTTGGCTTCAAACGTAGACCAGACACTACCACTGTTTCCGGTTGATCTTGCACTTCAGTGGGTAACGATCTTTTCAGCATCAGCCTGAGTAATGCTTCACCGGCAGCTGTTTCATTTCAGCGGGCACCCATCTCTTCTCCCCATGCGCTCTGTAGTTTAAGGATAAACTAAGCAATACCTTCATTGTCGTCCCGTTTAAGTTTTTCCACTAGTCGTGGATCAGCATTTGTTGCGTAGGCAGCTCTCAGCACATCCCAGATGCTGTTTCTGTAGGGCCCCAAAGGCCTCTGGTCTTGGTGCGGGTCGTCCGCCATTGCTTTTTGTCCAGCTTGGTCAAATATTTCAGCCATTCTGGCTTTTCCCAATACTTAGGATAGTATCGCTTTCTCTGCTGCCCTCTGTGTTATTCTTTCAACAATATTTCTGTTAATATTTCCATGCTTATTTCTTCTCCTGCTTCCTTATCTATTCTTTTCAAAACAGGGTATAACCCCACTGGCCTCAGTGCATGTCCTTCATTATATGGTGGTGGTTTTTACTGCTCCTCATGTATCCCTAACGGTGGGGCAGATCCCTGCACTTCCTTTTCTTTTTCAGCCATTTTTCTTTCTTTCTTGTCCTTCTGTCTCAAACCATTCTACAATCTGCAGCTTCTTTTCTGTTTTTTTTCTCTTTTCTTTCCTTGCTTCACCCCAACATTTTATTGTAGATTTCATTTTTTGACACACCTACTACTTCGTTGTCTTCGCCTTTAATAAATTCAAACAATTCAAATGTCACTTGGCTAGGTTGAGGAGCTTCTAGCAGGGCACGCAGTATATCCAAATTCCTCTAATTGCTTCGTGCCATTCCATTTCTGAAAATGTATCTATTATTGTGAATAAACTCTGATCAAATCTAATCAAAGCCCACAATTTATCAGAAATTTTTTTCTCTGTTTGTCACCTCTCAACACCGTTACGATCGTTAGGAAGTTCTCCCTTCCCAAAAATGTTTTCTTATTCCTCTGGTTTCTATCTCTAAATCCAGTAATGCTATCCAACACTCACACTCACTCTTATCCTCGCCTTAGAATCTCCTTCTCTATCCTATAATGTAGTTACAAATGTATGTTTGTTAGTATGGGTTAGTGGGGGTTAGTATGTGTATGTGTATGTGTATGTGGGTGTATACTTACCTCTATTCCTACCTAGCCTGCCTCTCTATCATCCACCTAATAATCCACAAAATAGCTTCAACTTCCAAACCAAAACCTTCTAGCTATACGTATACTATAGCCAACACTCCAATCAGAGCTATTTTCTCCCTCAACATTCCATATAGTACATAAAGGAAAAAAATTACATCCTAATCAATAATTCCGGGTCCCACCCCACTTTCAAATGCAGCCTGCCACTCTGCATTCACTGTGGTGACGCTCCATAACACAGTTTACACAATTTGGACTGTCTGCCTTGAGATGTTGCCACCAGCAGAGCCCAGATTCATCAGGATGGCCTTGGTGATGATCCTTGGATTCTTTTTTACCTCTCTCACTATCCTCCTGGCCAGCACAGGTGTCACTTTTGGCTTCCGGCCACGTCCTCTGTGATTTTTCACAGTGCGGAACATTTTTTAATAATAC
Source organism: Bagarius yarrelli (assembly GCA_005784505.1). Taxonomy (NCBI): domain Eukaryota; kingdom Metazoa; phylum Chordata; class Actinopteri; order Siluriformes; family Sisoridae; genus Bagarius; species Bagarius yarrelli. Next base: position 168,049 of record VCAZ01000155.1, read on the forward strand.
TTTGCACTGTAGCCACTGGAACTTCAAAACATTTAGATATGGTCTTATAGCCCTTTCTTGACTTGTGAGCAGCCACAATGCGCAGCCGCAGGTCCTCGGTGAGCTCCTTTGTCTTAGCCATGACTGTCCACAAACCAAGCAGAGAGCTTCTGCACCTGTTGAGTTGATTAAAACAGCTGTTCCCAATGAATCAGGGTAATTACTTTAAACTTTTTTTTCTTTGTCTTTCTCTCTCTAGCTCGTTTAACTCCAAAACATAGGGAATAGCTCAGACGGGTTGGGCGTTCTCAACTGGCATGTTTGACTGAGGAGATGTAGGTGTTTTTCTGGACCGTCTCATCCATCTGTGCACTCACCAGGAAAACACCTCACCTGTGCGTCTAATTTTTCCTCACCGAACCTGCGATGTCGGAACTCAAACCAACAGTGTGGTCCTTCCAGATAACACCAGAAAAACTGGTACCTCTACTGGGGTTAAACATCTCTGTTGGAGTTTGTCACAGATACCAATAAACAGCGTGTCTCCTCTCCCTATGCTCTCACTACCCCTGTTTTCTTCTGACAAATCTTCTCTTCCATCCATCCTTTCTCCTTTTTCCTAACCCCTATCTTTGTCTTTTAGCCCCACTGCTGAGAATGACATTGTACCAGTTGAATAATTGTGGGGCCTTTCAATAAAAATGTTTAACTCAAGATCACTGTGTCTTGAGTGTGATTATTAGTATTTTATCTATACTAATTTGTTGTTTACACACACACTTATGTTTGTTATATTGTAGATTTTCATAGCACACTCTCCCTATTTTTCTTCTTATCTGCCCTAATTGACATGAGATTTAGCTTCATTACATTTCTCGGTTTAGTGCTACTCCTATTATGTATATATTATTGTCAGTTATTAATTATTGCTTCATTACACTGGGGGGTTGCTCACGCCGCCCTCATTTTTAGCATTTTTCCCCAAAATGAGCCATTAGCAGTTGCAATTAAACAAGCAGACTTGCTTAAATCTGTCTAATCTAGTCTATCTAGTTTGCTTGACTACATTATTTAGCTCATAATTAGTCCCAACCTAATCGCTGACCTAATAACTTCCAGAATCTTTGTTGATATGTTTTGCTGGAAGTGTTAAATTAATTTATTATGACTGTTTGGGCTTTCAGTAAAAGACATACCAATAGTTGCTGCTTGCTCTTTTTTTTCTTTTCTGCTACCTTCTTTTAAAAATATTCCTATCAAGAATTCAATGTAATCCCCCTTCAATTATCAGCTTTCCCATTGACTATTTTAAAAGGAGAAGATTTTCTTAAAACCCACTTGCTATGATTAGGGCTTATGTGTGGATACTAAGAGAACTGTAGTGGATCAAAGGTAGAATTCATTTGAATAAAGGAACAAAAATAGTGGTGCATTGTCTATATTGAACCCTGTCAGAAAGAACTGTCATAACCATGTAAATAGCAACCAGAAAAAGCAAGCTCACTCCAAGCCTAAACGTGTGATCTACTTGATGTCGCAACATTTGTGCATTTTCCCCTTTTACATTATCCTTGTAAACTTGTGCCATCTAGTGGATTAACAGTACGCATTCATCTAACTGTTTAGAATTTCTGAACCTGCAAAACCATTCATATAATTCAAAATATACAACAAGCATGGCATCAAAGAAGTCATTACTACTATTTATACTGTTGCTGAGGTTTGTGGATTTCAGTTAGGCCAAATTATTTATTAGCACATGTATATATTTATATTAGCACATATGGTTTAGTGTATTTATACACACGCACGTACGCACACATTTCCAATGACATAAATTTTAAATTTATGCTTACATTTAAGCTTAACTCTGACATCGTTTCTTTTTTTTTCTTTTTTTTTTGTAATTAACATTTTTTAAAGTTCTTAAAAAATTTGCATATATTATAATTGTCGATATATTCTTTTATATTGTTATTTGAATTTTGTAGGGGCATTGGTGAAAGTCATACACGTCCCACAATATATGGTCTTTTTTAAGGTGAGAATTTATATTTTTTATTAGGTAGATTCAGGGGTTTTCTGAATGCTTGTTAGCATGGCACAAAAGTCAAAACTGCTTGTGCTGGATTGTACTGGGGCTTAACTGGTGTTTAAACTGTTTTGTGCTAACTGTGCGAATGTATTCCAGTATCCGCCACTTGGTCTCGGCGTCGCTTGACGCTCCCTTTATTACTCCTCCCAAGCTGTAGAGCGCAGAGAGTGGGCGGGGCCAGGCGCAAGTCGTTCCGACGCGCCAAACTGCGCTGAGCTGATGCGATGCACGCGACATCTCCTGCTTAGCGTAAGCGGCGTTAGTACGCGTACTATATAGACACATTATATACAACAGGGTGAATAAGAGTTTACCGCGCTTTGCTCTGCCGTTTCGAGGAACAGGACGGGTATCTTTTACCGTGGATTGCGAAAAGATTTGCTTGGAGGAGGCGAGAACAAGGGAGCTCTGTACCACAGTAAGTGCACTGAATTGCTCAGTAGTTTAAGAAAAGAGCTTTAAAGACGCTTTGGGGGTTAAAGACTCCAATCCAAGAGATGAACACGCGGGTTGCAATAAAAACCACAACGATAAATGTACTATACTATTATGTTTATTTCTATTCTATTTAGTTGGTTGATATGAATCGTTATTGATTATTTTATAAACTCAGTGTTATTTATTATATATCATGTATTATTATATAACGGGCGCAAAAAGCCTATAGTACTAAATATGGTCACACTCCACCCATTTTTTTTATTAAATGGAGCACAGTTGACCATAAACCATCCCAAAATAACTTTGGCTAAAATCTAACACGCTTTCTCATCTTACTGGTAAAACATCTCAAGTGGACAGGAAAACAATCAAAATAACAACATAGCTCACATTCCTCTTTCACTTTCTTTACATTTTTTTTTATAGTTTTAGCTGTCTGCGCTTTTCTGTCATAGAGCAGGGTAGTCTAGACATAAGACAATAAAAAAAAGAAACTGTTTTGAATACAGTTTTGCATTCCTTGTGTATATTAGTATAAATAGCCCAGTCAAATCAATAATACATATAGATATAAAACTATATGAATGTAAATCCTACTATACTGTCTTTAGGTGTAAGTATTGTGTATTTGTGTATTTTGTTTGCAAATTGTTTATTTTTACCCTTGGCTATCAGACAGATTTTTCTGTATCATTTTCTGTCATTCACTGTCAGTCCAGAATCAATATAGTAAAGTATACAGTGAATGCATAATGAGTTGTGTTTTCAAATGAAGAATGGGATAATGGTTCTGAGTTATAATATAATATAATATAATATAATATAATATAATATATATATTATATAATAATATATATAATAATAGTTCTAACAGTATTGTTTAAGCTTTTTAATCTGTTACAATTGTATATAGTCAATACCTGTAATGTAATAGTTTTTAAGGACATACTGGAGTCAGTAGTTAAACAGAGGGAATGAGAGGACATCATTTTTCAGACAAGCATGCTGCAACCTAGCTGCCTGTCAGAAGTGATGTAGTGCGAAAGTGACATTAAAAAGATTCCGGAGTAGTTACATTTAGAGACGTGTCATAAAAATTTCATTGCATAGCTGCTTGACATAGAATGTCATGGTTAGTATTTCTATTTTATGTGTATATTTTTATAAGTACTTTAAATGTACTTTTTCTATTATTATAAGTCTATCTATTATAAGTTAGTACACCCAGACATAAATTTGAGCTTTTCTTAGTAAATGTTTTAATGTCTTATTTTTAACCAGACGCACAAGTACACCAGACCCACATTAAATGTAGTTTACAGGCAAAATACTTGTAGTCTTAGTTGTGGTCAGCTAGATAACACATCTGTCTCTAACGGTCCATTATCTTTAGAGAATATGCCATTGATAAACTGGCAGTACTCATTTTACAAATGAAATTCAAGGCATTTTTCTCATTTTGCAAATTTGCATGTGCACTTTGTATCTTAATGACAGTATTTATTTCTGCACAATTTTATTGTGGCTTGCACTGTGTAGTCTTTCCCACTCAGGAAAATGCTGAGCTTCTCAAGATCTTACTGCTTTTTACACAGCTCTTGTGTGTACAAAGTCTAAATCTCCTCGACAGCTTAAGTGTTGAGAAACATGGTACTTATTTTGCGTACAAGTACATTCACATATAAAATAGACCCAACTGGGTGCTTAACGGAAATGTTATTTGTCCCAGCATTCTCTGAATTCTTTTAGGCTGTACAGTATGGAAGATCAAATTCACACAAAGACAAATGGTCATAGTCACGCCCCTTATTATGCTGAATTTAGTTTTTAAAAAAGGAAACATAGCAGAGTCTTATTAATATGTACAGAGAATTTGTGACCCTATGACACTTGTCTGTATTGTTTACGATAGTTTTTTCCTATTCTGTTATGTATTCTCTTGTTTGCTGCTTACCAAGAGACAGTGTATCTGGTTATGCCAGATTAAAGGGGATTGATGTTAATCTCTTACAAAACTGTGCTCATGGTTAACATTATGGTGAACAGGCCAAGTAAAACTTATAAAATGCCAGCAGTTACCAAACTCCTACAGTAATAAATCATTGTATTAAAATAGCTGGTAAGCTATCATTTTAATTTATAGTGTTAAACCTTGGTAAATAGTGCATTTCACACAGAATACATCTTGCCTTCTGGAAACGAATTGTTCTAGTGTGATATTAATAGTAATCCTGTGCAGGGGCTGTGGTGTCAGAATTGATAAATTCCAGATGGGTCAGATACCCATCGTATAGAAGCAGGACATTTAAACAACTTATTAGTTTGATCAGAGGTGCCTAAAACTAGCATCATCGATTTTTTTTACTTTTATATACAAAAAGCTGGATAAATAAAAAGATTTGTCTAGTAATTTATGTCTTGTGCCTACATTAACCTTTTGCTTTTTATGCTTGTTGGCTTGCGTAAACTATCAAATCATTGTACTGGGGTCCCAGACGTTCTTGTAAAATTAAATATGCACAAACCTTTGTCAATTTATATGTCATCTACCTCTATGAATTTCCATAATGAAAAGCATAATTTCAAAAACAAAACTTTAGTGATGTATGGATCAAACCTGTTTATGTCAATGGACCATGCAAGCGCACTTTTTCAAGTAAAAATTTGATGTGTACGGGTCGTGATTTTATACATTTTAAATAATTATTTTTATATCTTCTAGTGACTACAAAGTTAAATCTCAGATGGTAAGGATTTATTAATATTATTTTCAGCATATAATTTGCTTCGGATAATTGAATTGATCAGGTTACGGAAGGCAGTTTATAACCTAAACCTTTACCATAAAGTTTAGCCTGTTTAGCTTAGCAGTAAACATGTTTACAGATTATCTGTTTACAGAAATAAAAATGTAATAAAAAAAAGTGCAGGACCATTGACCAAAAACCCATACCATCATTCTCTGCCTAAGAATGGCATATGTTGATAAATAAACCTTTTTTTAAATAAAGTACTTCGATTAAGTCAACTAAGCACATGCATAAAAAATGAGTATTTAATGACTTCTTGAAAGTCATGTGGCTCACTTAATGAACTTCACACCTTATATCTGTAAAAATCCATCAGTACAGCATTTGCCCTTAACAATGTGGACTCTTTACATGCTTTAGTAAGCATATACACAAAATATATAGATATTTTATATAACATATACCATATATATATATAGATATATATGTATGTTAAGCTCCCTTTTACATAAAAAGTAGTTTTTTTTATTTTGCTGGCCAGTATTATTTTTTATTAGAAACTGTTTATTATTATTATTATCATTATTATTATTAGCATCTTGGTTACACATGAAATTATATTTTTTAATTATTTTGTAACCCCTTAAAATGAGATCACAAACATAATCTCATAATCTCTTAACTATCCTTTTAGCCTATGAAATTTATATCTAGCTGTATGTGTTGTATTACCTTAGCTACAAAAAATGCACCATACAAAAAAATGGAGAATACAAGAACTACTGCAATGACTTTACCATAAAGCATAGATGCCGCTTTTAACTGCTCTTACTTAGCTATTGTCTGTCATCCTTATGAATTGCTTATGCAATACTGGTGCAACATGCTTCCACCTTTGGGGATGTGTCTAATTGTGGACTTAATAACAGCAGCGCAGCTAGACAATCCACTTGTGGATCTTTTAGAGCACAGGGACTGTTTTATTGTTAACTGTAAAATGTGCTCCCTGATATTTCCTAAATTGAAAGGTAAATTTTAGATAAAGATTGTTATAAATAATCCAACATAGTCTTTTCCGATGCATTACAGATATCTAACTACATGCTGCCATTTTAAGGTACACTTGAACTTTTGTGTAAATTTATACAACTTTAAAAACAAGTTAAAGCACAAGAAATTGTAATAAATTCAGTTTAAGCTAATGCCATTCAATTCACAAATTATGTTACATAAACATTTTTCTTTTTATTATATTCACTCATAAAACTGACTTTTTAATACTTGATGACTTTAATGTTGACTATTTATGTTTTTATTAAAATTACACTCTGACCTAATGTCAGTGTGCAAAATGTATTGTGAGAAAATGGGTTTAATAGCCTGTCTGTATAACGTGTAGATCAAAAGTATGTATTTGATTATTTAGCCTTATAATGGAAATATAATGGATGCAGATTATGCCATGAATCTACAAAAAGAAAAAGAAAATATTCACCAAAGCCAGAATCAGCCTGGAAAATTATTTAAAAAAAATAAGCCAACAAAGTGAGAAATAAAGCATTACACCATCAATTTTAGCATTTACAATTTTAGCATTTACACTCAGGGTATGAGTGGCAAGGGATTTTCCACCGATGCTGTTATTTCTCTGGTCAGAAAGGAGTATGTAGGGTCTGGATATCACACTGATAATTTTTACAGCAGTACTTTTTCAGCATCTTTATACACTGGGGTTTGGAGCCTGTAAAACCATCATCGACACAAGGATTGTTGTCCCAAAAAACCAAGGTGAATGCACTGACAAGGAAATCTCCTTGGGGATTAAGGTGGCTCAGACAGGGCTCTCTCTTTTACAGTGCTGTGAAAAGGAATTTACCCCTTCCTGATTTCTTATTTTTTGCATGTTTGTCACAATTAAATGTTTCAGATCATCAAACAGACTTAAATATTAGAAAAAGATAACCCAAATAAACAAAATGCTGTTACTAATTGGTGATTTTATGTATTTGGGGAAAAAAATCTATCCAAACTTACATGGCCCTATGTGAAAAAGTGATTGCTCCTTAAACCTAACTAGTTGTGCTGCCCTTACCAGCAACAACTGCAATCAAGTGTTTGTGATAACTAGCAATATATCTTTTACATGGCTGTGGAGGAATTTTGGCCTACTCTTCTTTGCAGAATTGCTTTAAATCAGTCACATTAGAGGGTTTCCAAGCACAAACCGCCTTTTTAAGGCCACAGAATCTCAATTGAATTCATGTCTGGACTTTGACTATACCACTACAGAACCTTCATTTTGTTTTTTTTAAAGTAATTTAGAGGTAGACTTGCTGTCGCTGCTTGTCACGTCTTGTCACGATGATCTGAAACATTTAGTGTGACAAAACATGCAAAAAATTAGAATTCAGGAAGGGGCAAATAGTTTTTTACAGCACTGTATATAAAATGGATGGACTCGAGAGGTTAGTGAGTGCACTATTCTGCCCGCTGCTTTCTCTATAGCAAAATGTTGTCTCTATGACCTCACAAGGAGAAATAATACATTCATTTGTGAGTTATTCAGAGTGCCCCTCTGCATTATTGTGTCACAAGTGTTAGAAAAGCCAAGCGCATAAATTAAAACCTTACACAAACTAATTTATGTAAACAGTCCAAATCAATTGTATATAGTTTTAAAGTGTTTTTTGCAACTTTTTGACATTGGCAAGGTATAGTTGTGATTTTCGGTATTTGTTAAAAAAAGGGAGAAAAATATTTTCATTTTTTTGTTTATTGCACGTTGGAGCGATTTATTTAGTTAATATGGCTTTATTACCTACATACATCTTCAAACCGAAGGTGTAAGGATTGTATTGATATATGGTATTTAAAAATACCCCCAAAAATGACATCACAGCATGTAAAAATACTAAATTATACTCTGGCAAAACTGTTTTATAGCAGATAAACACTTAAAATGAACAATGATATCAAAAATTGTATATGTACATATACAAACTTAAATCGAAGTACCATCTTTATTATTGATTATCAAATGTATATACTGTATGTAATTATTTTTATTATATATTTAATTATTTATATAACAGTTTATTTTTTACACATTTATTAGAAACTGTTTATTGTTTAATTTCATTACTTCCTTACCTTTTATTTTAACTGTTTCAATTAATCAACATTAACTTATTATTCACATTATTTTTATTATTATTATTGTTGTTGTTGTTGTTGTTGTTGTTGTTATCATTAATAGCATCTTGGATGTACATATAAAATGTTTAATCTTATAACCAAACTCACCTATATGTAGATACATTTGAGATGCATATAAAATGAAAATGCAAAATCCAATTATTCAGATTGGTTAAGCATACTATAGTTTATTTTCTCCACATAGGCATTATATTTGACTTAATAAGGATTAAATATAAATCTCTTTTTCCTTACTGATTTTGTACATTTGCCCACTGACAAAGAAATGATCCATGTATAATTTTAATGGTAGGTTTATTTTAACAGTGAGAGAGATGATAAGAGCAAAAACATGCAAAAATGCATTTGAAAAAAAGTTATAATCTTATTTATATTTTAATGAGTGAAATAAGTATTTGATCCCCTATTAATCAGCAAGATTTCTGGCTCCCAGATGTCTTTTATACAGGTAATGATCTGAGATTAGGACTCTCTTAAAGGGAGTCCTCTCTCAAATAGCATGTCTTGTTTTAAATGAAAACAAGATAGCGTTTGTCCCATATTTCCTTGTCATCCTTGGAAAGCTCTTTGGTCTTGGCCATAGTGGAGAGTTTGGGATCTGATTGGAATGATTCAGTTTTTTAGAGACAACAACCCTACTGTAACTCTAAATAAATGTTGTTATTGAATTCTAATTGCCATGGTGTTTTAATTTGTTTAATTGGTACAGTTTATTCACTGGTATTGATAAGGGTCAGGGGATTTATCACTTCCAGTTAATCTCTAAAAATTATTGAGTCGTACTGATTCTTTTAAGGTTTTAAGCACATGCTTTTTTGCCACATGCAAAAGATAAAGGTAAACACTACTCACAATAATTTAGGTATATTTAACTTTTGGGTGAATAAATCTGATAAACACTATAACTGTTAAAGGTGAACATAATATGACCTTCTGTAAACTTTTAAATGTCACCCTGTTGTCACCCAGTGTTTTAGTACTTATTTCATGACATGCTGTTCTCTAACAAGGTGATTAACCACCAAAATCACAAGCGTCTGATACATGAATTGGCCACTAAATGTTCTGGTTCAATGACAATTTGTTTCATTGTGAACAGTACTCTGCAGAACTGGATGACGAATGGCACGTTTAAGGGAGGTGAGAGGCACCAGAGTGTCACGTCAGACCATTCGAAACCGGTTACATTAGCGTGGCCTGCACTTTCTCCAGAGCTTTATCCCATAGTTAACCTTTGGGATCAGCTGAGTCATCATGTAGTGTGCACCCCAAAACCTCTATGAGGGTAGCCCTACAATAAGAGTTAAATGCCATGCCTCACCATAAAGTAAGTCAACTTGTAAACAAAATGAGACTTTGTTGTCAAGCTGTAATTGATGCTCAAGAACACTTGGCAAGTTATTGAGACATTAACACTTTTTATTGTGGTATAATAATAATAATAATAATAACCACTGTTTTTTAGTTTTGCTTTAATACTATCAGTAAATAGCCATTGCATGCTTTTACGGAAATGCCCTTCTTTCATGATTTAATATCACTGTATCATGAACTTCCCATACACCCGAAATATACCTAACTTTTTGTAAGTAGTGTATATTGCAATTGTATGTCAGATAATATTGACAGTGTTTGCCGTTCAAGTGTCAGCACCACCAAACTGTCATCTGCTCTGGCATGCTTCCTAACAAGCAGAAATATGCAAAAAAAAGGTTGGAATGACCATCGGGAAAATAATAGCTGATATTTATTTGCTAGATTTTTTAACAGGCATGATATTTTAGAACAATGGTTCCCAACCTTTTTTTGTCTGAGACCCCTTTTTTTGTCTGAGAAATCAGGACTCCCCTTCACATTTAATTATATTATTGTCCTTGGTATTTCCTGTATTATGTGTTTCCAGTATTGCTAGCACTACGACCCAAATTGGAAAGAGTTTCCTCACCTGGATCCAGTATGCCTGACTCATCAGCTATCAGCTGCTGAAGGCGAATCTGTAAGTTTTTGTGGAGGATGAATTACAAATTTGTCCAAGCGATCATGGATAAAATTAGCTAATGCAATATGATCATTCTCCTTAATGCTCACTGCTAAGCATTTTTCAAAATTTGACGAAACCCCCCACAGAGCTCGCTGAGGCCTCCTTGTGGGTTGGCCCCCCCGTTCGGAGCTGCTGTTTTAGAACACTAAAAAAAGTGGGTGTACAGGTGTTACAATTAGATTGCCATCTTTTAACTTTTCTAGTGCACTACAGAGCTGATTGTTGCCAGAAGCTGAAGAGCTCCATTGAAAATTAAGGCTTTTTTTGTGAGCCAATATAAAATTGGTCTCAAAAATCACCTACACCCTTTTTATTACACAGATAACAATTTGGTCCACATTACTCTTAAACAATATTAATTGAATGCCCAGGGCAAAAAACAAAAATATTCCCTTATATAAAAAATATAATATTTTCTTAAATACTTAGCTGTGAGCATGGTTTGGCACTCTTTGGATTTTAAAATATGTTTCAATGATATAATTCTATACGCTTAAAGGAAAATAGTTCATGCTTGGTTGTGATAGGAGGTGTGTGCTAGCCTGTGTTCACTCCAAAACTCTAGAGACTAAGCCAAGTAGCGCTTAAATGATTTGATTTAAAACATTATCGACAACAGTGACAATAAAATAATTGTTGACAAATGTTTTTTGTTGTTAAATAGTCATTTGATCTTATATGACCTACTGTAAAAGTCTGCAATAGCAAGCATAGCACTATAGAGCAAGACTGTAATTCAGGCCGCATGCTGTCCAGGCACTCAAAGAAATACGCTAGTCTAATCAAAGCCGATACAGTGAAGTTTGGGCAGGTTTTACAAAAAACCAAACAAAATATGCTGTCATGTCTAAAGGATCCTATATAATAATAGCTATATAACTAAGTACTTTTTGTTCTTTAAATAGGGTTAACAAGAAGTTTGTTAAAAGCAGTTAGCGGTTAACTTTAAAAGTGATTAAAAAATAAAAATTTCCTTTTTGAAAATGTTTTGAAATTTAGAATAACAATAGGACAATAGCCACAGACTTTATGAAAATTATTAAATCGCTAATTTTATATATAGTGTATAACCTTTTGGCTGCTCTGTACAAGCCACAGTATGTTTTTGATACATTAGTGTTATACACAGCCTTAACCTTATTCAATGCTATTTGCTGAACCTTGTTTTATACACTGTAACATAAATGATTTGTCTAATGATCTGCTGGATTGTTTGGTTAAATCAAACAGAAAAAGTTACAAAGGTCAACAAATCTTACAAGGAACAATGAATCAGTAGAAAATAGTGTCTTGCATTATCATAAGCAATAGGGCAGTCAAGAACTCTTATTGTAGCTCCTTCATAAAGAGGAAAGGAAGCTTTAAAGTAAATCAGCTCTAACATTTTAGGAAAATGAATCTGCAGGGAACTTTAAGGAATGGCTTATCCAAAATTTAATTTTGTTAAAGTAAGCAGTTATTCAAACTGTATAATAACTCCTAATAAATGTCATTAATTTCAAGCAACACTGGCCCTTTATGGATTCTCTATTTTATGGCTTCCTGTATTTAGATTTTTTTTTTACAACATCTAAATTTGATGCACATAAATCTATGCAAAATGTTAAATATTTTATACTACCTTATTATAATATTAGGCCATATACTGGAAATTTTTATCATTTTCTGCTGGGTACCTACAGAGATTTCCTTAATCCCTTATAAATAAGGAACTTGTTAGTTGTGTTGTAGGATTTAAGACGTTTTTTTTGTTGTCTCTTCGAGTCGTTGGTATTTGCACCCTGACTTGTCTCGATCTTAGTCATTAAAGTTGTTATATGTTCTATTTTGTCTTGACCATGTCCATGAATGTGAGCTCCATTAATAAAATGAACTTGTTTAGAAAACAGGGAAAAGTGCTGGTTTAATCCAGGATCAATCTAGAATGGGCATTGGCATTGGTCACCTGATATATGTGTGCACTCTATGCAAATTAAGACAGGAGCCAGGTAATGTTAACTGCAGGCATGTTCTATCATGATTTTTTTCATATCACATTTTCAGGATAAGTGTTTATAATGCCTCAAACTCTTTTAAAAACTAGAGATTGTTTAAAATTCATACAAAAAATACTTTATTGACAATACTAAAACAAAGTCCTTAATCCAAAATAAAACTGCAGGCATGGGTCCAAACATGGTTAGGCAATCAATTGACATAATCCAGTATAATATAGTAGTCAAAAGGAAACATAAAATCTTAAGACACATTAAAGTCTTTTATAGATAAACCAGTCTTAAAACTAAATAATTCCAAAACAATGATTTTTTCGGATTCGGTTCTAGACCTGGTCACAACATTTAAAATTAGGTTTTATCATTGCTTGGATTAATTATAAACAAGCACTGTCTTTGAATTTATAAACTACTTAAAGATTAACAGTTGTATGCAGGGATCTAGTTTTAACATAGTCTTATGTTATAGATTACAACATACACTTGCGCTCTAGTAGATGAAGAGTACAGTAAGTGCATTTTTTACACTTTAAATATATTTTGTTGTATTTGATTTGCTAAGATATTTTCTTATTGTGAATAGTTATAGAATATGATCACTGATTGTAGACAACTTGCAAAAATACAGTGGCTGTTTTAATATTAAACACTTTAATTAGTTTCTTTTTTCAGGAAGTGCAAAATGTCATTAAACAAAGATTAAAATATATCGCATGAAACATTTGAAACATTTTCCATAAATGCAATACAGGGTTGGTGTCAGTGTAGCATTGTGCCCCTGTACACAGTTTTAATTCATTTAATATACAGTGAAACCCAAAATTATTCATATCCCTGGCAAATTCTGACTTAAAGTTACTTTATTCAACCAGCAAGTTTTTTTTTGACCGGAAATGACACAGGCTTTTACCAAAAGATAATAAGACGATGTACAAGAGGCATCATTGTGGAAAAAAATATTTCTTAGCTTTTATTTACATTTGAACAAAAAGTGGCATGTCCAAAATTATTCATACCCTTTGCAAACTGTCACAGCCTATGGGAAAATCCAAAGTTCTATCCCTGATTCATTGGGAACAGCTGTTTCAATCAACTCAACAGGTGAAAAACAGAAGCTCTTTGCTATTGGTTTGTGGACAGTCATGGCTAAGACAAAGGAGCTCACTGAGGACCTGCGGCTGTGCATTGTGGCTGCTCACAAGTCAGGAAAGGGCTATAAAACTATATCTAAATGTTTTGAAGTTCCAGTGGCTACAGTGCGAAGTATTATTAAAAAATACAAGATCGACACTGTGAAAAATATCAGAGGTCGGAAGCCAAAAGTGACACCTGTGCTGGCCAGGAGGATATTGAGAGAGGTAAAAAAAGAATCCAAGGATCACCACCAAGACCATCCTGATGAATCTGGGCTCTGCTGGTGGCAACATCTCAAGGCAGACAGTCCAACAGACACTGCACACCGCTGTGGTTCTACGGACGCAGACCAAGGAGGACACCACTTCTCCAGATAAGGCACACAAAAGCCCGCTTGGCCTTTGCAAATGCTCATCTGGACAAAGTAAAAGACTTCTGATCTTCTGTTTTATGGTCAGATAAAACAAAAAGTGAATTTTTTGGCCACAATGATGTAGCCTTCATTTGGCATAAAAAGGAGAAGCCTTCAACCCTAAAAACACCCTCCCCACTGTCAAACATGGTGGTGGAAACCTAATGTTTTGGGGGTGTTTTTCAGCTGGTGGACCAGGGAACCTAATCACAGATCACAGTAAATAGCACCATGAAAAAGTAGCAATACATAAAAATTCTCAACAACAACATCAGGCAATCTGCAGAGAAACTTGGCCTTGGGCACCGATGGACATTTCAGCACGACAACGACCGAAAACACACAGCAAAAGTGGTAAAGAAATGGTTAGAAGACAAAAACATTAACGTTTTGCAGTGTCCCAGCCAGAGTCCTGACTTAAATCCAATTGAGAATCTGTGGCGGGAGCTAAAGATCGGGGTGAGACCCTCCAACCTGAAAGAGTTGGAGCTCATCGCTGAAGATGAATGGGCAAAAATACTAGTGGAAACATGCAAATTAGTTAGCAATTATAGGAAGCGTTTGATTGCTGTAATAGCCAAAAAAGGCTTTTCTATTGATTATTGAGGACGGTATGAATAATTTTGGTATAATGTAAATAAAAGCTGAGAAATATTTTTTTTTCACAATGATGCACATCGTCTTATTATCTTTTGGGAGAAGCCTGTGTCATTTCCGGTCCAAAAAAAAACCAAAACTTGCTGGTTGAATAAAAGTAACTTTAAATCAGAATTTTCCAGTGGTATGAATAATTTCGGGCTTGACTGTATATAAATATTAACATTAATATATCTATTATAAATAATTAAATCATTAAATGCATCATTACATCGTTAGCATAATGATGTGACTGCAGAGTAAAACCCTCAACTTTTCAAAAAGGCTTATTAAAATTATGAGTTAAATTTATGTAAGCTTAAATGTGACTCTTGGCTATTAGAAGGTTATCAGAACATATAACTGTCAGTCTGTTTTGTTTTTGTTGTAACATTATCGTGGTGATATTGATTAGTTTGTGATTTTACAGGAAATGAGCTGACAGTCTGGACCAGCTGTATGATTGTGTGCTTGCATGTTGATTGTCTTAATGCATAGTTTTTGCAAGTTATTGTTGCTGATTGTGTGCCCCCTCATTACAAATCGTGTACACACCTAGTTATGGCCTGGCGCCTGCTCTGATGTAATATAATACTGTTGAATCAGTGTATTTAAATGCACTATTAAATTAAATTAAAAGCATATATATGCGAGGGCAAAGTGTTTACAAAGCTAAGGGCATATAAAATTTATTGTAACACAACATTCTTTTTTCTAAATGTTGCTTATTCATTCATATTAGATACAAGCTAGTGTAACGCTTTGTAAAATATTGCACTGTCAATATCACACATAGTACAACAATTGATATGTACAGTCTCTTCCAAAAGGATCTGCTCAAGAGTCAAAACCAGCGAGCTCACTGAACAGACATGGTGCATGTAATGTCATAGCTTAGTTGTGCATGACTGCTTTTGAAACAGGCTCACTAATCTTTATTGATAATATGACTCATGGTTGTATTATAAAAAGAATTCAGAAGTCTACAACATTTTCACTTTCCTACTTTTCACCAACTGCTCAGACAGGTAATGTTTTAGACTGGATTGACCTTAACTAAGTGAAGAGAATTAACTCTAAAACAAAAGCTGAGTAAGTTGTACAAGCCTGGAATAGCATTAAAAAAAGAATGCAGCAGTTTGGTAGTGACTTGCTGGCTTGATGCAGCCATTGCAAGCAAGATATATGCCGCCAAGTATTTATTGTTCATTTTAATAAGACTGTCTGTTCTTGTTCTTGCACTTTTGTCCACATTACAAGAATTTACTTAAGGACAGGGGTGTCCAAACTCAGCCCTGGAGAGCAGGGGTCCTGCAGAGTTTAGCTCCAACCCTAATCAAACACACCTGAACCAACTAATCAAGATCTTGCTAGGTATAGTTGAAACTTACAGTTAGGCTTGTTGAGCCAAGTTGGCGCTAAACTCTGCAGGATACCGGCCCTCCAGGACCAAGTTTGGACACCCCTGCTTTAGGATCCATGAAGTTGTTTTGTCTTGTCTTGTCTTATCTTAACACTCAGGTGCCATGTTAAATGTATTAAGTTTATAGCCAATAAGCAACAATATAATTAGTTTATCCATTCCATTATTTTTAAAAAGACCACAACTGCACAAATATTGTATATTTATTACATACAATAGGTATTTTTTATAATACTAAAAAGGTTCAATATTTTCAAATTTTTTAAAACAAACAAACACACGAATGTTTGTTTAATGTCAGATTTGTGACTTTATATTCAGCTAGCCTGAAAAAAAAAATTAAAATAAAAGCAGTATAAATTTATGTAGTTCTTGTAATTGGTTTGTGCAGTGGTTTCACTATGCTTGTTTAATATATGCTGCTGTCAGATGTTATAAGAAATGATTAATTAAGTGCTGTTTGTCCAGTAATGTTTTCTTTTTTTTAAAAGCTCTTGCTTTTAAATGTACATTGTGTCTTAATATGTGCAGACCAAGTAAAATGACTGAGGTTAGCTTGGCATTTGTTATTTCTTCCACAAGTGATCTAGTTGAAAATAATATCTAATCAATTCCCCACAGTCCTTGTTTGACCTCATATTGATGTAAGTGCCCTTCAGAAATGGCAAGGCATTGTTACATGACCTTATTATGTAAAGCTGAAAAACGTCTCATCTTTGTAGTTGTGTGTGGCAGTTATTGTGAACTTGGCATGTGTTGCTAGGATATGTTTGTATCTGTGTTTTCCAAAAGGTTACATTTTAAAAGATGTGGGCATTTATAAAATACAGTATGATATAAGTAAAAAATAGCAATTTTTTTTGGTCACTAAAGTTACAGAGGTCAATTATGTTTTAGAAGTTGGTACAGCTTTTACAGAATCATATTTGTTTTGAAATAATTAAAAAATTGTCAGCACAGTGTAAATAAAAAAATTGCAAAATAAAAATTATCCACTATTAACTACAACTAATAAAAACAAATAACAGCAGTACTCATTTGTATTTGTCAATAGCTTTAAATTCAATTTGCGTATCCCAGCTTGTTATGAATTGGGGTCAGAGCACCTGTTCAACACCTGCATAAAGTTTAAACTAAGGCCTCAGTTTAGTTCTGCCACAGAAAATCTTAGCTGCAATGTAAGAGTTACCATATATGTTTGCAGTTACCTTGTACCGTCACTCAGTGGACAAATAGCTGTGGCCATGTCGCGCACTGTGATAAGTAGCTGTTAATTCAGGGACAGCAATTTTGTCCTTATCTGAGTCTTTCTTTATCATGAATGATAAAACTGTTTTAGTTTGCAACTGTTATTATTATTATATTTCTTTCATTTTAAATTTGAAACGGTGCTGCCCTAATGTCTAATCAGTGTTTTAACATCATGTACAGTGGATCACTGGCTTTAATTCCAGCTTGGGGCCTTTCTGGTCCCATTGGTTTCACCTCTGTGGCAAATGGCCAAAAAATATAACTTATTATATTATACATAATATAAAGTATTATGGCGCATATTATCAAATGCATAGAAACCAGAACGCTGGTTGTGTAGTTGGTAGCTAAGTTTGTTTTCAAATAAGATATTTTATAAAATATACTGTATATAAAAACATATTTTTTTTTCACATAAATTTACACAATTCTTGCCCAAACCACAAAAAAACCCTCTTTTTATAGGTCAGAGCACATACACAAAGCTGGCTCGAGATAAAAAAAATCTTAAGTATCTGCACTGAAATTAGTACAGTTAGTTACAGTAGTAAAATACCAAACATAAAAATAGCCAACGCTGATACTGTACTACATAAGCATAAGTTTGTAAACAAAATGCGCTTAATTGATTAAAAGGATAGAAAATGCAAATCATATGTAAAATCAGGCCACTGGCATTTTAACTAACTGGGATGCTGACGATTTGTAAATTTTTGTTTAGTGCATTTAAAATGTAAAGAATACATATGTAAGTATCCCATTAAACACAATCTTTGATACATTTTCATTGATCAAGTTTTTAGAAAGATCACCCAGAATATATTAATTGTGTTTATACCTTTGAGACAGCATAGAAAAATAAAGCTGTGTATTTTGCAACCATCTCAGCCCCATCTGTTGGTCCTCTGGCAAACCTCTGGTCATTTTGGTTACAAGAACCTGGATCCTGCTTGGTAGCAAAAATAACTGCTTCCGGGCCTAAAACCCTTGTGTCTATGTAATTGTGTTAAGGTGTTGGACTACCAACCCAATGACTGTGAGTTCGATTCCCAGCTCCACCAAGCCACCACTGCTGGGCCCCTGAGCAAGGCCCTTAACTCCCAATTGCTCAGTTGTATATAACAGATAAATGTATGTCACTTTGGATAAGGGCATCTTCCAAATGCTGTAAAATAAAAGGACATTAATGTGTTAATGCTGCGATTCCGTTTCTTTGTGAGTTGCTCTGTTTTATAAGCTAGCCACTTTGGCTAGCACTTTGCAAAGTATTGTTTGAACTCTCTACATACTAAGCGTTACACTGTCGGTATTCTTGGTTTTGATCTTTGCTCGGTTCTCGGTTTACGAATTCTGTGTTACGTCTTGGTTTTGTTGTCCTGGTTTTGTTTCTCTTGTTTGTTTATTTTCACCTGCCCGTATTATGTTCACGTTTCTGCCTTCCCCTTTTTTAATAAAGCTTCTTTCTGCATTATGGATCCTACAACGCCTCATTTCTTACAGTTTTTTCCAGTAATACATGTATGTCAGATGGAATGAAATTCATACAAAGAGGTATTATAAGTTTGGTAACATTCTATTTTAGCTGAAAATGCAGCTCTTTCCAATGGCTGTGCTGATTTGTCATCTTCACCATTGCTTAACATTGGGTTAATTTGATATTAAAATCACACAAGGTTATGGTTTATGTTCTTGTTTTATGTTTTATTTTGTTTCATGTTTATGTTCATGTTCTTTTTTTTTGTTTCTTTTTTTCATGTTTCATGTTTTTTGTTTTTTGTTTTATGTATATGTTTCTTGTTTGTTTTATGTTTATGTTGTTTACATTTATATTATGTTTAGGTTTCGTTTTATGTTTATATTTTGTTCATGTTTCATGTTTTTATGGTTATTATCTTTGTTTGATATACTTCATGTTTTATGTTTTGAGTTCATGTTTGTTTCATGTTTGTTTCATGTTCTTGTTTTTATGTTTATGCTTTTTGTTAATGTTTTATGTCGTGAGTCTGTTTATTTCTGTTTTATTTTAAGTCAAGTTAAGTGTTTTTTAGTCAACTTCATGTTTGTTGTTTTGTTTAGTGTTTATGTTTTTGCTATTGCTAAGCTAAGTTAAGTCAAGTCAAGTTTAGTTTATGTTTATTGTTTTGCCAAGAGATTCCTTTTGTTGGTTTGTCACTAGGTAAATTAACTGCACCTTTGGGTTCAAAATACTACTTGCTTTAGGGGGATTCATTACAGTTTTTGTGTGTGTGATTTTAAATTCTAAAAATTTTAAATAGTGTCTATTTCTAATGCATGAGCTGCTGTGACCTTACAGCATTTGACATTGGTTTTATTATGCTTCCATTCAGTGCTGTGCTTCTGCTATGTAAAAAGGCCCATGCTTCTTGCATAATTTCCTTCCCTTTGACACACAGTGTCAGCCTTTGAGTCCTGGCACTGATTTTGTGGTGATGCTCCTGGGACCTATAATGCAGTGAAAAACAGTTTGCTTCCTCTCCTCTTCACTCACACACAACAAACATGTTCAAGCTATCCTCCCGCCCTCCTGCTCAACTGGGAGATGGAGGAGTGTCAAAATGAAATGTGTTGGTTAATAAAACTGGCCTATAAATTTATATTCCAACTGCTTAATTCTCATGTGCTGTTTATTTGGCAGTAGATGTATGGTAACCCTAGCTTTTTCATTTTAGCAATACAGCAATATTTAACAATGAACAGACATTCATACACCAATTCCCATGTATGCTTGGGAAACATTATGATGGCAGGTGTGTTTGTACAGGTGGGAGTACTTGTGAAAAACAACAGTGCTTTGATTAAAAAAAAGGTTTGATTATGATGCTCATTGAATGTAACCTGTATAATTGGGTCTTTCTTTTCATATACTTCAAATTTTTTTAGTCAGAATCTAATATAAAATTATTAAACAATTTAATATGTAATTATTAAATCTATTTTATATATATTTTTAGTAATTCAAGCTTATGTTATCAGTTTATTAGAATTTGAAGCATTGATATCTAGAAGCAAAATCATCTGGCAGTTAAATAAAGCTTTTATATTACAAGAATTCATAATACAAAACAACATTTGCTTATTTCCATTCGAAATTTGTGATTTAAAAAAAAAAAATTTGTTTATGTGAAATAATGTGGTAAATACATGAGGGTTAAAATTACTGAAAATTTTCAGACTGAAGCTATTTGAAAAATCCATTCGTCAGACATCAGTAATATTCTTATGTCTTTTTGTTTTGGCTAGTGTAAAACACAGAGGTTCCGCTGGAATTCCATACTTACGAGATCGGCTCGAATGTGTGTATATTTGACCCACGAAACCTGAAGATGGAGTTGCTATGGAAACTACTGGTGCTGCAGTCATTCGTGGGGTATCTTGCAGGTAATAGAATCTTTATTTTTTGCATATTAATTGTTGAAGTTGCCTTATTCATGTACATTTAGGACAGATTTGTCAAAGTTAAAGCCAAGACAAAAACTAACACTTTAAAACACACCCAACTAGCAGATGTTTATAGATATTAATCATAGGTTTGAGGGATTTAACGGACAAAATAACTATATCTGAGTGGACAGGTCAGAGATAAAGGGTCAGTCGGTAATGAATGTCATTTTAAATGTAAATTAGGGGATAAAACAGAAAATTAAGAGCCGACATTTAATTCTTTGAATGCACTGGTAGCTGAGAGATACCGATAGATTAGGTTAATAACTGTTGTTATTAATATTTCTAGTGTTAAATTATATATCTCAAATGTAAGAGTGACTAGGAAAACTACACGGCAAAAAAAAAACAAAGGGAAGAAGTAATAACGTATTTATAACCATTAATATATTATTTATACCAGAACCTTATCATATCAGAAATATTATTTATAGATATTTTTCATTTTGTAATTTAAATTGTATTGCAGAAATTTTTTTTCAGTTTGCATATTTTACAAAAATATAATTTTTTATCAGTATTATATAATACTGTTCATTATTTAGTAACATGTAAATGGTATAACTACAGTTACATAAAAAATATGCGGCTATGTTATGTCTACTTTTCATGTGTATGTCTATATGTTTGATTGGTTTGCAATATTAGCAAAACACTTTTGAAGGATAAACATTTTTCAGTGAGTATTCGGAAAAGTGGTTTCCAAAACTATATTACAATATAAAAAATATGGATAAATTAGACTATAGCAAAGCGTAAGAAAACACTTTGTAGTAATATGATGCGTAACTCCCTTATCATACCAGAAATTTATGTATTTTTATGCCCACAAAGTCAACTTTTTCCCCTCTAATTCAACAACAAATTCTCATCCACAAAAATTCCCTAGAATTTGGCACTTGAGGCACCTGAACAGTTCCAAAAGTTTTGATTCCTATTTTTCACCACAAAAAATAATAAAAGAATTTTTTATAGTTAGTTTAAATTAAACTAGTGATTCTCAGCAGGTTTGCTAGAGCCCCCACTGGGAGTTCAGACAACGTCAGGATCAAGTTAATTTCTTTGTTCCTAAAGAATATTTTGAATTATTTTTTATTTTAATAATGTAAATGTCACACATAACAAATAGAGTTTGATTGATTAATAGTCTTTAAAACAGACAACATCCAATTTGTGTGCATGGGATGTAGGCTGGGGCATGGAGTGCGGTAAGGGGTTTCAACTGAATCACTGAATTAAATATATTAAAAAAATAGAATTAAGGCTGTGTTGACATTTTTGGAGTAAGAAAATTTAAAACATTCGACAAATCATTAAATTTGTCACAAAAATATCAGTAGTCTAAGCATGGACCATGTATGCCAGAATAATAACCCTTAAAACAAACAGTCTTCTTTTAAAAATCTGAGACAAATCTTTGCTGATCTTATCAAATCCATTTCAGCAAAAGTTAAGTGGGAAGTGGTGGCTTAGTGGTTAAGGTGTTGGACTGATAACAGAAAGACTGGGGTTTGATTCCCAGTACCACTAATCCAGTACTGTGGGCCCCTAAGCAAGGCCCTTAACTCCCAATTGCTCAGTTGGAGAAAAAGGAGAGAAATGTAGATCGCTTTGGATAAGGGCATCTGCTGTAAATGTAAACGTTTTTCTGTATCAGATATTACAAAAAAATTATGATTTAATACTGTATCTTAATGTCATTTACAATGCATACATAAGCCCATCTCCACAATACAGTGATAAGCTATTTAAACATACATTGTGCATGTATGAAAATTTATACGAGGCAGTTAAAATTAACAATCCTGATAAAATATATAATTTGACATTTTTAATTTACAGGTGTACAATGGATAGACTAGTTTGGATACATCCATTTTAAAAGCTACTATTCACAAAGACAACTTAACACGCAGCCTTCCTTATTCGTTAGCAAGCAGTATTCCAGCGTCTGTACAGTTTGGATAAACAAGCGATTTAATGGTCTAAAATCTACAATTTCACTAGTTCTCTACTTTCTCCTTAAACTTTTTAGTGTGGTGACTGAAGTTTCCTTTCAAGCCTAACAGTTCCATTAAAGATTATAGGGTAAAGGCAATGCAAGTAACTGGCCAGTTGATCAGTTAATATACAAATTGTGATATGCTAATTATGCCAAAGCATTGGCAAATTCTGGATAGTATAAAAGCTGGCACAGCAGCAATTTAATCAGAATAATCTCATTTACGGGTGCTTTTCTGAAGATGGCTTTCTGCAGTTTCTGTGCCGGACCAATCAAGCCGTCAGACAGCCACAGCCACTGTATCCCATTCCTGTATCCTATACACCTTATGCTGTGGTGGCGGTCGAGACTTCGGACTGCCCACACTGTACTGACATGCCAGTCTGCATGCTGAGGATCCACCGTAATGTTTCCGCGAGGTGAGCTTCGTCTGTCTCCTTTTCCTCCTGTCGGCACATTTCCACTTAGCAGAGGCATGTGGTTGCGTGGTTTCTGCTCAACTTTACCCACAGCAGCCCCTCTGGCCCAATATTAGCCTGACATCCAATTTTTTTTAGACTGACAGCTCACATGCTTCTGACATGGAAAACATCTTCACACAACCACCAACTTCGCCCTCATGGCTACCAAGCACACCACCCAGGCAATCAAACGATCAATGGGCTTGTCAAAAGCACTTGTGGCTCACACTTGCTGACCTAAAGAACCCTGATCAGAAGTTCCTCAGATCGCTCCCGCCAACCGGTTTGGTGATGCCATGGATGCGATCGTTAACCTGGCTAAGCCAGGTTCTGCCTTTAGGCATCTTCAAATAGCCCTCGTATTCTCAATCATCCTCGGCTTTTTACATGGCCCAGAGGAGAGAGACGAGGCGCAAAAAAGCGCACTCTAGAAGAGCCGTTGCTTCATATTGGGTGTAGACAAAAGGTTTGTCTATTCAGTCTGTTTTGCTGGTGGATCATCTTCTCAAAACACCTTTGTGAGATTCTACTGACTGGACATACAATTACTGGCATTGTCAGTACTTACAGCGGATGTTTCTTCAAGTGACTCATTTGGTACAGTGAGTTTATTATGCTTGCATATGCTATCTATGTGTTAAATGGTGTTTTTTCCACTTAAATGGGTGTTTTTTTTACATTATGACCGCCTTTCTGTTGTGTTATTTTGAACCTTTTTTTTTTTATTATTGCTTCCCTGTCTGGCGCAGCTTTTATATGAGTAAGCAGCTCTCTAGATCAGTGATGCAGCTCCACCTGGGGACAAGTGAGCGTATCTGATCATTGTGTGCCTCTTTTTAAGCAGGCTATTCTGGCCGCTCGCATAGCAGTATTGGAAACTGTTCCCAAAGCGGATACTGCAGAATGTTGATTGAACCTTGAAAGGGATTGTCTCTGGTTACTTGCGTGACCTCGGTTTCCTAAGAGTAGGAACAGACATTGCACTCACTGCTGTGTGATAGCATTCAGTTTTAGATTCTGAATTAATTGACACCTGGCCGGCTTTTATACTCTCAGGGAACCAAGATTACGCAAGTAACCGGAGACGTTCTTTTAAGTGTGTGAATATCTAAAATCAAATATCCGGCTAAAGCACACAGCCTGGTGACGTATAAATAATTGCTACAATTAATTTCTTAATTTTCAAGTGCAAAGGTAATATTGTCAGGTGTAGCAAAGCCATATAAGAAGAGGCAATCCATATTGATGTTTGTAAAAGTTTAATTTGAATCTGGGAAAGAATCCATTTAAATACCATTTTTTCCTAAAATGTTTTGGAAAAACCTGCAAAATAGACAGAGATCTATTAAAGAATAATTTAAAATCTTCTGTTACAATGCATATTTGACCTGTTTGACAAGAAATAGAGATAAATTATTAAGACCAGCTGAAGATAATTTAAATTACTCAATAATTTACACTTAGTAAATTTTCCTGTTATCTCTATTTTTAAGCCACCTAAAATTTAGAAACTAATATATTTCATGGTACACCATTACCAGCATGGATATTGTTAGGTCATTTGACCAAAGATAAAAAAAAAATATTTAAAGATTTCAGCTTATCAAATGGATCAGTAAAAGAATTGTTGCCATCCAAGCAGTCAAAAAGTAGCTCTGAATAACTCTTTGCAGCAACCAATTTATTACTTTTCATATAGATTTATTATGATTTCTTAAATTTTTCATCAAAATATTTATTTTTTGTAGATCTAATAAAAGTAATATATATATAAAAAATCTATAGAGTTTGCTCTTTGTCCTTAAAATTTTTGGAGCTGTATACCAAGACTTGTCATGTCTGAATTTCTTTCATAACTACAAACTAAACAAATGTTTTAGATAAATAATAATAAAATAATAGCAATAATAGAAAACCTATGTTTAAGTAAAGATAAAATAATGAATAAAATTAACATAATTCCTAGATGAATAAAAAGTAGAAAAAAAAACATTAGGGGGGAAAAACCAACATAAATAATTAAACTGATTTGAAGTCTAAAAAACTATAAATGTTTAAAGTGTTCAATGATGAAAAAAACAAAGTAAGATTTGGGGTCGAAATCAGAATTATAAAAATCAACTGTAGAAAAATCAAAGGCTTAAACATCTCAGCTTCAAAGTCAATTTGTTGGAATCAATAATGTATATAAAGTAATATACAAAGGATTTGATTAACTCATCAAAACAATAAATAACTGATAACGAATCAGTTAAGCCAAACTCTGAACACTTGCCTTCCTTTGTTTTGGATAGGTGGATGAACAATAAGTTTTAAAAAGGTGTGTAATAATATTTTAAATATGCAATGTCATCTCTTTCCTGGGCTGCCTTTAAGGTTGGTACTTCTCTGATGATGCCATTGACTTTCTAAGAAGCCAGTCTATTATTTTTAATGGTGCTGCAGCTATAATTTTTTATGTGATTTTTCTTTTTCTCACTTTTTTCTGCATATTCAGACAACTTTTTTCTTACAGACTCTTTAATGTTATCCACAACAATATTATAGCATCTTCACTAGCCTTCCATATAGTCTGTCTAATCTAAAATTGCGATTAAAAACTTTTCCCGGTTGTGCCCAGATATGTTCTGGCTTCATTCGAATTGTAGACCAAGTCTTCCATGAAATTTTAAGATCAAGTCCTTTTGAGTCAATTTAAAGCTCACCTTTAAATGATAGACTTGCTTTGACAGGTCATCAATCCTTCTATAATTTATACAAAAAGTATTGAAAATTTCTAACAGTTCACGCAC
The DNA here is from genome assembly GCA_005784505.1 of Bagarius yarrelli. NCBI lineage: Eukaryota > Metazoa > Chordata > Actinopteri > Siluriformes > Sisoridae > Bagarius > Bagarius yarrelli. Next base: position 194,138 of record VCAZ01000155.1, read on the forward strand.
TTTCCCTTAATGCTGTTGTTTGTAGCTTTAGGTGGCATTGTTTGGTTAGGTTCAGGGTTAAAGGTTTAATGTTAAAGTGTTTTAAAATGCAGTATAGTCAGTGCAATTATACAGAATTTGTGTGACAGTATCAGCAGTATACTTGTAATATAGATAGATATAATAAACAAAGTTAAGAAAAATATAATAAACCTAAACAAGGTCTATTAAGCCCAAAGATCTGCAGAAGTCGAAAAACTCCCCAAAATACAATTAAAGTCCACAATTTTGCGATTTAAAGTAGATAAAACTCCTTTTAACTAAAGAAAGTGCCTAAATAGACAATGTAGCATCGGTCCTTCTTAGTGAGTGATCACAGCAGTTTCAGTCAGTAGCAGGATTCCAGTTACTTTAGTCATGTACTTCCTATCAGCATCATGGAAGTGACAGGAAAGGTCACTACTTGATAAAACAGCAGAGGTAGAAGTCTGGCTGTCGAAATGTGTGGGCATGGAGAGATGCTCCTCAGAATGGCAATGGCTACAGCGATTTTTGTACCCACAGACATCATCTTTAGTTAACTTTCAACGTCTTGAAAGGGCTCACTATACACACACATGCGTGCGTGCGCACACACACACACACACACGTGTACACATCGGTCCTTATGTCTGGCCTGCTTGCATGCAATTACCTTGTTGCCAGACACACACACACTCACCCAACTCAGTTCCACAGAATGCACTCTGCATACTAATTCCTGGGCTGCTTCATTCTTCTTTTCTTATTTGACACTTTGCTAGCAGGGTGATTGCCTTTGCCTTAAAATTCAGTATTTTTGTTTTTCTGTAATTGTTTTTATGTTAGTTTTGTTTTCATATGCATTCATATGAAATCTACGACACCTCTTATCACACACAAACCTTTCTTTCACACAACCACATCTTATGATGTTTTAAAATGTTATCACACAAAGCACTAGTTACTAGCTACATATCACATTTTAAGCCACATATCTTACATCCTAAGGGCTGTTATAATTTTTGAAGCTTCCAGAGAAAATGTGGAGAAAAATACTTTGAGTGGTCCTTTAAAGGCTTTTCCATTTGGTGAAAATGAGAATGTCAGATGACCAATCAGTGGAAATATTTCTGATTAATTTGCAGATTCAGATTCATAGTATCTTTCCAAAACATTTTTACATATTAGAGAACGGCAGTCTTTTATTCCCTTTCAGTCTTCGTTTAAAGGCCAAGACAAATTTTTTGCTGACCATTATTTATGATTTCTAAAAGCAAGAAGACTAGTGGTAATTTTGAAAAAGCAATTTTGCTAGACAGTTTTTACCACAATACTTATATATAGAGAATCAGCCATATTTTTTCTTAATCTCATTACATTTTATAGCCTATATTTTATTGTTTGTTCACAGCAAAAATAATTAATATACATAGTAAATATACACATATAATTAATATTAATATTTAATAATTTATTAGATTTAAAATGTTTATTATGAAGAAAAATAAAACAACAAAACAACACAGTCAGAAATATGTGCAGTCATTATGATTTGGGGTTTTCTGTATATAAAAGCAGAAAAGTTTATTCCAAATTACTGTTATAGAGGAAAGTCAGTGTCCATGCTGGTGAGTTGATTACTGACCACCTGTGACCATCATTCAATTATTTGAAAGTAGGGAAAAGCCTTCTGATTCAAAGAGGAGAAGAGATTGGGCAGTAGATGATAAATCTTGTGCCTGTCAGGTCTAAACTAATTTGAGGTGATATGGCTTTGTCAGGCACGGCCTGAAATAGGCTTGCCATATAGCGAGAGGCCTGGCCTTCTCACAAGCTAGTGATTGATTTAGTTATTAAAGGGACAAAGCAACTAGGGTAGGGTACAGCAACTGGCTGTACCAGGATTAGTGACCGAGAAAGGTCTTAGGCAAGACAGAGAAAGCAAAACAAAAATGGGATAAGATTGCTGGCAAAAGCAAAGGGTTTCACACTGGCATTACAATTCTATGCAAATCAATCCCTGCATTTGCTATCATGCAAATCTTTGTGAAATAAATAAACACTAGTGTCAGATTTATACGATAAGGCAAAACACATTTTGAAACCGTTTGTATAAGGTACTGTCAATAGTGTGCTTACTCCTTTTTATTTTTAACATTGGGCCCCTGTCCATTTGTTTTGCTGACTGATATATTTAAAAAGGTTTGTTGCTTATACTTAGTGCCTCTTCTTGTAAAACGTCTGTTTCATACTGATCAGCTGCTTTTTCTTTGTAATTGCATGTCTGTCTTACTCCTGTGGGAAGGCTTTGCCTTGGGCACTTATTGCTTTCCAGCTATGTAGGAGAACACTGAGTGGAGATTCCTGACAGAAAAGGGTTTTTTGCACCATTGTTCACCCGATTAAAATTATAATTCCTTTTTAAGGGACTGACATGAATAGATTGTCTCATGTTAGACACAGCCGGCATTTACACATCATTACATGTACCAAACACAGTAATATAAAATGTCATACTTTTCAGGGGCTGAATTTGTAACCCCAAATAACACAATCTCTTACATTTGAGGAACATGTTCTATTTTAGAGTTTAAGCTTGTCTCTTAGATAATGCTTATGCTAAAGTGTAAGCCTGTCCCTTAAAAGCAAACCACCAAAATAGTCTGTGTACTGGACGCGTAGAGAACGCACTTCTTAATCAGCGTTCTGGATGGTAGCCTGTGAAGGGCATAGTTCAAAACTTGCAGGTTCAACAGGTTGTTGGTCGCCACTGCCTCTCTTGGGTACAATGAAGTAGGCGCTATAAAACCTCGTCTTCGTCTTGGCTGGAGGGACCAGCTTTATTGCATCACTGAATACTGAATGCTTATATATAATTACCCAACAAACATTTTTAAACAGAAATCATTAAGGAAACACATATTGTTTCTGGTAGATTTTGTTTTCCTTGGGGACTCATTTTATATATAAAACAATTAAACCAAAAATATAACATACTTCTTGACTCCTTTCAGTACGGTGTTATTGACTTCATTAACACTTTCATTAGCACAGATATCTGGTTGATGGTAGTATTAGTGCAAGCCAAGATTTTTGTTGATGAAAGGCAAGAGTGTAACTGAGTAACATAAAGCATTCTCTAGCTCTAGGTGTACCGACCTTCCCTGTCTTGAGGGATGCAATTACTTTTCTTGTACGTTGCATGAACACAAACTTGTCCCCAGATACTGGTTCCCCTTGCTAACCAATGATGTCAGCATTCTTTTCTTTCCATTACCTTTATACCTCCTGTCTCATTTTTTCTTTTTTCTTTTCGACCAAATGCAGCACGAGCTACAGTTTACTGTTTTGCTTGTTCTTGCCTAACACATATTTCTTAGTCCTGGAGCACAAAATCAGTCTTTGCTGCTCTCTCTCTATTTCTTTTTGCATTTGTAGTGTGCCAAGCTTAAAAAAATTGTTTTTGTACAGGTACAATTCATAAGCTATTGTAATGCAAAAGCTTTACTAAAAACCTTTTGTAAGAAATATAAGGTGGTCCTCTTAAAAAAAATTAAAGGAGTAAAAATAACTAAACATGAATTCTCTTGTGCTGAAAGGTGTGTTTGTGTGTGTGTGTGAGTGAGTGAGTAAGTGGTTGTGTTATTAAATTTGGGTCCAGGACATTAAGCTGATTAAGACATGAATGCTTGAAAGATGTAGAGAAACAAGCAGTGTTCTGTTGCTGCAGTGAATATACACATAATCCCAAAGGGTGTGTTGCACCTGCTGTAAAATAATTGTACTGGCTGTGTCATTTAACTTCCCTCCAAAGATCTCAGTTTTTAATTAAAACTTCAGTGGGCTGTCTATTTCTTTGCAGCCCAGAATAACATGCCAAATTTGTGCTGTTGAAGTTTCCATAGAGCACCCTTGACTCTACTGAATAGCTGGTGTGTTTGTAATTAGTGCTTTAGGGTTGCTAAGCAGCATGACATGATGCAAACCTTTTCATATATTTCAACTTACATGTATGTGTGTTTGCGTCTGGTGCTTGTTTGCTTTAATATGACTGCTTGTGAGGGGGTGATCTGTTCATTTTTTTAATCTAAAGAGTAGACATATTACAAAATTTCATCTGTATCTCATTGTAATTGCTTTTTTAACATCTCAATCTTATCAGACGGTTTTTAAACTTAAATGTTATAGCATGATGTAATTATTTCTATTTATGCACTTAAAGCTGTTAAATTTTACCCATAAATGCAAAATATTACTTACTTTAAAATTGATTAAAAAAAACTCACAATGCTATATAATTATAAAAATTGGTTATTTCACATCACAGTTTTACTGAAAGGTAGAGACATTTTGCACATTGTGTGGGCAGTCAAGTTGTTTAGGGAATTAGTCCAAGTACCACAGACTGGGAAGACACGTCTATTAGGCCCAAAGATCTGCAGAAGTCAATTACAGCATCAAGCCTGCCCCTGCCTATTTACCCTGAAATTCTGCTAACCACGGCTTTCAAATGCTTTTTTTGGAGTTCACTATATACATTGTATATATACCAGTTGAGAGAGGAGGTCAAACAGGTGTTTCTTTGGACATTGATGTTTGCAGATAACATTGTGATCTGTAGTAAGAACAAAGAGAGGTGGAGGAAAACCTGGAGAGGTGGAGGTTTGCTTGGAGTTTATGTTTTTGAGTCAACAGTCCAAAACAATGGAGATTGTTGTAAAAGAGGTGAAGACGCGAGTGCAGGCAGGTTGGAATGGGTGAAGACGTGGCAGGAGTGATGAGTGACAGAAGAATATCAGCAAGCTTAAGGGGAATAAAGTGAAAGAAAATAGTGAGACCAGCTAGGTCGTCTGGTAGTGCACTGTGGAGGAGACAGGGGGCAGATTTGGAAACAGTTCTGCTGCGACTATTTTTAAAATTTTTCATTTTATAATTATCTAATTTTATAAATTATAGTTTAAATAACTATATCGTGAAATTTATTTTTACAGTGAAATAAAATGACATACTGTGAAACAGAATTCCTAGTCAGCTTCTTCAGCAAGAAAGCCCATCTCTAAACCCCTTTCCTGACCATGCTCAACAGAGGTACCATCGAGAGCATCCTAAACAGCCTTAAAACATTGAAAGCATTCTAAACAGCCAGGAAACCTTTAAACCAACGATCTACAAAGAGGAGTGGGACAAATCCCTCTGGAGGTGTGTGCAAACCTAGAGGTTGTCTGACCTCTGTGAAGTACTGTTTTGTTTTGCAAAGGGGTCAAATACTTATTTCACTAATTAAAATGCAAATTAATTTATATAAGGGATGCATGATATCAATTTATGTTTTGTATGTGTATATATTCCTGCTTTTCATTCATTTTTCATCTTGCGTGACGTCTCTATTGGCGTCCGATCCTTCCTCGTCTTCCCAGGTTTGTAATGCTTTTACGCTTCTTGGGGGGTCTAGAAATGGGACCCTCCATTTCTGAATTAGTTGAGACCCTAGCTCCGACTCCAGACTCTGCTCAAACCCCTGGCTCTGACTCCTAACTTCGCTCTGACCCTACCTTTGACTCCCCATCCAGTTCAGACCCCGACTTCAACTCCTGACTCTGTCGCCTGGCTTTGTCCAGTCCCTCTGCTTTCTGGCTCCGCATGGTATGTCACTGTGCTCTCTGGCTCCACATGGGACGTTACTGAGCTTTCTAGCTCCGCATAGGCCGCTGCTGTGTCCTATGGCTCCGACCGTGCCGTGTCTCCACAGCCTGCCTCCGTCGAGAGGTGTCCGTCTTTATCTAAGTTTGTTATGTTAATTGCTAAAGCTAGGTTTGTTATACTCATCGCTATGTTTATTATGCTAATTGCTATGTTACTAGATCTTGGCTTCTGAGTTTCCTCGTTTGTTTCACGTTTTCTTTTCTCCAGTAGCATGTTCTTTTGTTTTTCCTAATAAAACCCTGTGGTATCTGATTTACTTGTCCTCCTGTTCATTTCCACCACAACACATAACACTCATAGCTGATTCCGGTACAGATACTGATAAACAATGAGTTCATAATTTTATATTATAATTTTATGTAATCTGCAGTTTGTGCACCCAGGAAAATAGAAAATCTAAGATGAACTTATAAACTGATATTACAGTAGCTCTGGCCTAACTATAATAGCAAACGTCAGCCCTGACTCTTTAAATATTTTTGTGTAAGACACTAGTACTAATTTATTGTTAAATTTGATTACATTTTAACTCAAATAAAATCACATGTTTGTAGTTAAAACTAAACATCTGCCAGTTGTATCAAGGAACTGTCCAAATATTATCAACCAAACCAACCAAACATACAACTAAACATCTGCCAGTTGTATCAAGAAACAGTCCAAATATTATCAACCAGCCCAATCTGGCAACACTGGGCGGGAACCACTTGCACTCTGAAAGCATATGAATCTTGGATATATTAGACTGATTAATTGATTTACCAGCAAGCGTACTTATTAATAAAAATGACAGTAATTGGCCTAAATCTACATTAATGTTTAATTAAAATGAAGTGTAATTATATAAATATAATAAAGTGTAATTGACCAGTTTATGTACAAGTTTTAAAATTAGGTTAATGTATGTAATTAAACTGAAGATGTGTATATAAGATCATGCTGAAATACTTATATATATAATATATAAATATAAAACATTTTCTGTTTGACATTGAGCCAGCTGACTTTTGGAGCATTTCACACTATTTAAGGCATCCTGGTGTCTGTGTGCACATGATTTGCATACTGTATTTGGGCCAGTTGAATTCAACTCTTATTAACGTTACAATTTTTACATTTTTTTTGGTCTTATTTTTTCATTAGTCAAATTGGTAATAAGGAAAGCGTATAAAGCATGTATGTAAATTAACTGTACATTTGTGAACACCTTTTCTGGGTGAACTTTGCTATTTTATGCAAGCTTTAATACAATAAGCTTAGAGGTGTTTTCCAAGCAAAACAACACCCCAATAGGAGAAAGAGTAGGATCCCTTCTTGTGATTTCTAGGAGATTGCACTAGACTGAGACAACTTTACTCCTAATACAATGCGATATAACTAAGAAACATTTACATAATAAGTTACATGGACATAAGGATATGTGCTTCCACTATGTGTATGTTAGCATCTGAAATCTGACTGGACAAATAATCTATGTGCTGCCTTGTTAATGTGATCTGCCTACGTCTTCAGAATCACTAGTCCTGGAAGCGGTTGTTCACTTTTTTTTGTTTTTAAATAAATAATAAAATAAATATTGTTTTTGAACTGCTCCAGATGATACGTGATACAGTTGCAGTTGTAGTATAGAGGTTTTTAGGTTTCTCTAAACGGAATTTCTTGCTTCAATAATAAAGTTTTTTAACCTCAACACACTAAATGTCTCTCTCTCTTTCTGTAATGCCACACCACGTTATATTTTTGTAAACTTTTGATGGTTTCTATAATTGCGAAGGGTATTAAAAGGTGTGTATATATATATATATATATATATATATATATATATATATATGCACAACAGACACTTTGCAGCTAAGAAAAAACACAAGGACACGGTTCAGAGAAAAACACACAAATCTGAATGCAATCAAAAGCCCAGTGATAAGGTCATTTGATTCATAGTGGTTTGATTGAGGCTGATGTTGCAATGTGGCAATTATTTATTGCTATGGCAACTCAACTAGTGACCCTGATTTATTAGCTGTCTCAAAAACTGTGCTCACAAACATGCCACAAATGTAAGAAATACAATATATATAAATATATATATATATATATATATATATATATATATATATATATATATATATATATATATATATATATATATATATATAAAATGTTAACTAAAATAGTTGCATAGGAAAGATATGACAATATATATAATATACATTTTATCTTCTTGTATTTGTTTCTTTTTACTGGTTTTCCAGGCTTGGCCTATTACAGGCAGGCTGGCAGTATAAAAAATACATTTGCTTATCATTTCTCTGCTTTTTTCCCTAACAGTGGATAATGTACTGCAGACTCCCATTATCACCAAACAGCCTGGCAGCATTGTGTTCCCAGTAGACTCACTGGAGAAAAGTCAGGAGGTTGTGTTTAGCTGTGAAGCAGAAGGACAACCTCCACCAGTTTACAGGTGATTTTCACACACACACATACACACACACAAACATTTTTATATGCAATGAGAGAATTATTTTTCAAGCTGAGCTACTTACCGCTATAAAAGACACCTGTCCACAGCAGCAATCAATCATTTAGATTCCAAAACTATCCAACACGACCAAGACCAACAAGGTTTTTAAGTATGTCAGGGACAAGATTTTAGACCTAGACAATGCTGGAATGGGCTACAAGATCATCGCCAAACAGCTTAGTGAGAAGGTGACAACAGTTGGTGCGATTATTTGCAAATGGAAAAAACACAAAATAACTGTCAATCTCTCTCGGTCTGGGGCTTCATGCAAGATCTCTTTTGAGAAGTGTATATATTGTGGAGCTTTAATAATCATAAGAACAGAAAGGAATAAACCCAGAGCTAAACAAGAGAATCTTATCAATTATCTCAGAGTAGCTGGGACAATATTCAATAAGAAAACTACTGGCTGGGTCCAGTATAGGCTTAGCTGAGTTTTACCCATGAACATGAATGATTTAGAGGAGAGGTTTTTGCCACCAAGTACAGAGTCATGTTTTGCGAAGGGGCCAAATACTTATTTTACTCATTAAAATGCAAATCAAATTATAACCTTTTTGAAATTAGTTTTTTGGATGTTTTCGTTGTTATTCTGCAAACATACAAAATCAGCAGGGGCTGATATTTTTTAATAATTAACATTTTTTTTTGTTACATGTTTTTTCAATAGGAAAAATATACTTGTACAAATTGTATAAAAATAATATAATATAATATAATGTACTGCAATATTATTAAGTTCAATGTTTGGCATTTACGTTGGAGATTTGACGACTACACTTGTTAACGCGCATGTCTGACTATCTACGAGTAAGACACGGGATGCTGGGCATAGCATTTACTGTGGCGTTCTTCTCCTTCTTTTGTGGTTTATTGGCGGTTGACAAGCCAACTTATAGCCTATTACCGCCACCAACTGGACTGGAGTGCGAAGCATTGGCGGGAAGGGAGAAAGAACAGAAAAACACTGTGGCGTTCGCTACGCCAACTAGTGGTTGGGTGTCTGTAGCTGGCTCGTAACCCAAATTATAGCTTAAAGCAAAAAATCAGGTGAAAGTCAGCTCAAAAATTTCGTTAGTTGGGACACTCGTAAGTCATGGTACCACTGTATATAAAAAAAAATATGTATGTGTGTTTGTTTGCCTAAAAGTACTCTGAACACTGCTGGCATCTCCAGGCAATTTACAGTGCCGTGTAAATGTCAAATTTTTTCACATTTTGTCACCTTACAATCACAAACTTAAATGTATTTTTTTGATATTTTATGTGATAGACCAACACAAAGTAGCACATAATTGTGAAGTAGAGAAAATGATATACGGTTTTCAAAATTTTTAACAAATAAAAATCTGAATAGTGTGGCGTGCATTTGTATTAATTCCCCTGTACTCTGATACCCCTAAATAAAATCCAGTGCAATCAATTGCCTTCATAAGTCAAATAATTAGTTGATAGAGTCTACCTGTGTGTAATTCAGTCTCAATATAAAGACACCTGTTCTGTGATGTCCTTGGTGGTTTGTGGTTTGAGAACACTAGTGAACAAACAGCATCATGAAAACCAAGAAACTTACCAGACAGGTGGAGAAGTTTAAAGCAGGGTTAGGTTATAAAAATATAGCCCAAGCTTTGAACATCTCAAGAAGCACTTTTCAAGCCATCATCCAAAAATGGAAAAAGTATGCCACAACTGCAAACTGACAGACTGAGCAAGGAGAGCACTGGTCAAAGAATTAGCCAGGAGGCTTATGGTCACTCTGGAGGAGCTGCAGAAATCCACAGCTCAGGAGGGAAAATCTGTCCACAGGACAACTATAAGTCGTGTACTCCAGAAATCTGGCTTTTATGGAAAAGACATAAGAAGTCCCGTTTGCAGTTTAACACAAGCCATGTAGGGGACAGTGCAAACATTTGGAGGAAGGTGCTTGTAACAACTGTCCACTGAGGCAAGACAGAGTTAGAACCCAAGTTGCAGTTTATTTACATTGATACTAAATACTAAACACTAGAGCAGGAACATAGCAGGAACAAAAACTTACTACAGTGGTACAGGGAACAACAAACCAAAAAGACAGGAGGATACAAGGGGTATATATGCACAGGACAAAACAAGCAACACCTGTGAACACTTAGGACCAAACTAACCATTGACAAGGACAAGGAAGCACATGACAGAAAGACATGAGGAACAGGGAATTAAACAAAACACTGCCTAGGCTAGCTAAGCTAGCTAGCATAGCTTAGCTTAGACACAAAACAAACAAAGAACATAAAACCAGACATAACAATAGCAGTCTTTGGCAGGGCAGACATGACAGTACCAGTCTCAGGCACAGAAGGCCTGACAATATCCTCGTCGGACGTGGCAGGCTCCAAGAGCCTCCTCTGTCTGGGCATCAAGCTCTGGGTCTGGCTCCGGATCTGGCTCTTGGGCAGCCATCGTGGAGCTGGGCGGTGGCGCGGCGGCCATCGTGGAGCTGGGCGGCGGTGCGGCGGCCATCATGGAGGTTGGCGGCGGCGTGGCAGCCATCGCAGAGTTTGGCTGTGGAGCGACGGCCATTGTGGAGGTTGGCTGCAGGACAGCAGCCATCGTGGAGCTACAGGGTTCCTCATTTCTTAACCCCACTGTGAACGATGACTCGCTAAACAGCAAAGCATGGTCTATATATATTCAGCTAAAGACCAGGAAATATCTCCCTCTGGCATCTTAGACTGAAGCCAGTCATTAAGTCCATAGCGAAAAAAGTCTTACCTCATCTAATCCAAATGCAATTTTAAATGCAAAGTGCTATGTGCGGAGAAAAGTTAACACTAAACACATCAGAACACATCACCCTGAACACACCATTCCAACTGTGAAACATGGAGGTGGTAGCATCATGCTGTGTGAATGTTTTATTTAGCATGGACAGGGAAGCTGGTCAGAGTTAATGGGAAAATAGATGGAGCTAAAAATTGTGCAATCTTGGAAGAAAAGGGGGTGCGAAAGACTTGAGACTAAAAAGAGGATTCACCTTCCAGCAATACATTGACCCTTAACATACAGCCCGATCTAAAATGGAATAGTTTGGATCAAAGAATATCCATGTGTTAAAATGGCCCATGTTCAGACCTAAATCCCATTGAGCATCTGTGGCAAGACTGTACCCCAAAGCGGTAATTGCAGTGAAAGGTGCGAAAGGTTTGCCATACAAAGTATTGACACAGGGGGGCTAAATACAAATCCACACCACACTTTTGAGATTTTTATTTGCTTACAATTTTGAAAACCATGTATTATTATCGTTCCACTTCACAATTATGTGCTACGTGTTGGTCTATTACATAAAATGTCAATAAAATACTTTTAAGTTTTTGGTTGTAACGTGACAAAATGTGAAAAAGTCCAGGGGATCTGAATTTTTCATTATTTTTTTTACACCTTTCCCCTTTCACCCGGCTCGGACCTTTTCTCGTTTTGTTTTGAACTGGGACTCTGTGTATAAATATATATATACTTACAGACTATCACAAATTTTTTTTCTTTATTTGTTAAAATGGACAAGTGCAAAAAGTTTCACTACTTTTACAACTCAACATAGAATAGATCTGTGGGCAAGCCTCACGAAATAAAATCTCTACATCTCTTTATTGTTTATCCTTACTATTATTTGCAGGGTTCTTACACCTTTTATAGTGCTTAACAAGTTCAGTAATTTACATGTTGCCATATATTTAGCCTATCAGATAAAAGCTCAACATTTAACCAATTCAATCATAAGCTGCCAAAATTGCAGGACTTAAAGAGCTCAGTTTTGCAAACCTCAGTTGTGCAATGTAACCAAGGACATCTTGGAAAATGCTAACTGAAGCCTCATATCACTAAAAGTTTATGTCCCACCAAAAGAAATACTGCAAACATGACATTTTTCAGACCCTTTGACTCCACCGTGTAAACGCAAGACCAATATTAATTTGGTTTTTCGCTTTGTTTAACCGAGTGTGCTTCACTAACGCTAAATCACAAACTCAACTCATGAATGTCATAATGTAACTGCATACAGCATAAATAAATTTATATGTTGCTAAACAGTTAAAGGCCACTGACAGAACACAATTCTGTATTTCTTAAATGCTGTCGGTATAATAAAATATTTATAGTGGAGCATTGATTCGGCACTTTTCATTGAGTTAAAATACGTAGAGAACAAACTAGGTTAGGCGGAGCTGCAGAGTGAGCAAGGCGCAGGGATATGAGAAATCGGATAGGAGCTGCAGTGGAGCAATTGTAAAAGGCTTAGAGCACAGCGCTCAGAGCATATACTCGTGCATTGTTATCCATCTTTTTTCCCCGCAGTATGTGTAAAATTTTATGAAGTATCCGGTCTGTGAGCCTTGTGACCCATGTGTTCCTGTCATGTGATTCCCTAGTCTGTGTGCCTGTTCAAGTCAAGTCTAGCTTAGCCTTTGTTTATTGTTTTGTGTCACCTTGTATTTAAAAAAACTGCACTTGGGTTCACAACTGCTCGCCTTGTTAGTGAATTGTTACAACACCTAGATTCCTGACTTGATTTTTAGTTGTTTGACACCTAGAATCAAGGTTTGCATTCATCTTGAGAAATTTATCTTTGTTTTCATATGCAAAGACTTTCTTTTGTTTAACAGAAAGAAGTAATTACCATTATTATTATTTTTTTTATTAATTTACCATTTTTGTCAGGAAATTACATTAGAACTTTTACATGACTACTTAGGACAAGAAAAGAAAACAACACTATAACATAGTGATTATCGTTGTGATTGTTACTGTCCTTTAATATTTTTATCCTTGTTGTACAATTAAAAAAAATAAATAAATAAAACAGCAATATATTTAAGTGTTAATATGTATTTTAGAATAATACGTAGTTCATCACAGGAATTTCAGTGAAAGACATAATTATTAATAATATACTTAGAATATAGTACTATAATAGTACTTTAATATACTATGATATTTTATTCTCATATTATAATTGATTTTTCTTATTTAAAAAAATAAAATGTAATTATTGTACTGTTGTCATGTAAAACATTTATAGTAATAAAAAGTTGCCAAATTCTAGTCATACTCTGGATGTCTCTGTCTTCTATTTGGCTTTGTTTTTTTCTCTCTTTTTCTCTCTGGTCCACTTTTCCTTATTTTTTTTTTCTTTTTAATAACATAGTACTGGCACCAGTATTGAACTCTCTGACAATGCATTTGTAAGGAAATGTTGTTAATGCCAAAATGCTTGCAGTGAAAATACTAGCGTGAAAATGTGTTATTGAAATATAAAAGAGCAAGAAATAAAACTGCCACATACACTGGACGCCCTGTCATAAATCATTTTGTTAAGCACCAGGTGGTCGGATGCTTCTTAGCACAGACTTGGGTTAAATTCACAAGTACACATTGTGTGTTCTGTCTAAAATTTGTGCTTCTAGCTCATCTGCAGCCCACAGATTGTCTACGATGGAAATTCCTTTTTGTGTAATCAGAGGGCAACAGTCATTCATACAGCTATTCAAAATGAAGAATCTTCTAGTTTTCTCTAACCACACTCAGTAATTTTTAACCGCATTTTTACATTTATCTGTGCATTTACACTGAATTGGTTAGTGGAAACAAACGTGTAGAAGATAGGAAATCACTAAAATCTGCATATTCCAATGTCTTTAGCAAAATTCGCTTTTAAGCCCTCACAGTCGGATTAGTTGGACTTTACAATTGGAATTAAACTCCCCAGGAAGCAAATTCACTAAGAGCAGTGCTCCATTACTAGTTAGAATTAATTTTAATAATGGAAGAAATGCACCATTTTGATGTCGATAGTCTTAATATTGAGTCTGCTTTTACCCATTGGTGGATCAATTTACTACAATAAGTAACTAAACCATGCTTTTACAAAGCTAAGCATAATAAATGGAATTATAGATTAATAAAATTCTAATTAATTGATCTATGCAATGTATACTGTACACTGCTTAAAAATCTTTAGGAAAACTTTGAAAACACATTAGAGCTCAATTTAAGAAAAACATCATATTAAATAAAAACAAAATGTGTGCCAGGGAAATCGATTTTGTTGAAATCTCATTACAACAACTTAGCAATGGTACTCAATAGTATGTATGACCCCCCACATGCTTGTATGCATGTCTGAAAAAGTTGCACCTAATGAAACAACCTATGGGGTCCTGTGGTATATCTGCCCAGATCTGAACCAGGGCAGTATAGGTTATGACAGTGGGTTCAAGGATTTAATCCCGATAGCTAATGGCAGTCAGGGTGCCGTTGTCTAGACTTTAGAGGTATGTGCGTCCCTTCATGGACATGCCTACCTAGACCATCACTACCACTACCTAACTGGTCATGCTGAATGATGTTACAGGCAAGAGAACGTTCTCCATGGCTTCTCCAGACCCCTTCACTTTTGTGGCCTGCTGCAGGTAATTTTGTAGGGCTCTGGATTTGTAGGATTCTATGGTGTTTAGAAAAATAAAAAACTTTTTAACAACTAAACCCAGATTAATTTATTGAGCAACATAAAAAATCTATTGTGTACTTGCAAATGCCCTCATTATGTTCAAATATTTTCCAGGGATTAGCAAACATTAAGTTTGTTTTAACAGACATCACATGACCAAAATATGAAACCATACATTTCCCCCATTCTGTTTTCAGTTAACCTTCTGTGGACACTGTCAATTAAAAAATTAGTTAATATAATATTTTAAACTAGATGCTTTGTTCATAAATAATAACTTAGATCTCGATCAAGAGAGGCATGTAATTTAGCAATATTGATTTTTGCGTTTCATTTTCTTTAATAAGGAAAGAGAAGAATCGGCTGCCATCATGACTAAATTACATCCTTCAGTGATCAGGCAAATTTTTTCAATGATCACCTAGCCCTCTATAGAGCTCAGACCTGCCAAATGCTCACTGCACCTATTAGTTTTAATTGCTCCTCCACTGTGATTAAGTCCCTTTTTGATGTGGTTTGACTGGGTTTCGAGCAAGATGGATGAGTCGCAGTTGTGTTCTTTATTGTGGCCTAGTGAAATTTTGGTTCAGTGGTTGGATATCAGATAGCTGATATTATACTTACACCTTATAGTTTGAAGTCATTTCTGCAAAATGTATAATAGAATGGTAGATATAATGATTTCATGATAACTAATTGCATCAACTAAAAATGTTAATGATTCAAATACAAAAATATACAGTAAGTTAAACTGTCCACTATTACAGGCATGGGTTTTCTTAACTTATGTACATATATATACATATGATACATATATATCATGTATTTACATATATATATATTATATATATATATATATATATATATATATATATATATATATATATATATATATATATATATATATATACACCATTATAGAATAAAACATAGATGATAAACAAAGTCTTGGGAAAGTAAAAATAAACAAATGTTTGTAACATGCCTGGAAATTCTTTTGCAATGACAGCACTGTTGTTCTATTGTCATCTATGTTGCTATGGATATCAATTTGTCACTTAAGTTTCAAGTGTTTCTTATTCTGCTGATAATTTAATAATTATGTCTATTAATAAATAATTAAATACATTATTTTTAATTAATAATGAAAATAATAATATAGGTTGGCCTTTCTAAATTTATTCTTTATTATATAATTTTGTAGTATTTCAGCCTTTAGTGTATGATACCAGAGAGTGATGCACATTCTGTTTCTAGGGTTCTCCATACTGACACCATACTGTTATTTTCTCTGTCATTTAGATGGAAGCTCAATGGCACCAGCATTGATCCGACATTTAATTCGCGTTACACCCTCTTTGGTGGAAACCTCCGCATTACCCAGCTGAACAAAGACCAGGACTCTGGAATTTACCAGTGCTTTGCCTCCAATTCATTTGGGACTATCGTAAGCCGCAAGGCCAGCCTTACCTTTGCATGTAGGTTGCGTTGTTTATCCTATCTTTTTCCTTGTAGACTTGATGCAGGTAAAGGTATTGGGGTTGTAGTAATAATACATGTGTCTGCTGATTACAGTGATCAGTCATCTAAAAAGGCCTCTCATATTTAAATCCATCATGGAAATCAAAATTTTCCCATCAGTTAAATTAGTAAACTATCCATCTACAGTGTGTATGTGTGTGTAGTGGATGAAGCAGGATGCAGCTGTAAAAAGTAAAATATCCTAAAGGGGGCCAAAAATAATTTAGGAGACATCTTAGGCCACTTTTCCATGCAGAAAATTGTAAACTCTTTTTTTGGAAATGTGAGCTGAATAAATTTACCACATGGTTTTTCAGTAGCCATCAAATCACATTGCGAAAAACTGATTTTTTTTGGTCAAATAACTAATTCTGTGTTGACTAGATAGTATTATGTTGGTCATTACAAGGAAACATCTATTTATTGCAAATGTCTAACCTTTTGACAATCTTCCTGAGAGTGGGAGCAAAACAACCAAAGCATCACTTAATCACAATTATATTTTACAGCCTGTATCATGTCATTGTATGCAGTTAAACATGCTGATAGTGTACATGGCCAAAGAGAACAAACACAGAACACATTTCTATTATAGGTGTTGTTTTAGTTCTCAGACACTGCACTTTGACAGGGTTTGGAACTTGAATCAGATAAATGATGTTTCTGAAATTGTGGCCTTTGGCGTCTTGTATATGTTCTTGTTTTGCTTTTTGATATTTTCTTAACATGTTCGTATCATTTCAGACTTTTATTTATTCATTCATTCATCAATTCATTTATTTATTTTTTGGTTTCTTTGTTTGTTTGTTTATTTATTTATGTGTTAGTTGTATTTTGAATAGCTTTTTTAATTTTTTTATATGCATTAACTGTGCCAGTTTTTGTATTACCTTTGTGTAAACCCCCCCCCTGTTGTTTGCTTCACTGTTAAAGGGTATCAGAGGGATACTGTCACACATAGAAAACTGACTGACAGAGCTATCAATTACCCAGAGTCCTGACCTTACATGAGCGCAGATTGTTGTCATGAGCATCTTGGCCTGTCTACCATCCATCTTTTTTATAACTCATACTATAACTTAATTAACTTCAACGTGTGATGGATCAAGAAAGTAATTTAAAGGGCAGCTGATGTTATGAGACAGGCTATTTTATAATTTGGTTCCTTAATGCAGGTTAATTTAGGGGGAGTTTGGTTTTGGCTGTGGGAGTATAGAGAATCATATAGCATGGTGCATATTAATTTCCCAACTTTTGCATACGTACTGCTAAAAGCTCTTCATTTAGCGGGAAAAAAACAAATGCAAAATGCTGGCTGGTTCTTCTGCACAAGTATGGTATTAAAAATTATGTACATTACATATATATATATATATACTCACTGGCCACTTTATTAGGTAATCCTGTTCAATTGCTTGTCAGCCAATCACATGGCAGCAACTCAATTCATTTAGGCATCTAGATGTGGTGAAGACGACTAAAGTTCAAACCGAGCATCAGAGTGGGAAAGAAAGCGGATTTAAGTGACTTTGAACGTGGAACGGTTGTTGGTGCCGGATGAGCTAGAGTATTTCAAAAACTGCTGATCCACTGGGATTTCCATGCACAACTCTAAAATTTACAAAGAATGTTAATTATAAATGATATAATATTAATGTGTAGACTAAATCTTTTAGTCTTTAGTATCAAGCCCATTTATTTGCCTATGTGGGCTGCAGAGGTATCACCAAAAATGTCTTTTAAAGTACTTGGTTTGGCAGCACAGATATTTTAAAAATTTGAATAAAATTGTTATGGTCCATGTGTGCAGTGTTTTTGACATCATAGTTTAGCTTTGGAATTCAGTAAGGTACTTAATTAAAGCGTTAATGATAGAGAACAGTGCAAAGTAGCTTTACCATGTTCCCTAAGTGTCATTATCTTCAGAGGACCTTGATTTATATTATTATATTTCCCATGCTTCAGCTATTAGGTTTTACTTTGCTGCATATTAACAACTCATTGGTTATTAAACATACTAATATATATTGAATTTTATATATTAAAGATAATATGAAGTATATTACAAGTATAATTCTTATAATTATATTTAACTTTGCTTGAGTAATGAAATTTGTCTTTTAACTGTTAATGATTCTTTATATATACTGTACACTATATGTGCAAGCTTTAATTATCTCATTATTTGGGTGGATAATGAGTGATTTATAATCTAAATCAGTTTAATCACCTTTAAGGTTGCAGACAGAGTGCAGTAAAATTCTGCACACAAGATGGAGATTTAAGAGGTACATAATGCACCTGAATGACAATATAAACTGTTTTAATTAAGCTCAATATTTAATTACTTACCAATACAGCAATAACTTACATTTATAAGAGAGAGAGGGAAAGATGAAGAGAAATACTATGATATAATAAATAAATATCTTTCAGTGTCATCGGTTTTACCAAATATTTTAAGAATACACGAATTACATGAAAGGCACAAGGCTGAGAAGAAAATGGAATACATTCCATTTATAAATAACTTTGCTGTTCACTTATGTTAGACAATGGCATGCAGTGCCAATTAAAGAGATGCAACTCAGGTGTTGAAAACAAAGAAGCAGAATTTTAGACCCTGATAAAAAGGAAAAACAAAGGAAGAAAAAACATTTACAGTCTTCTTTAAATTCATGACTCGTTTGGGTACTTACACACAGTAAAAAAACAAGGGTTAATTAGGCTAAGATATTTTTATGCAAAAATTTGTTTGTGACTTTCTTCAAAAAGGCAATCTTTCTCTGATAAATAAAGATGCACAAATAGAGGTAAATAATGTAGTTGTACTTCAGTCAGTTCTGCAGGTTAGGCCCGAATTAGGTGTGGTTATAAAAAAAGTGAAACATACAGACAAAATTAGCGAATAAAAAGTTATTCAGGATAATGTTGATTACTGTGATTACCATCCGTTGCTCATAGTGTGTCTTGTGTTTCTGGGGGCATATTAAAGAGTGTTTCAGAACAATGAGTGCTGCAAAAACATCTGTTTTAAGACACTGAAAAGATAATTTAAATCGATTTTAAATTAGTTTTTATTTTATTTTTTTTTATTGTTTATTTACACTGTATGCTTTTACTCTGTACCAATTCACCCATAATGTAAATAGGGACTAAAGGCCTTTGCAGACTGAGAGTCATTGCACACTGAAATGAGTCTAAAATGTCTCTTATTTTTGCACATAAAAAAATAAATACCGTCTCACGTTGTGTCAATCTCGTTTACACACTATTTTTCGTATCCATAACAAGCATTGCGAGAGGTATTTTGACAATTCACAGCCACAATACAAGCAAAAACCAAAATGGTGGTTTTACTGCCCAGGTTGCACCCTTCCGATGCTGCAGTTTGGTGGGTGTGTGTATATATCTCTGACATACTGCCATTCTCTGTTTGGGATGAATTGGTTCACAAAAGTGGGTGGTCAGTGTGTAAAAGTGATGGACACAAAATACGAAAATTTTAGACTCAATGTAAAGACTCAAATTTGTATAGGCTTTTCCCTTTGGATAAATCAGTCTCTTTTGGATAAAAATGTCTTTGCGGCATCCCAGCTTTTAATGCCCTAGCTAGGACAGCTCTTAGTGCAACCTATACAACAATGGTGTCTTGCAGCAAAGCAACCTTAATGTACTTAGCCAAAAAAAGTGAAGAATCCTCTTATACAGATATTGGTGGTGAGTATCCCAAGATAGCTTTAAAGGTTCCATCTTTTGGAGACGTAAATCATAAACATTCTTTTTATCTATTTCCAAAATATCTCCCCAAAAAGACACTATTCCCCCTTTTGTGTAGTAAATTAATTCAGTACCTTAGATGTTGAATGCGTTTGTCCACTTTGTTCTCATGGGCTCTCCATTTCTGACTTCTGTCAGGCTTTTATCTAACATTCTGTCCTCAACCACACATGAAAGTGCTACTCCAGGCCTTTGTTGCTGCTCTATCATCAGCCAGATTGGAACCAATAGACTTACAATTGAAACTATTGGAGCTCTGCACTCTCGCAAACAAATGAGTTATGTTTCTGGTTTAACAAAAAAGAGCAAAAGGCTTTTTTACGTTTTCTTTCAGTTTAAAGAGCAAAAGCTTTATGTGAAGTTGTGTTTATAAAAGTGGGGGTTTAATATTGAAATTGTGCAAATTGGTATATAGACAACTACTGACTGTGTAGAAGTGTTAAACTTAAGACCTTCTGAGATTTTTAGTCAATATAACAAAAAAATTCATATATTTTTAACTATTCAAGACCAGGTTCTCCATGCTGGTCCTGTTGGCAGTGGCGTACATGTGGTAACCGTTGTTCCCTGATGGAGGGCACGCAGATCTTAGGACGGAACGATGAGCAGAATCGCGGCTGGCCTATTTATACCTGGGAGGCTGCTCGTCCAATTTCATTGGCCTTTTCAAACAAAATCAGAGATATTTTAGGCTCCCAAATGAATCTCAGGGAATAAGGGTTACCGTATGTAACCAAAACATTTTAAAATAACAGTGTGCTGGCACCTTTTATTATAAAAACTTTTCAGATATTAAGAAAAAGAAATGCTGAAAAGCCCAATTCCATAGAATATTTAAGGCATGAATGCAATGCCTCATAATTATTTTTAATAAATCATTTTAAAACATATTTTACATGTTTGCATTATAACAGAACGGAGCTGCCACTAGTTAAAAATATCTTTCTTTAAAGTAAAGGAATAAGTTTGCCATTTCAGTTTAGCTTTATATTACTGTATTACACAACTCAAACTGCACCCGTCAAGGAAAATAATTGCTATATGGTCTGGTAATTATCCACTGATTGGGCACAATGTTTTTGGCCAATCATTCTATAAAGGCTTTTGAAAATATAAAGCATGGCACAAGGTCCCCTCACTGCAATGTCAAGGGGTTAAAGAAGTGTCTCAGTATGCAATTATGCTCAATAGAGTTTAGTCAATCTAGATAATTTACAGGGTGTTTAAAAGAACAGTAGTTCTCTTAAGCCTTACATAGAAAGTATTTATTGCAGGGTTAGGTGCTATTAATGCATGCTTCAATATAAATGATTAAAAACAAGTTTACTTAAGCAATGTTTGAATTGTCTTGAATAAGAGTGGCTTTAGGGTTAACAAGAGACTTTTCTTTTATGAAATAATTAGAACAAAGCTACTTAGTAGACTTCATTTGCCAATATACTATACTGTATCTCTATAATTTTACATTTATTTCTGGCTCTGAAGCAAAGCAAAAGCTAAATACAGTCTCTGACAAATAAAAAACAAGGTTAATACAATATTCTAGGTGGATATTTTCTGGCTTGCTTTTGATGCTTTCTTTTCCTTTAAAAGAAAGAGGCTTTGACATTAAAACATTTTAAATTAGCAAATGTATCCTTTAATGAAACAATTTTGCCTCATGAAAGTGATTATCCCAATCAAATAGAGTCACTATATCCTAAGCAAGTTAAAAAACCTATAAGGGATTTTGGACTGATCTGTTAGACAGTGTCTTTACCACCTTCATTAAAACAACAAATTAGGGATTATATAGTTAAAGAATGCTGTTTCATACATCTAGTAAACTTTCAGCTAGATTGTAAAATCTGTGCTTAGCTATATTAAAACGCTAGTACACATAGGGGGAAAAATAGGCCAGAAGACTTATCCGTTTTCAGGATGCCTCACACCCACCAATACTTGATTACCCCTGATCTGCCTAATTATTCATATACTGTATTAGCCCTATCAAGCAATAATCTAATGCTAAATAAGTGTGGTTTACAGGTCATAGGTGTCAGTGAATGGTAAACTCAAACAACAGAATAAGAAAAAAAACGTGATTTTTGTGTCTTTGACCTTGACATCGTCTCGTGATAGAGGATTTTTCGTAAAATAGATGATCTAGGATTTTAACAGTGTCTAGAGATTACATAGAACAGTATAAAACATCAGAAAAGCTTGTAGAAAATGAAAGAGGCCTTTTAACTGTCTGCTCCACATATGTATTCTTAGGTCATTTAAATCATAGTGCAGAAATGTATATTTTTAGAGAATAATAACTATGTGTAATATATTATATTTCGTATGTCTCTTCTCAAAATTATATTAATAATATTGCTATAACAATTGTTATTTAAAAATAGTTATTTACTTGCTACACCTATATACATATAGAATTATACTTTAAACACATTCTAATAGAATTATTCATGCTATACAGTAAGGGAAAAAATTACTTGATCCCCTGCTGATTTTGTACTTTTTCCCATTGTCAAAGAAATGATCAATCTAGAATTTTAATGGTCTATTTTAAAAGTAAAAGACAGAATAACAACAAAATCATCTAGAAAAATGCATTTTAAAAAGTTAATAAAACTTAATAAATTGATTTGCATTTTAATGAGTGAAAAAAGTATTTGATCCTTCATCATTCAGCAAGAGTGCTTCTGTGGGCAGGTATATACATATAATGTGCTGAGATTTGGAACATATGAGAACAAATTTAAGCTCTTTGGCATCAACTCAACTCACTGTGTTTGGACTAGGAATGCTGCCTTTAACCCCAAAGAAGTGGTAGGCCATAATATCTTCCCCCAACTCAGACACTGGCAGATGGGGCATTGGCTATTTTTTTCCCTGAAAATAACACAATTCCTGAGTTAATTGCCTCCAACAAGTTTTAGTGAACAGTGGATAGCAGTCAGAATTCCAAATATTTCAGGTATTTGCCCATGACATTATGATATTATGAAAAATATTATTTAAATGCATGAATTTTACATCTTGTCTTTCATTGTAACTTTTTACTAACCTTATTACTAGCCATACTGCATTTGATCAAAATGATACTTGCATGATGCCCTATACGATGGTATATAACTGCATTTTAAGTTATTTTCTGTTTATAAGTGCACGGATTAGCTCTGTGATGCAGGTGGCATCAGTTTTAAACAACACGTGCTACGACACAGTTTAACTCATGAGTCAAGTCAACAAGTTAGTGGAGCTAAAGTTGCAGAAAGGAAAGTTAGAGTTGTAGAAGTTGGTATGTCCGAACAAAACAACAGCAGAAAAGATCAACGAGCCTGGCGACATGGTGGCCGAATGACACTGCAGCCCTAGCTGCCATGCCCAGCAGGCACTGACAAAACTGAGTGATGTGACAAAGTGTTTTACCTCAGTACTTATTAACAAAGTTGGTCTTCATCCTTTTTATTTCATACATACAGTGTATTCCATGCCTAATAGCTGCTTACCTAGTTTTCTTTTTTCATCAATAGCTGAAAAAAAAGAGTTTTGGAGGTAAAGGTATTTAAACTGAAAAATTCCCTTTTCAAATGACTTTGTAATGGTTGACAGCAGACCTATGATGAATAAAGCACATAAGGGAGCTGATAAATAGGGGAGCCATTAAACCCATTGATGTGTGACTTATGTTTGGCAAAATACCGCTGTCATGGCAGTACAGAGGGTTTCAGACAGGCTCTTCTGCTTGGGGGCTGTTATTGATTTCACCTTCATTTAATCAGTCTGTTGAATGCCATAAAACTACATGGTAGATGACAAAGTTTCATTTTTATGTTTGGGAGTTGGAAATGTCATTGATCATGCAAAAGCTTATAGCTCTTTTGCAACTTCTGCACCTTTTAAAATTGAACTATTTATATTACAGCAATAATTCTGTCTTTGCATTAAGGACTTATATAGAAGAGCGACTGACAAGGTCAGACAGGAATCTCCTTAGACAATGATGTTTGCAGATGACATTGTGATCTGTAGTGAGAGCAGGGAGCAGGTGGAGGAAAACCTGGAGAGGTGTGGAGGTTTGTTCTGGAGAGAAGAGGAATGAAAATCAGTCATAGCAAGACAGAGTACGTGTTTGAATGAAAGAGAGCAAAGTGGAACAGTGAGATTACAGGGTAAAGAGGTGAATAAGGTACAGGAGTTTAAGTACTTGGGTTTGATAATACAGAGCAATGGAGAATGTGTAAAAGAGGTAAAGAAGCGAGTAAAGACAGGTAGGAATGGGTGTAGAAACATGTCGTGTGACAGAAGTGTTGTGTGACAAGAGAATAGCAGCTAGAATCAAGGGAAAGGTGTACAAGACAGTGGTGAGACTAGCTATGATGTATGGTTTAGAGACAGTGGCGCTGAGAAAGAGACAGGTGGCAGAGCTGGAGCTGAGGATGTTGAGGTTTTCTTTGCGAGTGACAAGGTTGGACAGGACTAGGAACGAGTTCATCATGTTAGAGGTTTTGGGGAGAAAGTCTGGGAAGCCAGGTTAAGGTGGTTTGGACATGTACAGAGAAGGGATAGTGAATATTTTGGTAGGAGAATGTTAAAAATAAAGCTACCAAGCAGAAGGCACAGAGGAAGACCAAAGAGGGCATAGGGTGGCTCAAATGGTTAAGGTGCTGAGTTGTTAATCTGAAGACCAGAAACACCTGAGTTCAAGCCCCACCTCCGGCAAGTCAACCACTGTTGGGTCCTTGAGCAAGACCCTTAACCCCTCCTGCTCCAGGGGCGCTGTATCATAGCTGACCCTGTGCTCTGATCCCAACTTACTAAGATGGGATATGTGAAAAAATGCATTTCATTGGCTCTGTACATGTACCTTGCACAATGAATTGAATATGCTTATACTTATATGCATGCGATAAACAAGGACATGAAATTAGTGGGTGTGAGTGAAGAGGATGTAGAGAATAGGGTTAGGTGGAGACAGATGATTCGCTGTGGCGATCCCTAAAAGGAAACAGCCTAAAGGAGAAGAGAAGAGGATAGAAGAGCAACTGCCTTATTTAAAAAAAAAATAAACAATTAGCTGGATTTGATAGCATGTGGGCATAAACAAAAAGGTTTCGCCATGGAGATTATCTGTTGACAAGCAGAATAGAACTGTCTGAAATATGTGTACTTAATTTGATGATGGTCAGTGCATCATTTGCAAGTCATGAGATATATATTATGTAGTTTATATTACATTGTCAAACTGTTTAATTTTTAGTCTTTGCAGTAAGGAGATCCATGCTACTGCATATAGAAAAAATAATCAGAGACATTTTCATATCTACTGTAACTTTTTATTGTGGTAGTTTGCAAAGATGTCAAGGTTAGGTGAACAAAACAAAAAAGAAATAAAAACAGGAAAAAATACAGTGAGGTTTTTCTTAAAAAATTTTTTTCAAATACCCAGCTTCAGCTCAGATAACTGTATTTTTGATAAATAAATCAACGTGTTTAAAATTATCTTTTCAATGAAAAATGTTGTTACACCATCACATTAACAAAATAAAATCTTTCTAAACAAAATTTCTTGCTTAAGATTTAAAATCTGTGCAAATGTATTCATTAGTATTTTTATTTATAGTCATTTTTAAATCTCCAGTGCAGATGTCTTTTTCTCTTTTTTTCATGTGCTCATAAATAAACATTTTGACTAAAGCATATAATGGTCTGCACACAGGATCTAATGTGGATAAGACCTAATAGACACTGACAGGCCAAAGTTTATCTTTAACCATTTGTATCAATTTTGACTTGGCTAGAGGCTGTGCCAGCAAAATTTCCAAATAAACACACACCATATATGATTTATCCCTCAGTCAGGAAAAGGGCTGTACTCTGTATTTTTGTGCACACTGCACCAAAGCCCACACTCTGACAGCAACAAAACTGTTTATATACAATACTGTGTTCTATTTTTTTTTTCAAAAGAACATATCACACCACTACGTAAAATCTAGGTTGTATATGTACATATGTATATAGGCCCATTAAAGTGTTTCTGTGTTTTGGCCTCTGTCTCAGAATTGAGTTATTTATAATTGATTATTCATAAAGTTCTTTATTTCTCTTTCAGATTTGGAAAACTTTAGAACTCATCGGAGAAATGCTGTGTCTGTAAGGGAAGGTCAAGGGGTGGTACTTTTGTGTGGCCCACCTCCTCACTCAGGAGGTCAGTCCCTTCATATATAACAAGTGTGTTATAATCTCATGTACCTGATTTTTCAGTTTGCTGTGCAAGGGCTTTGCACTATGTAAGACAAGTAGATGATAATTGCAGATTTGTAGTTGATTCTGTAGTTGTCATTGATAAACTTAAATAGGGTTTCAGTTTGCACATTGAATTTCCCTTTAAACTATACTACGGTCTATTAAGCAGTTTATTTCCTTTATTTTAACAATGCTAAATCCGTTAATAATTCTTCTTTATTAATGCTTTTGCTTGTAAAAAAAAACCTGCCAGATATCTCATTAGTTTTTTTGTTAATATTGTTTGTAAACAGAGTTTAGGCGTCACTGAACCTAGTAGACTTAACTAAACTATCAAAAACTATTTTTTTTTATTTAGCAGACCTTAATTATATTTAAAAACATCTGTGTTGCCATAAATAAAAATATAAAATATGACCATAATTCATAGAAACATGAAATAAATTACCAAAGTAAATAAACATTTTTGTTTTTGTTTTTTTGGAGGAAAGATTTGAGGAAATTGTGTTTGTTCACTGACAAAATTGCACCAGTTGCAAAACTGCATAGGCAAGAAAGACATATCAGAAGCAATATGATTTATTAACATTTGTAGATGAACAGTAAAAGAAAAAACATTCTTGTTTGTATAACTTGAGTAACTACCGATAACACACTCATTCTTGGTTCACTCGATCGTGATCTTGCAGTGATGTTAGTAGGTATTAGTATTTTTTTTCTCTACCTTTTAACTTTTTGTTGACATGTTTATTATATGTTTATACATGTTTACATATATTAATTATACTTATAATTAAATATATTGTCTTTCATTTTAGACAGTTGCAGTAGTATTTAAAAGCTCTTTCGAATTTCATACAATAACATTTTAATTAGGCATGTGAAAATAAGAGCTATACACTTCATCTTTAAGGCCTGCTATAGAAAAATGACATTCGTCTATTTTTTAAAAAACCTCTTAGACGTTCTCATTTCTTTTGTTGTTGTTTATTTATCATTGTGTGGTTGCTTTTGGAAGTCCTCTTTTCATTTTGCTTTGGTGTTCTCCTACACAAGCTCTTTAGTGCTTGTTCCCCTGCGGTCAGTGTTCACTCATGTGCTTCATGTTTTACTATTCCTAAAATATGTCCTAAGAATTTTGTTATGGAACTTGTCTGTAGTTAATTCATCCAGCAGCATAAGTGTTAGGAGCAAGATGCTCATAAAAAGCACTTCTAATATTTTTTAGGTGTAGCTGCTTTCTGCTTAGTTTATGCCTTTGTGATGTTTACTGTACTGATGTTTACTTGTGATTATCTACCCTGTTAGAGAAAAAAATCTACAAAAGCATGTCTTTCCATTTGCAAAAAAAGTGCTGGAATATCTAATTAACTATTTCTGTTATAGACAAGCATGTTAAACTTCCATCACTGTCAGTTGGAAGTTACTAGCTTTGTTCAGGTTATTAGTTATTAGCTAATAGGCAGAGTATAAATAATCTAACAATTCTTCTTAGTTCTTATATATATATATATATATATATAGATATATATATAGAATCTATATAGAGATATATATATATATAGATATATATATATATATATATATATATATAGATATATATATATACACACTGCTCAAAAAAATAAAGGGAACACTAAAATAACACATCCTAGATCTGAATGAATGAAATATTCTTATTAAATACTTTGTTCTTTACATAGTTGAATGTGCTTACAACAAAATCACACAAAAAATATCAATGAAAATCAAATTTATCATAACCCATGGAGGTCTGGATTTGGAGTCACACTCAAAATTGAAGTGGAAAAACACACTACAGGCTGATCCAACTTTGATGTAATGTCCTTAAAACAAGTCAAAATGAGGCTCAGTAGTGTGTGTGGCCTCCACGTGCCTGTATGACCTCCCTACAATGCCTGGATGGTCTCCTGAGGAATCTCCTCCCAGACCTGGACTAAAGCATCCTCGACAGTCTGTGGTGCAAGGTGGCGTTGGTGAATGGAGCGAGACATGATGTCCCAGATGTGCTCAATTGGATTCAGGTCTGGGGAACGGGCAGGCCGTCCATAGCATCAATACCTTCGTCTTGCAGGAACTGCTGACACACTCCAGCCACATGAGGTCTAGCATTGTCTTGCATTAGGAGGAACCCAGGGGCAACCGCACCGGCATATGGTCTCACAAGGGGTCTGAGGATCTCATCTCGGTACCTAATGGCAGTCAGGCTACCTCTGGCGAGCAAATGGAGGGCTGTGCGGCCCTCCAAAGAAATGCCACCCCACACCATTACTGATCCACTGCCAAAACGGTCATGCTGGAGGATGTTGCAAGCAGCAGAACGTTCTCCACAGCTTCTCCAGACTCTGTCACGTCTGTCACATTTGCTCAGTGTGAACCTGCTTTCATCTGTGAAGAGCACACACAAGAGCACTCTTGGTGTTCTCTGGCAAATGCCAAACGTCCTGCACAGTGTTGGGCTGTAAGCACAACCCCACCTGTGGACGTCGGGCCCTCATACCACCCACATGGAGTCTGTTTCTGACCGTTTGAGCAGACACATGCACATTTGTGGCCTGCTGGAGGTCATTTTGCAGGGCTCTGGCAGTGCTTCTCCTGTTCCTCCTTGCACAAAGGCGGAGGTAGCGGTCCTCCTGCTGGGTTGTTGCTCTCCTCCAGCCTCCTCCACGTCTCCTGATGTACTGGCCTGTCTCCTGGTAGCGCCTCCATGCTCTGGACACTACGCTGACAGACACAGCAAACCTTCTTGCCACAGCTAGACTCCGTCTCATGCTACCACTAGAGTGGAAGCACCGCCAGCATTCAACAGTGACCAAAACATCAGCCAGAAAGCATAGGAACTGAGAAGTGGTCTGTGGTCACCACCTGCAGAACCACTCCTTTATTGGGGGTGTCTTGCTAATTGTCTATAATTTCATTCCACCTGTTGTCTATCCATTTGCACAACAGCATGTGAAATTGATTGTCAATCAGTGTTGCTTCCTAAGTGGGCAGTTTGATTTCACAGAAGTGTGATTGACTTGGATTTACATTGTGTTGTTTAAGTGTTCCCTTTATTTTTTTGAGCAGTGTGTATATATATATATATATATGAGAGAGAGAGAGAGAGAGAGAGAGAGCAGCACAATGGAATGAAGTTGAGTTCACATACATAGCAGAAAGAAAAGGACTGATGTACAAATTGCAGAAATGAATAGTTCTATATGTGTGTCTCTCATAAAAAGTGCTCTTGGTTAAAAATGTTAAAAATGCTCTTGGTAGTCCCTCTGTAGCATGTGATCGGGAGTGGAACACTGGCTTTCCTCAGCAGTCAACAACTATCTCTTTTCTTTTGTCCACATTCAGAGACAGGCTGTTGGCTCTGCCCCAGAATGTTAGCTGTCACCTTCTCTGTGTATACTGACTTATTCTTCCTGCTAATAAAACCCACCACAGTTGTGTTATGGGGAAACTTGATGATTTTGTGCTGTGCATTTAATCACAGTTGTACATGGTGTTGGTGGTCTTTCTAGACTGACTGAGGTCTGACACTCAGAATGTCCAGAATCTAATTGCATTAAGAATTAAGTGTTTAGGCCCAGCATGCTTAGCTTGTATATCAGGTGCCGAGTAATGAGTGTCTTGAAATCAAGAAACAGCATTTGTACATGTGTCATTTTTGTGAGTGAGGCCAGAGGTAGAGTGGTGGCATAGCATCCTAGGGTGGTTAGGATGATATGCAAACTGCATGGGCACCAATGAGCAAAATTCCAATGCCACATCAACTCTGAAAGCACTTTATGACGTTGAGTGTGTGTGCAATGACACTACACTTGTAGGTGATAGTAGTGGACAATCTATATAAGAATTCTAAAAAAAGAACAGTTTGAAAAACAGGGTTTTCTCTCTGCAAACTCAGCTTAGGTCATAAACTTTCCAACAGACAATGTAACAATCAGATGAAAACATAGCTTGGTATAGTTACAACTGTGACTCTTGATTATGTTGTCATACCTTCAGAATACTGACCTACAAAAAAGTACATTTTCTTGGTTGTTTTTTAATTTTAAAATTGAAAATGTCCATACCTAGTGAACAGATTGTTAATCAGTAAATTGTGTTTACTAATATGTTTCAAATATTAAACATATGTACAATACATGTAAAATATCTGTATGATTTAATGAAAAGTGGTGGCTCAAATGGTTAAGGTGCTGAGTTGCTGATCTGAAGACCAGAAACACCTGGGCTTAAGCCCCACCACCGACAAGACAACCCCCCCTGCCCCAGGGGCGCTGCAGCATAGCCGACCCTGCGCCCTGACCCCAATGAACTCAGTCACAGAAATGCAACATGCTCTTCAATTATGCTTCATTTTTGTTAAGGATTTCCAATGATTCTTTTTGGTGATTCATGGATTTTGCTTTTATTGCCAAGGATTTTACATTTTGGTTCACTGTTTTGGCACAAACCTCCCGTGAGGAAAGGCCTTAACAGGGGTCTTCTTTGATTGGCGAATACTAAAAAACTATTGCGCGGATTGGTATATAGAAATACGTTGTGTTGGCTGTCTAATGGTGTGTGGAGATAAGCCTTTACAAGAGACATGGAGCATCAACACCTTCCTCCTTAGCTGGATTATCAAGACAGCTTGAGGTAAGTTTGAGTTACTAAAATAACAGATGAAAGTCTTGTTAATCAACTGTATGCAACCTTTTTCCTCTTTTTTGAGATTTGTTCGTGATTAATAAAACATATATGTCATAATACAGTAATACATAATAATGTATAGATATAAATATAAAATAGATATAAAATGTTTGTCTTCTTTACTTTTCAATGTTGAAGGTTCAAGGAGCTTTTTTGTCATTTCAACCATATATAGCAGATGCAGTACACAGTGAAATGAACGTTTCTCAAGGACCCCCTGGTGCTACACAAAACATAGAATTCAACAAAACAACAAAGAGCCACTAAACAGGATAGACATAAAGTGCACTTGTGCAACCTAGTGCAGACAGTGCAGAAACAGACAGTGCAATGAACAATACGAACATTACAAAGACAGTGCAAAAAGACAATAAAGAACGGAACATAACACAATAGCGCCAACCATATTGTAAGATGAGGTAGACATGGAATGTGCAAATTACAACAGTATTGTGCAAATAGCATTGTAAAGTGAAGTAAATTGACTATAGCGTTGTAAGTGACTATAGCATTGTTAGTGACTATAGTATTGTAAAGTAACTGTGCTTAACAAAAAATGTTTGAGTGTGTGTGCATATTTGTGGGTTGAGGTAGTTCAGTTCGGTGTGTTGAGCAGCCTGATGGCTTGAGGAAAGAAACTGTTACACATTCGGGTTACTTTTAATGCTACTTCCCCAAACCCCATTTTATCCAAAAAAAACTGAGATAAACACATGATTATTTTACAAGTAGTAATATGTATACATAATGAGATTCATAAAGTGACCCAGTGCAGGCAATAAATCTCTGTATTCATCTGTTTACAAATGATAGTATATAAACGAAGAAAGAAGACCAGGAGGTCTTTCTGGAGGGTGTTCAAGAACATTGTTAATAGGTGTTAAGCCTTTAGAGTTTACATCTTAATTACATTTTGTGCTATCAGTGACATATATATTTGATATATTTGATAGGACAGAAGTTGTGAGATACAGTATGTCACAGAAGTAAGTACACCCCTTACATTTCTTGTAAATATTTATTATATCTTTCTATGTCAAAACACTAAAGAAATGAAACTCTGCTACAATGTAAAGTAGTGAATGTACAACTTGTGTAACAGTGTAAATTTGCTGTCCCGTTGGCGTGGAGGGTGAGTCTGTCAGTTCTCAGACCATACGCCGCACACTGCATCAAATTGGTCTGCATGGCTGTCATCCCAGAAGGAAGCCTCTTCTAAAGATGCACAAGAGAGCCCGCAAACAGTTTGCTGAAGACAAGCAGACTAAGGACAAGGATTACTGGGACCATGTCCTGTGGTCTTATGATACCAAGATAAACTTGTTTGTTTCAGATGATGTCAAGCGTGTGGTGGGAGTGTCATGGTCTGGGGTTGCATGAGTGCTGCCAGCACTGGGGAGCTACACTTCATTGAGAGAACCATGAATGCCAACATGTACTGTGACATACTGAAGCAGAGCATGATTCCCCCTTCGGAGACTGGGACGCAAGGCAGTATTCCAATATGATAACGACCCCAAACACACCTCCAAGACGACCACTGCCTTGCTAAAGAAGCTGAGGGTAAAGGTGATGGACTGGCCAAACATGTCTCCAGACCTAAACCCTGTTGAGCATCTGTGGGGCATCCGCAAACTGCATCTACCCTGAAGGTGTACGTGTCGGTCATGGCAGCCTAACACACTATTTGGAGTGGGCCCAATGTGGGGAGGGACCCACTGGTAGTTCGCTTCCTTCGTGGGGCAGGAAGGCTTAGACCTGAATGGCAACCCAGGTTCCTGTCTTGGGATCTGGCGTTAGTGCTCGAGAGACTCTGTGGCCCTCCGTTTAAATCATTTGAGGAGGTCTCGGTTGAATATTTGACCTTGAAGACAGTTTTCCTCCTGGCAATGTCCTCTCTGCCTAGAGTTGGGGATCTCCAGGCACTGTTAGCAGTGCCCTCTTGGCTGAAATTCTCTCCAGGCAGGGTGAAGGCGTTCTTTCACTACCGGCCCGGGTATGTACCCAAGATGCTGATGAGCAGGCCAGGCCTTGTAGAGCAGCAGGCGCTTTGTCCTCTCTCCTGGGATTTAGGCCAGGAGAGGGTAAACCTTCTCTGCCTGGTGCATGCGCTGATGGTGTATGTTCGTGTGACCCAGTGGAGAAAGACTGATAGCTACCAAAAGAGGGCTCCCAGCGTGCAAGAAGAACCTTAGCAGATGGGTTGTTGAGACTATTGCTCTTACATACAAAGCCAGAGGCCTCCTGGTACCAGAGGCGATTATGCCAGATATATGCCAGTGGTGGGGTGGTCCTCCCACCATACCTTCACACGTTTTTTACCAGCTGGTTTTGTTAGCCACGCCCAGGGAGTTGTGAGCCTCCAGCGTGTAGTTGCCATTATTGTGGTGGGTGGGATTTTTGAAGATCAGGCAACCCTTGAGTGAATCCTGGTAAACCTCAGCCTCCATGCGGACGTAGTCGGTCTGCTGCAGCTCCACGTCTCGGAAGAAGAAGCGAACGGTGGGCAGCGGCTGGCCGCGGACAATGAAGAGCATGCAGGTGTCGTGCTGCTTCTCCGGGCTCTCAAAGTGTATGATGGTGGGAGGAATTGCAGAAAAGATGGACAGATGGACAGAAATTTTTAATACTACATCCAACGGCTTGTTACAAACAGACAGACAGACATTCCCTGTCCGGCATTTTATGACAGATGTGGCTTGTAAGGGGCTGTGATCACCCCGGCAGCCAGTACTCAAGGGGCCTGGCGGCCAGTAGCGTATGCGAAGACTCTGGTATGAGTTGACTAGTTGCGTTGGAACAGAACCCTTACTCCAGTCAGTATATCGGGTTGTGGAGTTAAGATCAGGTAAGTAGTAGGTCTGATTGAGCCGCAATCACGCGAGAAGCGTGCTGACGCAGCTTTTTGTTCCCTCAGGAAACCGAGGTTACATACATAACCCTAGAGACGTTCACAACTACAAGCAAACTTGTGAATGACTATGATAACCCACAACTGCATATGGTAGAAGAATAAGACTTTTATCTTGTTTTTATTAAATCAAACTTACCTTAAGCTTCCTTGATGATCTAGCTAAGGAGGAAGGTGATGGTGCTTCTTCTAAAGCTCATCTCCACATACTATCAGACAGGCAGCACAACACAACTTATTTACACCCTCATGGGAGGTTTGTGCCACAGCAGCAACCGAAAGCCTTGGCAACGGAAGCAAAATCCATGATTCATGAAAATGAATCATTGGAAAATCGTTAACAAAAAAATGAAGCATATTTGAAGAGCATGTTGCATTTTTGTGACTGAGTTTATTTTTTCATTTTCAGAGAGGTTTTTTTCCTTTAAATGTGATATTTTTTTAATCGTTTTTGAAAAGTTATTATATACTCATAAACCCTTTTCAGGAAAAAAAACAATTGCCACTTGTTGTTTATTGTTAGTGGTGCAAGGTGTTTGTGTTTGTGCATTTACACAAACACATTTTATGTGCTTTTTAGGTAAATCAATTTGTTTAGTGAGCAATGAGCTGCACTATATGGCCAAAATTATGTGATCACCTGTCACATATACAGTATGTGGTTCCAGGGCTGCTAGGAAAGGAAAAGTAAAGATGATTCTAAGGGCCCACGCACAGATCTGTTTTATTAGTCGTAACAGTGCAGAATGGGTGTTGTAGGGCGCCGAACCTCATAGGGCTAAATTGCTAGCGGTGCCCCTGTGTGGTTCTTCTATTACTACTGCCACAAATGTAAGAGCACACAACTATAAACAATGTCTTTGAGGTAGCAATGAGATTTCCATTTGTTGAGAGTAAGGGATTGAAACATTTTCCAACTTGGCAATGTCACTGTGCAGGAAGAGAAATCCTGTTTTGCCAAAAATTTTGAAGAATGCCCTGCTCTGCACCCAGTTCTGATCTTAAACTCACTGAATAACTTTAAGATATGTTGGAACGGAATAACTTCTAGTAATGGTAAGTCTGTTTTTTTCTGCGAACTGGTTATTTTGGATTTTTTAAATAAACCAGTTTCTGACGTCTTTTGCGACAATCCAAATTTACCAAGTCTATCATCCCAGACCGAGATGAAAATACACTGAAGACATTTAAATATACATGGTCAGTAATCATAACTCAAGTCAGTTAAAACATCATTATCACAATCTGATAAGTCAGGATCAGTTACAGGCAGTGACTTGCAAACAAGCTTGTTTTCAAGAAAAAAATAGTTTTATAGTATTTTTTATTAAATAAAGTTGCATTTTGCGAATCAGTTGTCTGAAACACAGATGGTGCTGTGTCAGTCAGTCATAGTAGGCAGTCATGTACTGTTTGTTTGATACCTTCACACTGAATCACGCATTCGCATCATCTTATTTTTTTTTTATTTGGACGTGTCCAAAAAAAACGTTAAGTATATTGTGATCCTAACACAGATGCAGCTGACTCTTAACTTGAGAACGAGAATCGCTGTAGTAGTGGGTGTGTAGTGTTTGTTAGTGTCTGGCACACTGCACTCAGTCTATCAGCTGCGCTGTTCTCGTCCTCGTCAGTTCTCTTTTTTACAGCAGTTCAGCCAGTATACTGTTGGAGTAAATGAATCACAAGACTTGATGCTATTAGTAGTTGGCCTAACTTACCATGTAATCAGATAGTAATGAGGATATATAGTTACAAGTGGTCTTTATTGCTATTGTACTGAAATAGTAGGCAATTTTAATTTGCAATAATAAAAAACACAAAAACCAATGATTTAACAAGACAAATCTAAAAATGAAAAACAGGGGGGAAGCAAGTCAAGAAGCTTTTCTTGTCATCTCAAACATATATAGCAGATGCAGTACACAGTGAAATGAAAGACGCAGTGAAATGAAAACGTTTCTCCGGGGCCATGGTGCTAAATAAAACTTCACAAAACTGCACAAAACCACAAAGAGCTACTTAAAAAAAGAACAACACAAAGCTGAGGACTGGAGAATAAACTGTGCAACCTTGTGCAAACAGTGCAAGACAATTCAGCGCAAATAAACAATACAAACAACACTCCATACAGTACAAATAGACAAAACAAATAAAAACCCACTGTACAGATACATAAAATAGCACCGACCAGAGTATGAGCTATTTTGTGAAAATAGAGTAGAAATTGTGTAAATAAAGTAATAGCAGCATTTAGATTTTTTTTAAAACAGCATTAAAGTGTCCATACATAAACAGACTTTTTTTTGTGTGTTTATGTGGTGCTGAAAAACATCGATTGTATTGAATGAGTCTGTGTTTGTGTGTGAATGTATATCAGTTTGAGGACAGTTCAGTTCGAAGTGTTGAAAAGCCTATAAAAATATAATTGCATATAATTGGCTTTTAAGCACCCACTGTATATATGCTACCCACATAGGGTATTATCCAATAGGAAGCATTATTCCTAGTCGATTCAATCATGGTAAAAGTACATTCCGAGTATGTTTACATTTACATTTCTGACATTTGGCACAGACAATTATTTTGAGCAACATTTATCTTATTATTTTTCAGTTAAGTGCCTTGCTGAAGGTTCCATAGGTGGCAACTAGACTGAGACTTAACTAGAAGTTAATCAAACGACATTGTTTGATCCGCAGTTCAACACCCTAACCATAGAGCTACCACTAATCTAATTTTTTTGTGTGTTTTTATCATTCAACAAGCTCATATGATCCTAAATGTAATAATTAATAATGCATTTTACTGTCCCAATCGTTTTTAACAGACAGCTGTGTCAATATTAAAATGTAGTAAAGGTACCAATGCTGTTAATATGAAATTAAACACAAATAGGTGTCTAATATACGATATGGCATAGAGCAAAACAAACCCATGTGTACAGTGCTTTAATATTTTTGGATTAATAAATGTATAAATATACAGTGTGTATAAAAGATCTACAATCCACTGTGAATTTTGCCACATTTATTTGAAGTAACCTCTTTTTTAAATCTATAATTAATACACAGATAATAGTCATTATGATGACAGGCTATCATTGTTCATTATTTTATCATAGTAACAGTAATACAGTATTAATACATGAATACAAGATTTATTGGAGGTTTATTGCAAAATGGACTGGACAAAATAAATAAATCTCTAAATATCTAAATATCTTTTTTTCCAATATCTTCCTATCATTTTATAGTATGCTTGGAAGCTAAGAGTAAGTGAAATTTATTACATGGCAACTAAGATGATTCTTCTTATAACTGTGGTGCTAGAAACATTTTTAAAGAATTTTTTACATAATAGGTGTTTTTTTAGTTAACACAAAATTTGGCAAGTATAAATTACACTCTGTGACCAATCAGCAGGCGTTGTCAGCACCTACAGCCTTAGCTTGTTAGGTATAAAACAGTTACAGTTTTGCAAGTCAATAATAATTTACTTCTTTGTGGATTTTTATGACTTTTGTCATACCAACATCCCGCACACACTGCCTATAAATTTTCACAAATCGTTAACGACTATGGGTTTATTCCTGCCTGGCTTCTTCACAGCCTTTTTGCAACCCCAGCAGTCAAGCCTATAATGTCAATCATATTCTGTCAGTTTCTGGCAGCCCCCTAGGGAGACCTCAATGCAAAGACTTCTGCTTTTGGAGATATCATATTTCAAGTTTTTAAGATCCTCTATGGATCTTAATGTAGGGACCTGTTGATGTAGCATTTTGGAAAGAAATTAAAGGTAAATAACATGAAATAAATGTACCGGAACCGGAATTTCAGAAAAATTTGAATAAAAATAATTTAAACTGAAAGATTTTTTTAAAATCACATGCCAATATTTTATTTACAATAGAACAAAAATTAAATAAAAAACTTTTTTGCTTATGTTTTTGTTCATGTTTCATATCATTTTATGTTTATCATGTTTCTGCTCACATTCTGTTTATGTTTCATGATTAATGTTTATTTTATGTTTATGTTTTATATAGTTCTTGTTTTATGTTTTGAGCTCATGTTTGTGTTTATTGTTCATGCTTTTATTTATTTCCTGTCTTGTTTCCTGTCACAGAATCCCCCTGTGTGTCATGTTCGTAATGGTTGGTTTGGTCATGTGTTCAGGTGTCTCTCGTTTAGTTATGTGTTCCCTCTTAGTCTTGTGTGTATACATAGCCCTTGTGTTTCCCATTGTGCTTGTCTTAAATTTCGATTTGTCCCTGTACCGCTGTTGTTAGCCTGTTTACGTCATGAAAGTCAAGTCACTTTAAGAATAGTAGAATTGAGTTCATGTTTTGCCAATGGTTTATATAGTGTTCAAACTAAGCTTAGTTAAGGTAAGCTATGCTAAGTTAAGTCAAGTCAGGTCAAGTCTAGTTTGTTTGTTGTTTCGCCAAGAGTTCTCTACTGTAATTAAACTGCACCTTTGGGTTCTCAACTACATTTACAGCATTTGGCAGACGCCCTTATCCAGAGCGACTTACAATATCCCTTGTTATACAACTGAGCAATTGGGGGTTAAGGGCCTTGCACAGTGGTTGCTTGGTGGAGCTGGGAATCGAACCCACAACCTTCGGGTTGGTAATCCAACACCTTAACCTTGAGCCACCACTTCCAACTAATTACCTCAGTGAAATTCGTTACACTTTTATCTAGTAATGAGCTAATTTTAAATTTGATGTCTGTTACAGGTTGGCACAGGGGCAATTTTTAAAAGATCCAGCAACTAGAAAATTTAGTAACTAATTAATTCATTGACATCAAGTCTGTAACAAGGCTTTGCAAATCTCATCATCTACCGTGCATAAAATTATCAAAAGAATCAGAGAAACTGGAAAAATATCTGTGCATAAGGAACAAGGCCAAAGACCTTTGTTGGACGCCTGTGCTCTTCAGGCTCTGAGACAACACAGATTGAAATTTGAAAAATTGATTGAAATTACTAAACGGGCTCAGGAATACCATGCCATCCGCAAATGGCAAATAAAGCTCTAGATGGAGGTTCATATGTGAACATGGACTAGAAGTGCCACCGTGTCCAGTGGGCCAAAAGTCATTTAAAATGAATTGATTCATTCTTGTATATAAAGGTTTAAGAGCAATATATATGCTCCCCTTCAGATGACACCTATTTCAGGGAAGCTCTTGTGTATTTCAACAGAACAATGCAAAACCACATACTACTGTTCTTACAACAGCATGGCTTCATAGTAAAAGAGTCCGGGTGCATCAAGTGAAAAATACAACAAAGACGACCACAAACTCTTTAGCAGCTCTTTAGCAGCCGTCCCAACTATTTTGAGACCTTTGAAATGAGCTCATTTATTGGATAAAAGTGTAAAATTTCTCATTTCTGTTGTGAATAAAATATTTATATGGTTTGAAAGTCTTTAGTGTTCATTTTATTTTAAGTTTAAAAAAAACATCCCAAACTTTTCCACAAATGTGTTTGTATGTGGAGAAATGGCCAAATCGCATAGAAAAAAAAAACAGTTTTGATATAACCATGTTAATAACTGTGTTTGTTTGGACATGGCTCTAGAACACTTTTCTCTTGTGATAATTTTAGCCTACGGATCTTCAGACACTACATGGAATGTTTGTTAGACATCTTTGCTCTTCAGGAGTACTTTGAACATACTAACTGGCCAACGTTCAGGGATGCTGCAACCAATGGCAACTTTATGAATACATGTATTAGTTATCAGCTACATTGCAAGTGCATAGATAATAAAGACTGTCCATCCCCACAAGCCCTAACTAGACTGCATAAGTACATGCACTATGAAAATCCAGAGCCTCCATTTTCAGAGCAGGTAACAAGGTGGGCCTAAAGACAGCACTAGGCACTAAACAACATGGCAGCAAAGAAAACAACCTTTCCCTGAATGTGGACAAACACCAGCTTTATTACCAAAAATAAGCCCAGCAAATCTCTACTTTCTGTGAAGGCTAAGGAAAGCCCATCTTTCCCATCCTTACCACATTCTTCATAGAGATTATTTTTACACTTACACTACACTCTGAATCCACATAGCCAACGGTATTGTGGATGACACACTCCACACTCATCACACACACAAACACTCTTCACAATTTTGCCCTCTAGATAAAGGTACCGAAACAATATTTGCAACACTTTCTCTTTTCAGCACTGTTGTTTGTCTTGCACACATACACTCTATGTAGATTGTAGTCTGGTTTAATATACTCTGTATTTACTCATTTATCATATGTTCCCACATGTTCTGGAAAAGCATGTTTACTGCACCAGTTGTAAATATTAAAATGACAAGCTTTTTGGCTTGGCTTGACTTAAAGAAGAGTTCTGAGAGTAAAGACATGAGAGAGTAATGTCTCTCTAAGCCTCGGCTACTGCCATATTTTGTATGGTTTGATTTACTGCATAAAATGCCTTTGGAAAGAACAACAGAAACATCAACTGCACTACAGACCTCCATAATTGACATCAATGTCTGATATCACTAACTTTCTTGTGGCAAATCCCAAAGTCACACTTCAACTTCTAATGAAAAGCCTTCCAGAAAATATGGAGATTATTATAGGAAGGAGTACATATGCTGCTCATTTCATTGTTAGTGCTGTGTGGTGCATTGTGACACACAAAAGAGTTGTGTAAATGTGTTTTACCCTGACTTGCAGAGATCATAAGTTCAAACCCTAATGACTTGCAGCCCTTATGGCTGAGAGTGAAAAATATAACATTGGCTATACTACATAGAAATGACAAACTACCTTTGTCTGTGAATTAAAGTAATGGTAAACCTGATATTAATTTTAGTTGGTTATCACAATTGTAGACAAACTAGTCATGTTTATGACATGTAGTCTAGTTGTTCAAATGCATACCTCAATGGAGCCAAATACTATATAGTCAAATGCTATAGCTATATATAAATCAAAATTTAAAAAACAAAATGAACATGGAGTCAGGATAATAAAACATTTTCTTTTTATGTGGTAAATGCAGTATTAGACTTATTTACATACTATGTACTGTGCTTAGAGAAGCTTGAGGAAAAAAAGCAAATAAATAGCAAAAATTTGAGAGATTGGATGGTATAAGTTCTCGAAGGCACTGTGGGAAGTTGCGACTTCTTATTAGATACTGTTGAATGCTGTATATTTTTGTCTGTTTACAATAGGCAACTGGAACATGTTAAAGGTGATTTGATGTGTCAGTAAAACAAATACATAATAATCACAAAGTCCTGTAACATTTGCGTATTTGTAAGCATGTCTTAGCATATTCTGTAAATAATATATTTTAAAACTTGTATGGTCCTATAAAATTATCATATAGTTTACCATAAACTATAAACTATTTTCTCTCAACAAATACACAGACATAAAGATTTGATGACACTAGTTTAGGGGTAGGATTAAGGGATCTAAAATATGTTCATGGATTATAAGATTCTACAGGAACTTTATAAGCATTAAGAAGTACCAATAAACAGCCAATATGCTATTAATTTAAATGATGGTAAGCAACTATTTAAGTTAAGGATCTCTAAACTAAAACGTTATTTAAATTTTTAATTTTAATCTATTTATGAACAAAATGTCTTCTAGCCCCTGCTAGATATGAAACAGACCAGCATATTAGAGCAGACACAAGTCCCCCACACAAGTTTATAGCTCCTAAAAAAAGAACCGTGGTTGTTCAATTTGAGGCAATGATACTGCCATACATCATGCTTATGATTTTGTACCAGAATAAACTATTGCTTCAAGCTAAGAGTTCTTCTAAGAACACATTTTTACTATTAGTTTTTAACTAAAAATGTGCACAGTATACTTCTAAGATTATTTTAAGACTCATTTTTCCTAGCTACTAACTTCATTTCTAGGACTACCTTCTAGTATTCCTTTATGAAGAAATAAAATTTGGGGCCTATTATAAGTTTAGGTTGTACAATAAGAGCAGTGTTAGTAGTTATTATTAATGGGTATTTAGGCATGATTTAGTAGTGTGTAGAAAAAGAGTAGCAAAAGCTGGCTCGCAGCAATTTGATAGAAAAGCCGTGCAACCTATCTTCCACCCTTCAAAAAAACATTTTTGGCAATTGGTATGATAATGTAGTTCTCATACAGACCAGGTCAATCAATAAGTTATACTTTTATAACTCGGATTTAAGGACTAATCAATTACAGTACAATCCTGGCTGATTGACTCATAACCATTTCCTGCACTCTGCATCTGGCTGGCTTTGTTTATTTTATCTCTAAAATAAAACATGATATAATGTAAAAAGGGAATACAAAGTGACACTTCAAGTAACTACAGCTGCTGTAGCTGACTTTAGCCATCGAGAGCGCTGTATCATAG
Source organism: Bagarius yarrelli (assembly GCA_005784505.1). NCBI lineage: Eukaryota > Metazoa > Chordata > Actinopteri > Siluriformes > Sisoridae > Bagarius > Bagarius yarrelli. The sequence goes on from VCAZ01000155.1 coordinate 236,417, forward strand.
TAATGGCTCTACTGAAGTGGACAATCAAATTGAACAATTTCAGCCAGTGAAACACCTGAACCAAAGGCAAAACTTTAACTAAAATAAATTTAATTCTGCTATTTAATACATTCATCATTTGTATTTATTTTATTTATTTATATAATCTGATTGTTAAACTTTTCTTTAAAACTTTTAGTTTCAAGAGCACTTTTTCAGTTATACATGCAGTTTAAAACATATTTGCTCAAGTGTCTCTGTTAATCAAGAATAAAAACCACCTCCTAAGTAGTCAGTTTAGTAGAAGGAGTAAAAGTCACAATCAACAAATAATAATAAATCCAACATGGCTGCTGTAGATGCTGTTGAAGATCTGTTGTAGGTGATGACACTCTGCTACGCAATAACTTATCTTTTATTATAGCAGAGATCACAGTTTAGAATTAATCTGAATTCAAGGTGAGCTTCAAATATTATCCGTGAGTCAATGCCAGAATCTGCCATTAACAATTTAGGAATCAATACAGATAAATCTTTTTGGATAAAGTTTTCACAGTAAATTTTTGCACAGAATCATCAATCTGTCTGTACCACTTAATCCGGGCATATTATTATAATCCGGTTTTTCTGACTCGGACAGTTTCAGATGTCCATAACGGACCACAATTTATGACATTTATCCATGTAATGAGCTGATACAGTCAGATTAAAATCAGTGTTGTAGAGCTTTATTAAATAATCAAATAATAATCAATAATTCCAATCGTAGGAATCTACATACAGTAGTTTATTCACAATAATCCAAATCGAAATATAGATGTTAACAAGTAGAGAGTTGAAATCCAGAGATCAGTTCAACTATTCAACAAAACCAAAATGTAATCCAAACGCACAATCCATGAACTAGGCAGAAAATCGGGACCATAAACTTAAATGTAAACAATAAAAATGGAGTGCACAATATATCAGGCTAGCTGGTAATATTTTGCACTGTGCATGCATTAGACCTTAGTTTATAAAGCTAAATCTCAGGTATTCCAGAGAGTGCTTACTCTGGTGGCAAAAGTGGTGTGCTGGTTACTGGACCCTTACAATCAGACCGTGTAATTGCTAGTGTAAAGAGATAATTGATAAACGCCCTGCACTATTCGACAAAAGACGCAATGCATGACAAACAATGCTAAGTCGTACAATTCAGAAATCATCTCAAAACCTGTATGCAAATTGCTTGGTGCCTAGCTTTACTTTGCACACAGTCAAAAGAAACCTGAAGCATGTCCCAGGTGAGGCACAGGAAAGTAAACACCCTGATTGGGGTTTCAAGAAATTGCAGGGCACAATCACACACTTCAAACAATTTAGATGATTTTGGACTGGGAGAGAAAACCAGAATACCCAAAAAAGGCACACAAAACAAAGGGAGAACACCCCTACCTTAAACTGTGAGACAAACATGCTAACCTTATCCCATGTACATTACATTGACAAAGGTTTGTCGATATTCTTCTGGACTGGCATTTCCTTTATTGGAACTAAGTTGCCAAAATACTCTTTCAACTTGTTATTTATAAAGCTGTTAAGCAACTGTGCAAATTCACAGCTTTATAACTAATGTAGAATAAAGGATACCCAGACCACTGAACAGCCTTTTGTGGGAGATTATACCAATAGAAAAATAAGAAAAAATAGGGGCCTGTGATTGTCATTCTATGCGCAGAATAAGAATTTTTAGAAAAGACATTTTTTAAATTAAATTACATCTCCACATATAGGTAGTATTGACCTTTAGGTCCTTTAAAAGAGATATGTTTTTCTTAAGCTCAATCAGGCTGTCCTAGATAATTAGGTTGCATTGCTTTTACATCAGGTGTCTTCATATGGTGGTGGAACAGACCAATATCAAGTAGCAATTTGCAATGAAACACTGCATCATTGCTATGAGAGTCTCAGGTGCTGGATCAGTAGATGCTACAATTACTGTAAGGACACTGTTGTGCTACTTGCTAAAAAGCACGGTTTGGATGCATCAGATAGACACCTGGAAAACCTTAGCATCCAAAAAAAATCGCATTGTCAGGCCATGTTATAAACTCAGGTGCACCGTTAACATGGGGGACAGTGAGGGTCATGACCCCCACAGTTTTGCAAATACAGTAATTGACCCCTATACTTTTTATAAGGGCAAATATTCTGCTCTGCTTTATTTATAAACTAAAATTTCTGTCAATGTTGAGTTTTAAAATGTTTATTTTAGGCATATTTAAGTAAGAAAGGAGGAAATTACAGTATGTAGCCTATTCCTTCTTGACACTGAATGGTACGGTGTCTTCTTTTAAAAGTGCTTTCAATATCACCTAAACAGGAAGGGAATTTAGTCCTACTTGTGCCTCTCTCAGCTGCAACATGAGTTTTTGGTAGTCTGTCTGGCACAATCAGGAATATAAGCGAAATGAAAAAGTATTGCTTTACTTTTTCAGAACACTAATAAGGTAAATTGACAAATGTTTTACATGACCAGCCAATAGAAAATTCCAGTTGTCATTATTTTCATGTAATTTCTCTTGATAATGAGGCTAGTCACATCATGTCAAAATTTTACCTAATTTCTGATTTTAAAAAATTGCAAAATGGTTTTAGGAAGAGTATATTTTTATACAAGTATTATTCTGAATCTAATTATATTTTTAATTTATCTAAATGCTGTTAAAATGTTTAAATTTATCATGATATCACTGTTGGGCAAACAAAGATTAAAAGCACTGTATTTTTCAGTTATAAAGATATTCTGATGTGTTCTATGTTTAGAAATAACAAATATCCTTTTACATTTTAATGGCATTGTAACCAATGAATGTTAACTGCAAACATTAAGTTGAGAATGCATGTTGATTTGGTAGTTTTGTGTATATATATATTTTACTTACTTGGTATTGGAATAATAACCAATGTTATTCTAATAATGATCAGGCCACAGGCAAGTTTAACATAGTGTTAGTGATAGCAAAATCAGATTTCCACAAATCTGACTATCTAAACTTTAGCTTACAGTTTGGTCCCGTTTAACTTTTGACCCACAGTTTAAAGTCTCTGGACCAAATTTATGTTTACATTTATCTCTAATCCTGATTTTTTTACCTAACAAACAGCTCTATTTAAATGCTTTAAGACTATAACATGGAAAATTTTAAAGCAACCCTATTGAATATTTGTTCATGATTACCCAATGTGGTTGATAAGTGCAGTTGTCGGTTACAAATGTCATACAGAAGTTTTGGTCAGTGTTCTGAATGTGCAGCCATATTGTAGATACATGTACAGAAATTGTTTACAATCTGTGCCGCCAGTATGGCCTACTTCTACATTGATGACAAATTGTGAAACACTGTGTACATGTGAATTTGTTGAATAAGTTGATGAAAACCACAGATGCAGAAAGCTTGTTTGGATACCATGTCCACTGACCAGGTAAAGCAGCACGCATTACACTACAAATATCATTACATAGTTTTATTTATTTCTACTCCAGAATTGAAAACTACAATGCCTAAAAGAAAGTATGTTAGCATAGGTATTTTGCTTGCATAAATAAAAGGTTATTTGCATAATCATGTAGTCATAATGATCATAATACCCTATACATCGGACAGTGTCGTAAATGTTTAAGTCTGTAAAGTAACACACGCATTCAGAGCATATTCAGTGTGACTGTAACCATTCATTTAGGGCAAAAAGAGTGCCAAACCTCTTAGATTTTTGAAAGTTAGTATACACGAAACACACTCGTACCAGGCGCTGTGTATTGTGTAATAGGTGCAATCACTACACTCAACTTGCTATAAGAATAGTGCTTAGCATGGTAAATATAGATACTGATAACATTAGCCTATTTATCGACTGAACTACTCAATAATTACGTGCATGAACTAAGAAAATTGAAAATTTTCAACATAAAACATTTATTGTGGATGGTAGTCCATTGTTTACAAGCATAACACTAAATTTGTGACAAGGCACAAAATGCTAGCTATCAAAAGAACAGAACATGCAAGCTATCAAGAACTGCAACATTACCGGCTATCTCTTTTTGCTACATTAAGGTTAGAAATTGTGAACCAGTAGTGCGCCAATAAACAACATGAACACAGCCTAATAACAAATAAGCTAAAAAGTATAGGACAGAAAGACACATTTACAAATTAATTAGATAAAAGAGAAGCCTTATTTAGCTCACGCCACCTCATTTCATATTAATTCTGTTTAAGCTCATGTTTGATCACGCTCGCTCTTTATTTTTTTCATTTTTTCTGACAAAAACCCCCCATGGTTTATTTGTTGGCTCTGCCATGTTGTTGGTTTTGAGACTTGCATATTAGATTGTTTTGTCTTATGAGCTGGCTAACTCCACCCAGGCTAAAGTAAAATATGTGATGTATACTGTAAAGCAAGTCACACTCTTCCACAGAGGATGGTCGAGGCTGTGTATACCAACTCACAGTTATTGTTTCAGTAATCATTTCCATTTATTCCAATTTTTTAGATTGGTCTAATTGTGTTTCTGTGTTTTGGGTATATAACTACAGTTGGATGTATTTGGGTCATGAAGCCAGACCGTAGGTAATGCTGGGCAAGTTAAAAATGATCAGTTGTGTGGTGGAAGGACCACCCCGCCACCTCACATATGTCTGCTAAGACCAAATGCCTGAGAGGCAACCACTCCACTGGGTCGCATGGACATATGCAGTCAACGCATGCAGAGGGCAGAGAAGATTTATCCTTTTTTTTTAACTGAATCCCGAAAGACAGCCTGAAACACAATGGGATATGAATGCAGCAACATACTCAAGCTAAATGTGGAGAAATGCCTTAACCCTGAATGGTGCAAATTCCAGGCATGAGGGTGAGACCAACATAGACTGGAGTTCTCCAGTCCTATAAAGGGAGGACATCGCCAGATGAAATGCTATCTTTAGGGTCAGGTGTTTCATCCCTCCATTGGTTCAAACAGTTGGCTGCACAGCCCCTCCAGAACCACTGGCAGGTCTCAAGATAGGAACTTCGGTTGCTGTGCAGGTCTTAGCCTCCTAGCCCTATGAAGGAAGCGGGTAACCAGGGGGTCCCTTTCTCACTGAGCACCAACTCCTGAGAGTGCAGTAGGCTGCCAGAGGCCAACATGTAGCCCTTCAGGGTAGATGCAGATAGTCCCGCAGCGAACTGCTACTGTAGCCACTCCAGTACTGCGTCCACAGTTCAGTCTACTAGATTTAGCCACCTCTGTAAGCACCAGTCACTGAGCAGTTTCCATTTTATAGTGTATTGCTTTCTTTTAGTGGGGACTCTGGGATTTAAGATAGTCTCTACGAACGCAGTTCTGGGACAGCCTGTGTGCCGAGGGGCCCCCTCTATTTCTCATACGGGTCCCTATGCACGGGTTCACAGGCTGGGGTCTGGGAGCAGGGTGCATATGGACCAGGTCCTTGCCTTGGCCCTCGAGACCAATTGATTTTAATATTCGGTCGGCATGTTCCCCCCATTCGCCACCTCCATGGACAGGTTTGTGTAAATGCAAACCACTTAGCCTACTTACCATAGCTGGATGCTTACATCTGTACTTCCTCGTGATGCTCTGCTTTAATTGCCATGATTACACATGTGCGTCGAGACTGCAGTCACCCAGGAAGCATTCCCTTAGCGCTTTGACATAGCTTGAGTTCCTGAGGGGAACTAGTGTAGGTCTACAATCTTGTCCTTGAATCCTTGGACAGCTCTTTGCTCTTGGCCATGGTGAAGAGTTTGAAATCTGATTGATTAATTACTTGTTACCTGTATGAAAGACAGCTGAAAGCCGGAAATCTTCCTGATTGATAGGGGATCAAATAATTGTTTAACTCATTAAAATGCAAATAAATGTATAACTTTTTTTAATGTTTTTCTGGATTTTTTTGTTATTTTGTCTCTCACTGTTGGAATAAACCTACCATTAAAATTATAGACTGAGCATTTCTTTGTTACTGAGCAAACATACAAAATCAGAAGAGGATCAAAACATTTTCCCACATTCTGCAAATTTGACAACAAAGCCCTAAAATTATTTTATAAACCACCAACCTTCAAGTTTTAATTTTTTTTGAACAACCAATTCCTGCTTAAAGAATGTGTTCACATTCTCATACACAAGCACTTATATTTTTTTAGCCTTGTCTACTGAAAACCACACTTTTTCGCTTTATGCGCTATTGCACTTTTCCAGTGCATTAAAAATTCTGCTGCCCATCTGTTTTATAGCCTTTGAAATTTCTTTTCTGTGACTGTCATACTAAGGTCAATTCATGGGCTTCCTGTTGTGATACAAATGAAATTTAAAGTTTTTGTTCTTATAATCCAGCCACAAAAGGGCTTTGTACCACATTATCTATGCAAACAGCTTCCTAACAACAATATTGCCTGCCAACTCATGTTTACAGCTTTAGGGAGCCAGCCATTCCTGTCTGTGAGATATGAACATTAATTGTCTTAAGTTTTCACTGTTTTACCACAAAGGCCACTAGCATTGTGGATGATCTATGTCACCTTCTCATGTAATCACTTCTGGCACAAAATACATTCGTGCAACCACCACCAGATTCCAAAACAGCACCTCAGCATTGACCAATATCTTAGTCAATTAAAAAAATCTGCACTTTTCTTTGCATCTTAGCAGTACCCCCCCAAAAAAAATAACATTAGTGGGTACACTTAAAGCTTGTTTGCATGTTTATACTTATTGGCAAATTACTTCAGCCCTATTGACTCCCTCCGCCAATCCACTAATAAAATTAACAGTTGGATGTGCCAAAAATGTCTTCAGTTAAGCAAGGAGAAAACTTAAGTCATTGCATTTGGAAACAAAGTTCTCAAGGTAAATGCTTACCTTAATCCTAGGGGCTAAAAAACTTAAAAATCAAGTCAGAAAACTTGGTGTGATTCTGGAGTCAACTTAATCAGCATCTTATCACCTCAAAAAACTCAAATAATTTGGGGTTTTGTTGCCAGTCAGGACCTGGAGACTCTTGTCTATATCTTTATCACCAGTACACTGGACTATTTTAATGCACTCCTGGCCGGCCTTCCTTAGAAGACTATTAGGCAGCTGAAGCTCATATAGAATGCTGCTACCAGAATATATCACACCGGTCCTCAGGTCTTTACACTGGCTGGCAGTTACATTTAGGATTGATTTAAAAATACTGTTACTCTTTTATAAACCACTCAGTAGCCAAGACCCTAAATACACTACAGATATGCTCACTTAATACAAACCAATCAGATTATTAGTATCAAGTCAGTTAGACGTATTAAGAATTCAGTCTAAACAAGAGAAATCAGATTTTAGTTATTAAGCAGCCCTCGGTTGGAAACAGCTTCCAATAGAGATCAGATGTTCTAAATTAGTATCCATCTTTAAATTTAGACTGTGCTACATCAGACTATAATAGTTTTATATTTTTAATAGTTTTTTTTTTTTTACATTTTAAATAATTTTTATTATTATTTTTTTTTTTTTAATTTTATAGTTTTTACTGTTGTGATTATTTATAATGATATTTTAAATTTCTCTTATATAAAGCACTTTGAATTACCACTATGCAATGTGCTTTATAAATAAACTTGCCTAAGTACAATGCCATCTTTATTATTGGTAATTAAACATATTTATGTAATTATTTATTTAATATAGCCTTTTTGTCATTCCATACTATTAAAAGATGCAATTATCTGCATTGGTTAGGCATAAGTTGTTATATGTTATAATGCATATAGATGCGGGTAGGTCTCTTCAAGTATCATCAAGGATGATCTCACTGGATTACTACAATCCAAAAATATTATATCTTATCAAATGATAAGTTATTATTAAATTATTATGTGCCTTACTGTACGCCTCAGTCTTATAAATAAATTATTGTAATGTAAGGATGTGATTCATTTACATTTTAGCATTAGTTTTTAATAAATAGACAGCATATGAAATATAGCCCTTCTGTTAAAATTCATAAAGAGAAGGGATATCATTCCTTTGACTGTTATGAATATGGTTCCTTTCAGCTGCAGGATAAGATTTAAACACACAGAGCTACGGTAGAATATTGTGGACAAGTGTCAAAAGGAATTGCAAATTATATTTGCATTTTCTATATGTTGATGCATTAATTGTGACATAATCCAAATTGCAAACTGTTTCCGTTTTTATTTTGTGAACGCACCATGACTGCTAAAAGCCTTTCACTGAAACCTGTCAATCAGTGTCTGTGTTCTGGAGTGACATCAGTCACAGTCGATCACCAGTTTTTTTATTAAACTATTATGTATGCTGTTACTGAATAAAGCATTTTAAAAAATAAGACTATTTAAATTTGCTCCATAATTTGAACGATAGAGGTAATTATTGAAATTGTGGAAGACGTTATGATATTTATAATAAATATCCACCATAAAATGAATGTATTTGTATTTATATTTGGCTCAGTACATTAAGTATTAAGAATTATGAAAATGCTTGCCATTTATTGTTATATATACACTGTTCATTGCAGGAACTCTTAAATTTTTTCAGTACTATAGAACTTTTTCTTATCCTTTCGGCTGTTTCTTTTTTAGAGGTCTCCACAGTGAATCATCTGTCTCCACCTAACCCTATTCTTTTTATACTCTTCACTTACATCCACTAACTTTATGTCCTCGTTTATCGCATTCATTTACCTCCTATATGGTCTTTCTCTTTGCCTTCTGCCTGGTAGCTACATTTCAAACATCATCCCACCAATATATTCACTATTCCTCCTCTGTACATGTCTAAACCACCTCAATCCGGCTTTCCAGACTTTCTCCCCAAAAATAACATGAGCCGTCCCCCCAACGAACATGTCCCTAATCCTGTCCAACCTTGTCACTCCCAAATAAAACCTCAACATCTTTAGCTACTTCCAGCTCTGCCACCTGTCTCTTCCTGAGCGCCACTGTCTCTAAACCACAGTTAAATCATAGCTGGTCTCACCACTGTTTTGTTTACCTTCCCCTTGATTCTAGCTGTCACACATCACTCCTGACAAATTTCTCCATCTATTCCAACCTGCCTGAACTCTTCTTTACCTCTTTTAAACACTCTTCATTGATCTGGACTGTTGACCCCAAGTACTGAAAATCTTTTACCTTCTTTACCTCTTTACCTGGGCATAAGGCCATACTGCTGCTTACGGATATCTACTATTTTCCCTAACCTAGCTTTCACTACTCTTTCCCATACCTTCATTACCTTCATCACTCCTATGGGCAATTTAGAATCACCTAACAAACATGTTTTTGGACTGTGGGAGGAAACTGGACTATCCAGAGTAAACCCACGCATGCACAGAAAACATGCAAACTCCACACAAAAAGACCCCTGCCCGGGAATCGAACCCAGGACCTTCTTGCTGTTAAGCTAACCACTAAGCTGCCGTGCTACCCTAAGTATATAATATAAATTCAAATTCTTAAAACATCTCAGTAAAAATAACCTTCCTATTTTCATTGAACCTATGATCTTTCTATCTGATACTGTTATTCTATCAAATACAGTGGTAATCTAAACAGTAAAGGTTTTGTTACTTAAGGCAATTTAAATATTTAATGATTATTTTGTAATGCAAATAAAAGGAAGCAGTGTAACTGCTTAAGATATTTTTAAAAAAATAAAGAAACTATAAGCAAACAGACAAATTTCAAGGCATCAGCTGAAAAAAATAGCAGGAAAAACAGGGTCTTAAACCATGAGCAGCAAACTCCTAGACTTGTTGTTGAATTTTCTGAAATATAAACAAATCCGTCCTCACAGGCGGGAAATAAGACAGGCTGGCAGACAGGCAGGCTGAAATGTTAGGAGGAGGATAATAGAGAAAAGATAGACAGACAATGGAAAACCTAGGGAGAAAAAGCACAAGGGAAAGGGGGGGGGGGGGGGGCAGCCATGACATTCTAGTGGCCATTAATGTGACAAATATTCCATTTTTGTCTCTATAAAATGTAAAAAGCAAGCACATCAGTCTCTGCGTATAGTTTCATAAATGTTAGCTTTAATGTCTCATTTGAAAATCCTTACCATATTTCTGCATTTTTTTGTTTGCATGTATGTTTTTTTTCATATGTAGATCAGTGGGGGGTGGCTTATTGACACAGTAGGTAATACTGCCACTTCGATAGTGAACTGTGGTTAAGTTCTGTTTAGTAGAGACAAGCTAGACTGCACACAACTATGACTGCTACACACTGTGCACAGAAAGTACCAAACAAAATGCAGCAGATAATTGGTCCAAACTGGAACAAAACCTCATTGTTAGCTCCCTATAATAGTTTATTATAGCTCATATGACTACAGGTAAATAATCAAACATTGTTTTTTGTGATTTAAATTGGCATAATTTTTCAAAAATGAAAATGGTGTTAAAAAAGGTTTTTATATTCAACTTTGTTGCATTTTTTAGACCACTACTTCTACCACTTAAATGTAAGTATTTTTAACAAAACAGCTTCCACAAGTGAATTTGATAAACTGGATGGATGATAAACAATACTAAATGATAATGTAGTATTATGTAAAGATTGTTAGATAATTAGGTTTACTGATTATCTTTAAGATAAATAAGCTTTTTCGATTATCGGAAATCGGTTTTGTAATATCAGATCCACCAATATATTAAATACGTTTTAGAAATTGCATCATGAGAAGAGACAAGTCAACAAATTATATGCTTATTTTATTATTATATTATTTTATATTTTATAAATTTATATTATATACAAATTATATACTTTAACATTTCAACAAATAAATAAATAAAAAGGCTTTGTTTTAATTCTACAGATGCATGTTTTTTATTAGTTACCTGTTTACCCTTGATAAACTAATACATTTAATACCAGTGAACTTTGTTTTAAATCAGTGTTCATTTATTTTATCTTTAAATCCCTCTATTTATATTATTTATATTTATATTAATTATATTTATGTTATAGAAACGAAAATAGTTTTGTTCGAAAGGAATGAGTAAAATTACAGTATTTCAGTTTTCTAGTGAAGAAAGAAAGGGATAAAAAACTATAAATAAATATTAGTTCTACATATCAATTATCTGTTATCTATATAGTTGCCGATAAGGAAGACAAATTTATGTGGGTGTGCTGGAAAGTTGTTTAAAAATTTTTTGTCTGTATGCTGTAAATTCAGTTGCATTTACTGCATGCATTCTTGTAAATAGCAAACTTATGTTTCTTCTCTTGTGTATGTGTTATTATTGAAGACTGAATGAATTATAATGTTATTATGACTTTGTGCACTTTATTGATTATCTTTCATATTAAAAAAAGTTTCAAGATGCCCTGCTTAGGTAGTTTTACTATCCCCTTGACTGGAAGCCAAAGAATTGCAGGACACTGGTTATCCTTTTGCATCATTAATTTTCACCCTCCAAGCCCCACAAACCCTCCTTGGCATGATTAATTTTCACCCTAGCATGTAGCCCAAATGCTAATTAAGCAACTCTAGGGAGGCGCAAGATTCATGAGCAGCGCTGACTTCTGCCATTTCGATTCAGTGGAGAGCAGAAATGTCACGACATCCTCTGGTTATGTTCATGCAGTTTTCAAGCTGTAAAACTACCTCTTTCTTTTTCATGATTTATTTCAAGTAACAATTTTGTACTTCTTCCCTTTTTTTGTCTCTCAACAGCCCTGACATTCAGCTGGATTTTTAATGAGTATCCATCGTTTGTGAAGCAGGATTTACGACGGTTTGTGTCTCAAGAGACAGGGAATCTGTACATATCCAAAGTGGAACCGTCCGATGTGGGCAACTACACATGTGTCGTCACCAATACTGTCACAAAAACGCATGTTCATGGTCCTCCCACTCCTCTTATACTGCGCAATGATGGTGAGTCACTGATAAATATAAAAGTTAAAAAAGCACTTTTATTACTTTAATTTAATATGGTTACAGATAAATTGTAGCATATGCAAGACATGGCATTCCAATTTAATTTATTGAGGTAGAGTAACGTTTTATTGGCTATTGTTCTCTCTTGTTGACAAAATCTTATTTATTTTCAGAAATAGAAACCCTTTAAATATTGATATTCATTTATTCATTCATTCATCTTCTACTGTATACCCGCTTATACCCTAATACAGGGTCACAGGGATCTGCTGGACCCTATACCAGCCGTCTCTGAAAGGGCAAAAGGCAGGAGGCATTTTTTACAAACATCTTATTCCAAGCTTTTTTAACCAAAGCCTAAAACTAAGACAAATCCAGAGCGTGTTACATTTATCTCTTTTTATACATCTGAGCATTTGAGGGTTAAGGGCCTTGCTTAGGGGTCCAGCAGAAAGAATGACTCCATGAAGAGTTATCTTTTCTGTTGTGATGTCATTAACTTTCCATGAACATAAAACTGTATTGAAGAATTGTTAGTAAGTTCTTGGTCCCTTGTTTATTTAGGTGTTTACTACATAATATCAAATGATCATGTGTTTAAAAAGTGTTTAAAAAAGTATGATTCAATAAGGAACAATGTAAGAATTTCATCTAATAACTAACATAAATAAAAACATTTCTAATTTTAACAAAACAGCTTTTACTTGATGGTGTCTACAATTAGACATATCCAGACTAAGAATGACGTGGTGAGAATGATAATAATAGATAATCTACATCCATGTAAATGTTGAAATTGTAATTTACAGATCAAACATTGCGTATCTTTCAGTTAACATGGGGTGAGACAACTTTAGATCTCTACAGTTAACCAGTGTGCCTGCATTGACAAAAGCCTGCTGTGATACATGCTAGCGATAAGGATTTTTTAAACTCTCTCTTTTTCTCTTTTTCTCTCTCTCTCTCTATCTCTACCATAAGCCATTCACAATTACTACACATAACTCCTGTTCATAAAATAACAACATAAAGTGACCTTTCCAACATTCGAAAGTAATAGTGATAACAAACATCAAAAGCACAACCAGAAATATGATTTTTTTACCAACATATCATAGAGCTGGATTTACATGAGCAATAAAGCCAAAACCACATTTCAATATGTACATGTAATTATGTTTATTTTTTTAGGTGTTATGGGAGAATATGAACCAAAGATAGAAGTGCAATTTCCGGAGCTTGTCCAAGTGGCTCAAGGTGCAACTGTGAAACTTGAGTGCTTTGCTTTGGGCAAGTAAGTTTTATTGTGGCTATTTAATGGAAAATACTAGTGAATAAAATAAATTTAATTTGAATAAGGTGACAATATTTACATTTTTCCCTTTTTGTATTCTTTTTATCTCACTCTCAAACAAAGTCCTGTCCCTTCCATAATATGGAGGCGTGTGGACGGTGTTCCATTTTCCCGTAAAGTGGACATGAGAAAAGCCAGCGGCATTATGGAGATCCCATATTTTGAACAGGATGACGCCGGCACATATGAGTGTGTTGCAGAGAACTCCAAAGGGAGGAATTCGGTGCAGGGCAAGCTCTCATTCTATGGTGGGTTCCTATAAGTCACAAGAATTTATTGACCATGACGAGCGATAATTGTGATAAATTCATTTTAAGGTAAAGGTATAATGTAATATTTGTCTACGCTTCACTAGCTAAATTATAAGGGGTACATTTTTAACAGAGCATGAAAATGATTAAAGCTCCCCTGCCATAAAGCCACTAATATTTTCCTCCAGATAAAAAGCATGAGGAGACGACCTTGTACATCAGCTTATCTGTGTGTGTGTGTGTGTGGCAGATGGCACAGTGAATGACAGGTTAAAAGTACTTTACTTAGAGCATACAGTCACATGTGCAATTCAGGAACATCTGGATAAAGCACAGCACCTGTTTTATTCATTCTGATGATGTAATGGATGTTGTGTAATAATTTGTGCTGTGTAAATTGCAGTACAAAATGTTTAGATTCGTAGCACTAGGCTAGTCATTTAAATCTGAAAAAACTCTGAAACATATACATTTTCTCTTTAGATATACTTTTTGGTAAGCTTTAATAAATTTTTCCTGGGATGATTCAGTTTGGTTTTAAATCAATCAGTAATAAAGACACTTGTATTAGTCATTATGTGTATTAGGATTTCAAGGTCATTTTCAATAATTTTTCTGAATCATAAAATCAAGGTTTTTATTAGACATGAATAGACCCACATGCTTCTATCTAAGGATAAGTGGCCAGCAGGCATATGTAGAGAAGCCTATTTAATGTAGACTTTCAAATGAAGAGCTCATGACCTTTTCCCTCCATTACCACACTGACAAGGCCAAATTGCTCACACGAGACAGTTCCCTATTAGGTAAGTACCTGTAGGCAACAGAGCGCTGGGATTTATCCTTCTCTTATGGGAATGCTCGCTTGTGCTAGTATTCACATTAGCTTGTGTCTGCATTACTGCTGATGCCCAATGGCCCATTTACAGGAACCTCCTTTGCAGAGAATTCACAGAGCATGTTTTATTGGCCTTTTCATCTTAGTGTTTATATCCTCTATAACATGTAATGCAAAGGGGCCAATTCTTTTTTTAAAGTAAAGTAAAATTAAGTAAAAGAGGACACAGAAGTGTGCTTAGTTTGAAACATATTAGCTGTGAGTATATACTCTATACTGTAATGGGTGAAAGTTTTGAACAATTTTTAAAGTAGAAATATTGTTAAAGACTTCTGCATGTCAGAGCAAGATGATTTTATATATTTAATCATGAATTACACAAGGAACTGTCACATAGTCTCCGAAAAACCATGTAAGATTCCACATGATACTCAGTAATGCATCCCAGACAATTTCCTAATAAAACTCCCCAAATATATCTAAAGTCTACTGATGTTTATAAAAATCGAAGACAAATCGCATTAAATATTAACCTTGTTTTTTATTGTATTTATATATGTTTAATTTCATTACCTTTAAAGGCATTGGTTTTTTGCATTTGCCCAAAATGTTATATACAGTACTGTGTATGTGTCTGTCTCCGTGAGTCTGTGTTGTACTAAGACCAGATCTGGTCAGGTTTCAAGTGGCTCAAGAATTTATAGTATTTCTCCTTGATTTTCCATCAGTGCCTGCTGCTGTTACATTTCCCCATTTGCCCTCCTCTCGACTTGGTCTATAAGTCAGCCAGAGTCATACAGTTGGTCATAACTCATTTCTTTTTATTAAATAATTTGCTATTATTTACAGTCTACTTTAAAATATTGAGGTCTGCACATAAAAGACAATTTTACATGCCCAGAGCTGTGAGAATCCTATTTCAGTAGGATTACCCTGCAAATTGGTGCGCCTGTCTTTCTTCCTCTTTGTCTATTTTGTCTATTTTTTCTCTTTCTTTTCCCCTTTTTTTTCACTCAGGTGCTAAAAATCTGTAATCTTATTTTGAAGTCCTGTGGAATTAAGCCTGTAAGACATTTGTCAGCAGGGCCAAGGAATGTGCCGATCAATAAGCCTATCTCATGTTTATCGCTTCCACTGGCAGTTGAGGGAGACACACTCACCCTCCCTTTGAGCTGCCCTTCTCTCTGCTTGCATTGGCTTGATTAGCAATCTAGTGTAGATGTTTGTGTGCACTATTTTCATTTTTCAAGTTCAAAAGAAAGGAGTGACAACAAGCTTTTTATTTAAAGGACATCATAAAAAAAGAATTATTAATTGTAATTTACAAGAAGTATTAAAATACCAATATAAACATAGACTGTCAATCATAGATTTCATTGAATTTTTTTCCAGTTCCTACAATATACCTACAGTGTCTTGCGTTTGGGCAGTGTGCTGTGTGGGTTACTCAGGACCTTGATTTACACCGTGGGGGCTAAAGTCAATACTCTTTTAGCAGGTAAAAGATAGACTGTAGGGACATATCGATAGGAAAAAGCAGCATTGTAAATCTTATATAAGTTGCAATAGATGAAATTTAAAACTTTCTAGAGGAGCAACTACAATGCACAATTTGTTACATTAATTATATGTTGGATATGGATATTTTCTAATATTCTAATATATTCATAATTTCGTCTACCCTTTCCTGTGCAAAGAAAAAAGTATATGTGCTAAAGGGAAAATCTAATTTGTGAAGGATGTAGTATTTATTTATTTATTTATTTATTTACTACCTGTCAGAAGGAATGTCCATTAAGGTTGTTTTGAGTATGCTCTTGGGGATTTGCTTAATAATTAAGCAGGTTTAAGTTACATGCATTTAAAAGATAGTAATCAATATGGCTCATGTATAATTCAAGTAGGATCTTTTTAATAGGATTTTTTCATAAAGAAGTTTATGGTATAGATTATAAACTGTTTTAATTGCAGTCAAACAGTATATTTTTGCTGTTGATTTATACTGAGAATATTTGCAATTTTTTTACATATATATATATGTATATCAAACCTTTTTACTTTTTTATACATAATTTCCTACAGTAAAGTGATGGGCTTGATCTTGCCACTTTGAATATTTTATGCCTTCAACAAGTCTGATTTTTGTTCCCCCTTATTATTTCTTTATATGCAGCTTCTCCACAGATGATTGAAAAACCACAGGATATGCAAAAGGCTATTGAGGACTCTTTACTGTGGGAGTGTATGGCTATAGGTAAACCCAAACCCTCCTATAGGTGGATGAAAAATGGAGAAAACATGGAACTTACAGAGGTTTGTTATGTGTCTTTTTATTAATAATCTTATACAGCTGTTACATTTATCATTATGCATAATAAAATCCTTTAACAAATTTATATAGTGACATACAACCCAGTTATTTGGACAACTCAATGTATGCAGTGGCACTAACTGCAATGTAGAATTCAAAAACTTTGCAAAGTCTCAATGGTAACAAACGCGAAATAGATGAATTCAATGATCCAGAAAATGACACTCAGAGGTTTAAACTTTCTAACAGCACCTTTCTTATATCTCATGTCTGCACAGACACACCGTTTACTTCCTCATTAAAACTTATAATACTGAAAGATATTGCATTTTGGCTACTTTTCTGTGCGGTTTAAACCCTTACACTTCTGTTAAGTATTTGCCAACAGCTGCCCATCACTGGCTTTTTTTCAACTATGGCAGATTCTTGCAGCACTGAGGCCATTTATTGGAGACCTATTTAGCTAAACTTTGCAAAGCTGTTCAGCAAAAAAATTTGTTTCCACTGCTACTATTATTTGATATTGGAACACTCTAGTGGTATGCTACATGAGCAGATCTGCTGTCCCTGATGGAGTTTGAGACAGGACGCTTGTGGCTGTGGGTATAAACCCCCTATAAGCCACGGCGAATCATCTGCATCCAAAGAGCATTATCCTTTATATTCTGTTTACACATACTCATTAACTTCATAGCCCACCGTATAGTTTGGTGATTGTAAGACTGGAATTAAGTTTTATTTGGAACCTTAACCAGCTCAATTAACAGAGTTGTAGAAAATGGTATAAAATGAATGTATGTATATTAAAAATGACTGTTTGAAACCTTGTTAAAAGAACTAAGCATGTAAGGCACAGCCCCTACAATTTTGGCTGACTGAACTGGTTGCACTGTTCTAGTTTACAGTTAAACATTTCAGATTTTTGTGAAGAGAAATAAAATAATCATCTCCTTACTCCTTACTAATGTTTTTGTATTTCAAACAATTTAAAGCTTTTACCTTTTTTCTTTTTTTTTATTAAGGAAGAATTTTGTTTAAATGTCTTAGACTAAAACAAATTACAAAATGGTTCACTGATTCTAGACCACAATGACGAAACATACACTGCAATTTTCTATTGCATTTTTGAATACAGACAGGAAAATTTAATCTGTTTTTATCCACAGGCCAGAAGCTGAAAGATTATAAACCTTTTCTGTTTAACAAACATGCTGCCCTGCCTTTTGTACTCTTTAGTACAACATTTCACTGGCACACAATAAATAAGATTTACTTTTTATCTACTTCATGGAACGCAATCCTTTTGTACTATTCAGCCTTTATTTGTTGACTGTTTGGATGAGTTATTGGCTATTAGGGTGATGCAATTACAAGGGACTCATTTTTCTCAAGTTTTTTTGTTATTTATTGAGCTGATGATGAAGAATATGCATGTCTCTTGGGATACAGAAAAGGAATAGGGGTTACAATGGTTTTTACTGAGCTTATTTATTTAGCGGATAAACAGCAAAGCATACCTTGGCTAAGCTTTGTCACAAAAAAAGGGAAAAAAAACCCTTACATTTAAGTCACATTCCCACAAAAGTAATGCCTTTTTAATTAAGGATTGAAAACAATCTAAAATGCACTTAATTTACAGTTTTATTGGAAATGTGATTGTGAACTGCTGATACACTTTAGATTTTTTAGCATTTACATAAAACAGAAAACAGACTACAGCAGCAGAAAATCACCTCAGGTTGCACTCCTGCTGTTTTTTTGCAATATCATGCATTTCTCATTCTAAACTGCCACATACGGTTTTTTTGTTAACAATTCTGAGTAGCTCTGTAGACAGGGTATGCAATGGTCAGTGTCAGAAAATGACACATTTTTCCATTCAAATTTCAATTTGAAAATAAACTGAAGCTCTTTAAATCTGTGATTCTATGCGTTGCACTATTACCATATGATTATCTTATTGGGTCATTGATAAAAGTGGCATAAGTGCTATTACATTGCCCGTTGTGAGTGTATGCATGTATGAGTATGCAGTAACCCGAATGGGAAGACACAGGGTACATTTTATGTACCTGTATTAATTTAGGATTTATAATAAACATAAATTACCTTAGTTAAATCCACAGGGACATAGGAAACACCAGGTTATTTAGGTAACAAATTCAAACTGTGAGGTTTCCTCATGAATTTGTACCACAATGCTCTGAAAAGTACTTCAGCTATGCCCTGATCTTTATTAGAAACTGAGAGGGGGAAAAAAGTTAATGAAACTGATAATTCCATATTAACGCCACACTAAAACTAGCTTAGCCGCTAGCTGTTGGCACGTCACATTAGATTAAACTACTCAACCTTGTAGTTGTGAATATAACTCTGCAGATATGTAGAGTTAAAATCCCTTATTCTTCTTGTACAGTATTGATGCTTATTTTAGGCAGATCTTGAAGACATCTATAAACTGATATCCCAACTTCTGGTGACAGCAGAAGTTCATCAATGTGCACAGAGTCCATTTCTTTTCTCATTCTGCTTGTTTTATTGGCAGGGAAGGATTTCTGTAAATTTTACAGCTAATGTTTTGTATACTGCCACCCACCTACTTTATCATAGCCGGATGTAGCGAATATATAAAGTATGCCCAGGAAAAAAATGTGAAAATATTTAAATGGGATAATAACAGAATAGAATGGTAAAATACGGTAGAAACCAGGGGAAAAAATACGGAGGTCCCAGAAAGAGCTAGTAGGCAATGCAACCTATCAGTCTCAGAGCTATTACTGCCCTAGAATATTTGCTGGTTTATTAAATAAAATACAAGCATAATGCACATTTCCACATAATATATTCTATTAGCAAAATGCTAAAGGCTTGATTTGGATAAATAAATAAATCAATACACATTACATTTTTCAAATGGCATTGTCTGCATAAGCAATCATTTCTTTAACTGAAAGGCCAATCATTGATATCCATTATTCTTAATTAACAGAGACTCCTTACCCTTTTTGTTCTTTCTCCTGCATGTCTCTGAGTGGAACTTTACTAAGGTGACCTGTTCAAAAACTTGTGCTTTTCGTCTCAGAGGGTTTTTGTAAAAAAGTATTCTTATAGAGGCAGAATTATGAGACCATGAGATCAGTTGTGTACATTAACGTGACCTGGTTTTGCAGTCAGTCTGTCTCAGATCCCAAACACCCGCCACCCTCACCCCACCCCTAAAAACTGCTGATTTAGTGGGACTGTTGTCTAATTATAAAATGCCACAGTCTGCTAGAATTATATAAATCACAATTTTGTATCATTCTGGTGGGTCCTTAGTCTGAGTAGAAATGCCCCACAAAACCCCACAAAAACTGCCACACCCAACAAAATCGTTACGTATTATTATTATTATTAATTGTGTCTGTATATGTGTATGTCTGGGGACAGGCTCATCTATTCCACATGACTGATCAGGCTTAGCTATCACAAAAACATCCTCTCATTAAAGGAATAAAAGACTGCAAAATACAGATGAAATAAAGGGCAGAGAGAAAAAGAGCTTTAGTAATCTGGAACAAGAGCTGACAATTTGTGTTTGCTTTCAGGATGGTTTTGCATTTTATCAACAGTTGCCAGTCTATGCAGTCATTTTTAGTGAAACCTTTGTATCTTACCAATGTTTCCTTCTTTGTCTTTGAACTACAAACTGCTATTCGTTTATATTTAATTATTCCTGTGATAGTTATGTGGGTAGCTCAGGTCACATCTTAAGATAAGACGCAGATGTTGGATAAATTGCACAAGTGTAACAAGCCTACTTAACTGCATCTCTCCTGTTGTCCTTTATTTTTATCCTCTCCCCAACATTGACAGTATTAAAGCATTAAATGAAAAATGTAACACACTTTCTTAACCCGTTGCTTTTATGCAGATTAGCAATCTTGCTAAAAGTCTCTTAATGGCAATTTTCTTTATTATTTGACAGGAAAGGGTGCAGGTGATTAATGGTGCTCTGTCTATTAGTCGCTTGGTATTGTCTGATGCTGGAATGTACCAATGTGTGGCTGAAAATAAATATGGGGAGGTGTACTCTAATGCAAAGCTCAGAGTGATTGGTAAGTATTTAATTAAGATATTAGTATTGGAATTGATTATATTAGATTAGGATTAAAATTTCACCAACTAATATGTTACTGCATGTGTGAAAATACTACAAGTATGTACTAGCCATAATGTCAAGTATGGCTGAGTGAGAAATGTCTGTGCATGTGTGTGGATTGATAGACATAATTATGGTTATTGGCGATTTATCCACATGAACAAATGTGACAATACCTATTCATTTTAACTATTCCACTCAGCCACTACTTCTCCCAGCCCTTCAGATTCATGTAACAATAGGGTTAAAAAACAAAATAAAGGGGACAAAAACTAATTGTAGCACAGTGGTAGCGCAGTGGTTAAGGTGTTGGACTGCTAATTCGAAGATTTGGGTTTGATTCCTAGCACCACCAAGTTGCCACTTTTGGCCCTTAACCCCCAATTGCTCAGTTGTATACATGAAATAATTGTAAGTCGCTCTAAATAAGGGTGTCATGCTGTAAATATTAATGAAAATATTATTGACATTAGTTATTTAAACACAAAAACAGTGTTAATAATTATTATAATAAAAGCTCAATCGAACAAAGGAATACAAGGAGGTATAACCTTAAGTACAGTATGTTAATTTTTTTTTTGGGATTACCTGCCAGAGAAAATGTAATTAGGGTGTGTATAATTAACCCAACCTCCATGCCCTTATCCCGCACACACATATGCATTTTACAGTACACAGCAAAGAAGGGTGAATAAAAAAAATCTTGTTAGTTTCATATACTGTTACTTTTATTATTATGTCTTTTGATAATTATCTTTAAATCCTATATTTATAAAGGAGACTAATCAAAAGTGGCCCGTCTCTTTGATATTCTTCAGCCGTAGCTCCAGATTTTGGAGCAAATCTGTTGAAGAGCCACATTCTTGTGAGGGAAGGAGGTGACGTGCTGATTGATTGCAGGCCGAAGATGTCCCCCAGAGGCCTGATCACCTGGAAAAAGGGCCACGAATCCTTAAAAGAAAATATCAGGTATTTTAAAATATACTATTTTTCAGCAATTTCTCACTAGTTCAGGACTAATAAAAAAAGAATTTAATTATATGTGTGCATATAGTGCTGCTTTCTGACCACTTGAAATAATCAATACAAAATAATTGTTTAATATTGTTTAATATTGTTTTGTATTAAACATTTGTTTAATTGTTTAATATAAATTGTTTAATAAATTGTTTTATTTTGTACTGATCAATTTAAGTGTTCAGAAAGCAGCACTATATGCAAGCCATACTGTATGCTTGAACAAGTAAAACAATCTGGTTGCACAGTATTTTGTTTCTTGGGTTTGTTTCTTGTTTTACTTCATGGCACCAAAAATACTGTGCAAAATTGCACAATTGCAGCTTTAAGCTTTTCACTATCATGTGGAATTTTCTGCTCATGTATCCGCACTGAAAAGCTTATGGATTTTATAACACCAAAACACCAAAAACAATTCAGAAAATGTCTAAAATTAGGTTTACAGTTTAGTAGTAATACTAGATACTTTTTTATACACTAGATACAGATATTGTCAAGATTTGCTAAGATTTATTTTATTTCAGTCTCTCTCTCTCTCTCTTTAAGCATCACGGGCTTTGCTAATTTTTCACAGCCATGTGGGTGTTAATGCAGCCTCATGACCCCCAACACGCTGACCTTATCAACACACTCTCTTCCCAACGTAAATTACACTGGCAGGTGGAGCATTTCAGATCAGCAGGGCTATGTTTGTGTGTGTTTGCGCGCGTGCGTGTTAACATGTGCGTGTGCATGTGTGAAAGAGTAAGAGAGAAATAGGCCACTGCTACCCATCGTTTACATATCCAAAATCGGTGTTGGTGCTTGTCAAACAAAGTGGCTGGGTGTTTGCATGGCGGTTTTGCTGCTGGCGTTCTTCAGCTGTTCTGTGTGCGCACCCAAGAGGAAACAGTGTGTTTCAAAGCACTCTGCACTCTGTGCATATTCTTCTAGTGTAAACACGTTGCAGATGCGAGTAGTATTTATACAACCATCAAATTGCATAGTAGAATTCAGTACTTCTTAAAACATGGGAATATAAAAAAGATTCAGTGTTTTTTTGAGCCAGTTGTATTATGAGTGGGGCACTGTTGCTCGTATACCTGGTGAAAAATAACAAGAAAGAATAAACAGTTTTTTATTCAGTTTGTTCAGTTTTTTATTTGTTTGTACGTATCATTTGCCTAGTTTGGAAAAAGTATAGTTAATGTTCGGTCAAATGACGACAGCGAAAATATTCAGTAATATACCGCACATACTAGAGTAATTTAAGAATTTCACTGATTAAATTCTATTTGTATTTTCATAACATTTACACAAGTGCACACATTTTAATGTTTATTGTGCCACATTTTGTCAAATTTAATTTAATTTATTTTGTCTTATTATTGCTGTAGAAGTTTGCTTTAAAAGGCTTATTTTGGTTACTGATTCAAAGCTGTTAATATTAAGTATACTAAACGAAGATGTATGAGAGTTGCTTGAAATAAATAGGTATGTTTTAGATGGTATAGAATATTACCCTGTAAATAAATATGTATATATATATATATATATATATATATATATATATATATATATATATATAAAGCATCAAAATTAAATAATACGGCTCAGGTACAATAGCAGAAAATACACAGGTACTTGGTATTTACAAATGTTTAATACCTATTCGTGTATTTACAGATCATACAGACCTTTTCAGACATTAATAATATCAGAAATATATGATATTATCACAATATCATAATAAAAATATTGTGGATTCATTGTTTAGTTCAGTCGATTTAGTCTTTGGTTTGCGAATAATTTTTAAAAATAAATGCTGGTTTGCCACGTTGTTTTGTGATCATTGTTTTCTGATTAAGGTATTGTAATCATTCTGCTTGAAATTAAAGCCCCTAATACTAAAAAGGTAATGTGGCATTGGAGTAAGTAAAAGAGACAGGATGTAACTGACATCGGTCTTTTACCACAGTACAGGAAATCAGGAGGCGCAAATGAAAATAATTTTGAAAATAATCATAATAAATACTCATCTTAACAAACAAAATAAAGGAGAAATAACCTTAATTATAGGACTTTCCTCCTTGTATTACCTACCAAAGAGTGGGTGGTATTAAAGGTGTGTATATTTAGCTTCACCACCACGCCACCATTTCATTGCAACATACACACACACACACATATACACATTTTATACAGTACACAGCAGAGATGAATAAAGAAGTGACTGCTTAAGTTAAGGCCTGAAAATCAATACCTGGAACCAAACCAAGAACCTTTTTGCAGATACAAGTATATTTTTTTAACACTGATTTTCTTTTACGCACAACCACACATAGTAAGTGACTTTCACACCTCACACACACACCTAATGTGTCTTACTATAGCATATACAATTTTGGCTCTTTTTTCCATTTCTGGCTCTTTTTACCTAATAATTTATTCATTTTAGAAATTGTTGTAAGCATTTTCAATTAGGTGGTTTTAAATTATAATTAAGGGATTGAAAATTTTTTAAACCATTTTGTTTTATTTATTTTTACATAGTAATTAACCCTATTTACTTTTAAATGTCCATTGAAAAATGTTGCCACTGTTATTGATGCTGAAGACTAATATGTAGTTGGCTATGTTTTGTAATGCATTACAGTATAGGTGAAGTGTACACACCTGTCTGGAAGCCAAGAATAATCAAAGCAATATGTGTTTGAACTCCTTGTGTAAGATTAATTGCCTTAATTGCATTGAGCTCTACTCAGTGAGGTTGGATGAAGGGAAGTCAGTGTCAATGGCAGGGTAATTCATCTTCATAGCAGCAGCCCCTCCTTTTTTCTCTGCTAGAAATAAAGGAGAGAGCTAGTAAGGAATGAAAGCTGGTGGTAGAGGTGTTTGTGCCAATTTAATTTTTTACCTCGAGAATATTAAGATGACATAAGCTTAAAGCAGTGGAGATTGCAAAGAGACCAAAGCCCATAGGAGTGGTTAGCGTGCTTGCACTGTGCTTTACTTAGCAACTGTAGTTTTATTCACATCTATCTATCTATCTATCTATCTATCTATCATGTGAATGTATGCTTTCTGTCTTGTTCAAAATGCTTTAAATTTAATGATGATCAACCTTACTGGCTACCCAATTTCACTGTTCAACCCAGAGAAATATGCACAGTCCTGGACAAGATATTGCACTGCAAATGATCCACGTCACGGCAATTTATTACAAAATGTTATGTCTTAATAGGAAAGTATGCACAAATGAAAGATTGTAAATGAAATGGACTAAACAATAATAACAATAATTAGTATACTAATAGACTTTCTGACTTTTTTGAGGGGGGTGGTGAGGGTTTGGTTGGGGGAGATCCAGCAGGATAGACCTGCCACATCAATAGTGTGCATGGTTCCTGAGTGTTTTTGGCCACAGTGGTAAGCAAAATCTTATTGGAGTATTGGTTGAAGAAATTATGATAATTGTACACACCTTTGGAAAAATATATGTATTGTTTTTGTTCAGAATGGAACTGAAAAAAGCTAGTTCATTTGGGAACGTGATGGAATATGGCTTATGCTCAGTGAAGCAGACCATTTTTTTATGTATTTTTGAATGCACAAATGCGTAATGAGCAGTGCAGTGTAATGAGCTCATCTAAAGCCATGACTTTATGCACTCTGGACCCAAGAGACTGGTTGATTATGCAGTGTGGTTAGAGCTTCTGCATCATGTTTACAGTTTCTTAGGACACCATACTTTGCTAGTTTATAAAAATATAATATAGTAAAAGTAAATAAACATTGTGTATAAATAAAAGAAAGAGTTTTATATGTGTAATTGATTGGATGGAGAAAGTAAAGTGCAAGTATGTAGTACTTTTACTTAAATGTTACTTAATTTAATAGTGGTATATTTACATTTAAATATATTATGTATGCTTGTATTATGATTGACTTATAAAATCAGAAAAATAGCTAAATGCACAGAATTTAGAGTATTTAGAGATTTAAGTTAAATTACATCTTGTAAAATTAGAAGCTTATGCTGCTTTCTGTTTAGTTATCTCTAAAACTAAAAAAAAAAAAATTACCCTTAGCAAGGGCATAAATATTTGATCAAACAACCGTAATACAAGGAAAAATCCACATGTAGGTAAGTGTTTGAAAAAAATGCTGACTGAAAAAAGAAAGACAATGGGAGCTAGACAGCTGTATAGACTGTGCAGATAAAGTGAGTCCTGTCTTGAAAATTTCTATTTAAAAGAACATATGCCATATGGGCCTTGCTCCAGGTGAGTCAGAGCTCAAAAAGGCATCAGATGAACATGCGGGTAACTGCACTGTTGCATGACACATTCACAAGCCATTTATCATATCTAATTATAGGTCACAATATTTTTTATATCAGAATTCTGGGTCTTAATTCCTGGGTAGCACTTAATGTCTGCATTTATTTGTCCTCCCCCTCAGTGTCATTCTTTTACTAGCACCTGTCTTTGTTTAAGTGCTTATTAATTTAATTAAATAAGAAGTTTTATTTTTGAATTACTTTATTTGTACTTGAATACTTTTTCAAGGCACTGTATGTAAAATGTGAGCAATAAAATATGCAAAGCTGTTAGAAATAAATAAGAATCGTTTAAGAAAAGTTTGTTTCTTTTAGATAGTAAAATAAATATAAACTATTATTTTTATCTTATCATTTTTCAGGTAAGTTTATTAGCGCAATTTTTTGTCTTAGATCTTCCACCTCAAGGAAGATCTAAGGTAGAGCTTTATATAACAACAATCACCTCACCGAAAAGTGACGTATATATTTAAACCTATTTTACTTTTTTAAATAACCACAAAAACCTGTTTGTTGTTAGGCATTAATTTGTACCCGCCTTACATCATGTTGTAAATGTCATATTTCATTTTTTTCTCATCAAGTCATTTAAATTCCTTGCACAGTTTCTAATTGAACATCTGCTTGTAACTGGTGACCGAATCTCTTGTGTACTCATGAGAGAACATCATGTCAGATTAGAAAATGAGGGACAACTTGCCGCCCAAATGCACGCACATACACACATACCTTCATTACCATCCAAATGTTCTCTCACCTTGAGAAGGTTAATTTACACACAGATGTTTATGTGGCCTGCCTTTATTGTTTGTGTTGTTTTTACTGTTGTCTTTCACCAGGGAAATTCGGACTGGCTAGTCTTTGGAATGTCATTTCAAAGAGAGCGCTTTCTGTTCAGCAAAGGGTTGGAGCATGCCCTAAAGCTACCACTTTCTTTCTAGCCTACCTTCTGTTTCTATAATAGCCCACAGAAATGCAAAACAACTGTAAGTCTTTTTGAACATCAGGGTGTAATTTAGTATGGCTGAAAGGCTGTGCTGCAGAAGATCCATATATGGATTTTCTCCTGTAATCAATTGGTCAATCACGACGGCGGACAGTGCGTCGACCACCACTAATGTTATGTTTACTGACCTACACGATTGATATCCGGCATTAATTAAATAAATGAATAACACAATGTGCAGGAGAGATAAAAATATATTTTACGCATATGTGCATGTTAGTAACCATGGAAATAGAGTGGGATTAGATTTTTTTCAGGATTGATATAATTTTTCAAAGTAAGAATCGTCTAGCTCAGCACTGGTAATCCATCTTGGTCCCTGTGCACATTTCGGGCAGCACATATGTGTTGTTTCTAATTCCTAGAAGGGTTCCTGTACAGATGAACTGGGAGAAAGAAAGAGATCATTATCAGTGGGGGTTATGAAAGTTGCCCCCTCCCTTCTCTCTCTCTCTCTCCCAAACACACACACACACTTTTAATTATAAGCACTCTTTCCAGGCTTTCTGCAACTGGGAAAAGGCGTAAGCTAAATGAGGAGATTTAATTGAGATTGCCAACTGTAATGAACCACGTGCACTGTTCAGTTCAGTCACTACTATTGTCTATTTTAATATATCATCTGGATAATTATCTTTTCATGCTTTAGCATTATTACCAACAGGGTTGTTTTTTCAATATAAGGAAAGAGTATACGAGAAAACACAATAAAGATCCTTAAAATGTGAGACTTCTGTTAAATGCATGCATTTATTGCACAAATATCTACAACCAGTACTCTACTCTGAGAAGACCTTGAGAATTTTATATAAGGTCAAAAATTGTGGAGTAAAGTGTTCCTAGTCAGGAGTTCACATGTTAAATCTGTGCACTGAATTATTAAACAGCACAGAATGTGTTAAGAAAATTAGCTCAGGGAAAGTGTCAGGCCAGTACGTACTTCCTTCCCAGGGCCAAGGGGGAAAAAAGAAAAAAATTGTCACTAGTAAATTTATGAAGCAGATTTATCTTTCTTATAACCTTTAACGCAACTAACCCTTTACACTCACAGTGAGTGTTTGGTGAATGCACATACACGCTGGATCTCCATTTTCAATCAAATTCTTCAAATTCTCATCTGCCCACTGCTTTTTTTTAAAAAAAAAACTACACAGCTCTTTTTTTAAAAAAACTCACAGTAGGATTTTTGCATACTATGAAAACTCAAAAAATTGTCATTAAAATTTTGTTTTAAAATTGGTTCCTCATATCCCCCTTCACACACAAATTTAAGTGTTTGTAATCAGTAAAAAACCTTTAATTTCTCCACAATTAACTAATTCTATAAGTTACAAGTTAAAATGGTAAATATCAGGGGAAGGGAACTGGGAAAAGTGCCTTTTATTAACCTAAACTAATTTTATCTGTGACAAATCAAGAGATTGTAAGCTGTACTGTGAGTGTTTGAGTATTTATCTGTAACAATTTAACAGCATGTAGTGAATTCATATCTGTTTAAGGATAAGTGGGTGTGACCTGAACTGGACGTTTTCCAATTAAATATGGTTAAAATAACCTCCGTATGCTCCTAAAAACACTTTCAAATAGGAAATAGTGGAGATCAAATTGCAAACAAACATGGATTGTGAATCCTTTCAGCTGCATTACATGAGTTCATAATTGGTGTCAAATTCAATAGCGATGCACAAAACTGTTTTTAGTTTTAGTCATCAGTTAATATTTTTGTTTGTACGTTTAAAAAAGTTGTGTTAGTAACTGCCTGACCGTAATGACTAATTTACTAATAAAGTTATTATTATTATTACTTACTAAAAATCCCTGTACCCATATAGAAATCTCATATATGCCAATATATGCAAATCACATATATAACGTACAAGTTCATGTTTGGATTTTACAGATATAAAAATGTCTGTTACTTGTACATACATTTACAGCATTTGGTAGACGCCCTTATCCAGAGCAACTTACATTTATCTCTTTTATACAACTGAGCACTTGGCGATTGAGTGTTTTGCTCAGGGGCCCACAGTGGTGTCTTTCTGGTATCAGTCCAACCCCTTAACCACTAAGCCACCACTTCCTGCATACAGTATATACAACATATATTTTACAATATTGCAAAAATTGCCATATATACGTAACATATTTTGCATATACGTATACATATATTTTTGCGTAACCATATTTTTGCAAATACACACATATATGTCTATAATACATTAGTGTCTATAGATGCATGTTCATATGGGTGAAATATATGGTCTTTGTGTTTATAGTGTTACATAAAATATTTACATAACATATATTTAAATTAAATATAGGTTTTAAAGATATGAGCTAAACATTTTCAAATAAGTCACAAATAATCACAGAAAAAGGTAACATCAAAATAAAGTCAAGAAGTTTTTATTGTCATTTCGACTATATATTGCGGGCGTAGTACACAGTAAAATAAAACAATGTTTCTCAAGGGCCATGGGGCTACATAAAACAACACAGAACTACACAAAACAACAAAGAGCTTCATTAACTAGGACTAAAGAATAAATTGTCCTAGCAACATAAAATACATCATGTGCAACCTGGTGCAACAGTGCAGACAGACATTACAAAAAGTGGTAGAGCAGTGATTAAGGTGTTGGACTGCTAATTGAAAGATCATGGTTCAAATTTCCAGCACCACCAAGCCCCCACTACTAGACAAATTCTCTTAACCCTCAATTGCTCAGTTGTATGAAATAGATAAATGTAAGTTGCTTTGGATAAGTGCATATGCCAAATGCTGTAAAAATGTAAATGTAAAATAAACAATACAAACAACACTTCAGACATTGCAATTAGACAATACAAAACCCTCTATACAGGTACACAAAATAGCGCCGATATGAGCTATGTTTTGCAAATAGAGTAATAGCAAATTGGTGTCTGTGCTTAAACAGAATAGTTTTGTGTGTGTTTATGTGATGCAGTAAACATCGATTTATATTGAATGAGTGTGTGTTTGTGTCTGCGTGTCAATTGAGGTAGATCAGTTCTGGGTGTTGAGGAGCATGATGGTATGAGGAAAGAATCTACAACACATTCAGTGTATTCAGTACTTTTTTCAGATGGCAGGAGGGTAATAAGTGGGTGTGAGGGGTGTGTAGGGTCGTTCACAATGCTGTTGGCTTTGCGGATGCAGTGTGTAGTTAAATACAGATACAGATGCCCAGGAATCTTTGGATGGTTTCTGTAGATCATGGTCATAATGGGGGTAGAGACACTTCTGGGCTGTCCTGCTGATGGAGCTAGTTTTTAGTGACCTGGTGATGTTCTCTGCCAGATGAACACCAAGATAATTGCTGCTATAACCTGTGTAATAGGGTTCCAGCTGTTAAAACATTTCTAAATACACAAATAATCAAAAATACCATAAATTGTCAAAAGGTTGAATGTGCAGTTAAAAAGCACTGCTTTACCTTTTATCTATTTTCAAAGGATTTTTGAGAACAATGTTCCAACTGGTTAGTGCTTTAGGTCGCCAGTCCATCACAGGGCCACACACACTTACACACAATTTAGAATCACTAATCAACCTAACATATATGTTTTTGGACTGCGGGAGAAAACCGGAGTAAACCCACGCAAGCACATAGTCCTTTCTATGTGTTAGGATTTTAAGTAAATCCTCTTTTCTTTTGGGAAGAATTTTTTATGATTTTGAGCTGTTTCTGTTTCTGCGATGACACTGAAAATAAAGTTACACAGGCGTGGTTAGAAGGTGGGTGGAGGCTCTTGATGTATCTTAACTGTTAATATTAGAATGTTAACATTTATATTATTTGCAAACGAATAAATCAGACAGTAATAGCTAACGTATGTCATGTTTCAGATTCGGTACAGACAAACACCTGGCTAGCTCAGCACAATGCTCTGCTGCAAAACTTCATTGTAAATTATGCAAAAAGGAAGGACATTTTGCGCAAGTGTGCTGTTTAGCCCCAGCAAGTGATGTGCGTGAGGTGCAAGTGCATGAAATCCCAGTGCTGTATTTAGAGAACTCTGCCGATGCCCCAAAGAAACTACATTGCAAAGTGACCGTTAATACCCCTGCTTCATCTGGCACCACAGTACAATTTGTTGTGGATACAGGCTTGTCTGTGTCCATATTGCCCATCCATATTTATAAACGCTATTTTAGTGCCACACAATTATCTACACCTGTCAGCCAACTTGTGACTTATACTCAGGAATGTATACCTGTACTTGGATGTCTGCAAGCACAGGCATGTGTCTCCAATACATCAGCTGCTGTCACAGCCCTTAAACTTTAAATTAATGGTAATAATATCTGCACCTCTGTCATGGCGGTCTTAGCTTCTGTATCAGCTGAATTAGACAGTCTGCAAAAAGCTGGTGTGATCGAACGTGTGGATGCTTCTGCTTGGGTATCTCCCATCGTTGTTACAAGAAAGTTATGGAAAGTTTACGGGAAGTTAACAAAGCCATCATTACTGACTGTTATTTCTAATCCCAGTTTTAGGGGTTGTACGGTATTTTCTACTATTGATTTAGCTTATGCTCACTATCAGCTCCACTGCATAAAGATACTAGAGATATTACCGCTTTAATCACCCAGGATGGCCTGTTCAGATTTTGTAAGGTTCCTTATTGCCTGGCGTCGGCACCCTCCGCTTTCCAAAAGATAATGGCCAACATCCTGGAGGGGGTACCAGGTGTCAAAAACTACCTGGATGATCTTATTGTGTTCATAAAAACAGTAGAGGAGCATGACATGTATTGCAGAAACTTAAAGAGACTCGGCTGGTGGTAAATGAGAAAAAATGCAATATCAGACAAACTTTGAGGTACCTGGGACACATAATCAATGCTAATGGCATCTTGCCTTACCAGGAGCATCTGGATGCTGTCCGTAAAGATCCGCCTCCATCAGATGCAGCATCTCTACAATCCTTTCTTGGATTAGTGGTACTCAAAATTCCTTCCTGAATTTGCAACAGTTGTTTCCCCAATGCGTGAGTGCGCTAAAGAAAAATGACTGTTTGTTTGGACTCCTGCTTCAAAACAGTCTTGAGAACATTAAACAGATGCTGGTGTCCAGTCCTTCCCTGGCTATTTATGACCCCACAGTTTATTCAGTAATTTAATCAGATGCAGATTATGGCCTAGGCGCAGTGTTCGCCCAATTACAATCCAATAGAACAGAAAAACCAGTGGCTTTTACTTCCCGTACACTCACTGACACTAAAAAAGTATTCTATAGTCGAGAAGGAGGCCCTGGCATGTGTGTGGGCTACTAAAAATAGCAAACATACTTGTGGGGCCATCGCTTTACACTTCGCACAAATCACCAGGCACCCACCTTACTAACCACAAAAAGAATCGGTAGAGCCGGAATGCATATTGCTCATTGGTCAGCATGTATGCTTTGTTCTAATTACAACATTGGCCACTGCAGACGGCTTCTCTTGTCTTCCCATACCTGCACCTGCTGATTCCTCTAATAATGTAGAGCGTAAAGTTGTTGCATCCATTTCCTTAACATTGTGCTGTGTGGTGACTGATTTTGAATCTGCCTGCGCTGCTTGTCCTGAACTGGAAAAACTAAGAAAGCAAATCACACTTGGCTGGCAACCCCCCATAACAGCAGTGAGTCAGGACTTGATTTCATATTTTAGAGTGGAAGACAACTTTCACTAAAAGATGCTTTTATTTGCAAAGGAACAAGGCTTTTAGTCCCTGTAGTGACACAATATAATTTCCTTGGCACACAAGGCTCACTAGTGTGTACAAAACAGAGATTGCGTGAACTCTACTGGTGGCCGCAGATGGACTCTCAGGTCTTTCTACAATCTCTACATGCTTTTCCTGCCAGTCTAATGACAAATCTGCTGTGACCCATCCAACACCCTTGCAGACAGTTCAGTTTCCTGAGTGCCCTTGAAAAAAACTGGGTCTGGATATAGTTGGACCATTCGAAACAGCCACCTCTGCTTGCAGATATGCTATAACACTCACAGACTATCATCCAAGTGGCCAGAGGTTGCATTTGCTAGCGGTGATGTGAAACTACTGAGGATGTTATCACATTTTTGAGCACTGTCTTTAGTCATCATGGCAACCCAGAGCATATTGTTACGGACAATGATAAACAGTTCACTTTTCAGTTTTTGAAACAGATTGACATAAAACACATCCGTACATCTGTGTACTATCTGGAATCTAAAGGCGCTGTTGAAGGATTCCACAGGGCACTGAAAAGTTGCATCCAGACAGCAGGTGGCTTCAAGTGTGTACTGGGCAACACCTCATGCCACTACGGGCGTGTCACCATATGAACTGTTGTACGGGAGGAAGATGCGAACCAAGCTTAACATCTTCCCTTAACATGTTGAAGGTAAAAAAAAATGTGATCTTGCTGCTGTCCGTAAGCATGTGAAAAGGAAACAGGACAAAATGAAACAATACACAGACCACAAATGCAGTGCTCGCAATCCTCCATTTGGTTTTTCTGTTCTGGCACCAAGATGGCCTTTTTCTTAAATACCTAGCTCTTGACATAAAAAAAAAATCCCATGCTACTCTTTCAAAACTATTGTACCAGTATTGAGCTGTTCAATAATGTGACTCAAAGCACTTTTGTGCGTTGCTCTGGACAAGAGCGTCTGCTAAATTCTGTAAATGTAAATGAGAGTGAGGATAAGGCTTCCTCGTGCAGCCCCCAAAAGGTCATCCAAGATTCTCCGCTCCTGTAAGAGTAGAGAAAAGAGTTGGACCAAACACATTCTTGCTCAGTGATGGTAAAAGGTGGAATGCTGCTCACCTGGCATACTCACCTGGATTTACTAGTCACTGTGCTAGTAACACATTACAGCAAACACTTAACACTACACACAGTTTTGTGAAAGTCTCACGTATGAGGCGTAAGCCTATTTGGCACAAGGAATATGTGATAACCTAAACAGAACTGTACTGCATTTACGTTGCACAAAAATGTAGCTAACAAGGAAAGACAATTGTTCTGTATGAGTTCTGCACCTACTGGTTACAAAAGTGTTTGAATTAACAGTAAAGAAATGTTGAATCTATCAATAGACTGTTCGTAGATAGTTCATGTATCCATGTTTCGTAGATCCATGTCATGAGTTATACATATATGACACTAAAAGTTATTAGTATTACTGAATAGTTGCCTAGATTGCCACAACTATTTTGTTCTATTTTGTTGTGAGTACATGTTTTTGCAACATTTACATGCAAACAATTCCCGCCTCTAAACTGTCATGATGCAATGTGCACATGCACAAACAGAACAGAGACATAATTTTTTTTTACATACTTTTTCATTAGTTTCATCTGTACCCGCATATTCCCTAATTTGGGATAACGCCGATCTGCTGGAGCCTACCCCAGCCATCTCTGAAAAAGGCGAAAGGCAGGAGGGACATCACAGGGCTACACACACACACTCTCACTCCTATGGGCAATTTAGAATCACCAATCAACCTGACATACATGTTTTTGGACTGTGAGAGGAAACCGGAGTAGTAAATCGAACCCAGGCCTTCTTGCTGTGAGGCAACAGTTCTAACCATTAAGCCACCGTGCTGCCCCAAGGTACTTTTAATAAAGTCAATTTAACTTGTCAAAAGCAAATACAATATATGTAACAACTTGTTATATATAATGTGTAATAATATAATATATGATAATATATTAGTTTAAGATGTCACAACAAAAGACAAAAAGAACTGATTTATTAAAAATATTAAACCATTAAAATTGCAAATATGTACATACCTGTATATGTTCACATTTTACCACAATTACCTGCCTATTAAATATTTGTCAAAAGGAGAAGAAATTTTTTCCACCCCTTTTCATACCAAGTAATGGTAATTTGGTTTTTTTTTTTTTTGTTAAAAAAAAGCAAAATAATTCTACAATTTGCGGTAAATGGCCTGAATATTTCAATACCTGGTTGGATACAGAGGTTTTGGGAAGGATACTTACTACTTACTGTATTCAAGTCATATCACCTTTATTTATATATAGCGCTTTTAACAGTCGCTTTTAACAGGCGCTTTTAAGCAAGCCAGAGATGACAGCAGCAAGGAACCAAAACTTCATCGGTGACAGAATGGAGAAAAAAAACCTTGGAAGAAACCAGGCTCAGTCGGGGGGTGTCAGTTCTCCTCTCTGACCACTGTACATCTTAGCAGTATTAATCTTCATTTCCTTTGCGTTGTAAAGAGAAAGAATTAAAAATACATTTAGACTGTCAGTAGTCACATTAGGGCAGAGGGTTTTAAGTGTATGAATTCTGTACTTATTATATTATATCCACATATTTAGTATAAATATTAAACCATTAAAATTACAAATATGTACATACCTGTATATGTTCACACATACTAACTATCATTTAATATATCTGTTCATATATGGCCATATGGCCCTCTCCCAGTACCCAGTGAGCAAGGGAACAAGTGCATTGATGTGCAGAATTGGGATGGTTTAAGGCCCATAGCCATCTACGCAATTGCAACCCTCAGGGTGAAATGTGGGTTTTGGACAAGGCCTATATTAGATTTTTATATGTCATATCCATATTTCCGTAAATCCTGTGCATTTTATATGGAGCATAATTGAGTTTTTTCAAGTTATTCTGATTAGCAATTTTTCCATTTAAAATGTCAGTTTTTTATTAATTAATTATTTTTTCAACAAGAAAAAAATACCATATTACCAAAACTAGTATGCGTATTTGTTAACAAATTGCTTCGATTCAAAGACACTCTGGCCAATTTATTGCAAATTACGTGTGTTTACTTACACTCTCCTGATGTAGGGTATACTGAGAAGCTGAGACATTGTAACCTAAACTATCAAAAACATCTAAAAAATAATAATAATTGAGAAAATTATTGTTAAATTACTATAATAATAGTCAAAATTTATATTTGATAAGTCACCTTATATAAGTAAATAAATGAGGATGTCTTTTAAAAAGTACCCAAAATATTACCACAGTCGTCCAAACATGGATTCTTTTAACCAATTAACTCTATTGAAAAACAGACTCTGACATATTGTTATACGCTTGTCAGATATGTAATGTAATAAATGTTGGGATGTTAGAGGCACTGAGACAAGCTGATAACGCCAGAAAATCAATATCAATTACCTGCCTATTGGAGAATTGTCAAATGGAGAACATTTTTCCACCTCTTTTCATACCAAGTAATTGTTTTTTTTTTGTTAGAAAAAAGCTAAGTAATTCTATGTGACTATAATTTGAGGTTAACCTAGAGGTTATAGCTGTGTAATGGCCTAAATATTTCAATACCTGGTTGGCTACAGAGGTTTTGTGAAAGATTCTTACTACTCACTGTATTTAAGTCATATCACCTTTATTTGTATAGCGCTTTTAACAGGCGCTTTTAACAGGCGCTTTTAACAGGCGCTTTTAAGCAAGCCTGAGATGACAGTGGCAAGGAACCAAAATTTCATCAGTGACAGAATGGAGAAAAAAAACCTTGGGGAAACCAGGCTCAGTCGGGGTGTCAGTTCTCCTCTGACCACTGTACATCTTAGCAGTATTAATCTTCATTTCCTTTGCGTTGTAAAGAGAAAGAATTAAATACATTTAGACTGTCAGTAGTCACATTAGGGCAGAGGGTTTTAAGTGTATGAATTCTGTACTTATTATATTATATCCACATATTTCTTTTATTTATGAATTTGCTACAGCTCTTTATGTATGTATTGTGTGTAAAAACTTTAATTGTTGTTTTCAAACAGCAAATTTACTTTTGTTAGTTTGGCCTATAAACTAAAGAGATGTAAATTCCAGATGAGCCCATGATTATAGGATAATAGATCTAAATTTAACTTGTATGTACTGATGTTTATGTCTAGATGTGTAAAACAAATAAAAATTGCAATAACAATAATAAAAGTATAAGAACAGATCAAGAGGTTTTAATTTTATCCACCAAGGGCTGCAAGTCTTCACTCTAGTAGATGACACAGTTGATTCCACTGGTTTAATCAGTTCATCACAGTCCCTCATCAACCATAAAATATGCCTACTGTTTAACATTATTTAAAGCCCTCTGCCACACTAACTCTTTGAGAATAAGATTAAAGACCCCTTTCATAAAGTAAAATAACAGTCACTATGTATTATATATCCCTTGCTTGAAATAAATGCATCAAACTTAAAACCATCATTTGGCATCATCAAACTGTTACATAATTATTTAGAAGGACGTTTCCAGGCTTGTAGTACAGCTTCCATTTGTTGTTGTTTCCTGCTATTTTTTTAAGAGGTAGAAGATGCTTAATTGGATTAAAGTATAGACAGTGGAAAACTTTATATATTGAATATATGAGTCAGTATGTTTTGGGTATCTCCAATAAACCCTGCAAAAAAAGAGCAGATCTTATATACACTGCATTTTCCATTATTGTGGTTGCCATGTTGTGATATGACTTTATTTGCTGTTGTAAATATCTAATTGCTTTTATCTGGCAGGTTTTTCCAAACGTTAATATCTATTTTAAATCAAATCTGTAAGTTATGTATAAATGTAATGTATAAACACATGCTTTAATAAAAAAATTTAGCCATGCAGATAAACATTTTGCTAAAAAAAATTAACCCAGTTAGTATTATATATTTACTCAGATTTTAAAACTGTTGTTTTTTTGTGTTTTATATGTCATTCCTAGGCTTAATAGAAATATAATTTAAACCACATGGCACTAATATTTTCTATTAATGTACTCCACCCAGACACATTTATACGAATAACCCAGATACATATGAATAAGGCAGAGGTGTTGCTAAAAATCCATTATGTAATTTGCATTACAGAAAAATGGCAGTACCAATGTACCTGGAGATTTCTTAGAAAAATAGGTGGGAATCCATGTGCAAATTATATTAAGTCACACAAAGACTCAAGCAAAACAAGAAACTAGACTAGGAATGAGAGACACATAAAGAAGTCTAGAGAAGTTTAATTAACATCAAAAGTATACAAAAGGGTGTTTAATGACAACTCAATCAAGAAGAACAAAAAAAAACCCTGAATGTGATTTATATACAATAGGGTTAGGGTTAAACAGGGTTAAACAGCTATTAAAAGCCCTCTAGATACTAATAGTTACTAGATACGGGTTGCATCAAGTCAATTATACTTTTGTTTCAGCCAACTGTAACGTGTTGTGGTGGACTGGAGCAGAAGGGAGACGAGAAGAGTGGATGTAACAGGTTAACATCCACTCTAAGCTAAAATAAGCTAAGCTAAGTCAAGTCAGTTTAGGTTATGTTTCATGTTTTGCCAAATATTTATGTAGAGTATTCAAGTTGTAAATTAACTGCACCTTTGGGTTCTAAACCATACTTGCTTCAGTGGAGTTCATTTTTAGTAAAAAAAAAACTTTAACTTCGCTACATTTGGTGGCGTACCTCTCAACATTTCGTTACTGTCAAACGTTAATAAATATGAGATTTTTTAATATAATTAGTTGATAGGAATTTTTCGCAAGTCTCGTGGAATTTGGAGAGGCTGATACGAATCTCCCGCTTATGTTTAGAGCGCGTTTAACTGAAAGCAGAAGAAGACGTGTGTGTGTGTTTTCGGAGGCGGATCACCAGTGTCCTCAAGTTCAGCCTATTTTTACACTCCAGGTTGGCATGAATAACTTTATAATGCGATGCATGCTGTGTTTACCAAAACGAACTGACATCACAGCATACAAGAATTCCAGCTTCAACCTGAAAAAACAATATAAAACATACATCAATATTTGCACATAACATTAAAATGCTCATTTGGACAAGGCAGTGTATGTCACTGTTTATATGCACTACCCCACTTCCGTACGCCCCAACCTTCCACTCATATCGTTTTATTCTTGTTTTTTGTTGTACGGTCGTAAAGAAAAAACCATTGTGCTACCATGTAGTTTATGTAGATGACAAATTAAAAATGTAAACACACAAGGTCAGCTGATTTAGCATGCATAGCAGAGAATAGTAATAATAAAAGTGTTTTGAAAATATACAGCATATTTACTTTACAAGGGTAAGAATTTTTTTAAAATAAATACAATATATGTATACGCGTTAGCTTCGTCCAAAAATCACATACTTCCATACTTTATAGTGTTGTGTGTGCCCTCACGGGAAGCGCACTTAATGTTATTTTAGAACCCTTCTGCAGAACCGAGGAGGAGAGAGCGATATTCAGGTGGGAACTATGAAAGACAGGAAAGGAATGTGTGCTTGGTGCTGGAGTGTGTGACGTATTCACAATCGTAAGCAAAAAACACCTCAAACTTATAAATGAACTAAAATCTCTTCTGCTGTTAAAACCCGAATAATAAAGCCAACCAAAATTCTCTTCACACAAAAAGGAACTCACATCTTTTTCTAAAATTTCCATTTCTTTTTCTCCTTTTCCCCCTTCTTCTTTTTCCCTTTTTCTCTTTACCTCTTCTCTTTTCAATTCATTCCCTTCTCTTTTCTTACCCTACTCTTTTCTCCTTTCTTTTCTCTCTTTTCTCCTTTCCATTGTTTTCTTTTCCCCTTTCTTCTCTTTCCCTTCTCTTTTCTCCTTTCCATTGTTTTCTTGTAAATAAATTATACTCAATAAACATAAATTAAGTTAAACATTATTCTTTGTAATTTTTAAAATTAATTTTAAGGACTGTGGGTGGTTTTTTAAACTTGAGTAAAAATTATTGAGTTATTAAACATACAAATAATCAGAATAACAGTAACTGACAATATTAATGGTTATAAACAGTGGGTAATATGTCATGAAAAACAAGAAAAACATTTAACAAGCTGTACTAATTAACTTAATAATAATACAAAATCAAAACAGGATTGTAATTTTATTTGATTCCTACCTGAATAATGCATGTAGTAACTATTTGAGTAGTTATTTTTTTTGCCTACTTTTTTACTCTCACTTGAGTAACTATTAAGATTGTTACATTTACTCTTACTTGAGTAAATTTTGCCATAAGTACTTTTTTGGAATTTTGGATACTCTACCCACCTCTGAATGTATGTTATTAAAAAATTACACAAAGACACTAGCATACACTTAAAACATTTGGGATGGGTGGTGGCCTTGCTGTCTCTAGTTCTCTAAGTAAGCTAGTTTAAATTGCTAGCATTTCACCAAAAAAAAAAAACGTTTCTACAGTATAATTCAAATTCATTTACTATGCTCATACATTTGTAAAGTGTTGCAATGGCAGAGCCAAAGCTGTTGTACTGTTCTTAAGATGTAGTTTTCTTTAGCTGATTTGTTTGATGTGTGGTTGTTATTTCACCAGTGGGTTCTTTTTTAAATTATTCCAAATTGATCTATGCACAAAGCTTGGGTCAGATTAAAATGGCTTGCTTTTTTCTAGAAACAAAAAATTAGTAATCATGAAGATTTATTCTTATTACATTGACAGGTGAAAGCCAAATCTCAAACCAAGGAACACCTTTCACTTAAAAATAAAGGATATATCAAACTTATTAAATATATCTACATGCAGATATCAGTAAATAAAATCTGGAAGCTGATTATTTAATGTATAAACATTGAAATCCCAGTGCAGGATATTACTAGCATAGTAAAGCTATGGATTATCAAGTTTCTTAGAAATTTCATCATACAAAAACAAAATTGACAAAGACCTTTACGCAGCCTAATCAATGTAGCTATTGATTTATAAACAGTATTGCTATTTTCCGAGGATAATTTGCAACTCAACTTCCAAAAAAGGTTTAAGTTGTATGTAGAGCAGGTGTCATGCAGAGTTTAACGCCAATCCCAATCAAACACACTTGGTATACTTGAAATTTACAGGCAGATATTTTGAGACAAGTTGGAGCTAAATTCTGCAGTACCATGGTGTGGACCATCGCTATAAAAGAAATGTGTGTCTGTTTGCATTCTAAATAGGGCAAGGTATAGTATTGTAATAAACACACTTTATATAAAATAGTTTTATTATATATATATATATATATATATATATATAGTTTACTTTATGAATAATTCAACTACTTAATTGTTGTACTAGACCTTTACCAGGCACTTTACAGAAACCCTTCTACAGATGGGTTTTTATGCATACTTGTTCATACTTTTTTACACAGAATGCAAATTCTGCCATTAGAGAGGTCAGAGAAAAATTGGCAACCTGATTTAAATTGACATGATATTGGTACTCTTGTTGCTTATACCTCTAGCCATGGTAAACTGATGAAGTGCATTTATGTACATACTCGCAAGAAGATCTGGTGCATATTGCAAAATGTATATAAAGACCAGGTGCTGTTAGCTACATGTGGAGGCAAGAAATGTAACACACCAGAACCTTAATTACTTTTTGTCAAATTGAGGTACACTACATATTGCACTTTTGATCATGCCTGAGTTGCCTTCATGATCAAATTGTAAACTTGATTTCCACCATGGTGCGTTGTTTTCACCACTAATGAAGACTTTTAGCAGCAAGGACCCCAATCTCAGGATGACTAGCAGGGGCATAATGAAAGTATTATGCAAGTTCTTCTAATGATGAGAGCCTCTGTCATGCTTACTAATGAGCTCATCATAGATATCAGGCAGTATAATGAAATTAGCATATACACACACACACACTCTGAATTTCTGTTTTAGGCTAAAATCATATTGCTGTATGTCAGTTCGGAACTTAATATACCTTTATAGTATTTATTAGGTGGAATAGATTTACAATGGAGTGTCAGGCATAAGACATTTCCAAAGGTTCTAAAACATACATCTCTTCAAGGAAATCCGTTTATTTCCGGTTATTTCACTCACAATTACTTCAAATCACTAATTTCAGGAAGCAAGCCTCGAGATACTTCTTGATATTGGTGACTATGATATTGCAGCAGTAAGAATTCTGTGCCAAGAGATTTTCCAGGATCTGCTTCAATACGCTTAAAAGTATTAATAAAGTAAACAAAAATGATTTTGCATAGAATGAAAGTCAGCCTTCGAAAGTTTAGTAAAAACCTAAAGGTGTAATTACATGAATAGCCTCATTTAGCTTTTGCAAATTTCACCTTACAGCTGGGAATTTTCATCTGACACCTCCTCCTCATGCCCCCTCCCCCCTTTGAGTCACCAAGAAAAAAAATATAAGTATTTTTGTCATGCTGCATGTTTTTTTAGCCCATGTTTAAAGGTATACGAATATATGTTATACATGAACCTGTTAGCAAGCATAATCCAGAAATGAGGAGATTTGTACTGGGGGTTATTGTACTAGTGTGGAAGAACATAACATTAATAATTCACCAGTTCAATATAGACTTAGTCAAGGATATGTGTGTGTGCCTCTCTGTGAGACAGTAGTGCTCTCCAGGCCTTATACTGATGAATGTAAAAATATGACTCCACAGCGTATCGTTTCCCAGATGTCTATGTTTGAAAAGAGTACTTGCATATTTGAAGTAATCCATCTGCAAAGTTTTTTTTATGATATGTTACATATATATATTACGTTTAGTCCGTTTTAAGCAAATTGTATTAATTAATAAAACATTATAGGTCATGTTGTTATAAAACAATTATACAACATCTAGTAAAATTTGAGTTTGAATTTGGATTTAGTTTTAGTTTTAATTTGATTGGTCAAATGGTCTTTTTGTGTGTTTATATTTTTAAACTCGAAATCTGCACATCTGTCTTTGCCAGGTATATATCATTTTTCAGGTAATTCAGCCCGGGTTAAAGTCCAGCCATGAAGGCAATGTGGACGCCAGCTGGATGTTGCGGTTCCTCTTTATGAAACAACCAGCCAATACGAACACCACTTCCATTTTCAGGTGTTTATCTGATGCCTCCTCTAGTAGCTAATAAGGGAGGGTCATAACTTATACCTTCAGGGTGGACAGAGTTAGCCCTGTCAGGAAACAAGTGTGACCCTGTCCTGGCGTACTCGCTCCAGAATTACCTCTGATTTGGTATGATAAGGCCAATTAAAACGGACAAGCAGAATTTGCATAGTCAATCCCGCCCCAGACTTCCAGGTATATGCCCATCGTTCTGCTATGAGGAGCCAAATGACGACGCCCCAGGAGCAGTGCACTGCAGTGGCATGAGGGACACAACGTCTCCATTTCCTCCATCAGGGAACGAGGGTTACCATACATAACTGAGACATTCCCTTTCTGTCGTTCACTCTGATGTTGTGTCGAGTGTACGACACTAGGGGTCCTACTACACGCCACTGCCTTACACTGTGTCAGGGGTTTACTGAAGGTAAGTCAGGAACCAGCATCCTTACTCAACCTCATGACCTACCAGTGTGCAGAAGCACCTCATCTCCTTCAGCAAGGGGGAGGATATAGCATAGGGAAGATCCTCAGCGGTAGCCTTTTCTAATACTCACCTTTTAATATCTCACTGGGACCCCTGACGCTGGGAGTTATCTACAGTGGAGAATACACACATGGGGCTGCATGAGGAGCCACTACATGTGTAGCACAACCTAGCGAGGGTTTTCACGAAGGGAACCACCTGGCTCTGGTTTCCCCAGGCGGGTCCCTCTGCTGGACTGGCCGGAGGTGGGGTGGGGGAAATGTGCAGCTTGATAGAAAAAAGGGGGGGGGGTTCAGGGTCACCTGTCTCGGACCAAATTGGTGCAACCCTACCCTGGAGGCAAGCTCCAAAGGACACAGGTTCCAATCGCTGGTTGTAGAACCTGGCAAAGGTATTATGAGTAGCCCAACCTGCAGCTCTACCTATGTCTGGTAGTAAGGCCCTATTTGTCAGGGCTGATCCCCTTGGTGGAGTGAGCTTTCACCTTCAGGTGGCAGAGTAAACCCTACGCCTGGTAAGCCTTAAGAATCACTTTCGTTATCCAGTGAAAGATCTATAGCAGGAAAAGAGCTGATCAGTGCATCTGAAGCTCTGCGTCCGGTTCAGGTACGCCCGAAGGGCCCATACCGGACACAACAATTTACGGGACAGGATTCCCCTGGTGTGGGGAAATAGCTCGTAACATCACCACCTGATCCCTGAAAAGAGTGGTGGGCACCTTGGGCACATATCCCGGCCTGGGTCTCAAGAGTCTGCAAGCAAGCTCCGTCGGCAGAGAGGGCTTGGAGGTCCCCCACCCTCTCAATCGAGGTAAGTGCAGTCAGGAGAGACATCTTTAAAGAGAGAGCTCTAAAGCCTGTAAGACCACAGACAGGTCCCAGGAGTGGGTGGCGCGTCCACTGGACCCTGAGGGACCTCTGTTTTTAGAGCGTGTCCGCCACACGGTTAAGGCTGCCCGGGATATGAGTGGCTCCACAGCAGGAGATGGAGGGCAAGCTGCGACATGCAATGGGAGCATACACCACCCTGATGGTTAATGTATGCCACCACCGCAGTGTTGTTCGAACTGAT
The DNA here is from genome assembly GCA_005784505.1 of Bagarius yarrelli. NCBI lineage: Eukaryota > Metazoa > Chordata > Actinopteri > Siluriformes > Sisoridae > Bagarius > Bagarius yarrelli. The sequence continues at coordinate 281,035 of VCAZ01000155.1, forward strand.
TAACACGTGCTTGCCCTAAATTATGGGTTGAAACCTCTTCAGGGCCAACCACACTGCCAACAGCCACTGCAGGCGGGGGCCTGTCCACACCCCAGAGGCTGCCTGCCCATTGCTCACCGCACCCCAGCCCGTGGTAGACACATCCGTTGTAATGACGACATGTCTGTTCAACTGGCACTCTGTTCCATTCCATTCCGGCACGTAGAAACGAAATTTCGAGGGGGACCGCCGAGCTGTGCTTGAGGGAGCTCATACATTTCAGCATCACCTGGGCTCTCTCTAGGGAGTGCCGGGCCATCACCATGACCAAGTTTAAGTGGATACAGAGAAAAGACGCACTCTGCACAGGGGAGAATTAGCTGTTTTCCCAGAGGTCTCAATGCGCAACCACAATGTCTCGCGAGTGAGCTAGGATTAGCCAGTCGTTGAGGTAACTGAGAGGATAGGGACGGCCTGAAGGGGAGTACCTTGTACTGATATACACGTCTTTTGAAGGCGAATCGTAGAAATGGTCTGTGCTTTGGAAGGACAGAAACATAAAAGTATACATCCTTTGGGTCTACAACCACAAACCAATCTTGGGGCCTTAGCATGTGCCTGAGAAGGAACCTGTGTAGGGCCCAGTTCAGCCTCTTCAGATCCAGAATGGGCCTGCCCCCCCTTTCTTGGGTACAATGAGGTAGGGGTATGGTACCCCGTATCAGCCTGGCTGAATATGGCTTAGAATACCTTGGCGTGGAGATCCTAAAAGAATGGAAGGCCCCTCGATGGAGGCTGAACCTTAGTTTTAAGGAAATGTTCATCTAACTTACTACAGGAACAAACGTCCCTTTTTTCGGCTGCCCGGGTTATAACCTTTATTAGCTCCTCATATGCTGGGGAGCAAGGTGGCAACTCCAACTTACCCTCAATAATCATAGCTTCCAACTCCTTAGAGGTTTCAAGATGAAGTTCTCCCCCACCCCAAGGAGAAGAATCCACAAAGCATAATTCATTAGGCAGATCGGAGCCCATGGAGCTTGCGTTTGGGAAATGAGATAAGTCTAGACCCAGCTCATACTCTTCCGCTAGATCCACTTGGAAGCCCCAGGACATCAGCCTGTGCTGTGGCTCAGCAGTAGCGGCCTAAGCCTTGGGGACTCCTTGCCTGGTCTTCCTCATTAAAGATAGCCAGATGGTAGCAAAGCATACACATAGTGTGTACAATGCTCGCAGTCAGCGCTTGAAAGCATGCTCCACTCGCAGGCAGCTAAGATACTGGGAGTGTATAGCCGTGACTGAGATAAATCTAGGACACAGAAAAACACACTGCTTAATATTCTGCCCTATTTCTTTTTTCTGTCGCTGCCATTTGCTTTAACAATTTGAGTTTACCAAGGTGCGCTGCTGCTCCTGTTTATATAGCATTACTTCCTGGTTGATGACATCACATGCCTGTGAGTAAGTCAGATTACACATGTGCTTCAGGGCATCAAAGGGCGTTCCCAAAGCTTTTCAACGCTACTTGAGATTTTGAAGGGGAACTTATACACCACTATACTGTTACAGACAAATCAAATCAACACTTTCGAGACACGCAACAGATGGCAGTACAAGGCTGAAGGCTGCTTGCAGTCACAGGAAGCATGACCTTCATTGGGTGTCTGAAACCTTTTTTATACCCTCTCAAATATCTATTGTCATGGGTGTTTAGCACAATAAAAATAGCACGTAGCCTCAACATAGAGGATTGAAGAACATTTATAAATAAACTTGTCAATTTTTGTAATGGGGAAATATGTGTATGGTGTACACACTTAAACGAGAAGGGAACGCCAGTGGCTGTATAAAGAGAAGATAGAACAAAGACATTTTTATAGATTTACTGTATTTCTAGCTGCAAAAGAAGGAGAGCGGAACGAAAACCGGGTCATTGTGTGGTCTAGATAAGACGGTGCTGCCTTTTTTGTTTGTCTCCAGATGTGCCACTATAAAAAATAGAAAAGAGCAAAAGAATCCTGAATAATAACATTAATCTTACATTTACAGTCTTTGGCAGATGCCCTTATTAACAGAAGTAATTTGTCATGTCTGTGAAAAACATATTCTTATACTAGTACAAAAACAGGACAGGATCTTACAATACTAAAAAATCAAGATCATGACCAAAGGGCTCATTTAATTAAAAAAACTCTTACAAACTTTTCATAAACATTAAATATTTTGCATAATTGTCTACATATAAAAAACATTTCAATTTACAAAAAAGGGCTTCGGGGAAAAGTTAAAGTTACCATTTACAATATTACTTAAAATGTTAGTGTGTGATAATTATTGTACTGTATGAGTATGAAAAGTATATTTTGAGTATTGTATTGTATTAAATATTGAAAGAACAATAGCTGCAAAATAGAAAAAAGGAAAAATATATTTTTAAAAATGTTTACAGTTTTATCAAGATTGTGTTCAGTTTAAACTTAATGGTAATTTTTTTATTCATAATAATAAATTAAAACACAAATTGTTTAATCTGACTATGGATACACTCTATTCATATAAATATATTTGTCCAAATCAAACAATTTAAATGACTTGTAAACAGCTGTCTTCCAAAAGTCTCTGTTTAATGGAAAGCAAACAATACAAGTGACAGACTTTGACCAACATTTAACACAAAAATAAAATATTATAGGTTAATTCATTAGATTAGATTAGACAAAATAAGTATCGTCAAAAAGGTTTTAAAAAAAGTTGCCGTCGCTGTGTCTGAGGTCATTATGAAATCTGCCTTAGCGTCAAACAGAATTGTGTTCAAGGCCGGCACAGGCTTAACTGCCGCTCTAGGCAAATCACTGTCATGCCTCCACACACACACAAACACACTGGCTTTTGTAGCAGCAAATGTTAAATGCTTGGTTTTTGAGTAACCAGAGGAAAGGTATTTTAAAAATAAGCCTTCTTTCTCTGCCGCTTGCTCTTTTAAAGGTCCTTGTCTTTTGAATTCATAGGCTGATAGTTGACATTTTTGGATATTCATCAACCGGCGACCTGTCCAGGATGTAACCCAGCCTTTCGTCCAGTCACAGCTGGGATATGCTCCAGCAGATACTTGTAACCCTGATTAGGAATAAGCGGGTATAGACGAAGGATATTTATTATGTTATATAAGTCAACACTTAGTCCTAAAACCAAAACAATACCTGGTCTTGTTTTAGATCTTTTTCAAACTTTTTTGATCACCAAATGTTGACTTTATTTTGCACATAGACTAATCGATGCCTTTGTAAAGGGTTGTGGGGGAACGGCATGGCGGCTCAGGAGTGGCAATACTAGATACAATAAAAGAAAAGTTAATTTAGTTTTAGTGTATTTACACTTGTAGTTTGTTTCATTTCGTTTATTTGGTCTGGACAAAAAAACATCGACATCGCTACAACATAGTAGCTTGTCATGTATATTAATATCATGTTAATGACCTTACTGTCATTTTTAATTCTCTAAGAATTGCTGAATCGGCAAATCATAAATGTGCATAACCATTACCATTATTTTTCTCTCAAAAAACTAAGATGTGCTTTTATAAAGAACCAAGTCTATAGTTAGGTCATTTATTTATTTATTTTTTTATATTTAAAACAAAAAAGTGTTCCAACATGTCTGTATTTATAATAATTTAGGATTAATTAGCAGTTCAGTTTGATTATTGTATTTGAATTTTATGGCATGCCACTTATGTCACTCATATATATATATATTAACTTCCAAAATAAGACCACCCAAAACTTTGATTTTATCTCATATATACTGTATTAATTTACTTTTTTATGTATTATTTGACAAACCTTTAATATAATATTTTTTTTACCACGATTTAACTTTCAATTTTTTGTTTATTTTATTTTAAACTGCAAATTAACCTACATAGCATTTTATGTATTTCTATTATATTGTTATCTATTTTACTATTCTATTGAAATTGGCCTTATTTACATTTTTTGGCTCACTTTTAATTTATACAGCACCTTTAAATCTCATCAAGGTAAAAAATATATACATGTACTTTATTTAAATGCATGATATGACTGTACCCTTTAGTGTTAAAGGTTGTCAACTCTTGCTGAGTAACATCTGATTATGAGACAGGTACTACATTATACAGTAGTGCCCTCTACTGTGAAATTACGAACATTCATCATCATTGCTATTTTTGTGTTTGAGAAAAGTGATGACATAACGAATGTTTTTAGGTGTGTATTTATTATTACTTGTTTATAGGTGTGTATTTATTATTTATTAACTATCTCTTTTTTTTCTTAGAATGACCGTTTTGGAGAGTGGAAGTCTGAAAATATCTAATGTCATGAAATCAGATGCTGGTCTCTACACATGTGTGGCACGGAACCAGTTCGGCGTAGCAAGCAGCTCAGGGACCCTGTTAGTAAAAGGTTGGATGCATACCAATGATTTTAAATGCCATTTATAAGATATCCGTCTTCTTTCTTATTAAATCTAGGTCATTGTGCTTGCTACAAGCCCTCCTTCTGATTTTTTCTTTTAAATATAAATGTCTAAATAAACTACTTCCACACTATAATCTCATTATGTAAAATCAAAACAAATATTTTGCCTGATTAGGAGAATGGTTGAAGCAAGCACAGCATGGCTAGTAGATTTCAGCAAAAAGGTAAGTGTTCTAATTCCTAATGAGATAAAAACAGAATATAATGTCACAACCACAGCATGTGGAAGCCTCAGAGACCCTAGATCTGATTCCTGTTTTGTCTTTGTTTCACCAATTTTTTTTATGCAGCATTAATTGTGACTAGAAGTGCTTGACACCGTGTGTGTTGTCAACTGGAGAAAGAAAGAAATATATTTTTGAGGTTACTAATAAAAGAAGCTCAATGCTAAAAATGATATACCTTAATCTTTATTTACTTCTAGCAGACTGCTTCTTTAATTTCCTGTTTTTAATGCCTGCACCAGATTTAAAAATTCTGTTGAACAAGAGCACGTCAGTTACAAACCCCTATTTTTTAAGAAATTTATTATTAAAGTTATTCTTGTTAAAGCATCAATTTAAGCTGAGCAAAAAATTATTTTTTTTCCCTTTGTACTAACACTGAACATGTAGTCATGAGATGATTAATTTTGTGTATGACAAAAGAAGTGGAGTGTGTAAGCGATATTGACTAAAACTCAAAGTGGAATGATTACCTTGGCATATATGTCAGTGTAAGTGATGTAAATTTGGCAACAATATGTCTTTTAATGAAAGGTAATTGTTGAGCACTGATTTACTAGAATCGATTTTCTCAATAAAAAGTAGAGAATAAAGCATTTTAATTAATTAAGGACTGTAAATTTTACATTGACTAAATTACCCAAATACATTTTGAAATGCTTTAAGAACAGAATACAAAAACAATATAGTGTGTATCTGTTTACACAGATTTAATTCATTTAAGTTTACATTTCTAATGCCTATTTTTCTCTCAAAGAAAAAATAAAATCATGTAAAGAGAGATATGATTTTTGTATGTTAGTCTTTGTCATTATATATTAAATGCTATAATTAAACCTAATTTTATTAAGTTTATTCAGTCTTTACCTCACTAAGTTATATTTGCCTTATTGACTTTTATTTAATCTTATTTATTTATTTACCTAAATTTAACTAGGAAGTCTTATTGAATCACTTTTACAAGAGCGACCTGGCCAAGATTGCAGCCATACAGTAAGACATTTTACAGCAAAGGGAGATTTGTAAAGTTGGTTTTGACAAACTTGTTGGCTTGAAAATCTGCTAAATAATTTAATAGTGATGATAATATATGTGGCACTCATGGTGACTCCTCTCTGTGCTGTTTTGATATGTCACATGTTAATGCTGCGGTAACTTTGAGTTAAATTTTGTGATTGTACTTATATAGTTATTAAATATAAATATTTCTGTTATTAAACACCTTCTACGGAATTGCACCCCATTTTGAATCAAGGCTTTACTCACTCTGAACACTCTGAAGTGATCTGCTAATTTTAGTGGAAATCCCAAAAAGGTCTGCGAGTTATAATGTCAAAATTTTAATTTAATACCATGGAAGAATGGGTCAGTTTGGGCCTCGGTACCAGAATGTCCAAAAGGCCGACCACTTAGACAGGTCTAAACAACTTTGCCGAGTTTGGTGCAAGTTGCTTGTATGTTCTAGAAGGTGTAACGTTTAAAAATTAATGGTCTCAGAATAAGAAGAAGAAGAAAAAGAAAGGATGAGGAAGGAGAAGAGAAAGGATAAATAGCCAACCAACAAGCTAACATAACAAGTATACATTAAAACAACATTTTTTTTAAATATCCTCAGTATATATATTAAATATATCTCTTAACAAGAACAGCCACAAGACTCCAATACCCCTTTCTTTATTATGCCTTTAAATTTTGTACAAACTGGAGGTACATTAAAAAGCAAACACTTAGATGAGCACATATGGTAACTACCAGAACTATAGATTAGCAGTCTTAATTTTCGAAAGTGTATCGATCAAACATTGTTAAATAATAATTATATAATTTATATATATTGGAGCATATAAACACAAAAACATTTGCCATAATCACAGCTAGTATACACAATTTGATCATTGTAGGCATATAATATTTTAACACAAGCCAGCTAAAACAGTGCTAAACAGTAATAGTAACAAATTATATATTATTACTTTTATTTCTTCTAAATTCATAACGCATTTGGAAAAGATGTATCTGTTAATCAGTCTATACACAAGGATGGGTGTGTTTCTTTTCCTGAATTAATGCAATAATCTTTAGATCTTGACTTGCTAGACAATAACATGGGACAGTCTACCCCTAGCTATCGCCTTTTTTTATCAACCTATTTTAGTGTGCCTGCATTCTTGCCTGATGTACAAATAATTTCTCATATTATCTGGTTCCTCTCTGTCATGATCAATAATGCAGAGATAACATGATGAACTAATTTACATATGCAATTTCATTTAAGAGCCACAACCATGGCATGTGTGTATATCAAAGCAATTGGTGGCCCTTATGGGAAATGACAGCGTATATTTAAATTGACTGTTGCTGTACAAGGGCTGAAAATACCTGTCACATCAAATTCTTCCTTGCTAAGTGTGTGCAACTCACCACACACATATGCAAACAAAAACTGTGACAGCAAATGATGCAACTGAAATAATGTCCCAATTAACCTAATGCTAAGAGGATATTCACCAGATTCATAAGTTCCTAATTAGAAATATATTTCTTATAAAAACCAGGGCAAAGCAAATTATAAATTAATTATATTAACTTATGACCTAAATTTAGGTAAAAGTCAGCTGAAATCTTTGACTCCAAGACTTTATTAATCTCTTTGTCAAATGACCCTCTAGTAAATGCCTCTTTAAACACCACAATGAAATAACAATTACTTAGGTTATGTTCCGGTTTTTCTTCCGACAACTGAACTGGATTAAGGTTGTGTTTGTGGCATTTTCACTGGAGAAAGTTAAAAATTACACAAAAGATCATGTTTTATGTCTTGATTTAGTTTTGGGTTTAGTTATCCTCGTAGATCTTCTAAAACCTGAGGTAGGTCCTTTTGTCACTTTTACTCTGGTGTTACTTTGAATGAAAAACTAAAGTCATTATTTGTAAAGGTCAATAAGTGCGATTGAAGAAATTTCTATGGGTGAGTTAAATTCTAGTGAATATAGCAAGCTTTCTCTACCAGTATGCCACACAGATAGCCCCACCTTTATCCGTATGCACCATATGTTCTTTCCTAAAAGTACAAAACCTGCAGGAGTTACTAAAGCCTGATTTTTTTTGTGGTTATGACAGTCACTGTGTCAGATTATGCAATTTTGACTGGTTAAAAACTTGGCATGTCGTGAGTACCAAACATGCCAGACTACATGCAGACTGCGTTCTGAACAATCACTGTGTACAATGGAAGGCGCTGTTGATGCTGCAGAAATAGTAGTTTCCCGGCAACGGCTAAAAACAAAGCAGCCCTGCACTCATAAACCTGAAATAAGAACAATAACGAGACTTGAGGACAATCGTTTACCTCCAAAGATACATTCATATAAAAACTTGTGCCCTGCCAATAATAAATAAATGTATGGAAAACACTTGTGAATGAAAACATGATGAGTGATTTGCTGTCATGCCTGGTAACTCCAGTACCACCACAAGGTAGCCACATTGGCTTGGAAAAACTCCAAACCAACTGCAGGGTAAAACCCGCCAATTGAACAACAATACCAGCCTAAATTGTGTAGCGCTTAAACTGTAGTGCACATAGTGAAGCATCGCAGACATGGCGTCTGTTGTCATATGCACTATAAAAACACTACACGAGATGAGACAATTGAATCTTGTGTCCTGACGCCCATTGTCATTTTTGTCTTCACAACACCCTACGTCAAGCAAAACACGCCCACATCTCAAGTCAACGCTTATTACACTCAAGTATATTCTCACAGACTATGTTATGTCTTTGATTGTGCAAAAGGGTAGTTTGAACTGGACTACAACATCAGTAGAAGAAATGACTAAAAAAAGAGAGAGATCTTGATCTAGAAATCTTGTTTTGACAGATACAGACTCTGTTATATGACTAAAGATATTTTTACAAATGTGATATCTTTATCAAAAAATTTTTTATATCTTTATCAATATCATTATCAGATAAAACCAACTGAAAAAAAAGATTTTAGGTGATCAACTGTAAACAGTGACTAATGTAAGATAAGTATTGACACTTAAAACAGTGGCAATGCAGGACATTTCATTTACTGACCTAGCAGACTAGAAAATGGATTTTGGAAGTTAATACAGGAATAATTATATCTTTATATTATACAGTATAATATAATTATGTTTTTAATATTATATATTATATTATTATATTATATTATATTATATTATATTATATTATATTATATTAAAGGTGAATTCTAATAATGCTAGTAGTAGAGTCTTTTATTATTATGCTGACTTTAAGGGCTCAAATCTCTGGTCAGGGGTTGACCCCCATACTTTAGACAGAAGGTCTTTTCAGATCTTCTCCAAAAAGAAATTTAAAAAAACCTCAGTTTTAAAAAACAGACATAGACAGGACAATACAAAGCCACTGATAATAACTGAACTTAGGGTTGGAGAACACATGCTAGAACATGTGGGAACAGAGCTATTGGAGGAAAGATAAACTGTCAAAGCCTTGGTGCAATGGAGATGGAAGTGTGATGGTGAACTAAAGGGGGCAATGTGCCAACTACTTACTGGAGAAAATGTTCACTTCCACTTGGCTGTACCTCTTCTGTATGGACTTCAACCCCTGTGAAGCCCATACAGCTCCTTGTTTGACAGAATGTCTGCTCTCAAATTTGCATACCATGTATGCAAAATTATAGATATTATTTTTTAAAAATGTCATATTAATTGATGTAATTGCTGGAGAACATAGTATTACTAATTTGAAAACATATATATATACAATAGGCGTAGGAAAATATATTATAGGTGTAGGAAAAGAGAACATTAAAACCAAAATTATTATAAACAACTTTAAACAAGAGGACAAATTATTAAGTTCAAACCATTATATTGAATGTTGGTTTTATGTTATATTAATTAAAATGAACCTAACATTACACAAACGCCCCTATTTAAGGTTACTAATAAAACATTCAACAAATACATTTCCATCCCTTACAGTACCACACTTATTTAATAAAAAAATTAAAATTACTTTATCCCACACAAGGGAAATAGTTTGAGAAAAAAAATACAATACATATCGCTGGTTCTTTATGACTAATATACAGACTTGTTGCCCTTACTTGCTATAAATATTATCTTGATATGTATAGGAAACAATTACATACAGTAAACTATTGATATTAATTTCCTCTATGCATAGCAAACCTATTCTAATTTTTTTAATGGTAAGAAATAAACTAGATAGGACCAGGGCCACATTAAGACTGTATAAGGGGTCCCTGAGCTTAACCAATTAAGGGTCCATCTATCCACCAGAAATTACAGTCTGCATTTACACAATGCAATTCTGAGAGTAACAGAAAAACAGATATTTTTCTTCAGTTAATTTATTAATAATAATTGCCATGGCAATACTCACAATATAGTTGTTTTGTTATTTTATTTTTGTTAATTATAAATACATAAAAATAAATCTAGAGTACTTAGTCTGAGGAGACTTTCGTCCAGCATAACAAAAAAGGTTTTGAACCACATCACCCATCCTTCCTTTAAGTGCTTTAGTTCCAAAAGCATATGCAACTTCTTTTTATTAATATAGCCTTTAACGAGAGTACTTTATTTACAATAAAAGAGTCTGTTAATATCTATACTAAGCCTATTTAATTACGTTTATGCTGAATCGTTCACATCAGCATCACAAGATGGATTAATTACATGTATTTTCCTATTGCATTTAGCTACTGCTACCATATGACCCAACAGTAAGGGTTGATTGCCTTTCCCCTTTTTGGCATTTGGCAGATGATATTATGCAGAGCAACTTACATTTATACTATTTATTCATTTGAGCAGTTGAGGTTCAAGGGTCTTGCACAGTGGCACTTGTTGGTGCTGGAAATTGAACTTATTAACCACTTAAACACTGAGCTACCTTTTCCCTGTGTTAAAATATGCCATGAGCTTGGGAATTTGTTTTTTAACAAACTTGATGTGATCTGGGAAACCCATCGAATTTTGCTTGTCCACTTTGTCACTGGGGGCCCCATAAATTACCCACCAAGGCATTAAGAAACACCTTTGTGTTGGTGGGTAAAGCCTACACGGCAGGTGACCTTTGTTACTATAGCTGTGTGTTTTGTGTCATTGTCATGCTGGAATACCCATCCATGACCCATTTTCAATGCTCTGGCTGATGGAAGGAGGTTCTTACCCAAGATTTGGCGGTACATGGCCCCGCCTATCCTCTGTTTAATGCTGTGAAGTTGTCCTGTCCCCTTAGCAGTAAACCACCTCCAAAGCATAATATTTCCACCTACATGCTTGACTGTGGCGATGGTTTTTGGGGACAACATTCCTCCTTCAAAAATGGCTTGATTTTGGTATCATCTGACCACAACACTTTCACCCAGTTCTCCTCTGAATGATTCAGATGTCCATTGGCAAACTTTAGACAGGCCTGTACATGTGCTTTCTTAAGCAGAGGGAACTTGCATGATTAGTGTGTTACCAATTGTTTGTTTGATGAATATGTCTCCAGCTGCCTTGAGATCACTGACAAGGTCCTCCCATGTAGTTCTGTGCTAATTTCTCACCGTTTTCATGATCACTGAAACTTCACGAGGTGAGATCTTGCATGGAACCCCAGACTGAGGGAGATTGAAAGTTAGTTTCTTCAACTTGTGAATAATCACACCAACTGTTGTTACCTTCTCACCCATTTCAGCCTTTTGTAGGTCTACAATCATGTTCCAGACATCTTTGGACAGGTCTTGGCCATGTTAAAGAGTTCAGAATCTGATTGATTTCGAACTTTTCCGAACCTTTTCTGGTTTTATAATCTGAACCTGGCAGAAACCCTACGAGCCAGGGTCCTAGTGGCACTAAGGTGGCGTAGGTATCTCGTTTCAGCGTGCCTCAACGCACTGCTCGTTCCTTCTGGTAATTAGGTTTACATACGTAACCTGAAGACATTTTCAAATAACGTAAATGCCAAATATATGTCGAAGTTTATATGACAAAGCAGTAATGCACATATAGGCATTCACATATGATTGATAAACATAAGATTTTAGATAATTTGTGAATGGTCATCATCTAAAAAGATAAACTTCATCAAAAACTTTTTAGAAGATACTATTCAAAATAAAAGGAACAAACTTGCATGCTGTGTTTTTTTAGCTTTAATTAGTTTTTTCTTTGTACCTTAAATTAGTCATAAATAATGCACCCTGTTATTTATTATTTATTGATAGTTCCTGCAATGTTCAGTTTATCTATATCTTAAAAAGTTTTTTGCCTAATTCTGAACTAAATCTTTGAAGTCAACCCAAACCCCTAATTTTGGCAGCTTTAAATATTGTTCATAAGATACTGAAGAGCTCCTTTTCACTGCTATAATGTGGTTGTGTAAACACACAATGCATGTTGAAGGTTTTAGGTTATCAGACTTTACACAGACTATACAGAAAAGACTGTGCTCATGTAAGCAACCTGGGTTGTGCTATGGTCATGTTAAAGTCAAGTCTTTCAAATTTGCCATAACAATAGTGCAGTCTATAAAAAATCCTTGGAGATTTTAAATAATCTATAAAATAAAAAACATTTTACAAATTATTTTTTGGAGACTACTCTTTAAACAAATCAGAATTTACTAGAGTGCTGGAGGAGACTGTTGGCAAAAAATGTGAAATCTCTCCTAGAACTCAGAATCCAACCGATCAGAATAACTAACATTTTTTGTGCCATATGGGTCAAACATCCAGTAAGTGGTATGTGTATGTGGCATCTGACGCTCAGAATAGGTAATATCAAACAAAGGAATAAAAGAAAGACGTAAATATCAACTAAGACAGACTAAATACAGAAGAACTGTGGCAACATCCCTAAGATGCTTTAAGAAAACATACCTACAAAGCTACCTGAAAAACTATGTGCAAGTGTATAATTCAATTGATTCAATTTTTTAATAGAATGTAAATAATAATGGAAATCATTTTAGAAAGAAATTATTTACTTTATTGTTATTATTATTAATATTAACAGCATTCTCATTTTACAGCATTTTTACACAAGTGCCTAAGACATTTAACAGTACCGTAGCTTTGCAGATCTTAATGCAGCTTGGAGACATTGCCACAGTTCTTCTGGATTTGATCTGTCTCCGTTTGTTGTGTTTTTTCATGTCATGCTAAACAAAGTGGATTTTTACAGTTGATGCCAAAATGACTGTAAATTAATGTAAACCGATGTTTTCTACTGATGCACTAGAGAAAATTAAAAATAACTGACGTTAAACTATTTTTAATTGGTAAAATACTAGTGTTCTAATTATTTTGGCCATCACTGCATAGAATTTAAAAAATGAGTAAGACCTACTACTGTGTTACATGCTACAATCTTAAATGACTTCACCTCTAAATATACTGAACTGGGTACTGACTGATTAAACAAATCCATTTACAATGAAATAATCAATTGTCATTATGGTGGAACCCTACAGTGAAAGCAACTGACCATTTACAAATGCCCTTACACAGAGCAGATAACATTTATCTTATTTTTTATCCAACTGAGCAGTTGAGGGTTAGGGGTTTGCTCAGGGGACCAGAAGTTGCAGTTTGGTGTTACTGGGAATTGAACCCATAAACAACCAATTCCCCTTGTTACTATTAAAAAATTGTTGACGAAAGGATCTGCTGTGTGATCACCGTCACTATAATTTAAAACAAATTTAGTTTTAATGTTTGTGTACAATACTAACTATTATTATTATTAACATTATGATCATGTATGCAACTGTATTTGTAAAATAACTTAAAGCGAGTTTACCTTCTGGTTTATCTTAGCACAATTCTTCCTTGCCCTTTTTGATGCGCATTCTCTTTTTAATGGGCATTGGCTACACATCTATCTTCAAGAGGTGATATTAGAACAAAATGCTGCACTGCAATGTCACCTATTATTCTGTTGTGACAGACAGTTGGAGTGAGCTCTTGTCCTCAAACTAAAAGAGCCGATGCCTCCTCATTGTGTTGGTCACAAAACCCTGATGGCCTGTTCCTGATAATATCTCATATCAAAAAAAGAAGATGAGAGAGATTGGCTTATTATGCAGGGGACCTATAATAGAACATGAAGCCACAACCATAGATTGAAAGCCTGATTTTGGATGTAAGAATTTAGGCTTGTCTGGGCATTGTCTGCCTTGCATAATTTTTCCTAGGTGAAATTCTGTTTAAACATGCACACAGCACCCTCATGAGGTAGAAACTGTTTTAGTTATTGGATATGTGTAATAAATCTGAATTCACATTCACATCCTTGCTTTTCACTTACCTCAGAAAATTGATAAGGACATTTTTAAAAATAATTTCTGAAGTGGTACTTTTCTGGAAATCTTTGACTCTAACACATGCTGCTTCTGCCCATTGTCTCTCAGTGATTATTATTCAATAGGCTCATTAGCACTGCCTTTGTTTTGCTTGACAATGAGCAATTGGCCCTTTCATATATTGTAGATGTAAAAATAAACTCAAAAAGTTAATTTTTTATTTTGCTACATTTATATTTTTACATCTTTATACTAAATGCAATTAAAATTGATATGAATCCTGTAGTAATTTTACTACAAATACAGGGGAAAAAATAAATATTTACAGCATGTTTCTTGCTAACCTGTGCATTCTTAATCATTTGCAACTCTAGAAGCCCTAAACAGAATTTTGAACTCTGTTTGAATATTACAGAGGCCACGGTAATCATGTCACCCCCCTCAACATTGGACGTTACAGTGGGTGAGAGCATTGTTCTGCCCTGTCAGGTGACTCACGACCCCTCGATGGACCTAAAATTTACATGGTTCTTCAATGAGCAGCTCATCCATTTTGGCAGTCATGGAGGGTTCTTTGAGAAAGTTGGTAGTGTAAGTATTGACACACAATTTATTACTTAATTGTTAATAAGCATTTCTCTTTCTTTGATGGTTCAACAGGCAGTATATTGTTTCACTCAAAATTAATGTTTATTTTATCTTCTCATTTAGGATGAACGATTAGCTCTGAAGTAGCTATTTATAGATTCTATTTAAAATTTGCATGCCTTAAACATACTTTTGCATGTAGCCTTCTGAAATAGATTTCTATTAACTGAAATATTTGTTGTTTGTGCATATGATGTAGATATTTCTATAATGAATTATACTCATTACTTACGTAATGGCAAGCTATTGTATTTAAGACTCTTAAATCTGCATACAGCACAAGAAGTGCTTTGAGTCACATCAAAAACAGCTCAATACTGATAATAGTTCACAAAAAGGTGCAACAACAACAAAAACCTGTTGAATAGAGTAAGGGTGGGTTTTTTGGGGGGTTTTTTATTATTAAATGTCAAGAGCAAGGTATTTAAGAAAAAGATGAGTTTTCAAACGCCTCTTGAAGACAGCCAGTGACTCTGCTGTTCTGACATTGATGGGAAGTTCGTTCCACCATCTTGGTGCCAGAACAGAAAAAAGTCTTGAGGCAGACCTACCTTGTGTCCTAGGGGATGGTGGAACAAGCCGAGCAGTGCTTGTGGATCTGAGAGAGCGTGGTGCGATGCTAGGAGTGATAAGTGTTTGTAGGTAGGAGGGTGCAGCTCCATTTCTGGCTTTGTAGGCAAGCGTCAGTGTTTTGAATCTGATGCGTGCAGCTACTGGGAGCCAATGGAGGAAGCGCAGCAGTGAAGTGGTGTGTGAGAACTTTGGTAGGTAAAAAACAACACGTGCAGCTGCATTCTGAATCATCTGCAGAGGGCGAATTGCACTCAGAGGTAGGCCAGCCAGGAGCGAGTTGCAGTAGTCTAGTTTAGAAATTACAAGAGACTGCACAAGCAACTGGGTGTCCTGAGTGGTTAAGAAAGGTCGAACCCTCCGGATGTTATGCAGGATAAACCTGCAGGAACATGTTATGTTGGCAACGTTAGGAAAAGGATAATTGATTGTCCATAGTTACCCCCAGGTTGCGAGCACTGGTTGAAGGGAAGATCTGTGATTGCAAGATCCTGGCATGGAGATGAGTCAGCTGGGATAAAAAGTAGTTCAGTTTTGCAAGGGTTGAGTTTCAGCTGGTGAGCAGCCATCCATGATGTAATGTCTGCCAGGCAGTTTGAAATCCTTGCAGAAACTGTGGTGTCTGATGGAGGAAAAGAAAAGACAAGTTGAGTGTCATTAGCATAAGAATGGTATGTGAACCCGTGTGAAAAAAAAACTTTGCCAAGTGAGTGAGTATAGAGGGAGAAAAGAAGAGGACCAAGTACTGAGTCTTGTGGGACACCAGTGGAAAGTCTGCATGGGGCAGATGTTGCATCTCTGCATGTTACCTGATATGAACGCCCTTCCAAGTAGGAAGCAAACCACTGCCAAGCTGTTCCACAAATGCCGAGACTGCTGAGAGTGGACAGCAGGATCTTGTGGTTGACAGTGTCGAATGCAGCTGAAAGGTCGAGAAGGATGAGGACAGATGACAGTTTGGATGATCTGGCGGGATGCAGCTTCTCAGTGACAGCCAAGAGGGTAGTCTCTGTAGAAT
This sequence comes from Bagarius yarrelli, assembly GCA_005784505.1. Taxonomy (NCBI): domain Eukaryota; kingdom Metazoa; phylum Chordata; class Actinopteri; order Siluriformes; family Sisoridae; genus Bagarius; species Bagarius yarrelli. The sequence goes on from VCAZ01000155.1 coordinate 297,331, forward strand.
GAGCAGCTTTGAAGCCAGACTGATTGGGATCTTGAAGGTTGTTCTGTGTGGTAAAGAGGGACAGTTGATTATAGACAGTGCGTTCTAGTACTTTAGAAAGAAAAGAGAGAAGTGATACTAGCCTGTAGTTGTTGATGTCTGAGGGGTCCATCGCAGGCTTCTTCAGGATAGGAGTAACCCGTGCTCTCTTAAAAGATGTTGGTACCTGACTAGTAGATATGGAGCTATTGATGATTGTAGAGATAAAAGGCAAAAGATCAGGCGAGATGGTCTTGAGCATTGCCGAGGGGATTGGGTCCAGTGGACAGGTGGTAGGATTGCAGGACAGGATGACTTGTTGAACCTCATCTGATCCTAAGGTAGAGAAATGAGACAGTAAAGAAGAAGACAGGTCATGAGTGGAAATTGTAAGGTTACCTGAAGAGGTGGTGGTCTTGCAGATTTGCTTAGTCTTTTCATCATAGAAGGAAGCAAAGTTCTCTGCAGACAGAAAGGGTGGAGTAGGGGGAGCTGGAGGTATGAGTAGTGATGAGAAGATTTTGTAAAGCTTGCACGGGTCGTTAGCTGAAGCTTCAGGTTTTTCCTTGTAAAAGGTAGTCTTGGCAGAAGTAACATCCAAAGAGAACTTTGGCAGAAGAGCATGGTAGGTGGCAAGATCAGTGTTGAGAGGTGATGTCTCTTTGCTGATCTCAGTTCTCTGCGGTTGCTGCGTAACGCATCCATCAGCCAAGGAGCAGGACGCGAAGTCTTCCTAGGTTTGGTAGACAGAGGACAAAGAAAGTCTATGGTTGAGGAAAGTGATGACCAAAAAACATCAGTGGCTGAGTCTAAGGGTAAAGAAGAAAAAGAGTCATGGTCAGGAAGGGAGGAAAGAGTGGTAGAAGCTACCGACAAAGGAGAGATAGAGTGGAAATTGAGACGGGTTAAAGAGAGGGTGTGGTAGTTAGTTTTAGGAAGACTAGGAATAGAAAGATTAAACGATACCAAGTGATGATCAGAGGTGTGAAGAGGGGTAGACGACATGTCCGTGAGTGTGGAAGGACGTGTGAAAACCAAATCGAGGACATTTCCTCCCTTGTGTGTGGAAAAGAGCTATACACAAAACAAGGCCGATAAAAACTGTGTAACAGTAGATGACCTCAACCCAATGAACTGTCTATGCCTAATCTCACTAAAGTCTTTTGTGGTGAAATGAGAATATCCCTACAGCCACACAAATCTAGTAGAAATCCTTGTAGAGATTATTATAACAGCAAAGAGAAGAGAATCTGGAATGGCATATTTAAAGAACACAGCCTCAGAGTATGAGGCTTTATCAAAGTATCAATTACTAATTAGATTCACATGCAGGTCATTACAACTAAACCAATTAATACACCATTGGTTAGCTTCTGATTTGTTCTAAAGAAACAGAAAAAGCACAATTAAATTTTGAGTATGTATACCTTTGAAAATCTGTTTATCTCTTTGTAAAATGAATGCATATGGCTTGCAACAACTTTTTCAAATTCCAGACAAGTACTCAAGCTGCAAGCAATAGACCACACAATAGTTTTATTTCATTTGGAATGCTATTAAAAAAAGTGTTTTTAAAAGTGAAAAAAATGAAGACTCATGGAAATGCATCATTTTTACTCAAAATTTATCTGCAGTTTTGTAATAGTTTAACCCTGAATAAGTAGTGGTGAGGTAACGCAATGCAATTAGCATAACTTTGCTTTTATACATTTAGTTACAAAAGTGCCTGTCAATACACTGGCACAAAACATGTGTGAACATTTTATGCAAAATAGAATACATCCTTGGAATTGATCTGATTACATGAAAATGGTAGAAACCCTCATGTTTTTATTTTGTAAGGATGAGAATCATAAGGGACATTTTCCCAACACTTTTTTCTGTGACAAACATATTTATTTAATAATAAAGTTGACTTAGTTCTCGATAATCCATCCACCCATCATCTATACCAGCTTATTTCTAATCAGGGTCACAGCTATCTGCTGAAGTCTATTTTAGCTGTCATTGGGTGAGAGGCACAGGTCACCCTGGACAGGTCGCCAGTCCATCACAGGACCACATACAGACAAACAACCACACACGCTCACACCTATAGGCAATTTAGACTCACTAATCAACCTAACATACATTTTTTGGTCTGTGGTAGGAAACCGGACTACCCGGAGTAATAAGTAAAGACAAACTATTTAATTACCTCACTCTTACTGTTTCCCTATTACATCCACATTTGTGAGTTTTAGTGGAAATTGCAGTGGCATTTCAGTAATATAGTTCTATATAACCTCATAAAATCAAGTGGCTACAGTAGCACCTTTGAAAGCTTGTTCTTTGTAGAACAGATACAATTTCTGATAAGGAAGAGAATAGAGATTTTACCTATGTGGAGTTAAAATATCATTGCAATTAGAAGCTTTGAGATGATTTTTTTATTTATATAATAATTGGAAAATTTTCTAAAATAGGATAAGGACCTTTTTAGGCATTAAAGAAGTGTTTTGCTACTGCTGGCAGCCAAGCTCCATCTATAGGCTCTTTTACTTACAACTAACAGCAGAGAATAATTAGGTTGGAGATTTAGAGCTTTTAACAGCTGTAGAGTAGTGGTGATTGTTGCATGACCAGATTGTTATTTTTTTTCTTTCAATGAAAGCAGCATTCCCCAGCAGCATTACTGCCATATGTCTTTAGGGTCAATGATGTAATACTGAATGGAATGCTGTTTGTGTGCATCCCATTAACCATGCCCATTAACCATGCCTCCCACTAACCATAGCATTCAGTAGGTGATCTAAGTCTTGTAAATTGCCATAATAGGTAAATAAGTGCATAAGTACGGTTTCCTATAGTAGCTGTAAAAGATACTACAGATAGTCATGTGTTCTTGCCCTGTACCTAATGTTCATGGCATATAGGTCCCTGACAAGGACACGTGAATGAACTATTCAACATCTGGCTTATATTTAAGTGAACTGGATAGTCTTGTCATGACAGAACTTTGCACTTTGGGGAAGTGGTAGCGCAGTGGTTAAGTTGTTGGACTACCAACTTGAGGACCCGGGTTCGATTCCCAGCCCCACCAAGCCACCACTGCTGGGCCCCTGAGCAAGGCCCTTAACCCCCAATTGCTCAGTTGTATAACAAGGAATATGGTAAATCGCTCTGGATAAGGGTGTCTGCCAAATGCTGCAAATGTCAATGTAGCCTTCAGTGAAGGTATGGTTGAGCAGTTCTAATATACTTTTTTGTCTTCTACACAATGCTAGTTTTGTTTTTGTTTTTCATCCTCTTGCTTTTTCCTATTAATCTTTTTTTATTTAATTAAGCATAAAATCTGCCATTACAAAGTGACATTTAAAAAATGTTTTCAATTGCGAAACGTTAAAAGTTAAAACCAGACTAAGGACACTCCAAAAAAGGCTATTATGAGAAATTTTTCTCATTTTGCTAGGACACTGACATGCTAAAATGTTTTAATGAAGAGTGTGATTAAGCCACATGCTTTTATTCATTCCCGTATTTCATTAAATTTTTATAATTCCATCTTCTTTGTGTAATCACTTTGTCCTGTGTAATTTATTACTGTGGTTCTCATCATTTTGAAGGCTCAGGCAGATTAAAACATAGATGCTAATGAAGTTAACTATAGTTGCCATATAAAAAAAGAATTAGGGCACTAATGCTGCCTTATATTCACCTTTCATTTTCTTGAGAAGACCTCATAAGGAACACCTAGTTTATATAATATCAGCTAATTGGGTCAGAATAACACATTGCTTAAATTATGCAGATACTTTAGCTAGCTTTAGGTAATGTTTATTTGAAACATTAGAATTTAAAATGTGATTTCTAAAGTACCAGATGCCGAGGTAGCTGATGTTGGTACAGGTAAAAGGGCTGCTGGCGAGTACACATTTTTGATAAGAGATCAGAGGAAGCTTGACTTATTGGTTTGAGGTAGCATGAAGCATTTAGTAGGTTCCATTTTTTCAGCCGAGAACAGAAGACTACAGTGAGCACAGACTTGTCAGTTGATGATTAGAAATAATCAAAATAAAAATGCTGTTTTTTTAAATCTATATTAGTAAGCTAATGCTAATAGAAGTTTATTTATAATTAGAAAGACTATTTCAAGCAGTTATAAATAGTAATTTTAATAAATTGTATTTAGATATGAGCTCAAAAATCTGAACATGACTTAAACTGTTCTGTTGCATTTCCTTACTACACAAAGTCAATTCAAATTCTTTTTTCTTTTGGTAGCAAGTGGTAATGTGAAAAAAAAAGTCATTTTTTTGCAAAAGCAAAAAATATCTTTTGTGTTTCCTGGAACTAAATACATAGAGAGAGATAAAAAGAATTAACATTAAGGCCTAATTGATCCTACTGTCTGTTCTCAGCATTCTTCCGGAGACATCATGATTCGGAATATTCAGATGAAACATGCAGGGAAGTACACATGTGCCGTGCAGACCAAGGTGGACAGCAGCTCTGTTGCCATGGACCTGACTGTCAGAGGTGCTATTCAAACCTAGGATGTATTAGAGGACACATTTTGTTAATTTCACTTCTAATTTAGGACATCTTGTTTAGTAAATACTAAATTTGTTAGAATAGGGTAAAATACTCATCACTCATCTTCAATGCATTGTGTTCCAATACAATTTTTAGCAATAACATTTTTAAAATTTTAAAACTGTCTGATAATAACAATTATTATTTATAAATGTGTGTCAGTTCCTGTTGCAAATATCAGCTGGAAGGGAGTTAATATAATAGTTTATTAAATATAACATATTTTAGGAAATATACTTTATTTTCTGGTTTAATAAATCAAGTTTTTGTGAGTAGTTTATAAAAACAATTACTATTTCTAAAATAATTAAAACCCCTACCCTGAGTTGAAACAAAAGTGTAATATATGCTCAGTCTAATGAAAAAATGAACCTAAAACCAGAGTGTGTCCTAAAGCTAAAAACACCTAAATATTTAGAGAGATGTTACTAGTGTTCTGTGCTCAGAGGTGCGGTTGATAATACAGCCACAACATAGCATTACAGAATGAGCATAAGTATGTGTGTGTGATTTTGCTTTAGGTCCCCCTGGCCCTCCCACCAATGTCCATGTGGAGGAGCTTACAGATTCCACAGCCACTCTCTCTTGGAAGCCTGGTTCTGATAATCACAGTCCAATTAACACCTACACTATCCAGGCTAGAACCCCTTTCTCACTGGGATGGCAAGCTGTCGCCACAGGTGGGACTGCTAGTCAGGAAGCATCTGACCAAAGCAGCACACTTTATTCAATCTAAAGTTTGCTTTGTTTTCCTGATTTACAGTAAGTCTTATTTTTATGTGCACTATGACCAGCTATATCATGCTTAGGCTTTAACTTGAATAAAGGTAAGAAACACTGTTGTAAGCAGGCTACAGATTAAATGGTTGCACAATTAAAATTATTTAATTAGTATATTTCCTACTTTTGAAATGCCGCTTTGTCTGTATCATTGACGTACAGAATTATAAATGAAGCAAGCCCTACACCATACAAACAATTTTTATTAACAGTCTACCAGTCCCAAGATAACAATAGTTAGTTTTGTTTCTTTTGTTTTTCTGTGTATAATAAAAATGGTAATTAGGTAAATGTTACTCAATGTATTTTTGTTTTTCTGAATGTAAGTGGTTTTTTATTTCCAGTGCCAGAGGAATTGGGGGGTTGGCGTCTAACAGCTACAGTAATTGAGCTCAGCCCTTGGGTGGAGTATGAGTTTCGGGTGGTGGCAATTAATGCACTGGGTACAGGTGAGCCGAGTAAACCCTCCAAGCAAGTAAGGACCAAGGATACACGTAAGTGATTTAAACATGCATACAAGTTTGTGTAAAGATCTTACAGTGGTAATATGTAAGTTTGGTTTATGATTAATTTATTAACCTGACTTTTGTTTTAGAAACTTTTGCCTATTGTAACAAAAAAGCCATTAAAATATTGCTTATCAAAAGGTTAAAGGGAGAAAATGCTGGAGGAGACAATAGAATTTTTTTTCTATTGTCTATTAATAATGGTAACGCTGTCGCACCTCAATAGGCTTTCCCCACTTACTAAAAACACAGAAAACAAACACTGGTTTAATTAAACATGGGTGACTTTTACCAAACGCTTATGTCAGCTCAATTTTCCATTTACAATCAGCGCTCGATTACACCATCACTTCTACATACCCTTATTGCATGACTAGGGCCAGGAAGCTGTCGCGCCTGCAGTGGACTCTCTTAAACTAGAGAGTATATTCACCACAGACATATGTGCCAGCGGTGTTTGGATCACATCGAACTTAAACAGCCAAAGTGCAAGATATCAACAAATTATCCATGAGTTAGCATGCATCATGCAGTGCAGCCACAGTAGCAGTGCATGGTTTTAACAAAGGCTAAATGGCCAAACCTACAGGGTCTTCTGCATCTAATTGTATTTACATCTTCTGATGTACAGCACACCCAAATTAGTTTATTTTACTAAAAATTGTGTGGAAACCGCATGCATGACACTATTTCAGTTTTTACACATGGTTAAAACCAAACAGGTTAAGTTGTATTGCATAGAAACTTTAGTAAGTGTAGCAGGCAAATCAAGTTTGCATTAGTAGTCTTTACTAAAACGCTCAAGTTCACAAACATTATTGCTAATTGTAAATTGTTTAGAGGAACATGAACACAACAATATGCTATATCCATGTAAATAGAATTGCACTAATGACTGGAGTGCATATGCAAGTCCCTCAATGATGATCTTAAGTGAGGCTGGATTGAGGTGAAGAGAATATGAGCACACAACACCTCGCTCAATAAGGAGACATGAGGAGTCAATATGACGGAATGACTGATCATCAGATTCCTGCCAACAGAGAACATCAATGAGATTTCTTATCAAATAACCATCAGTAGAAGTAAACAAATAGCTTTGTAAAGACACAGACACATGCAAGAATTAGTTATAACTGCTCAGTAACACTTAACCAAATGTTTTATCAACTACAAGGACTATATATTAATAAAATTAATATGTTTTAATGGTACTTTACGATAACCTTTGAGATATAACTTACTTACAAAGCATGCTTTGAAGAAGACTGTGGGGTCACCAAGGAGAATCGGCCTCTGAGCACCAGTCACCTAATATCAATCTGCTCTGATAGGTAGTTATATATTTAAAGGTGAAAAAAGGTAAATAGCTATATAGAATAACTGGAAACGATCTAGAGTAGAATCAACAAAACACATCCTATATAATTCTTCTGTGAACGGTAACTTCGGGTAGCAATCTCTGCTTTGAAGGTTTGTTGAATTACTAATATTAAAAAAAACACTCATAAGAAACTTTAAGTAGATTTTTTTTTAACTATTAGCTTTATACACCAGAGAGGTATACATTAGCCACAAACATGTGCACATGCATAGACTTGTACTGATATAGTAGGAAACCGGAGTACCAGGAGTAAACCCACTCAAGCACGGAAACTCGTGTATTAAATAAATTAAATGCACACAGACTGAAGTAGTTTAAGTCTTTGTTTCTTTTAATTGTGACCCACAAATTCACTATATCAACAAATTTAAATACTTAAGACCAATAAAAAAACATTTTTAGTGAATTGTTGGCCTTCTGGAAAGTATGTTTATTTACTTTATATGTACTTAATACTTGGTAGGGACTCCTTTTGCGTTAATTACTGCCTCAGTTCAGCGTGGCATGGAGGTGATCAGTCTTTGGCACTGCTGAGGGGGTATGGAAGCCCAGGTTTCTTTGACAGTGGCCTTTAGCTCATCTAAATTTTTTGGTCTCTCTCGTTTTCCTCATGACAATACCCCATAGAGTCCATCGTAACAAATTGTGACAGCATGCTTTTTAAACAAGCCCTCTTTATATAGCCAGTGTCCAAGAATCCTTATAATCCTTATAAAAGATTCTATAACAAGAAACACCTATCCCCACACTGTCAAATTAGAACATGTCAACCAGCAAATAAATTAGCTGGAATCAAGAAAAAATAAAGTCCTGGTCCAGTACTTTTTACCAGTTATGAGACATTGTCATATGCAGCTCCACTCAGACAGCACTGTGATGGTCAGCTAATGTAAATCAAAGCAGCACAAGCACTCCACTGTAGGACAGAATCTCTTTACATGGGCCAGTCTGTGGCACTGCTGAGGTAGTATGGAAGCCCAGCTTTCTTTGACAGTGGTCTTTAGCTCATCTAAATTTTTGGTCCCTTGTTTCTCATTTTCCTCATCACAGTACCCCATAGAGTCTCTATAGGGTTCAGGTCTGGTGAGTTTGCTGGCCAGGTAAGCACACCAACACCATGGTCATTTAACCAACTTTTGGTGCTTCTGGCAAATCATCACAGACTATGGAAACTTAACACTTCAAGCCATAAGCTTCTCCACCCTTCCTCCAAACTCTAGGACCTTGGATTCCAAATGAAATACAAAACTTGCTCTCATCTGAAAAAAGGACTTTGGACCACTGGGCAAGCGTGCAGATCTTCTTTTCTTTAGCCCAGGTAAGACACCTGTGACACTGTCTATGGTTCAGGAGCGGCTTAACAAGAGGAATATGACAACTGTAGCCAAATTTCTTGACACATCTGTGTGTGGTGGCTCTTGATGCCTTGTCACCAGCCTCAGTCCATTCCTTGTGAAGTTCACCCAAATTCTTGAATCGATTTTGCTTGACAAGCCTCTCAAGGCTGCGTTTCTCTCGGTTGGTTGTGCATCTTTTTCGTGCACACTTTTTCTTTCCACTTAACTTTCTGTTAACATGCTTGGATATTAAACCAAACTGAGAGACCATTTTGAAGGCTCAGAAAACCTTTGCAGGTGTTGTGAATTGATTAGCTGATTGACATGTCACCATATTCTAATTTGTTGAGATAGTGAATTGTTTTTTTTTCAAAATCCTGACAATTAAAAGAACCAAAGACTTAAACTACTTCAGTCTGTGTGCACTGAATTTATTTAATACACGTGTTTCACAATTTTAGTTGAATTACTGAAATAAATTAACTTTTCCATGACATTCTCATTTATTGAGAAGCAACTGTATATACTGGGAGAGAAAACAAAGTACTAATAAAAGAATGTGTGTATTTAAATTAGTGTCTATCGTAACAAATTGTGACAGCATGCTTTTTGAACAAGCCTTCTTTATATAGCCAGTGACCAAGAATCCTTATAATAGATGGAAAGATTCTATAACAAGAAACACCTATCCCCACACTGTCAAATTAGAACATGTCAACCAGCAAATAAATCAGATGGAGTCAAGAAAAATTAAGGTCCTGGTCCAGTACTTCTTACCAGTTATGAGACATTGTCATATGCAGCTCCACTCAGACAGCACAGGGATGGTCAGCTAATGTAAATCAAAGCAGCACTCCACTGTAGGACAGAATCTCTTTACATAGGCTCATCATAGGCTAAGAACATCTTATTTTCTATAATATTCTATATAATATTCTATACAAACTTCTGTTTTAGAGTATTTTATAATATGTCAGAATATTGTTGTTTTACAACAGAGGTAAAGGCTTTATGATGCGAACTAATCTACAGTTACATATGTTACCAACAGTCGTAACAAATAGTTAAACTGGCTTTTTATTGTCTGTTTATATTTTCTGTTTCCTTTAGTTCCGAGGGTCACGCCAGCAAATGTGAGTGGAGGTGGCGGAAGCCGATCAGAATTAGTTATCACTTGGGAGGTAAAATGACCACAACACGTGTAAATGTATAAAAGTAGGTTTGTATTATGATTTTGCCTTTTTTTTTTTTACTTTTGCTGAAAAGTAAGTTTATATGTGTGTGTGTGTATATGAGGCACCTCATTGGCTTATTTCTATCAAATAACTTTATGAATTAGTTATTTCATTATTATTAATCACATTTCGCAAAAATTATTTATATTTAAATTTTAAATTTAAATAAGTAAAAAGATAAAAATCAATTTGCAGGTCCAGCCACGGATTATAAATTAGCATAAGCTTTGGGGCTGTTGAGGTCTGAGTCATTTTATCACAGGATAATATGCCTTATTTATCAATCTCTTTAGTAAAGTTGATGATTGTGTAAGCCATATTTAACCTAAGTGATCGACCTGCTTTATAAACATTTCAGAAATGTAGACATTCCTTATACAAGCACTAATATAGTAGGTTAATTAGCCGTGAAGAATAAATGATTGATCATTAATTAAAGCCCAAAAATATCCATAAAAGTTCAAGTGCATAGGCTGCTGTTAACACCACTGCACACTACTCCACAATGGGTAGCTGTATTGTCCTTTCATAATTGTGTAGTGCAATTTAGTTCAGGTGTGCATGTAATCAGACAATAGAACAGAGAGGTGGAAATTGGAATCTAAGGTGGTCATGTTCCTAGGGCATGTTGCATTATATTATATATTAGACATTGCACTGATGACCATCCTCATCCAACTGTTCACTTTAGCAAAAGTGTTGCACTGGAGCCAAGGTTGCTAACATTCCAGAACACATTAATAGGGGTGCTTTAGTGGCTGTGGCCTTAGACTAAGTCCCGAATGTATTTTGCCCTGATAATTCACCCAAAATGTCTGCAAAAATGATTGACTTTTTTACTTGAGCATTTTAAGTTGTAAAGTGGTTAAATTGTAATCTTATCCTGGGCTAATTGAAAGTCTAATCCTGAACTTGGTTGAATGTGATTAAAGGTTAACTTTAGTATCAGCAAGCTATTTAGAGGAAACAGACTTTTTTCTGTCTTTTACATAACAGGTCTCACTCAGAACAGGCCTTGCAAGTGTTGATCAAAGAAGTTAAGTCCTTTGCTTTGCATCAGATGCAGAAGCTGGCTTTAAAAAAAAAAAGCATGAGTTCTGCCAGCATTGCTTTAGAGGTTGCAGAATTAGAATGTCAGATTGTCAGTGCTCAGACCATACGCTGCAAATTGCAACAACTTGGTTTGCATGGCCACCATCCCAGAAGAAGCCTCTTCAGAAGCTTGTTCACAGAAAAGCCCGCAAACAGTTAGCTGAAAACAACCTCTCCAAGAGCATGAATTACTGGAACCATGTCCTGTGGTCTGATGAGACTAAGATAAACTTGTTTGGGTCAGATGGTGTCTAGCAGGGGTGGCGATGCCCTGGTAGGTACCAAGAAAATTGTCTTTTGCCTACAGTTAGGCATGGCATTGGTAGCATCATGGTCTGGGTCTGCATAAGTTTTGCTGGTGATAGAAGGCTGTGGTTCATTGAGGAAGTCATGGATTCCAGCATGCACTGTGACATTCTAAATCAGAACATGATGCCCTTCCTCAGAAAAACTGGGCCAGATGGCAGATTTTCATCATGATAACGACCCCAAACACACCACCAAACACACTCCCTTGCTAAAAAAGCTGAAGGTGAAGGTGATGAAGTAGCCAAGTATGTCTTCAGACCTAAACCCTATTAAGCACCTGTGGAGCATCCTAAATTTAAAGGTGGTGAAGCACCATATGTCTAATATCCAGAAGCTCCATAATATTATTATAGAGGAGTGGAAGAGGAGTGGTGAATTCCATGCCCAGGAGAATTTAGGCCTTGATGCTTGATGACAATGGTGCTCACACAAAATATTGACACTTTGGACGCAGTTTTGACATGTTCACTTAGGGTATACTCACTTTTGTTGGCAGCTATTTTGACAATAATGGCTGTATGTTGAGTTATTTTCAGAGGACAGCTTTACTGTTATACAAGCTGCACATTGACTACTCTAAAATATATCAAAGTTTCCGTTTTATAGTATTGTCTTTTTATAAGATATACTAAAATGCTTGCTGAAATTAGAGGAGTGTACTCACTTTTGTGAGATACTGTAGATGTGGGTTATTGTTAATTAAGATTAATGAAGTATACTGCCAATCAAGTTAATTTATGTTCTAGGATATAAAAAAATGTAAAAAGGGGTGTAAATATTAATGTAAAGCAACATGTAAATGCTAAAACATCTCAACCCTAAAAATTCAGCATCTAAACCTCCTCTTTGTTAACATATACAGTCATGTGTGTTTTGCAGCCTGTTCCTGAGGAACTTCAAAACGGCCCAGGTTTTGGCTATGTGGTGGCTTTTCGACCGTATGGAACCACAGGGTGGATGCAGGCTGCTGTTCCTTCTGCAGAGGCTTCCAAATATGTCTTCAAGAATGAAAGTATCCAGCCATTCTCCAAGTTCCAGGTCAAAGTGGGTGTCTACAATAATAAGGGTGAAGGGTCTTTTGGGCCAGTTGTCACTATCTACTCAGCTGAAGAAGGTACACAAATATTTTGGACAAATTTCAAACAATGCTGTTCTATTTATGACCCATTCATCAAGTTTTATTTTTTGTACCCTTTATTTCTTGAAGGCAATATAAAATAATAATAATAATCATCGCTATTATCATCATACGGTCTCAGACCAAAATAACTATTTTTTCTAATATAATTTAATGATTTTTTTAATGGATTTATTAGAGCAACTGAGCTAATTACACCAGCAAAAAATCTTTATTAACTTTAAAATTACATTTTTATATTAGTTTAAAAAGCTGGCTGGCTTTACACATGTACCAGTTGGTGGATTTGAGGAAACCACTATCGATTGAAGGGAATTAATTAAATTGTGTGTGCTTTATTAAAGCTGTAATAATGACTTCTCCTTTTATCTCAGAACCTGCCAGAGCACCTACACGGATAAGGGTTCAGAGTCGTTCTGCATCAGAGGTAGAAGTGACGTGGAAAACCCTTCCATGGAGCACAAACAGAAGACGTGTTCTTGGCTATGAGGTATTAGAAAAAAGACAATAATTTATTTGAAACCTTATGTTGGCATTATGGTAGGTCAGGTCAGTATTACCAGCTTCTGTGCTTTTGGCAGAATTTACTAATTTCTTCCTGTAAAACATGCATTACGTCCATTCAATCATTGGGAAATATTGACATAAATAGCTGTTTAAAGGTAAAAATGCATAAAAGCTACTCTAAACTAAAAAGCTTTCAACGTATTACATTAGTTTATATTCCTCTTTTTTGTTATTTTTTTACAATACCACAGGTTTACCACATACAGTAAACTTGGGCATACTCAAGTTAATTTTAGCACAAACTAGAATACATACTGAAATACTACTTCATATATTATACTTTATTCAAGAATGACAAGCCTGAGAAATCCTCAGTAAAATGGACTTTTGAATTTAATGAACAGTTTAGAATTACATTAATTGGTTTTTTAGATTTAAAATTTTGTACTTGTACACACTACTTACATTTTTTAACACATTTAATTCTTTTCCCAATATAAAAAAAAGCCTTTTCATTTACACCACCACCCTGAGCAAGCAGTTACAGACCGTTTTAAACAGTGAGCATGTTTAAAATGTATCACCTAGAGTTTTTACACTTCTCTAGTCTCAACCGGATGTTTTGTGAACTTTTCTGGAAAGCTTGCTGAAAAATAGTTCTGAAGTCTGAATAATGCAATCTAGTTACTTATATTCCAAGTAGGTATACAGTATTAAATTTGCATTTACAGCATTAAGCAGACGCTCTTGTTCAGAGCGGCGTACAAAAATGCTTTGAGTCACATCATCGAACAGCTCAATAATGATACATTAGATTGCAAATAAAAGTGTAACAACCACGAACAACTGTTAAAAGAGCAGCGTGTGAAAACTTTGGTAGGATGATAACACATGCAGCTGCATTCTGTATCATCTGCAGAGGACGAATTGCACTCAGAAGTAGGCCTGCTAGGAGCGAGTTGCAGTAGTCTAGTTTAGAAATTACAAAAAACTGCACAAGCAACTGAGTGGCCTGGGTAGATAAAAATGATTGAATCCCCCTCATGTTATGGAGGATAAACCTATATGATTGTGTTAAGTTAGCAACATGTGAGGAAAAGAATAATTGATTGTCCATAATTACCCCAAGGTTGCGAGCAGTGGTCCAAGGGGAGATCATTGGGCTGATGAGCTGCCATTCATGATAATATCTCTGCCAGGAATGCCAAGATCCTGGCAGAAGCTGTGGTGTCTGAGGTAGAAAAGAAAAAGACAAGTTGAGTGCCATCAGCATAACAATGGTAGGTGATCCATGAGAGAAAATAACTTTGCCAAGCGAGTGAGTATAGAGGGAGAAAGGGAAAGGACCAAGTACTGAGCCTGATGGAACACCAGTGGAGAGTCTGCATGGAGCAGATGTCATTCCTCTTCATGTTACCTGATATAAACAGCCTTCCAAGTAGAAAGCAAACCACTACCATGCTGTTCCACAAAAACCAAGACTAGAGAGTGGACAACAAGATCTTGTGGTTGACTGTGTCAAATGCAGCTGAAAGGTCTAGAGAGATGACAACAGATGACAGTTTGGGTGATCTGGCAGCATGCAGCTTTTCATTGAATGTCAAGCGGGCAGTCTCTGTAAAGTAAGTAGCTTTGAAGCCAGACTGATTAAAGCTTGTTCTGTGAGAGGAAAAGAGACGGTTAATTATAGACAGTGTGTTTAAGTAATTTTGAAAAAAAAGAAAGAGGTGATACAGGTCTGTAGCTGCTGATGTCTGAGGGGTCCAGAGCAGGCTTTTTCAGGATAGGAGTAACCCGTGCTCTCTTGAAAGATGTCGGTACCTGACCAGAAGAGTTACTGCTAGGTTTAAAAACAACAGTTATAGGAGCCTCAAATTGTGGTGAAACAGGCCACATCCATCAGGGAACACCATTTTTATGAACGTGTGTACATGGCCGCAATCCTTAGGTAGATGGTACATGTCAAAGTAACAGCCACATAGATGGCTGGACCCAAGGTTTTCCAGCAGAACCTTGCCCAAAGCATCACACTGCCTCTTCCGGGTTGCTTACTTTAAAATTCTGTTATTGTCACTATACTACATACATTGAAATTAGAGAAAATTCTCATAGTGTTTCCCAGAGAAGTAACGCACAGGCATCCCGACCATCCACTTGACAATGAGATTCATTAGACCGTGCAATTTTCTTTTGTTGCTCCGTGGTCCAATTCTGTAGCAACGCAGCCCACAAACTGCGAACCTTGTCATCGGACATTGTTCTATCAAAACCAGCATTAATTACCATAAAGTGGTAGCTCAGTGGTTACAGTGTTGGACTACTAACCGGAAGATTGTAGGTTTGATTCACAGCACCACCAATTTACCACTGCTGGGCCCTCGAGCAAGGCCCTCAACCCCCGATTGTATCAAGTATGAAGAAGTTTTATTTTCATTTTAACGAGATATAGAAGATTCAGTACACAATAAAATAAAACAAGGTTTCTCCGGCACCATGGTTTTACATAGAGCTACATAATTGCTTAGATGTATAAAATAAGATAAATGTAAGTTGCTCTGGATAAGGGTGTCTGCCAAATGCTGTAAAATCTTATCTAAGTCTAACAAGTCTAACTTCTTTATCTACTAATTGATCTACAGCTGGATCTGACCTACAATGAGCCTTATCTCCCCCCACACACACACACTTTTGGGAAATACTGAAAACTGCAGACTGGAAACACCTCACACAAACTACAGATTTGTAGATGCTCCGACATAGTCATCTAGCCATCACATCAAAGTTAAATTTGATTTACTTTTGCCCTTGTTAAACTCGCTTAAATCCTTATATGTGATATGTAAAGCATAACTACATGAGGCCACATAAATTTATGAAAAACTTCTTTTCCTACCTCCTCTAGTTGTGTATTTAAACCGCTACTTTTCATTCAGTTTGTCTTGTTTCCGTCCTGTGCTGTTACTATTTGTTTCTATGGTATGTGCTAATTTTTTCTGTCATTGTAATTCTAGGTGTTATGCTAGGCCACAGTTTTGATGTTTTGTTTAGTTTCACTGAAAAACTGAAAAAAAAAAAACACTGAAGCTGGCCGTTCAATACTTTAAACTTGACTATGTACAGTAGATTTCCTGCCACATTTTTGCAAATTCCTGCCACATTTTTGCAAATGCAATATTCAACTGAATACGGTCTACATGACCTGTAACATAATTTCATGATTGTTTATTTGTTATAATTATCTATAAATCTAGTTTGCTTTTGTAGTCCCGGGGCAGGATGTTGTTACAAAAATTACAATATTCAGTCACAAACAATACATTACATATCACATCATACTCCATGAAAATTTTAATATCAGGCCAATGATCACATATTCCTCCAGTATACTTAGTGTCCAACATGCCACAGCTATTTAGGAAGACTATAGACTGCATGTCTGATATTCAGAGCAATCATTACACAATTCTACAGTAAATGTAACCCATGAGGGTTTTTTTTTTGTTCTGATCCTCACTCTCTAGTTGAGATACTGGGAGAAAAAGGAAAAAGAAGACATGGCTAGTGTGTTAAGGACAGTTGGAAATCGGACATCAGCAATTATTCAGGGATTAAAAGGAAGCAGCACATATTATATCACAGTGAAAGCCTACAATACAGCTGGGGCTGGACCACCAAGTGCAGTCGTCAATGTGACCACCAAGAAACCCCGTAAGTACAAAAGATTTAGGAGTTTATCTGCATTAAATGAAGTCATCTGCGAAAAATGCATTTCATTGGCTCTTTGTAAAAGCATCTTTGTTTGATTTCAGCTCCCAGTCAGCCGCCTGTAAAAGTTATGTGGAACACATCCAACTCCAAGATTATACTGAATTGGGAGCAGGTGAAAGCCCTGGAGAATGAATCTGAAGTCATGGGATATAAGGTATCTTATTGATTAACATAATGATAGCTATTGAAATAGAATACAGACCATTTACATGCGTGACAATAACTTAAGTTGTTTATACATCCAGTTGTGTATATGGGGAAGTGGTGGCTTATGGTTAAGGTGTTGGACTAATAACCTGAAGATTGTGGGTTCGATTCCCAGCTCCACCAAGCCACCACTGCTGGGCCCCTGAGCAAGGCCCTTAACCCCCAATTGCTTAGTTGTATAAATGAGACCAATGTAAGTTGCTCTGGATAAGAGCATCTGCCAATGCTGTAAATGTAAATGTATTAGGTCAAGTGGATCAATTATACAGATTGAATTTGTATATTGTTTACAAAATGCACTTATGCATGCTGAGTTTGAATTTTATTGTTTCTAGATAAGTCTAATTAAAACATATTATCTATCATATGAATTTTTATTTTAACATTTTTTTATTAACATTTTTTAAATTTAATTAAATTCTGTTGTTATTTGTTAAAACATCGAACTTACATTCTGCATAGAATGTGTAGAGGCTATATTTATTGTTGTATTTTTTCCAGTTGCTAAATATTCAGGTAAACTGACTCGTGTGATTTGCTTTAGGTTATGTACAAGCAAAACAGACACAGTCGCCCTAGAGTGATGGAGACCAACACCACATCAGTGGAGCTGTCTTTGCCTCCAGATGAAGAATACATCATTCAGATCAAACCATTTGGAGAAGGAGGAGAGGGCAGCAGCAGTAAACAAATCACAATCCCTAGAATATCTGGCATGTATTTTCCTATCAGTTTAGAAATAAATCTTTTTTGAGGAGAAAAATTGTTAAATATTTTATTTCTGATTCATCTTTTTGGAAAACTACAATATTTCTCATAAAGAGTTGAACTACTGAAGTATGAGGTAAAGAATTAAACACAGGGTTGGTGTGACGCAGAGTTTAGCATTATGTAATGTTTAATTTATTGTAACTATAACAATTTGCCACTGATTTCGGTTATTTTAGCTGTCACTTTAAAAAGAATATCATTACAACAAGTGGAATATCAAATAGCTTATTTAAAGTAAACGATGCCTATACCTTTACAGGTAATTGATCAATTTATTTATAAAAAATTATCAAAATCAAATATATTCCCTTAATTATAATTTACACGTAAATATAATAACTAAAATCTAATTTTCCCTTAGAATTATTCCTCAAAGGGCCTTTCGCACTTTTAGAGACGGCTGGCATAGGCTCCGGCAGATCTCCATGACCCAGAATAAGAAAATAATAATAATATTCAATTCATTGTGCAAGGTACATGTACAGAGCCAATGAAATGCATTTTTCGCATATCCCATCTTAGTAAATTGGGGTCAGAGCGCAGGGTCAGCTATGATACAGCGCCCCTGGAGCAGGAAGGGTTAAGGGTCTTGCTCAAGGACCCAACAGTGGTTGACTTGCCGGAGGTGGGGCTCGAGCCCAGGTGTTTTCTGGTCTTCAGATTAACTCAGCACCTTAAACCATTTGAGCCACCCTGCCCCAATAAATGCTTATTGTAAATAAGCATTTACAATGAATGAATGAATGAATGCATAAATAATTTGCTTATCGGACATTTACAAAATTAACAGTGTAGAAAATTAAATATTTGAAGATTTTTTACCAAGAAACTTTGGCAAAACTGTCTGCTGATTTGGGGTGACAAAATATAAATATTTAATAATGTTACTGTTTTCACAGCAAAAAGCAGGCCCATTTTATATACATAGATTTTTACATAATATGCTGTTCCACAATATGTAAGTAGTGTTTAAAAACGCTAACAAAATTACAACACAATAAAAATGTATATAAATGCAATAAAAGTTGCACAAGTTGCAGTTTTACCCAAGTTTAGACAGAAAAAAGGAAGATTAAGCTCTTTGTAAAATGTCATTTTTATTTTCTGCATTTGGGTTGAAGGAAGTGGCTAATTTTGACTGCTATAGTTGACAAATAATGTTTTTATGCAGACATTGGCAAATTCCTTACAGATATTTAATGTCCATCTTATCTTTGTTTTTCTTTAGGTCCCAACGCAATCGGATCCGCATCCAGCGTGTCCACCCTCTCAGCTCTTAGCACAATAGCTTTGTCACTCACAGCCCGGACATCTTTATGACGTAGTGCACAGTCTACAAGCTTAAGAGGATATTAACAAAAAAAGAGACTTTAAGCGAGATTAAAATCGCCTAAAATGGGTTGGCAGTTTCCAATACTGTTAAGTACAGAATGGCTCGTCTTGAATTTCTTGTTACCAAAGCCAAAAATACTCAAACACTAGCTTTTATTTCGGTTGCTTTTATTTTAAAAAACACACAATTCAAATACACTGATTGACTTAACACAAGAGGTGTTAGTCTTTGGTGAGGGCTATTAAAGCCTTATAGGTCACAGTCCACTGAGGTCATGTTTAAATGGCCCAGACCAGGCTCCCAGGATGTCTAAACATCAATCCATGTGAGTTGTTGTACTAATTTTCTAACTAAAAAAAAGAAGGATAATGTAAAAAACAAGAATATGAACGGATTCTGATTGTGCTGCCTATAAAAGCAGCAATCTACTGTTGTCTTTCCATAGTCTTTCTGTTTCTTCTGCAGACATTGACCTACAGTTAACATTAAACTAGCAGACATTTGTGCATCTTTATTACATTAATATCTCATAAAATATGTTTCTACGTTCTGTCTGTTTGCCTTTTGCGTGCCTCGTCACATGTTTTTTACACTCCTCAGGTCCTTAAAAAGCCTTAACTTATATTTGCTGTCTCCCAGCGGGCTATGCTAATGCAGAGAGCGATTGCACAGGATTGCATTGGGTAGAAAGCTGGGGCTTAGTCAACTTGGATTTTGGATTTCCATTTTGGGTGTTGGGGCCATTATGCCTAGTCCATCATTTCTATTTTTCTATCTTGTATCATGGCTTAAGGGCAATACAGTGTATCATGTAGAAGGGCCATGGACCACATTTAGATATATTATACTTAATCTGCTGCTGACATTTCAGTTCTATTTTTTCAATGCCATTTGGTATCGAGTCCTTATATCTAGCTCGTAATCTTTGTGAGGTGGAGGTTAGTCAAATGTAGGCTACTTTAACATGGTTCTGAGACAAAGATCAACAAAAAAATGTAGAAAATGCTTTTTGTATATTTCAGATCATTTATATTTAAGGAAACATCAGCAGAAATAAATGTTTCCTAAGAGTTGTTTTTGTTTTTTTACATGATGAAAATGGAAAAAGAACTGTTTATTACTGGATAAGTGTCGCTTTGCATGTTGATGTATTCTTCTCCATTTCCGTTCATTTGGTATTGATTGAATGGCTTACAATCATGCAATTACGAGTGCAGAAATAAGAATTATTGTTACCAGGGATTTGTGTACATGTTTGTGTGTTGTAGCCATCTTTTTGCTTCTTTCTGCCTTGTTCTTTGTCTTCCTTTCTTTCCATGGTGCTTTCCAAAAAAGTACTTACTATTAGAACTGTAAGAACCATAGATTATTTTATTTGCCGCTGTTTGTTTATACGGGTCAGAGAATAAAGGGTTGTTTGTAACAGTTGATGTGTTTTTATAATAATTTGTCAAAATCTTACAAGATTTACAACCAAGATGAGAGATTTCGAGCTTACTTATTTTAACCACTATTTTTAAACCATTAAATCAAAAAAGGAGTCATTTTTAGTTGGCTTCTTGGTAACACAATAATTAAAATAATATTGAAATAAGAATCTTTTTTTACAGTGCCTCAAAATATGAAGAATAGAGCACTCCAATGGCTGTTGCTATCAGGGGAGGGAAGGCATTAACAATCATGACTTGTCTGAAAAGGGAATGGAGAATATACAAACAATCCTATCTGTCATTTGCACAGCAGGTGCCAGACATTCCTGTTTAACACTTTCGGTTGAGCATCTAAGAAGTTGGATGTAGAATTCAATTCAATTCAATTCAGTTTTATTTGTATAGCGCTTTTTACAATGGTGATTGTCACAAAGCAGCTTTACAATTGAAGAAATTATGACACAGAATTAAACAGAAATCAGTTTGTCCCTGATGAGCAAGCCGGGGGCGACGGTGGCAAGGAAAAACTCCCTGAGATGAGATAGGGAGAAACCTTGAGAGGAACCAGACTGAACAGGGAACCCATCCTCATTTGGGTGAAAACAGGTAGCAGGGATCATGATGTTACATCGTGTGTGTGTGTAAACAACTATAATCATTAGTCCTTAGCGAGCAGCCGGAACGTCTTTATGGCGAAGTGGGTCGTCCTAGATCGCCCTGGTGATGCATCATCCGCTGGGCAGGTCACAGGGAAGGGACCCACAGGACGGGGTCGGAGGTGGGGTCTGGATCACCGGCAGTTCCGTTGTGGCGTATGTAACTCAACAGTGAGAGAGAGAGAGAGAGAGAGAGAGAGAGAGAGAGAGGGAAAGAGAGAGAGAGAGGGAAAGGAAGGCAAAAAGAAGGAAAACAGTTAAGTGACAATGTTAATCACACGGTTTGGAGTGATTAAATGAATAATGTAGAGTGCAAGGATGGACTCCGGCAAGACTAACTAGGTCAGCATAAGTAAAAGGAGAACCAGAGGGAAACACAGACATGAGGGCTCCCTGATATGTTAAGCAACCGCCGCTCTCATCATCAACACCGTGATCAATAAGAGAGGGGAAGACAGCATCTAAACATACCAGATCACCATAATGCTCAACACCCATGAGTTCCCCAGATCTGCTCCTTTATCTAAGGGGAATCAAATACAAAATGCTTGATTAAATAAGTATGTTTTTAACCTGGACTTAAACACTGAGACTGTGTCTGATTCCCGAACATATTCCATAGCATAGGGGCCCTGTAAGAAAAGGCTCTGCCCCCTGCTGTAGTTTTTATAATACGCGGTACTGACAGGCAGCCTGCATCCTTTGATCGAAGTAGGCGTGGCGGAACGTAAGACTCTAGAAGTTTGCTCAAGTTCGCTCTTGCGGTGCAAGAACATTTAGAGCTTTGTAAGTTAAAAGTAGTATTTTAAAATCGATGCGGTGTCTCACTGGGAGCCAATGCAGTGTGGATAGGACCGGTGTGATGTGCTCGTATCTTTTAGTTTTAGTGAGGACTCTCGCCGCTGCGTTCTGGACTAACTGAAGTTTATTAATGCACCTAGTTGAACATCCAGACAGTAAAGCATTACAGTAATCCAGCCTGGATGTGATAAACGCATGAACTAATTTTTCGGCATCAGTAAGCGACAAGATATTTCTTATTTTAGCGATATTTCTGAGATGATAAAACGCTATCCTGCTAATATTGTCGACATGGGCTTCAAATGAGAGATTGGAGTCTAAAATCACACCCAAATCTCGGTGAAACAGAAAGACTGTCTAGGGTTAAGGTGTGATCAGGAAGCTTACTTTTGGCTACCTGTGGTCCTAGAACCAGAACCTCTGTCTTGCTAGCATTAAGCAAGAGGAAATTGCATAACATCCAATCTCTTACTTCCTTCACACATTGCTCAATAATATTAAACTGGACTTTCGCATCAGGCCTTGATGAGACGTATAACTGTGTGTCATCAGCGTAACAGTGGAAACTGATATCATGCTTACGAATTATGTTTCCCAGAGGCAGCATGTAAAGAGAGAAAAGAAGTGGGCCTAAAACCGAGCCCTGTGGAACACCATACTTTACAAGGGAGCACGCAGAATAATCACCATTTAAATCTACAAAATGGTAACGATCGGTTAAATAGGACCTGAGCCGCGCAAGAGCTGTTCCTTTAATTCCTACTAATGGCCTCTGCATGATTTATAGTCTGTCCCCCAGATACACTTAATAATTAGTGGTGATGGGACTAACTGAATTAGGAGTAAATGGTGTTACTAACAGCGTTACTTTTTTTAATTTTGAGTAATATAAAGACTTACTGTTTCCCCCCATTACAACGCAGACAATAAAATGTTCCGTTACTATAATCAATTTCACTGAAATGATTTCCAAGTAGGCTGTCTCAGCTATAGGTTTTGTTTTCTTTAGTGTATATGGGGTGGGACACATAACTGATAATGATTGCCTTACATAGAGTAAATTTTCAGCGTTAGCTAACCAGCAGCATAGTGTGGGTGTTCTTATAAGAATTGTAGAGAAAACATGCATTAAACTCAATATATATATCAATATATATATCAATATATAGCTCACGCCTATGAAGTTGGGCCCCCTACCACACCCATTCTGCACTGTTACTACTAATATTATACTAATATTAGTACATTAGTATATTGGGATACATTAGTGTATTGGGACTAAACCCGTCCCAAGTGGCCACTCTGGGTCATAGACCAAAAGCACTTTTCCTACACTATTTTATAATTACATTAACAAGAAGGATGAATAATTTTTTTTGTACTTTAATGCCTGTTTTAAAAATAATGCTTGCAGTTTGTTTTCTGTTAAAATGTTTACCAGAAAAACAGATGTGCAAATAAAAATGTATTACCTGGTCACAAAAGATGTAACCAAACACATTTTTGAAGAAACATTTTGACATTTTTGGTGGGCAGCACGGTGGGTTAGTGGTTTGCATTGTTGCCTCACAGCAAGAAGCTTCATATCCCCAGCAGTGGTCTTTCTTTGTTGAGTTTGCATGTTCTCCCAGTGGTTGCATAGGTTTCCTCCCACAGTCCAAAAACATGTGTGTTAGGTTGATTGGTGATTCTAAATTGCCCATAGGAGTGAGTGTGAGTGATCGATGTGTTTTTTTATCTGTATGTGCCCCTGTGATGGACTGGTGACCTGTTCAGGGTGACCCCTGCCTTTCCCTCAGTGACAGCTGGAATAGACTCCAGCAGATCCCTGTGACGGATAAACATCGGATAGATTTATCAAAATAAATGTATTTTCCCCCAATATGGCACAGATCGGATATAACTCATGACAGTGTAAGCAGGAAAAAAGAACATGGATTCCGGTATTTTTAAATCAGATTCAGGCCTCATTCGGATATGACTCATGACAGTATAAGGAGGAAAAACAGAACATGGATTTCGATATTTTTAGATTAGATTTAGGCCTCATTCGGATATGACTCATGACATTGTACGCAGAAAAAAAGCACATGGATTCCGATATTTTTGAATCAGATTCAGGCCTCATTCGTATATTGTGATAAATCTGATATGAATCAGATATGTGCATTAACGTGTTCAGTGTAAGCAGACAAATCAGATTTTTATCTGTCAATACAAGTCGAACGTCTTTGAATAATCAACGGTGATGCGACACCGTGGGCATATATAATAACTTAGCGCAAATGTGTATTTTGATTATTTTTTTACTGTAACAAATGAGTTCCAGATAGAGGTAGAGGCAGATTTAACAATCCACAGTAAGTGTATTTTTTTCTATACCACACGCTGCGGCTAATTGGAAACACACACACAAACACAGAGGACCTTATGTTCTTCTCCTCATGTCTTGAATTGAACATGTATTGGAACACTTTGTTAGTTGGTAAGGTTGTGGTCACTGTAACACTTGTCACAGTTGGGGGGGTTGCAAAATATTTTCTTGGGGAAAAGGTTGGAAAACCCCGCCTTAGGTGACACAAGCTATTACATCAAATTTATGCCAACAAAACCATCCAGTGAGCCATTATACCTTGTGGTAGAGACAATTCACATGAGGAATGTTTTATTATGGTATAAAAGAGATCAATCAAAATGACTAAATTAGATTGTAATCGCTATTCATGTAGAAAGTAAATTTTAAAAAATGTCAGTGTCATCCCCCAAAGTATTCTGTCCCCCAAAGTATAAGTATTGTGTTTTTCCATTAATTTGTCACTTGTCTGTATTAGGGGCCTTTAGGGGGCATCTTAAAGGCTATCCGCTGTCGAATGACAGCTTATTGCACTGAGTTACAGTAGTAATTGCATAGGCAAACTCGATTAAAGAAGCAGTGCCTTCTTTTATTAAATGTCATTTAACAGTCTGACATTGAGCCTCTCATTGGTTTTTCAAGCTCTTTAAATATTAACATGATGTGTCAAAGCCATTTTTCTACTCTGGAGTCAGTATTCACAGAATTCATAATTAATATTGGTAACTGAT
The DNA here is from genome assembly GCA_005784505.1 of Bagarius yarrelli. Lineage (NCBI taxonomy): Eukaryota > Metazoa > Chordata > Actinopteri > Siluriformes > Sisoridae > Bagarius > Bagarius yarrelli. Next base: position 322,262 of record VCAZ01000155.1, read on the forward strand.
CTACGGTTGCATGTTTGTAAGGATGTAGAAGGAAGAGCCTGATTTATGTTTTTAATATTGTTGCCAGGGGACTTTTAATGTTATTATGATACAAAAACAGTTTGCCCTCCTTATATCATAAAGAAAATAATATAAAAACTTTGCTACAATACATGATTACAGACCTAACATGTTGTTTTGCATAGAATTAAGCCTCTTAATTCTAATTTGGTATGATATGTTATGTACAGTATATGATGCCACCACCTTAATGCATCACAGTGAGATGTACATCAGAGTAGATTCAACTTCAACAAAAAAAAACAGTACAGAACCAATGAAATGCAGTTAGAATCTAATCAGAATTGCAAATAGTAATGTATAAATAAAAAATAAATATAATTGTGTATATAAACAAAAGAAAATGAAATGCAATATACATATGATGGGTCTGTTATGGCCAAATCCTGGTGGTCTCCTTATAAAGCAAATATTTGGCTTTGTAATGTTGGTTCTTGCATAACAGTCTTTCAGGCAATAGCTACGTAGCACTCTCTTTTCAATAATGTATACAAACTTTGGCACCTGCTGCCCCCATCTCTTTAGTTTCTTTTCTGTTGTCCTGGGGGTTTAGTTTATTCCTGTAAGGTTTTTTCCCCTGTGCCTTTTGATTTATTGTGACGAGTGATGCTAAGCTCTACTATGGTATTAAGAGCAAAAAGTGTCTGATACTAGGCCTGATACATATACATATTTTAACATTATGTATTAATATGTAACTAATATTGATAGCTACAGTAGGTCACCATTCATAATTAGATTTCTGTGGCTGCACGTGCCTTGGTACTGTCTGCAAAGTTTATTTGCAGCTTTTACCACTGAGTGGCTTTTGAAGTCAAGTTATCAGGCAAATGTATGTATTATTTTCATCAGTAGCAGTCAGCTTTGCCTTTTTAAAATAGTAGATTCAAGGAATTCAAGAATGAGTCTGTGCTTATTAGACAAATGCTACACAGTACTACACTGTATTTTAGATTTTTTTTTAGAAACTGTTAAGCATTTTTTATTTAGAGCTTGTTCGTTTTAGTTTGAAAATGAGTATTCTATATTATTTTGTTCCCACTATTTGAGAGTTTAGCTGAAACAATTGAACTAAAACAATGTTGATTCCCAAAGAAAAAGCAGTTTTAAGAGCCATTAAATTAATTAATACAGCAATCTTTTTGGATGATGAAATAGTCTGAGGCTTTGCATATAATAAATGATTTTATTCATAGAAAAAAAAAACAGATGTACAATGTAAAATACTTTGAATGTCAAAATATATTTCATCAGCAAAGCATTTCATAACTTGCTTCTACTTTTTGAAGAAGCAAGTTATGGAGGCAGTCATGGTATTTCAGCAGTAAAACTCAGGGAGGTTTCAGTCATTAGCAGATCCTCACCGGACACAAAAAATAAACTGGTAATGTAAAAATATAATCAACTGTCTTTCTACATCTTAAAGAACAACCTCTAAGATCCCAACCAGTCTGGTTTCAAGGCAGCACACTACAGAGTCTGCCCTCTTGGCAGTCACTAAAAAGATACATGCTGCCAGATGATTAAAACTGTCATCTGTCCTAATCCTTCTGGACCTTTCAGCTACTTTTGACACGATCAACCACAAGACTCTCGGCATGCCTGACAGACATATCATCATGGATGACATAAACTAAAACAACCCCAGGGAAAAAAGGGAACTGCTCTTCCTCCAGCTGATTCGTCGCATATCAAAATCTTGATCTCCCTGATCTCCCCTTCAACTACGGCTCACAACCCTGGGGTAATCATGGACTCACGGAATCAACTGCCCTTTTTTTACATGGTGCTATCTTGACACAATCCAGTTTATATTCTACAACATTAGGAGGATTTGACCATTCTTGTATGCTCAGGTAACATAGTTGCTCATGCAGTCTCTTGTAATTTCTAAACTAGAATACTGAAACTCGCTTCTGGCAGCGCTACCTCTGACTCCAATTGTTCTCTGCAGATAATTCAGAATGCAGCTGCGCAAGTTTTTTAAGCTCCCAAAATGTTTACACACCATTTACTGCTGCACTTCCTCCACTGGCTCCCAGTAGCTGCATGTATCAGAATTAAACAACTTAAGTAAATGTTAACGTATTTGTACACGAATAGCCATCTCTCTCTTTTAACTTCTGTTCATCTTGGTGTGGAGGTGAGTAGTAATGAACAAAAGATATAACTAACTAACTATTATCAAAAAGACAAAAGGCAAATATAGTTAATTTCTCTTTCTAACATCTATGACTCATTAGCTTTCATGTAATAATGTGAACTAAAGACTTTTCTGTTGAAAAATGAAACAACGTGAATAAATTGGGTACGTGAGAGAATTGAAATAAATTGATAAGTAAGTCAGAGTTTTGTTAATATATTTTCTTTTGTTTGAAAATAAATTAAAATAAATATAAGAAGTGCACTTTTTTCCACTTGCACCCCTGCCTTTCAAAATGTCTGTGCCCCTCCCTGCTCGCAGTTGTATATTTTGGTTCAATATCTATTAAGAAACGTTAAGGGGAAGGACACATTTTTCAAATGTTTACCAAAGCCATTAAGACTACACACTTCCTGCCTTTCAAACCTTTGCAACCCAATCCACATTTCACAGTAAGTATAGGCCTATAACAGTGTATAAAGATGATATCACTTTAAAAAATACTTGTTACATTATCTAGGTTATCTATGTTAACATAATTAATATTATATATTATTAATTACATTTTATCTGGCATTTTCAATTAAAAACCTTTTCTTAGGACCTTATCATGTTTTGTTGTTGTTGTTGTTTTAACATAAAGAGTGTCTTTATACTTTTTGGCCACCGGAATTTATATGCAACAATAAAACTGGTGCCAAACAGTTTAAAAAAAAGTGATGGAGTTAATCACTTCAATTGACATTAACGTCCATCGCAAAATTTTTGCAAAAAAAGAAAAGGTAACAATTTTTCCTCCATTTACACATAGACATACAATAGATCTGATGACAGAAATCACTGAATAAAAACTCAGGGTTATACACTCTTTGTTTCTCATTACTATTATTTGCAGTATTCTTACACCTTCCCCCCTCTTTTTCTTTAAATTCCTGAACTTTTTAAGAATCTTCAAGCATTGTTTTCATGCTTTTCCACAAAATTTTAAAAATTTTAAATTATATGTTGACAGATACTGTATATACTTTTTTTTTTAATGGAGTCGCTTCAGGGTGGCAAAGGTGGACTTATGATTGATCTGTTTCCGTACATTGCCACGTAGCTCATTCCCTAGGCTTAGCTGCAGTTTGCCAGGGGAGATTGCTATTGGTTTATGAATGGTGGATTTTTCTGTTGCAAGTGTCTGCTTGCCTGTGCAATTAAACACTGTTCCCATAGCGGAACTGGGGGCCTTTCTTAGGGGCCCGGCAGTGGTAACTTGGTAGTGTTTGGAATAGAACTCACAATCTTTAGGTTAGCAGCCCAACACCTCAACCACTGCGGTACCACTTTCTTTAAATGTGAACTAAACTATCAGAAACTATCTTGAGCAAGTACAGTGAATAACGCTAAATTCAACATACTGTGGATTTATGTTAAAGAAAAGTTTAACTCAACTATACACAGTGATTGGATGATACGTAAAAGTATTGTAGAGCGAAATTCAGACTAAGTGCTCCTCGTAAACAATTAGTGGGGCAGTGGTAGGGCAGTGGTGGCTCAAATGGTTAAGGCGCTGAATTGCTGAGCAAGTCGTTGAGAAAGACCCTTAACCCTTCCTGCTCCAGAGGCGCTGCATCATAGCCGACCCTGTGCTCTGAACCCAACTTACTAAAATATATGCGATAAAAAAAATTTCACTGCGCTGTAAAAAGTATATGTGACCAAAAAAGGCATTTACATTACATTACACATATAAAAGATAAAAGAATTTCACTGCGCTGTAAAAAGTATATGTGACAAAAACAAGGCATTTACATTACATTACACATAAACCTTTTACTTAACAGAGTAAAATAATCATGGCTGATATGTTGGTTAAGTGTCTGCGTCCCTGACAAGTACCACAGCATTCATAATACCCTCATGATTGATGTGATACCTTTTTTATTATTATTAATGTTTCTAAAATGTTGCAGATTGCAGGCAACAGCCGTTTAAAGATAGTTTGTGATTTGGTGACTTAGAAGTGCTCTTCATTTCTAACGTTTCAAAGATTTAGAAGCTACTTTTTATTTCTAAAACATTTTGTTAATTAGTCTTAGAGAAAAAAAAACAGGAGTTCTAATTTTAGGACTGCCACGCCCATTAACCTTACGAATTTCTCATAAATAGGCAAGTTATAAGATCCATTCAATCTTAAAATGCTTTTTTTGAATACGGGCAACCAATGAGTTTTCCGATAACACACACGCCCTTACAAAGAAACTGTCGTGAGCGGCAACCTCAGCTTTACGACAGTTTTTTTCCGTCAGTGACTCTAAAGTATCGCAACGGCGAGTAAGCGTTTTTTGTCGGTTCTTACGACAGGAGACAGTTATGTAAGAAACTCTGAGCAGTTGTAAACGAAGTGCAGATCGGACGTAGAGCTTTTGTTTTACCTCTGAGTTGACTTTATTTATTTATTTATTTAAAAAAAAAAAACTTGCAACTCTCAGGCCCAGCGAACGGAGGACAAAACTTTTGTTATTGTCATGTGACGTGATACGCATGTGGCGATAACGTGTGGCTAATCTCTCGGCATATTTACACTCTTTTGTTTAATTTCAGTGTACATTTCAATCCTATTTTAAAACATGCCTCAGCCGAAATATAGAAAGATTGCTGTTTTGGGGTATCGATCTGTAGGTAAGTGTGGATTTAAGATATATATTGGTTTGTGTTTGCTAACTAGGAAATTAGCAAGCTAAACAGTCACGGTGACTTCGCCCTGTCGGTGCCCCTGTTGTATTTTACTTTCTTTAAAATGTGAATGCGGTCGAGGTGATAAAGTTGAACTGCTTCCTGCCAAACCAGTGACGCAAACACGATCATAGGTGATCGCAGATACACGCCAAAAGTTGTTAAAGTTACTACTTTTGTGAACTGCCATTTTAGCTAGCTTGCTAACTGAACTTGCTCAAAGACACACACACACACACACACACACACACACGCCGTGGAGTTTCCCCACTGTTGTTTAAATCATGTTAAATATCATTGATCCTTAGCCAATTACTATAAATGTTGATAAATGATGTTGAATTACTTTTGCAACAGGAAAGTCTTCACTTACTATTCAATTCGTGGAAGGACAGTTTGTAGACGCGTACGATCCTACAATCGAAAACAGTGAGTATAATTCTAAACTTCCTACAACTTTTTATTTTAACTATATTTAAATTTGTTTCCTTTATAGCACGTGAGATTTATCGTTTAAGCGAACCGTCATTATGTCCAGCAGAAAATTTTGTTTACTTCTATTTGGACACTATTGTGTATAGGAAAGAAACTACATATAGAGTGCCATATAAAAATAGTGTTGTCCAGCGTAAACATGGTCTTTCAAAAATAAATAAATAAGTTATTACAAAAAGCATTATTTGTTTCAAGTGCCACAAAGAGTTTTTACCTAGTTTTTCTTGCTTTGTCTCCACATTCCAGAGCTCAGCTCAATGCAGTGTTTTGTGAAACACACTTTGCATTATTTAAAAACAGCTTCAGTAATAAAATTTCAAATAAATGACTTAATTTACATTTACAGCATTTGGCGGACTCCCTCATCCATAGCAACTAACATTTATCTCTCTTATACAGTCGTAACTTGGCCATGCTGGGATTTGAACCTTATTCTGTTTAATTTTGCTTTATTTGTATAGCATTTTTCACAATGGTCGTTGTCTCAAAACACAAAGAAATTATCAAATGCAAATGAAACAGAAATTAGTTTGTCCCTGATGAGCAAGCCGAGGGCAGCGGTGGGCAAAGAAAAACTCCCTGAGACAGAATAGGTAAGAACCTTGGGCGGAACCAAACTTAACAGAGAACCCATCCTCATTTGGTTGATAAACAGGTGGCAGGAATTATGCAGCCACAGTATGTAAGGAACTAAAGCCATGAGTGCTCAGAAAACAGCATCTTCATGTGGAAACATCCCAACTTAAACACTGCACTACCAGTTTTCCACTGTTAATTTTGCTACCAGTAAAATAGTCGGAATAATCTTTCAGCTCCAAGCACATCTTTTCTTTTGAAAAATTATTTCTTAGGCAAATTCCTCTTGAAATTGTATCTCTCCTTCTTTTTAATTTCATTTATTTAATCCTGCATGTTATCTCAAATACTCATTTCACCTTCTATGTTCATTATTAGTCATTTACAACACTCAACACTTAAATTGAACCCATTGATTTAATTCATTAAAAAATTAAAAAATACATCTAATGTCACAGAAATCAATGGTGGCATTAGAACTGTATAGTATGATTTGCAGTGTGTTACCTGTAGTGGCATTAGAACGTGATGTCAAATAATGCTGTAGTAGTGCAGATCGTGTAAACGTTACCAAATGGGAAGTGATTAGAGGTAACAGTAAGTGTGTGTGCAGAATGACCCACATTTTTTTTTATTTACACAGCCTTGAAAAAGTATTTATATCCTTGAACATTTTTACATTTTGTCACCTTACAACCACAAACTGAAATGTATTTTATTGAGATTTTATGTTATAGACCAACACAAAATAGCACATAATTATGAAGTGGAACAAAAATGATATACGGTTTTCAAAATTTTATGCAAATAAATATCCTTAATGAAATCCAGTGCAAATGATTGCCTTCAGAAGTCACCTAATTAGTTAATAGAGTCCACCTGTGTGTAATTTAGTCTCAATATAAATACACCTGTTCTGTTAAGGCCTCAGTGGTTTGTTAGAGAAAACTAGTGAACAAACAGCACCATGAAGACCAAGGAACTCACCAGACAGGTCAGGGATAAAGTTGTTATTTATTCAGGTAGCAGGTCACACTACAGGTAGCTACAATGGGTAAATGCAAGTTTAATGAGAAATTACTGGAGAATGAGGAATTATCATGGTGGTTGGACCTGTATATGAGGCAAACTTAAAAATGTTTTACAGTGGGTAGAATAAGTATGATGTCCAGCACAGAAAGTCATTGCAGGTGTAGTGGTCAATCATTCATTGTTGGTATTCAAAAGTCTTAAATTGATCTTGTTAAACTCTGTATACACCTTGAAAAGGAATAGAAATGATGTTGGGTGATTCATCAAAGTAAATTATAATAGGCTTATCTTAAAATAACCCAGGTGCAGACTTGTCTCAGGCTTAGTGAGTGTGTGACATAACAAAATAATAAAATAATTATTTTTAAAGGCTTTATTTATGATAATGTTTATCATACTATACAGTAATGGTAACAATACGATAGCTGTTAAATTCTACAGTTGATATCATTTAATAAACAAAAGCTATATATTAAAATTGTATTTGTTTGTCTGATTAGAATAAACACAATTACAGAATTAAACATTTTAAAATGTCAAACTTAAGTTAGTGTGACAATTTTAAACTATGTCAAACTTGTTCAAAACCAATTTGTCCTTAAAAAGCATTTTTTTATGCTAATTAGTGTGAAGGGGCATAAGTAAAAATAATTTATTGTAAAATATTTTTCCCTAATCACTTTATTCAACACACATTATCAACGAGGATAATATTGTGCAGTATGAGTTGTATTAAACTTATATAAAAGATTTACTAAGATGCCACTGAACATGTTAACATGTTATTATATCTTAACAGTAGAGTGTAGAACACTGTTTTGTTACAGGTGTCTTTTACATTTGAACTTGAAGCATTTTCAAATAGCTCCTTTTGTCTCTAGATTATCCTAAATAAGCAGTTATGTTTAGATGATTAATGAAACAAGATTTTAACTTTCCATTAGAATATTTAGACTCTAACCAGTCAGAATGACTGCTTGACATCATGAGTGTTTCATGTTTTGTGTGCCACATGCAACAGAATTTAAGCTAGCAATTTGTGAGCATGGTTTCTGATGCTGACTCTAACAACCAGCATATGAAGCCAGACAACATCACTCATTTCAAAACTGCTGCTCATGGTGGCACAATGCAGAAGAGGGTGCTCACTGACAGCTATTGCAGATATGAGATTATCGCCATGATTGGGTAGTGTTGCTGTGATTGGCAGTAAAGGGAAGGAAGTAGTGTGCTCTTCCTCCCCATGGACTATTGGTTTCCAGCAGTGGCATCAGTGAAATTTGAGCTTGCCGGCAAAAGGTTTTCTGTCTTGCTCCACTCTGGAGCCACTTTAAAGTGCCAAATCTTTAAAAAGGTCACAGCACAAAGCAAGAAAACTGTTGCATCACAGACAAAAATCATCAGCAAAATATTCATAACGAATATTTAATTTTGTAATTTCTTTATACTTGTCTGATTTGTTTTAATTTAGTACAGTGGATTTGAATCATTGCAGTTTTTGGTTTTTATTTCTTCGTTAACCAATTTCTCTTCTGTTTTCTTTGTAGCTTTTAATAAAATGGTGTCTGTAAATGGACAAGACTTCAATCTTCAGTTAGTCGACACTGCTGGACAGGTAATAAATAATAGCTCTTGCAGTAATAGTATTCCAAGCACGTGCATGTATGTTACTTGTAACTAGTTATGGTTTGTAGGGTTTAAATTTATTTGCGAGTAATTATTATATATTCAGTAGGGATATGGGAATTATGGGAAATATTTTTATGGCAATACAATACAATAAAAAACATTGTGGTGAACTAATAATTGCTTGAGGCTAAAGATGAGTAAAATATGTGAATAAGTTAAATGTCACACTCTGCATCCATCAGCTGTAAAAATAAACTGTGAGCTATAATCCCACTATTAGTATAACCCACAAAATTATGGTTCCCTTTTGTGTCTCTCGATGTCTGTCAAAGGCATAATAAGTTTTATTTAACATGTTTGTGTTAATTTTTGTCTTTGGTAGGATGAATACTCTATTTTCCCCCAGTCTCACTCAATGGACATTCACGGTTATGTTCTCGTGTACTCTGTCACCTCAATGAAAAGGTTGGTGCTTTTGTGTGGAGTTATTCATGTAGTAAATTGTAAAGGGATCTGACTTGTCAGGCATTACTTTTAATATTTGTCTCTTTTATTCCTTATCTGTGCATTCTAAAACATTTGCTCTTGTTGCTAGCTTTGAAGTGGTTCAGGTCCTACACGACAAACTGCTTGACATGGTTGGAAAAATACAGTAAGTGAGTGTTTGCATACGTGTGTAATTAAATAAGAGTTAAACAGCATGTGATTGTGGAAATAATACTCTTTGTTTTTCCAGGGTGCCTACTGTTCTGGTTGGAAATAAAAAAGACCTTCACATGGAAAGGTAAGTATACCAGGTCAAAAGGAACTAAAGTAAAAAAAAATCTGAGGACTCTTTCAAGTCTCTCTCTCTCTTTTTGTTTATCTTTCTCTTTCTTAAGAGTTATTAAACCAGAAGAAGGTAAGAAGTTAGCTGACTCTTGGGGTGCTGCCTTTATGGAATCATCTGCTAAGGAAAACCAGGTAATGCTTAAATTATTTACACATTTATAAAATTTAATGCAAAAATGTCATTCTCATGTGTACAATGTTGGCGCTTACAGACAGCTGTGGAAGTTTTTAAGCGGATAATTTTGGAAATGGAGAAAGCGGATGGAAATGCCCCACCGGAGGAGAAAAAATGTTGTGTAATGTAGGTGATAGTCTGTTTTACAAACACAGCAAGCTGCCTGGCCAACCTGACATCACCAGTCAGTAGGATTCAGTGTGGTGGTGGGACTGCTGTTTTGAACCTTTACTCACAGCAGATGGGATGAATTTATATATGAAATTGAGGAAAGCATGATGAATGGTAAGCTGTCCCCTAAAAAGAAACCTTAATTATGCTACTGTTTATTGTCTATTAAAAAATATTTAAAAGTGCATCTAAATTCAATTTTCAAAGCCTTCAGGGTTTTATTTGTACTTTTATTTGTACCTCTTTTAAATTGTAATTTTGACCATTAATGTTCTGCCCCATAGCACACATCTGATAACCTTTGTGCTATAGGGATAACTGAGACCTGGTCAAATCCTGCTGGATAATGTGCCTTCATAAACAAATGAATCATGACTTTGGACAAACTATCCACGATTTAATTCCGAACCATATGCCTATGCATTTTTGATGTGAGCAGGAATTATATCCCTGCCACAAATATTTTTTTTGAATTAAATTTTTAATTTTATCCACCTTGACATTATTTGTATTAGTTAGTAATGCTGCAGCAACTGTGATTGTACATGTAGGAAATGTTATATATGCTGCAGAAAAGTCTCTAAAAAGGCAAAACTTGCCTTGACAATATACCAAAGCCAATCACTATTAAAATGGCTTTTAACAAATTTAGTTTTTCTGGGTTTTCTGGGTTTTTTTTGTTTTTGTTTGTTTAATTTTTGTTTTGCTTTAATGTTTTATGGGATAATATGTGGTTTAATTCATTGTTTAGTTTTAAATCAAGCATAAATGTTGTTAATGTACAAGGTCTTAAAAAAATCACCTGAACCTAACCTGCTGACATTTGTCATAGTCATAGAACCGGGTGTTTGAGACATTTAAATAAATATTTAGGTATTTAAATCTGTCTATATAGTTATGAACCTATCGTCCATAGACATTTCCTGGTATGTTTCTAACTTGTAAGGTATGTCATATAAAAGTATTTAAGGTGTATAGATATGTTGTAAGTTGTTTCATCTGCAAAATAGTTCAGCACATTGTCATGAATTAACTGTTGAATATCATAAAACAATTCTAAATACTAAAATATTTAAAGTTTTTCAGACCAAACAGAAGTTTTTATAAGGGGCGGTTATTAATATTTTAAGAGAAAGTAGTAAAACTATGAAGTGCCTTGGTTTGTGCTCAAATCCCAGCAGTAAACCTTTTGTCATGTATTACTTACACAGTCCAACATCACTCAATACCCCTCAGAGTATTGGCATCAGTACTTGCATCAGGCTGCAGTTTGGTTATATCTCATCAGGCTAGTAGCTAGGTTTTACATTGATCATGTGGTTTTAGATGCACACACTATGATGAGAAAAATGACCTTAATTTAAAACCATCATCATTTCTGGAATTAGGTGTGATGGACAAAGCTTGGATGAACAGTCATCTTCAGGTTAAAGGGATGAAAGTCACAAGCGCTAATTTGGTTAATTAAATTAAAATGTTTGTACATAAAAGTTCCTTATTTTTGGTGCTTTTTTTTAAAGGTTCTTTAGTTCAGTATCAAAGTTTGTATTTATGGGAAATCCTCTTGTGACATGCCCCTAAACCTCTGAATCTCTGCTGTGGGGGTCATAGCAAATTATTGCTGTAAACAATTTTGTATATACAAATAAAACCTGTACTCCTTTAAATGTTTTCTATTTGGTGCTTTTTCTCTATTGACTGATAAATCCTATGCGGTTTAAAAGGAGATTTTACACACAGTACTTTATTAGAGAATACTACTATTTGATTGCAACACTGCTATTGTTCTTAAAACAGCTTCAGTTACTTGTGCCAATAATTCAAGATTCCTTTGACAATCTGGGTTATGCTGACAATTGCAGCACACATGCTGCTTTTTTAGTTGCATTTCCTGCTGCAAACATGCCACAGAATGTTTTAATGGTAACACCATGTTGCCATGATTGGATGCAACAGATAGAGAATTATTAGACTAGACTATTTATTTTAAGCTATAAAGAGTTCAGATTTGATCCCATGGCCCCATTTTTCAAAATAAGGTGCTTGTCTGCTCCACAGTTATGAGTTACTGTAAAGTTTCTATTAGCTTTAACCATTTATGCTTAAATGTTTATTAATAATCCATACTACAGATGGTGATGTATGGGAACCACTTAAAGAGTCTAAGAAATACACTAACCAGTCCATGTGGCACCAGCAAACGTCATATCTGACAACATATTTTTCCCCATTCCACTGGTGGTTGTGATTATTACCTAAAACTACTGGCCCATATCTGCATGGTTTTATGCAATACACTACAGCCAACTGATTAGATAATTGTATTGTTATGTAGCACAGGAACAAGCTAGCAATCCTGGTTTATAAAAAAATAATCCCCTGCTCTGCAAAAAAAAACGTTTACATGACAGTAGTGGCACAAGTCATCTATTACAGATATGTAGAAATGTGGAAGGTAAAGACATTGTTTCAGTGTGTTACTCAAGGAATTTGGCCAATATTGGATAAACTTGGACATCAGCAAAATGCACTGGACAAAAGGTGGACAACATATCAGTGCCTACATCTTTTACTTGGGGCACAAGAGTGGTGTTAGCAGTACTTTTGCTTGCCTGTCAGTAATAGAAAAGATGTTGTTAAAGAAACCTTGGATGAAGCCTTTACTTATGACCTTGTGTTACTCATGGGCAGGAGGGGCCACGAGCATTTTTGGGCCCTATGAAACAATATGAGGTTTTATCTATCTATCTATAAAGTTTTATCTGTCTGTCTGTCTACACTGCATCTACATCGTACCTTATGTTACTTATGATCATTTTACTTTTTCTAACACATCAAAACTGTATTTTAATAAGTGTTTGTATGTTTGTTTCCCCTTTCTGAAAGGTAAAATACTTTTTTGCTTAGAAAGTGTTAACAATCGTTAGTTATAGTGCACCAATATCATGGCCCCTAGAAAAAAATGCACTTGGTGTCCCGATTCGCAATAAATGTCTCTCTAATATAGTGTATGTGCCGAATACACTGTGCCTCCACTAGATAGCAGTGTTGTGCCATCCAAGGGCAATAAGACCAGCTCCACTACTATGGAAATATGATAATAGTGTATTTCCAATTAAATTTTATCAGCTGCACAAGTTATATGCTTTAAAAGGTGTAAGACTTTCTTTAGGATGATATTTAAGATGGTGGAAACTTAAAGCTTAAATAAGATTTGAAACTTTTTTTTTTAGTCTAAAATATTAACATTGTTATTTCTTGCCACTCAGGTGAAGATTTGCTACAGCAAGAAGAGTTACACTTTTCCCCCGATTATAATTTTGGTAAACTGATGTTAGACCAATCTGAGGACAAACTTTCTTCAAATGGACAAGCACATGATGAGAAAGAACACAGACATCTTGTGGAATGATACAACCTTAATTCCAGCAAAAATTGGGACATTACTTAAATTTGTATCACATAAAATCTAAAAGACTTTTAAATTACATAAGCCAATATTTAATTCACAGTAGATCATAGATAAGATGTTTAAACAGAGAAATTTTACACTTTTATCCACTAAATGAGCTCATTTCAAATTTGATGTCTGCAACACATCTCAAAATAGTTTCTTTTCATTTACACAAATTTAACAGACACGTATTGCTTTCTGTTTTTTATGTATACCTGTGGCTCGATGTTTAACGGTATTTTTATTTTAAAATTCAGTTCTGTTTGTATTTTTATGTATACACATATTACATATTATATATACACAGGCTTGTAGTGTTACCATAGCTCTTTTATGGGGCAGTGGTGGCTTAAATGGTTAAGGTGCTGAGTTGCTGAGCTGAAGACCAGAAACACCTGGGTTCAAGCCCCACCACCGGAAAGCCAACCAACGTTGGGCCCTTGAGCAAGACCCTTAACCCTTCCTGCTCCAGGGGCGCTGCATCATAGCTGACCCTGCGCTCTAACCCCCAAAGTTGGGATATGTGAAAAATGCATTTCGTTGGCTCTGTACACGTACCTTGACAATGAAGTTGAATATTATTATTATTATTATTAAGCGTTTTTAAAATGCTAGCTGTTCTTGACTGTTTTGTGCCGTTGGGTGTTTGGGTCTTGTGAAAACATGGTGTAGGCCAACAATTAGAGATTAGTAACAGCCAAGGCAATTCATGTATGACTGTACTGTGGCCAACTTAGTGAATTTGACTGCTTAGTAACTGGTTAGTAATTTTTGCATAAACCTTTTACAGCTTCAGAGTTTTTTATATTTCTGCAGAAACATGACTTAAAACATTAGATTTTAACTTTTTTAAAAGTACCCAAAGTGAACACAAACAAATAATCCATTACTGGTGTGTTTTCTCTACCTGATATTACCTCCAATAACTGCAGCTCAAAGTTTCTGGTAATTTCTGGTATAAGAAAACAGCTGCATTTTTCTTTCTACAAAATGTTATGTTTTTGTAGACAAATAAGACCAAAATATAACTTACACCTCATCAAAGCATGTTGTGATGATTAGAGTTTGATATGAGTCAGTTCTTTCAATAAAACAGGGCACTTGCAAAAACCTGATTGTTAATCCAATAACTTTAAGAAATGAACTCTTAGTTCACCTTAAATTAACTGCTAATTCCTGAGATTCATAAACGTTTGCCATCGACATGTATTATTGGATGATTTTTCTGAATGACTAAATTACCAAGTATAATATTTTGTTTAATTGGGCTACTTTAGGAATTAAATTAAAATTCTGATGATGCTTTGGTTCAAATTTAGGCAAATATATATATAAGATATATATAGAATAAATATATCTGACAACAGAAACCAATAATGCACCGCCATGTATTGTTAATTTATCTGTATTAAAATATAGAGTGGACTTGATTTTGCCAAGTAGCATTCTTTGTTAATCCTGGATCAAGATTTCAATTAAGCAATTATAACCATCTGATATCATCAACGTGTGCCGATCAAACCTGCCTTAGTTCATTTTGGAATCTTTCCCTCCTTGTAAACCAAAATGTAAGGTTATAAATAATTAGAAAAAACCCCATGAACAAAATCACGTCCACCAGTGATACAGTAAGTAAATACAGAAAATATACATCAAAAGTTAAAACAAAGGAGAACGTAAACATAACGTAAGTACATAAAGAAATGCATACCTTTAACCAGTAATAAAACATTTATTTTGCAGGTTTTAGCTGCTGTTTATCGAAATTGCTTACTACGGTTTAAACAAGAAATATCTGGCAACCATTTTCACTCACACTGCGGAACTCAACACGGGTGGATTACTAGAAACTAGAAAATAAGACGGTTCACAAATACTAGTTTTTTTTTTTATTAATCACACGTTGTCGGTTTTTAACATTCTTATAGCCATTAGCCTAAAGAAAAGTTTTAAGAGTATTTAGTTTGTTTAGGAGCGGGTGTAAAAAGGTTGGACCACCAGTAGTTAGCCAGCTAGCATAAAGTTACATTCAAATGTCGGCCTTTAGATAAAGAACGTGACTTATCAGAAATCATGACTGAAAACAGAGAACAGGTACAGCTAAGGAACAACCCTCGCAGGTAATTAAATAACTTTAATACTAATATCACAAGTATATGTAAATGTATAACATCTAGTGTCTTGTCGCTAGCTAAGAATGATCATAAACATGCTATCTTTAAGTACAAAAGTGTTTGCTAGCCTGCTGCATTAATAATGGTAATATATTTCATTAGGCGCTGATGTGAATATTTATGTACTTAATTGATATTAGTATAAGTTGGTGTCCTTTCGTCATTTTTAGAGGACTAAAAAAACTTCAGCTCGCTGCTTAACGTACTACCGCTTTAACATGCTAATTGTGCAGCTAGATAGCTAGCCAGGAAGATTTTCTAAATGCGAAAATCGTAAAATTATATATAAATATATTAATCACGGATCGTACTATTACTCGCTTAACAGCGCTGCAAAGTTCTTGATTGTGAATGATGGTGTTGATTGACAGTTGTACTGGCTTATATTAATGCGCGCCCTCTTTACCACAGTAACGTCCCCTCCCCACACACACACACACACCCTTAGCCTATATAATAATGATAAAAAATAGTGAAGCTGTTGTATAAGGAAGTTTTTAATCATTTATTGTGAGGATTCTTCACTGCGGTGAAAGCTTGCTTCTCTTTCAGTCTCTCTGACGTCAAATCAGTCATTGGGAATTTCACTAGAGTGACCAATGAACATGGGAGTGCGACACTGGCATCCAGCTACCTCACATGAGCCTGAGCCGATCGGATGCGAGAAAAGCCTGTTCTGTGTGTGTGTGAGAGAGAGAGAGAGAGAGAGAGCCTTCCTCTGGACATTTTTTCTGGGCATGGTGATTTGGTCCTCTCTCCTGTCTCTGGCACTCTGCAGATCTTCTGTCAGCATTGCTGTGGCTCGCCATCCCCGTGTTTCACAACAAGACATTTTCTTAAAAAAGCATGCCACAGGTGCCTTGCATCTTTTTAAAGATGGTGTATAACCCGGTTGTATGCGGTTGTTACCTGATGCTTGCGTATGGTCAAGATTGCAGCTGTTACCTGATGCTGGCGTATAGTAAATTTAGACAATTTATTCCTAGTCTCTAGCTCTGTGTTGTTCTGTTTAGTAGCTCTTTGTTGTTGTTGTTTTGTGTAATTCTGTGTTTTGTGTAGCACCATGGGGTCCTGGAGAAATGTTGTTTCATTTTACCATGTACTGCATTTGCTATATATGGTTGAAATGAAAAAGCTTCTTGAACTTGGTCCAGATTGCGGTTGTTACCTGGCACTGGCGTATGATTAGGATTGCGGTTGTTACCTGGCACTGGCGTATGATTAGGATTGCGGTTGTTACCTGGCACTGCCGTATAATCAGGATTGCGGTTGCACGGTGCCAGTGTATGGCTAGTATTGATTGAGATGGCCACTGTGGGAGGATGTCCATCTTAGAGTTGAGACGAGACTTCACTACATCACGAAGAGTGGAGTTCCAGTGCTCCTGCCCAAATCTGTCTCTTTGCCTGCTGCAGGTTCGCCAGACTAAGGCAATGAAGGACTTGCACAAGGGTGGTCATTGGTCACAACCCTGGAGGAAGGCTGGGTGGGAAATCATATGTTCCCCATTTGTTTTCTTCTGTTGCAGGCCTTTAGGCCAGTGGTACCCCCTAGAAGAGCCATACCATTCTTTTACTCCTCTTTGACACCGGACCTTGCTTCGGCCCGCCACCTAGTCTGTCTTCAATCAGAGGCTCAGTGCCATCCTGAAATAGGGTTCGAGTGTTGTCTACTTCAGCAGACTCTAGTCCTTCATCACCGTTAGGTGACAGGCCTACTGCTCACTAAATTCTTGAAAACCGGTAGTACTCATTTGTTAATCAATGACATGGCGTCTCTGTCCCTTCTACATATGTGACCGAGATATTAATCTAGCCGCACTTGTCAATTTTACTGTGCATTTTGAAAAAATTTTTCTTGTTTATATATATTTATCATTTCTGTTAAGGTAAATAAGCAATGGGCTAAATTTAAATCATTAAAAGTGGAAATTTTAAATTGTTAATTATACCAAATCATATCACTATAGAAAGATTTACTTTATGTTTCCACAAAAGATAAAACAGTTTTACTCTGAAATCTTTAATAATCTTTCTTCAGTCTTCATAACCGTCAATACTTTTGCATCATTAGATGATATTAAATAGACATTTATTGATATAATCAAATCAACTTTGACTCACTTCAAATTTTACTGTGCTGTAGTGCTGTGACATATAAAGACATTTACGACATCTACATTAACCTACTGACTCTATGACCACAATAAAGATAAAGCAATTTTACTGTGGATTTTTAAAATAATTTATTTTCAAATTTACCATATCTGGTATAAAATGAAATTAAAAAGCATTAAAAATAATATTTAACAGCTAGAAATGTCTTGTTGCCCAGTTATATTGAGAGTAGGGCTGTGTAAGTAAGAACATCGATACAGGTAACTATAACAATTTTTTTTTTTTCAAAATAGTGTATGGATATTTAACCTCTCCTATTGATACATTTTTAAATGAAGTTTTAACCCTCCTCCGCTCCTGTTGTCAGTGACATACGGTTATTGTCTTCAGTGTTGGGCACTAGCACTACTAGTTTAACTACATTTCTCAGTAGCAAGGTTGTGGTAACATTGTTGTTTCTGAAATAAAATAGCTTTTCAGTATTGAAGCCCTTTTGTTGATGAAGGTGCAGTAGCGTCCAACTGATATATTTATGATATATTTTTGATGCCTGAACTATAGCGCTTTTGAAAAATATATTTTTTATGCATGTTTTACGGACAGAGAGTCAACATGCTTTGGTAGAAAGTCTGTAAATTAAAATGGACAAGCCAAAAGAAATAATACCAGTCTCTCCATTCAACATAAATGATTTATTTTATTTCGTTTTTAATTTTTGAATTTATGACAAAAAAAACCTATGGAGATAAAAGATCTACCAGTTGCCTGACTCTGGAAAGTCAGATATCTTCAAATCTTTAACCGACACCTGTTTGTGAGTTTCTGTTGTGTATTTTAACCAACAAACATTGACCTCTGAGACATTTGTATGGTGAGGTTGCGCAATTGATTTTGATTGATTTGTAATTTCTATGGTTGAAATGCGCAACACAAAACTTGGGCAGTTGTTTTTTTTATTTATACAGAATGTACTGACGCCAGTAATATGTATATGTTAATCTCTCTCAGGCGACAAACTGATTTCTGTTTTATTCAGTATAATTTTTTTGATTGTGTAAAGCTGCTTTGAGACAATGATCATTGTAAAAAGCGCTATACAAATAAAATTGAATATCAAATTAGCAATGGTGACCAGTTACCAATCACGTGGTAAAATTTTACCTGTTACAGAGTCCTACTAAAGGCACACATTAAAGATCATTTCAAGCTATTTATAAATTATCTGTTTTTATTTTTTACTTATTACATACTTATTTTAGTGACTGGACATACAAAAGGGTCACTTTAACCCCAGGAAACACACAACACTTATGTTGCGCTACATTTTCAACCAGTGTATATTGCCAAGATAGTTTAGGGTTGATAGACAAGATGTAGTAGAAGAAAAATGTAAAGAAATCACAATTTATTTTCCCAGATCACATCACATATATTTGTGTGTGCTCGCATGAGGTCGTGACACAACTTCGTAATTTATGGCCATTAAGAAAAGCAAGACATAATTCATAATTTAAAAAAATATATATTCAAATTAAAAAGAAAATAAATTGAATCTTTGTTTTTATTAGTCTTAGCCACAACGAACCGAAACTGAGCATCCTTAAATTTTTTAATCTGTAAAGTTTGTGATATTTCATGTATAGGCCTGAATATTACTTTTTATTAATGGATCGTTTTATTGTTTTCTTTCAAATGGCCAGTTGAAATAACTGTTTCTAATCCGAACGAATTTTTTTTCTGAAATATTCCGATTTAAACTAACATGTAGATAAATTTAAAGTAAGTAACTCATTTTAACAGCAACATTATGAGGAACAAATGCACTTGTCACATGCTTTAATAGGAAGCGTCTGTAACGGTCACGTCTATAACGCATAATAAATGTTCAGTAAAGAACTGTCATATTTTGGTTTTGTATATAACGTTTCACGTTATTTGTATTAATGTACATTCAGTATGGGTCTAACTGAAGTGTCATTACTTCATATTTACATCGAATTTAAATGTACATGGCAGTGCTGTTATAACAAAATTAGTGAATTTATTCCCCTTACATGCTTCTATCTTTCTGCAAAGTGCTTTTATTTAAAATATGGTTGAATGAATCTTCTGTCTCTGCACAGCTCATATGTAGTGAGTAAACAAAGCAATTTTCCTAAAATTTTTATGAACGCATGTCAATACATTAAAATGCATACCTTAAAGTAGAAATGCCAAGGTTTCTTCATGCCAAGGTTAACATTTGCATGGAATTGCCCATTGTCCATATACTACTTCCCACATAAAAATGTTATGTAAAATTTTAGTTTCCACTTTACAGTAAAGTGTTACAACATTATAAGTACACAATATGTTATCGTGTCAGAGCCTGAAGTTGGTTTGATATAAAAAATAAAATAAAAAAGTAGCTTTGATTTAGTGAGCTACTTTGCTGTAGCTTAGCTTGCTACATACAAGCAGTTTGCCAACACTGACCTGCAAGCATGTGGAAAAATAAACCTCTGTGAAGTTGGCACCCCATGAAAAGAAATAATCACCAAAAATATGCCATACGCTTGTGCCGCAAAAACGAACGTTTGTGCTGGTGTGGTTTTTGAGATATTAAACATTATTTGTGACGTCACTCTCCACCCCATGTTGCTTAAATCGCTCCAAACCAGCGCAGTTTGTTTGTGCTCGATTTGTGCAAGTTTGTGCCGTTAAAACAAACACTGTATCTGTTTTTCCTCCTTAGATATAAGCAAAGTATTTCCGGGAGCTGTGACATCACTCTCCACCCCAGTTCGTCTAAATCGCACAAAACCGGTATCATTCGTTGGTTCTGATTTGTGCCGCTGAAATGAATGTTAAATATATTTCCGCTTCTTAGAAATACAAAAACTACTATTTGGAGCAGTGACGGCACTGTCCACCCCATGCCGCCCAAATCGCTCCAAACCGGTGCCATTCGTTTGTGCTCGATTTGTGCTGGTTTGTGCCATTAAAAGAAACCTTAAAGCTGTGACCACTTTTATTATGAAACGAAACATTTTTTACGAGCCGTGATGTCACTCTTTACCCCATACTGTCCAAATCTCTCCAAACCGGTGTCATTCGTTTGTACCCAATTTGTGCTGGTTTGTGCCGTTAAAATAAACATTGTATCTATTTCCCTTCCTTAGAAATAACCAATAGATTATTCGGGGCAGTGACGTCATGTTGACAGTGACGTTGTAATGAAAATCTAATGTTCGTATTGTTTATTGCACTGTCTGTTTCTGCACTGTCTGCACTAGGTTGCACACATGCACTTTATGTCTATCCTGTTTAGTGTTGTTTTGTGGAATTCTATGTTTTGTGTAACACCAGAAGGTCCTGGAGAAACGTTATTTCATTTCACTGTGTACTGCATCTGCTGTATATGCTATATATACATATATTGAAATGACAATAAAGCTTGAACTTGAACAAACGATCCTGGAATTTGAACTAACTAATGGCATTCTGATAAGCAGTTCAACACCTTAACCACTTGTTATTATATGCCTCATAAGTGTAAACACGACTTCTCTTTTTTAATGAGAGAAGTATAGTACCACAAAGGCTTTGTTTCTAGGCCAAAATCTGATGGAAACAAACCAATTAGAAGAACTGAAGAAAGTGAAAGTGTTTCCAGTTTTGTACTATATGTATTAGAGTTAAAAAATTTTAAATACACAAAACTAGTGCAACAAACGCCATATGTAATATATGTGTTAAAAACTTCAGAATGGTAGGTAGGTAGGTAGATGGAAAGATGGATGGATGGATGGAAGTTGAGGGAAGCGGTGGCTGGACTGATACCAGAAAGACTGGAGTTTGATTCCCACCACCACCAAGCCATCACTGTGGGCCCCTAAGCAAAGCCCTTAACCCCCAATTGCTCAGTTGTGTAAAAAAAAAAAAAAAAAGAGAGATAAATGTAAATAAGGGCGTCTGCTAAATAATGTAAATAGATTGTGAAACTTGTATTAAATAAAATCAATGCACACAGACTAAAGTAGTTTAGGTTATTTGGTTCTTTTAATTGTGATTATTTTGACTCACATTTAACCCACCAATTTACTATCTCAACAAATTAGAATACTAGAATGCTTTAATTACTGCCTCAATTCGGCATGGCATGGAGGTGATCAGTCTAAAGCACTGCTGAGGTGGTATGTAAGCCCAGGTTTCTATGACAGTGGCCTTCAGCTGATCTGCATTTTTTGGTCTCTTGTTTCTCATTTTCCTCTTGAATACCCCATAGATTCTCTATGGGGTTCAGGTCTGGTGAGTTTGCTAGCCAGTCAAGCACATCAACCCCATGGTGCTTTTGGCAGGGTGGGCAGGTGCCAAATCCTGCTGTAAAATGAAATTAGCATCTTTAAAATATAAAGTGCTCTAAAATTTTTTGGTGAACGGGCGCAGTGACTTTGGTTTTCAAAAAACTCAATGGACCGACACCAGCAGATGACATTCCCCAAATTATCACAGACTGGAAACTTAACACTGGACTTCAAGCAACTTGGGCTATGAACTTTTCCAACCTTCCACCAGACTGTAGGACCTTGGGTTACAAATAAAATACAAAACTTGCTCTCATCTGACCTTTGGAACACTGGGCAACAGTCCAGTTCTTTTTCTCCTTAGCCCAGGTAAGATGTCTCTGATGTTGTCTGTGGTTCAGAACTGGCTTAACAAGAGGAATACGACAACTGTAGCCAAATTCTTTGACACGTTTGTGTGTGGTGACTCTTGATTCCTTGACCCCAGCCTCAGTCCATTTCTTGTGAAGTTCACCCAAATTCTTGAATCGATTTTGCTTGACCAGCCTCTCAAGGCTGTAGTTCTCTCGGTTGGTTGTGCATCTTTTTCTTGCACACTTTTTCCTTCCACTCAACTTTCTGTTAACATGCTTGGATACAGCACTCTGTAAACAGCTAGCTTCTTTGGCAATGAATGTGAAGGGTGTCAATGATTGTCTTCTGGACAACTGTCAGATCAGAAGTATTCCCCATGACTCCCCCACATGTAGCCTAGTAAACCAAACTGAGGAACTATTTTAAAGGCTCAGGAAACCTTTGCAGGTCTTTTGAGTTAAGTAGCTGATGCCACCATATTCTAATTTGTTGAGATAGTGAATTGGTGGGTTAAAAATCATCACAATTAAAAGAACCAAAGACTTAAACTACTTCGGTCTATGTGCACTGAATTAATTTAATGCATGACTTTCACAATTCGAGTTGAATTACTAAAATAAATGAACTTTTCCATGACATTGTAATTTATTGAGATGCACCTTTTCTTTCTTTCTTTCTTTCTTTCTTTCTTTCTTCCATCATCCATCCATCCATCCTTCCCCAAGGTAAATTTACAACTTCCAGCATTATCCACAGGCAAATGTAATGTAAAAAATCAACAAAGAAAATACAAATACTGACTCTACTATAAAAAAATATATAAAGGTATTGTGCATAAAAACTGAGTGTTATGAAGAGTATTTGTAATGTAATAGTCTATGTAAATGCTAAGTTTTTGGCTACTTAGGATTCATGTTCATAAAGTACAGTGTGTAGTCTAATTTAAAACAGTGAGGAAAACAGCACTGACTTCTTCCTCTGAGTGGAGTTAAAGAGCCTCATGGCATGGGGGCAGAACAACTTCCTCAGTCTGTCAGTGGAACAGGGCACTGACAGTAACCTGTCACTGAAGCTGCTCCTTTACTTGGAGATGATGATGTGCATTGGATGTAGTGGATTGTCCATGATTGACAGGAGTCTGTTTAGCGCTGCCACTGATGTCAGGCTGTTCAGCTCTGAGCCCACAGTAAACAAATAAAACACATTGTGATAAAAATAGGTGTCTCTTAAGCCTTTTCATATCCTAGTACCAGAAGCTTCTTGTTACATATTTGAATAATGGACGAACCAGAAGTCGAAAAGTAATTATAATGTGGTTATAATGCAGAAGTGTTTATGCAGACAGCCCACTTCATTTAAAGCAGGAATTTTTAAAAAATGTTATAACATGTAATAAGTAGATTAGTAGATTCGTTTGAGTCAATTGTTTGGATTCGTTGCTTGACTGCATTGTGCCTCATATTATGAAAAAGCTAAAAACTTTAAAAACTATTAAAACAGTAAAACCAATTAAATTACAAAACAAAGATTTATTAATTGATTTAAAATGACAAAAACAGTTAAATATAAAATTATTGTAGTCTGTTCGGTTGTAGCACATATATTTAAAATATAGCTATTTATTCCGCACATCTGCTCTCTACTGTAAGCTGGTTCCAACTGCGGGCTGCATAATAGCTAAAAGCAGATTCCCCTTGTTTATAGTAAACTCTTTGGTATGTCTAACTGACTTGAGCCTAATGATTTGACTGATGACCTAATCCTTTGGAGAACCATCCCAGAAAGCCAGACCCAGTTTTCCAGGCTCTTTAGAAGTGTCATGTTCGACAGTGTCAAATGCGGCACTGAGATCTACAAGTACCAACCCAGATATTTTGCCAGTATCAGAGTGGTGCAGAATATGGCATAAATAAGGCAATGTTTTATATTTTTTAAATTATTTTATTTGCTTAACCAAATTTAGGAATAGAGGAACTTGTTTGTTTGTCAGACTATACATTTGGTAACTTATTTATGTATACTGACACTCCAAGGTAGTTTTGAAAGTTATTTACAAAAAAGGATTTTTGAATTTTTTTCTTAAGGATTTTTGTTTATTTTGCCTACAAGATTAAATAGTTGTAAAGTGATAGTGTTTATTGCCTGTATTTTGTGAATATGTGCGAATTAATTGCCCAGAAGGGGCTCACACCCCTTCAGTTAAGGTGATAGACCAGGGGTTCGGCAACCTTTAATACTCAAAGAGCCATTTGAGGCAGTTTCCTACAGAAAATAAAACGTTGGGAGCCACAAAGACTGGACTCTGCATATATAGTTTTTTACCTTTATGCTATATATAAAAAACTATTGTGTTTTGTATTTAAAATTGTATTTAAATTAACGTTTTCCGCTCCTGTGTGCAGTCATGTTTTTTTATTGCGCGCACCGGAGCTTGCAGTCGTCCGTCAACCTGAATATAAAAAGAAACTATTTCACTGACCAATGTAAAATATTTATTTGCAAAATAATAGCTAATTAAAATATTTATTTTAGATGGTTAATGTTTTTTACTCCACATCAGGTCTATAAGACGTTACCTTCATTTCACACAGGATTGTAAACTGTCGTCTGTGAGGTGTGAGCTGTTGTGTTCTGTAAAATTTTTAGCTTATGCACATGAGAGCTAGGTGGCAGGACGACACCATGACGGGAACAGGTGGGAGGACAAAAAAGAGGGTTTTGCTTGAGAAGGATTAGAGTTGTCCGGTATATTAGCTGCCTGTTGTTTAAACCCGAGTTTGGGTCTCTTTTCTATTTAGTTGCAACATCACATGAGCGATGATGATTTTCTATAGTTTATATTGGTAAAGACCTGCTTACATATCGACAGAACTTGAAATGTTTACTGTTTCATGTTCATTTAAGTGTAAGATAGCATTCCATGTTCTGTGTGTTGCATGGGGGGGCATATTTTAAGCAACAAATACGTAAACACATTTTATTTTAATAATACAAGATTAATGTAGTGTTTCGATCAGAAATATTTATAAAGCAAACTAAAATAAAATATAATTTAAATACTCATTATTTATTCTCATTACTTTTTACCAAAGTCATAAGGAAGTCGCAGCTGAGGGATGAAAGAGACACATGCGGCTCCGGCACCACGGGTTGCCGACCCCTGTGATAGACCATAATACTCTTCACACAGAAACCCAGCAGTGTCCTGACTTTGATTTGTCCCCAGTTTACTAGTAATTAATATTGTTACACTTGTCTACTGCCTTTATCACCTTAACTGTGAAGTACAAAAAAGCCAAAGTTGACTATGACATTATGTGTCTTTTAATGTGTTGAATTTTTGAATGTTTTTTAGGCAGCTGAAGAAGCTTAGTGAGGACAGTCTCACCAAGCAACCTGAAGAAGTGTTTGATATTTTGGAGAAACTTGGGGAGGGGTGAGTGAAAAGCAGTGAAAATTTACTCGTAACTTATGATGAAAAAATACTTTTCTGTAGAAAGTGTTTAAATACAATTGAGGAAATAAAATAATTATACATAAAAATCAAATATTCTAATGTCTATACTTGGAACAATTTATTAATATAAAGATTAATGAAATTTATTTTAAATCAGCTATGAAAATATTTAAATCATTGTTTCACAAATAGTGTTCAATAAATTATGGAAACCTATTTTTCTAATGTGCAGACACGATAAAACAATTTTGCTGTGATTAAGTCATCATTGTATCCCCATTTTTTTCACTGTCTGGGACAAAAGACAGTTGTTATTATTGTGATTTATATACTTTTTGTAGATCATATGGCAGCGTATTCAAGGCACATTATAAAGAGACTGGAGAGATTGTGGCAATTAAACAGGTTCCTGTGGAGTCAGACCTGCAAGAAATCATTAAAGAGATCTCCATTATGCAACAATGCAACAGGTTTGCTCAAAAAGACACATAATTGTCCACTAATGACAAAGTGCAGCTCTTTGATTCATGCATTGTGGTGTAAGATTATGATTAAAAATATATTAGTCTACCATATAGTTTTTGTTTAGTTTGTCTTTTCTATGTTTTTTTATATATTTTATTATATATATATATATATATATATATATATATATATATATATATATATATATATATATATATATATATATATATATATATATGTATATATATATATATATATATATAGTATATATATATATATATATATATATATATATATATATATATATATATATATATATATATATATATATATATATATATATATATATAAGTAAGTATTCTTAACTGAATTGTCTATTTGTATGTACGTGTTTATTTCCAGAGAATTGCAAACTGGTAGTGTATTTGTGTAGAAACAAATCAAAAATGGGTAAAATGAAATTTAGGGGAGCTTTGAAAGACTTTGTACAACAGCGGAAAGTGAAATAACCGGTGTATATGCTTTAGCTGACAACGACATCATCATACATATGCCTTGATTAGCCGGGAAAGTTCGTGGGACCCAGTTAGGGATGGACAATAATTCAATATCAATATATATCACGATAAAACTTTTTTCAATAACAGTGATACGGTAGTGTAACTCCGCCCTCTCATTTGCCCTGCCTACTCTTCCGACCTCTATTCAAAATAGCCGCTAAGTAAGCTCTGCTCAGATTGTGCTGCGCATAGACCAACTTGTTGCACAAAAAAGCCGTATCTCGAATCTCTCACATTCTCGGGTCTTGCACACAGCCGTGAGCTGAAGATACAGACACAAGATCGTAGCGCGCCGAGGGCGTAAAGACGTGAATCGATAATAAAGGTAATCTTATTAATGCCGGCTTTGTCACTACTTAACTTTGATTTCAAGGAAAAATCCCACAAATGTGTGTTTTACTAAGCCAAAACACATGCATGCAGTGCTTTATAGGTAAAATGACGCCAAAAAGATTTGCATGCGCATGGTATTTGTAAAAGTGTCTGCAAGCGTAAAAGAAATTCGCATGTGCAAAATAAATTTGGTAAAGGTGTAAATCAAGTTAAGCTTAAGCTTAAGAAAACAGTTTTTGTAAGTGTAAGTCATGTGTTAAAAAATTGCAACTTCATATAAATTTTAAATAAATATAATCTGTATTCTTCTGACCTACAATTTTTCTGTGCTTACACTTTTGGCAACTTTTTTGTGCTGAAATTCCAAAAGCCTTGCAGTGGTGTTAAAAACTGCAAAACATATTCACGCTAAAGAATATGGCTGTGTGTGTAAATCAACGCTGGTGTAAAGCGTGAGTGGGAAGGTGGGACTTATCAAATTAGGTTCTTTTATCTGATTAGCTCAATAACGCGCCAGGAATACATAGTTTCATTTCGGCTCAGCATCACCTACGCAGGAGCAGGAATTACCAATAATGCACTGCACAAACAGCCACATATAGAGACTTAATATAGATACACTATTATTTAATCATGTTTTATGGGTTATCAATTACCACTGGTTTAACTGTAGTAAAACCATAAGGGCTGGTATAGCATTTTTTTTTAGAAATGTAGATCATATATATCTGCTTACACCACTGAACTGACGACTCATTCAGTATTTTAATTTAAACTTAATACCACGTTAGGTCTCAGACATAGCAGCCCTAATGGTTTTACAGTTAAGCCAGTGGTAATATATTTGTTTAACTATATATATATATATATGTATATTTGTGTATGTCTATATTTTACGCTTGCAATGTCACGTACACCTTCACAAATAGTAACCTTTTTGGTGTTATTTTACCTTTATAAAATGCCAGTCTCTGATACTATTTGTATAAATGACTATTTGTATAAATGACTATTTGTATAAATGACATGCTTGCCAAATTGGCCTGTTTTATGGGAATGGTAGATTCGGCTCTACTTCAGTGCCACTGATTAATGGAGTCCAAATAAATAAGCTAAATACAAATAAAAGGTAAACATTAATTTATATTTCTTTGTTTTTATTTCAAAAATATTTTAGATGTTTGTAAGTACACACCTCCATTGGCAGTTTTTCTAAGACTTTTTAAATGATTGATTTTATCAATATTGGAATTATATCCTATTGACCGAAATTAAGAAATATATCGTGATATAAAATTCGTCCAGCCCTAGACCCAGAATTTATGTTTCCAAGTCTAGACACCTATTTTTATGCGCATTTTGAAATATTGCATTTAAAAACGCTGGATGGAAATGGCAAGATACGCAAAAATTCTGAAAATGCGCATAAAACTTTTTATCTGATAAGAAAAATATGCATATGAAAACACATTGAAACACAATGGAAACACATTTACAAAATACATTCCAGTATGCGCATAAACATTTTTATTAAACGTAATATATAAGAAAAAAGTGACGATCATGTTAGAAAACATCAACTGAATGTGCAAATTAATAATTTTTTTTCTCTTTCACTTGTTAGATAAAAACAGTGCGTTTTTTGCAAATGTTTTAAGCGATATTTTGCGCGCAAGTTTATTTTGCATCTTTGGATAGAAACACGGTAAAGTGAGGCATGAGAGGTGGAAAAAAACAGGAGCAGATTAGTCACAAAAATGCATAATAATAATAATAATAATAATAATAATTGCTAAGTAGCATTGTGTTGTCCATGCATGTTTGTGACTTTGTAAGGAAAAAGCGCCAGGAATGTGAATTCAGACTAATGCTGTAGGGGGCGCCAGGAACATTTACACTAGGATTCAGACTGCAGTGAAAATGCCCAGTGTGAAAAACATTAGATTTATTTTCTATTTAAGCAATTTGTTGAGATTTATTACCTTTATTGAATATTATTTTTTTCAGGTTTGTTCATTAATTTATTGTTGTCTTTTGCCCCAGTCCGCATGTGGTAAGATATTATGGCAGTTACTTTAAGAATAGTGATCTGTGGATTGTAATGGAATACTGTGGGGCTGGTTCTGTGTCTGACATTATCAGACTACGCAACAAAACAGTGAGTAAAATCTCTTTTTCAAATGTAGTTTTTAAAATTGCTAAAAAAAAGCAATAGTAACAGGCAGCATATTTTCTTTCATAAATTTGAGGCATATAAAAGATGATAATAGTGACTCTTTTTAATAAAATTAATTCCACTAAATAGATCATCATAGGTCAATTTATGCCATTTTATTTAATCTGGTAAAATCAGTGTCGTAAATCATTGTCTAGAATATCTAACATTTTTTTGTGTTTTTGTGTGTAACAGTTAACAGAAGATGAAATAGCTGCCATTGTGCAATCTACTCTTAAGGGACTGGAATACCTGCATTTTATGAGGAAGATCCACAGAGACATTAAAGCAGGAAACATCCTGCTGAATTCTGACGGACAGGCCAAACTTGCAGACTTTGGTGTTGCAGGACAGTTGACTGTAAGTGCAGTATGTGCAGCACTTCGATGCACTGTACATTAAGAAACAGATTCTGTTTGTGAAGAACATATAAATGTTTACCTTTTGTATTTCACCCTTTTTAGGACACGATGGCGAAACGCAACACAGTGATTGGAACGCCATTTTGGATGGCTCCAGAGGTCATTCAGGAAATTGGCTATAATTGTGTAGCAGATATCTGGTCTCTGGGCATCACCGCCATAGAGATGGGCGAAGGGAAGCCACCATATGCAGACATACACCCTATGAGGGTAAAAATAAAAGATTGATTGATTTATGTTTAAAATCTAAATTAAAAAAGAACCCTGGTTGTAGAACTGTGCATATGTGCAATTTTTTGGGCTATAAAATATACATAACTAACATTGTAGTCTTAGACCATCTTATACTTTTTATTATACTATACTAATTTTTTCCATTTCTAATTGCTGTTGTATCTGTGGGTTATTGTTAAAACAGGCAATATTTATGATTCCAACAAATCCCCCACCAACATTACGGAACCCTGACCAGTGGTCGGAAACTTTTAAGGATTTTGTGTCACAGTGCCTGGTGAAGAACCCTGAAAACAGAGCAACAGCCACACAGCTATTACAGGTTAGTTTTATTCCTGTCTCTAAGTGTGCCTGTCTAAGGCACACTTAGAATGATTTTACTGTTAATATGATATTTTGGGGTGGGGAATCTTGTTGACTGCACCACATCTTGTAATTGAAATATGGCTTTTCTTGAGCAATGTTATTTCTGTTCTTCCTCCACTATAGTCCTTAATTATTAAGCACTTAGAAAATGGTTGTCTGGTGCAACATTTTTTGACTCTCAGGCACTGTATTTGTGGCTCCTTTAGAATGTGTTCTAGCGTCACTGTGACTGTCATCGCCAGTTTCTTTGATGCTTTTGTCCTGGGTATTTTAAAAGGGCCTGTAAGGTTCTTGTTTCTTGTTTTATGTTTATATTTTAAACTAGCATTATAATCTATGCAAAAAGGTAAGTCAAATTTAGTTTATGTTTATTGTCAAGTTTAGTTTGACACAATTCTAAATAAACAGCACCTTTGGCTTTAAAACTACTACTTACTTAAATAGACTTCGTTACAGGGCTAAGATCTAAAAGTCTTAGAATTGCAGTGATTCTTTTAATTACTTCTTAGCTTTTTAATCTTTCAGATTAAAGGTATTTGTACACTGAAGTCAGAAATTTTCGTATGCAGTTTTTCTATTTGTTATCCTATACACTTTTAATAGTTTAGAAGTTTATTCCAGGATGTCAGCGGTTTAGTTTGATACTTAGATAGCGATACTGGAGCCACTATTAAAACTGAATACAACTACGGAAAGTGGCCGCATGTCTAAGGTATAGACACACACACACCAAACTGCGGTATTGGAAAGGTGATCGCCTAGCAAAGAAACCATCATACAGTAGGCTACAGCAGTGGTTTGCCATTTCGGCTTTTGCTTGTTCAGCAGTTCTAAATTGTTAAAACCTCACCAAAATGTTGCTGCGAATGTGAAAACACAAAAAATCTAACCCAATTCAAATTATTGTTATGACTGACAAAAGTTTTGGATGATTGACTCCAAGTGAGGTTGTATTTTTTTAATGTGCAAAAATTTTGAATGATTTCTTTACTTAGGAAAATGGGAGTCTATTAAACACAAAACACACATCCAATTGACAGGGAGAGTGGGTATTTTATTTGTAAATATTATTTAATACATTTTTGGTGGTTGAATTTGAGGGGGGGGTAGGTGAATGGCTTAGACATCAGAAAGTAATAGGAGTAATAGGAGCATTATAGCATTATAGTTATATCCCCAAAATGCCATACTGCCAGCGTTGGGCACGGTCCCCAACTTTTAATGCTCACTTGTACAAATTAGATGCATATACGTTGTTCAGAATGTGACCATAAATGTAAATGTATATGAATTGTCACCCATGTAAGAATGAGCTAATTAACTACAATTTTTTTTACAAGTTGTTATCCTTGCCTGTTTTTTCTTGTTTATGTTTAGTATACATATTTATATACAATATATGTTTGTTTATTTTATTTTTTTTGTCTTCAGCACCCCTTTATAAAGAGTGCTAAGCCCAATAGTGTCCTGAGGGCATTAATTACTGAGGCTATGGAGCTCAAACTGAAGAAACAGGAGACCGAACAGAGAGAACAGGACACAGAGGATGAAGAAAATTCGGTACTTTAACAGCAGTTATTTTATTGAATGCAAATGCAATTTGTAAAAAAAAAACCTAGCATGGTGTATTTTTGTATGATTTTATATGGTTTTTGTATACTGTATACTTTAACAATAATGTATCATTTATTTTAATATTTTGTTTGCATTGGGTTAATCAGGATGAAGATGAAGTTGATCAAGGTACAATGGTGAGGGCCAGCGCGTCAGATCTTGGAACTGTTCGTGCAGCCGGCTCACTCGGAAGTTCATTGGGAACCATGATTGAGCACAGTGACAGCACCTTGGAGACTCAGCTTGGCACCATGGTAATAAACTCCGAGGACGAAGAGGAGGATGCAGGTACCATGAAACGTGAGTGGACAATATTCCCTCATATTCCACTGCTGTAAATATGCAAAACACGGGCTTGCCTTTAATTTTGTGGTGTATGTATAAGGAATTTCCTGCTTTAGAGTAGTCTTTAGTTTCTACATGGCTGTGCAGCTTTATAGATCTGAGAGATTGAAAGCAACATCCACTAGAGGTCAAGTCTAGACCAAAACATCCAAGGCCAGAAAGATTTTTGTATCGACCAGTACAATGTTTATCAATTCATGCTGACTATTTTGGGACACATTTGCACAGCAGCGTGAAGATTAATCTATTTGGTGGAGGAGGCACTGCACAACACAAGTAGTCTATGTCCTTTGCAATTGCATTTGACTATTTTTCAAATTAGATAATTTTTAATACTTATCATTGTCATTTAGTGGTATCCTCTGTGCTGCCTGCAATTTAATCCCTTTGGGTCATCTCAAGCCCTTTTGGCTTGCTTTTTTCCCTGCTCTCAATACAGACACCTCACCATCTGCAAAATGATCCCAATCAATCAGCCAAGGGAAGTAAACCTCCAGTCCTTCTCTTCTTCTAATGGAAAAATATTGAATTAGTATAGATCTGTACCAAGAGCATTACCTCTCACATAAAAGAATGCATAATCGGCATCAGCCTTTTATAACCGAAAATAACACATTCAGATCTAATTCGGGTGGTATCTACAGCAGATTACTTTTCTTCAAGCAATTTATCTTAGTCTTCTAGGTTGCATTAGAAATATAACAAGTGTTTTTGTACTCTGATCAATAGCGGAGAAAGATGTCAGGTAACATTTGTATTGTGCAAGCAGTTGTATTTTACATCTATATATTGGATTTAAATCTGCAGAACTTGGGCTGGGTTCATGAAATAAAAGATTTAATGATTTATAATTTATTTCAATGATTAATAATATAATTTAAAAATAATTTTATTTATTCTGTTATGAATTTATTTATTTAAATATTTAGTAAAAATGCTAAAAATATTATCCAGGCTAATAGCAGCAGCAGTAGTAGTATTATTTTGTATATATTAAAGTATCACCATGTCATGGTCAAAGTGGTAATGTCTTTTCCCAGGTACTTTTCTAATTTTATTGAACTACACTTAAGTTAATATTGAGTGTGATTGACGTTTGTGACTTATAGTTACCAACCTTCAACCAGAAAAGCCTTTTTTTCAGACAATTGTCAGCTATTGAAAGTCTACACAGCTATGTTAAATGATATGTTCGTCAAGCCAGGCTAAATCATGTTTAATTCTTTTTTTACCCTCAATTAATTTACTGAATATAAAAGTGTAAACAATCAAACATTTGGACATTGTGTACAATGTAAGTGAATTTAAAGGTTCGAAAAAGCTTTAACATTTATCTTGGTTAATTATATTTAAATAACAAAAAACCTCCATTTTATCACAGGTATGTAATTAACTATTATATCCTTAAATTTGTTATATATACACGTTTTTTTGCATTAGGGCATGCCTACAGACATATTTAGCTGTTAAAAAATATAAGACTTTTTTAAGTAAAATATATATATATATACTTTTTTAAACTAAAATATAAGTTTTTTAAGAAAAACATTCTTCGTTACTTATTCATAGTTTTTGGCTTATTGTTATTGAAGACAAACATCATAAAATTCTTTACATAACCTGTGATGTACATTTCTTTTCTATTGTATCATTTTGTTGGCAAAGTTTTTGAGGTCTTCAAGTGTAAAGTGTACTGTTTGGGGAAAGTAATTGCATGACATGTTTTCTTCTGCTTTTGTAAAGCATATTATGCTTATCGCTTTGCATAGCCTTTTTGAGAAATTGGAGCATGTCGGAAACGCAGTCAGGTGTAGTCATTCTAGCAGCAGTTAATCCCCACTCTGCCGGCACCTAAATTTTGGGCATGCAGAGATTTTGATGTGGTAACCTTGTCAGCTTGGTAAACAGGCTTCAATTACTATTCAATAGCTTTCCACAATGTTTAAAAAAGCATTCGATCAATTACATATATAACCAGCAAAATTATTCAGTTATTGATAATTAAATAATCATCTCTTTGCCTAATACAAAAATGAGGTATATAAAGTGGTTAAAGGGGCCTCGTTATAGAGTCGAATTGCCATATAATGTATTTATATGCTGTATATAAATGGCCCTGGTCCTGTACTATATTCTTGGCCCTGGTCAAGCACATTTTACTGTAGATAGAGAGCTCAGTGTGGATTGTACAGTCAGTTTATCGCACCATCCTCTGATAAGCTTCTCTGTCTTGTTGGGTGCCTTTCCCGTAACCAGGCTGTAAGTGCAAAAGGTCCTTAGCACCTGAGAGGTGGTAATGATGTTTTTGGGCCTCCTTAACATCACTGGGACATCATTCCCTCTGCTGCTTTCAGATAAAGGTGTGCAACAAAGGTGTGTACGGCGGTTTGGACAGCATTCAAATTGAAGTGGGTCCAAAGTGTCAGGTAGTAAAGAAGTTACCGTTACAGTAACCTCAAAATAAATTAAAAATCTTAAGACACAGTTGAATGTGTTTGAAGATGCATATGTTGTTGTTTTTTTTATATTTTCTTTAATATTATGCAGCCCTGTTTGACATAATACATCAAATTACACATAAGAGTTATAATTAAGGACCATTGGAGAATATGATTCAACAGTAACGATTCCATATTTCCCCAAAAATCTTTTTGTTAAGAAATTATGTACCATTCATTATCATTGAGTCATATTATTTCTATTTTGTGTTATCCCTGATATCCAATATTCGGTATTAAAGAATTCATAGTTACTAAACTAATAGTTACTTCACTGCACATGAAAAGTCACCTTCGGGCTGCTTATGCATATTCTGTATGCCGTATAGAAGAGCAGAGGTAAGACAATAAGGTAATAACTGAATAATTAAACAGCATAAATAAATAATGATGTAGGGATCTTGTTTTGCTCTTTGGCGTTCTCTTGCATCTTTACAAATAAAAAAAAATAGAAATGATAAAGGAAAAACTCCCTTTTTTTGTTACATTATATCTGTATCTCAGATTAAAATGCTATTCCTGTTTTCTTGCTGTCTTTTTAAAAATCTAGATCACCAAGAATCAGTGCAGACAGCTAATGCAGCTAAGCCATCATTCCTACAGTATTTTGAACAGAAAGAAAAGGAGGAGGACAACAAAAACAGTGACAATGACAGTCACAAATTGCCTACAGAAGGGGACATGGAGGTGGTGGTAAGTACCATTCATTGAGTAGTTAACTTTATCTGCAAGACAAAAACTGTAACAGTCATTTAGTTAAAATTTAGTCGAGAAAGAATTTGTCCATATTGTTTTGTGCCCTCAGCTCAGATGATGTGTCTTCTATGTACAATATATATGCATTTTACTTGCTTAAGTCCCAAATGGTATTAAAAAATGAAAAAAAATAACATTCTGTTTACTAAAAGTACAAAAAAGGTACAAGGATTGGTTGCTAATGTTGTTTGACAAAACTATGCAAACATATTTATACCAACTGTTCATGCAGATGCACCCTCATTTTAAATTCCATAAGTTTAGATGATTTGCTCAGATCCTATTTATCTGATAATCATTACTGTCTATATATATATATATATATATATATATATATATATGTGCTGAAAAACAAACTCCAATCTTTTAATTACCAGTTCAACACCTTAACCACTGCGCTATCATTTCCACTACCGGATGTTCAGAAATATAAAGCTTCAGGGATTAGTGTTCATACTATCAAAAGACTTTATTTAGGTAATATGCAATGCTACAATTAAGTTAATATTTGTGGGCTACCTAGAGTGAACCAACAAACAGACTGATACAGAATGTTTGTTTGATTATAAATCAGTGGCTTATTTTTGATAACTGACTCCTAATTTCTTGAAGAAAATTAGAAGGCCTTTACCGGCGCTATGTTTCCGTATGGACTATGATATCTGTTGTTTGTTTCTTGGACCAGATGGCAGAGTTTTAAGTAGTCTTTTGACTTTGACTTCTTTTTTAACTAAACTTCCTCTGTCCTCTGGTGTCCTTTTAGTCCTTTCAGTACCACAATCTTTAGGAGTAGAGATGGTCTGCTATTTTTATAATATTGATTGTGCAATATTTAGTTGCAGAATGCCCGTAAAGGGCACTAGAGAAGTCATCTGGGAGTCATCAAAGGGAATGCTGACGTGTCGGAAATTTTTTTTTTTTTTCTTTTTAATACTCTCTCTCTCTCTCTCTCTCTCTCTCTCTCTCTCTCTCTCTCTCTCTTTCTCTCTCTTAAATATAAACTCTGGTCCACCATATTCAGTAATCAAAGATCTTGTAAAAAGATTATTAGTGAATGTTTTATGGCCTTATGTTGATTATTTAAAAAAAGTGCATTTTTCAGTTATTATGCATAAACACAATTTTCTTAAAAACAAAAGCACGTATGCATGTTGTT
This sequence comes from Bagarius yarrelli, assembly GCA_005784505.1. Lineage (NCBI taxonomy): Eukaryota > Metazoa > Chordata > Actinopteri > Siluriformes > Sisoridae > Bagarius > Bagarius yarrelli. The sequence continues at coordinate 358,901 of VCAZ01000155.1, forward strand.
GATTGTTATTGTAGCATAGTTTTACCATGCTCACACAATTAAACATGTTTTCAAGGGATTAAACAATTAGAAATATTAGAGCATGACAACTTTTCCAGGGCCCAAAACCTCTCTTCTGAGACAGGGAGGATGTTTTATATTCCCTGTTTTGTATTATGTATATGTGATCACATTCTTTAAAAAACGCATATATCTGTTGTATATGGGCATGCATGATACGTTAGTAAGTTCTATTATTGTCATATTTATAATTTTTGCAGTATCTATATTCTATTATTATCAAAGCTCTTGCACAGATAATTTTGTATTTAGTTCAATTTAAGCTAAAAAGCAACCTAAAGCAGCTGAATTGCACATTCTCAGTGTAAGAAACATTTGTCTGTCAATGAATGTACAGTATAAGGCTGTATTTACATTGCACGCATCAGGCGACCCAATTCCGATTTTTCTCTCCAATGTGGCACAGATCGGATATGACTTATAACAATCTAGGCAGGAAAAAAAGCTGCATGGATTCTGATATATTTAAATCGGATTCAGGCCTCATTTGTATGTAGTAATAAATGGGATATAAATCGGGTACATGCATTAGCGTCTGCAGTGTATTAGTCTGGAAAGGGTTACAAAGCCATTTCTCCAGTGAAACATGGTGAGAGCCACTCAGTTAAGGGCAGGTGTTTATTATTCAACAGTACAAAAGAGACTGGGGGAAAATGGCAAATATGGGAGAGTTCAAAGCTGAAAGCCACTGCTGTCCAAAAATAACTCAAGGATCATCTCTTATTTGCAAAAAACACCCTGACTATCTTCAAGACTTTTGGGCAGAAATTCTGTCGCCTAAAGTTAATAGTTTTGGAAAGTGTTCAACCTGTTGCATCTTGCATAAAACTAACAAAGCATTTATTTAAAAGAATCATCATACCAGTGGTGGTAAAATCTTGTGTTGGTAGCGTGACGGTCTGGGGCTGCTTTGCAGAGTTAGGACCTAGACGCTTGCCATAATTATAACCATAAATTCTTCACTATAATATTGAAGGAGACTGTCTGCTCTGGACTTTATCAGTTTTTGGCCTCCGGTGCATTTGGGTTATACAGCGGGATAATGACAATAACTTTTTACATAGGGCAGGTTTGAACAGTTTTTTTTCCCTCGTAACCATTAAATAATACTTTTATAAAACTGTTTTGAGCAATTCCAGTGTTAATGACATATATGCACTAAAATTCAAACATAAATTCTTAAAGAATGTGTATGTTAACAATACATTAAAATAAATTTTTCTAAAGTTCTAACCATAGAGTTCAGGCATCAAAAAAATCAGTCTATACACGTGTTTTATATTTTAATTGGAAGAAAAAGCATGCATGAGCCTCTTGGGTACTTAAACCCACACACATTGACCTTTGAGACATCTGCATGGTCAGGTTCATTAATTAATAAAACTGAAGTTACCCTATTATACACGTAGCTATTATGAATGCGCAATACCGGAAACCAGATCCTGTGATGTGCCGCGGCATCAATACATCACCAGTAGGGGGCAGTTAATTCTCATTTTTACAGTGCATTTACTTAAACCATTAATATTCAGCGGATGTGGCGCATATTAACATCAAGTGACAAATTTCATAAAGGTGTGAAAATATATAGCTAGTGTTAAAGGACAGAAGTAAGACAAAGCAGAAGTCTCCTTCAGATTATTTGTTAATTTTTATTATTTATAATAAAATATAATCAAGGCTGCTATAAATATATACATATACCGTCACCAGGATTGAGTAGATTGAGGCTAGCAAGGTTATTTAAATGAGCAGCTACATCAGACCCTGATAAATTGCTATTTTTAAATGTCTCTTTTCTAGGTTTTTAGAGCGCATTTTAAGTTATTTAATCTGTAATATTTAAGTGAAATGTAGTTTGCGTGTAAAGCACAGGGCTGAGAGGAACCCGTGTTGCAGTAAATGGCATTTATTAAACAAAGCAGATAAATCAAAAAATGTAGTGAAAAGGCAGGCAAAAGTCGATAGTCACAGAAAATAGTCAATAACCAGGCAGAAAAATCCAAATCACAGAGGCAAGAGACAAAACTGATAACCGTAATACATAACAATGAAACAAAAAGCTTAGAATGATGCTGAGCAAACAATACTTTGCGATAGCGTGCGTGTGTGTTGCTAGCTTAGGTAGTAGCCAACCGGAAGAAGCGTCGGAAGTGTGTATTAGCTCCGCCCTCTGGTGGTGGGCGGGTGGATTTGTTACATTGCGTAAAAATATTCCTATTAATGAATAGTTTTATGTTTTCTCTGGCCATTAAATTGCTTATATCAATTTGTTTCTTTTAATCAATTAATCTTTTCATGATTATATTTTTACTTATCATTATATTTTGTTTGTTTCCAGTTTTCCAAAATGTTACTAGAATAATATGGTTTCTGAAATGTTCTGATATTCACTAACAGAGATGAACATAATGTGAGTCAGTAATTTTAACAGCAACATTATTGTGAACAAATGCGCTGGTCTTGTCCATAACACATAAGTAAGATTGTTTACAGTAATGAAGTGAGATGAAATAAGCATAGACAAATTTTGGCTTTGTATATAACATTTTACATTATTTGTATTAATATTTATTATACAACATGAACTTTATTTTTAAATCTTTGCTGTGACAGCATTACTTAATAATTAAATAGAAAAAAAAACAGTCTTTAATCCCTTTTTAAAGCATAAAATACAATTTATTGAAAATTTAGTTGTACTCTCTGTGCACACCTCATGTGGTAAATAAACAAAATTATTTCTTTAAAATGTCAATAACAATAAAATACAGACATTAAAGTACAACTTAGCTAGGGTTTTATTCTGTTTAGATTAATTTTTCATTGCACGGTTGACATTTGCCTGGAATTGCTCATTTTGTATTCAAAATTTTCTTAAATTGAATTATTTAAGTGTGACAAATATGCAAAAAAATTAAGATTTAGGAAGAGGAGACATTAAAGCAAGCTACTCAGAACTAATGATATATAACATTGCAGTAAATAGTTTCAAAGTTTACTGATCAGTCTTAATATCATAACGTGTTGTGCCCCCTATGTGCCATCAGAATAGCATCAAAACCTTTAAGGTGTACTATGCTATTTGGCACTTAGACGTTACGTTTTTAGTTCCCGCGAGTTGCAAGGTAGGTCTTGCCTGTTTAGCACATACAAGAAGATGCTCAATTAAATAGAAATATAGGGAATAGGAAAAGTTATGATATCAAACTATTATAACTGGGCCCATTAGGTTTGTTCAGATCATTATGTTTCTAATGCTTTTTTTCTGACAATAGCTGAGAAATAACTTCATTTGCTGCTCAATATATTTTACCTATTGACAGGTTGCACCTATTGTAGTGAAACAGTCAGTGTTTTTATTACAGCGCTTAGTGGTTTTATGTTGTATGCAGCTGGTGTATATAATTAACAGCTTATATTAAGGTTTTTATACTATACAATATATTTTAATATATAGAAATGTTTTAGATTTATCTCCAAATATTCAGCACAAACCTGAATTACATTTAATCACCATTTGAAGTAAAAACCCCATATTATTGATACAAGAAATCACTGAGTTTCATTTATATTGTAATGTTCCTCTATCCATTTTTCCAGATACGTTCCTTGAGTGTGGAGGAGCTGAAAAGACGATTGGCCTCTCTGGACCCTCAGATGGAGAGCAAGAGATTGAGGAGATTCACCAGCGCTATCAGGCCAAACGCCAGCCCATACTTGATGCTATTGAGGCCAAAAAACGTCGCCAGCAGAACTTCTAAACTAGCTGAAGAAATTCTTAAGGGTTCCTCAACAATAGTTGACCTTGTCAGTTACCTTTAAAGGTACCTGTGCCAGTCCCAGCAACAGCTCTTCTTGTTTGTGTTTAACTTGGAGTTCTTTTATTGCATATATTGTATTTTTTATTCTGTTGCTGTTTCTAAAAAATAAACCACTGTTGGTACTTGATTGGTGTTACTGTTTGCTCAAAAACAGGGAACAATATTTTGTCATACACTGTTTAACTTACTGCACTTTTTTAAAGACTTGTGTTAGTTTCGCATGTGCGTTGTGTTTGTTGTTGTTTTTTCTCTAAAAAGCTTAAATAGCTTGGCAAGCTAATAATTAGGTTAATTATTCTTGTTTATAGTATTGTTAGAAAGCAGGCAACTATTAAAAATCTTTATAGAGCATTTTTTAAATTTTAGCCTAATTAAAACAATTATGTTCCCTACAGTTTCTAGCTAGTAAGAAGATGGTACAGGTTTAAGCATATTTAAAAAAAAAATACAAACATACAATCTTTCACATTTGTTGTACTGGCTAATAATGTTAGTTTAATATAGACATACCCAAGATTGATTGTGAACTAGCACTGTAAATCTAAATCTAATTGGTAAAAATTAGCTAAATAGAACCATACTACAGTAGTAATAGATTTAAAATAAACAGGCCTGAAATTAATATAAAAAAACCCACAATGGTCACATTGAGTAGCAGTTCATTTTCAGTGTCTAGTCACAGAGGCATAAAGAGAAGGTTGTTTTCACTGTGCAGAGATTTATGATTCTGTGCAGCGATGTTCTAGTTCTACATGAACTAGTTGTAATTGGCCACAAATACTAGTTGTGCTGCTGTATGAAGATGATTATAGAAGTTCCATGTTGATGATGATGATGGTTTTTTTTTTAACAGCTGGTCATTAAGAAAATAACTTAAGAATAATAATACTATTTTTAAAAAAATTCCCACAACTTATTTAAGTGTGATCTTTGCAGTGCATACTATAAATATCAACTTTCTGGGCATCAGTGAAAACCTTGCACACCCTATCGTATTTGTTTCAAGTCCATTAGAATAAGTTTTTTTTTTTTTTATACAGTGGTGTTCTGATTCACAAAACAAGTGCTTGCTGATCTTTTACTAAAATGATTCATCTTAGATCATTCATGTATGAAGCTAACGTGAATATAGTTTTTTAAAAGTGTATTTTACAAAGCTTAAGTGGGCCTGATATGTTTGTAGCTGGGGTATATGCTTGTCGTTTTAAAATAGACTCAGGTTTATTTGACTCAGGGTACATTTATAATACGGCTATTGACAGCTACTGTGAATAATTTTATTTTACATATATAACCCACAAATCAGTTTTACCAACTAATTTAGGTTTTGGAAGCTCTGCTAAAAAGCCTTTCTTAATGGAGTTTGTTACACTCTGTAATTATATGACTGAACAATAGTTTTTATTAAATCTTTACTATAGTAATGAATTCTTCTTTTTTTAAGCAAAATGTGAATATAGAACAGATGTCAGTACACCTCATCTGTCCCAACACTGGTCTTGAACAAGGATTCTGTCTGTGCCTTAAATTATGCTAATCTTTTTTCAAGTGTTAAAAAGTTGGAATAACGTGAATAATAAACTGGATTTATTTTAATCATAATGGTTTGTGTAATTTAATCTTTGAGTATAGATTCCTTTAATTTTTGGATAAAATTGTTGTTTGTTTTAAAGTTACAGACATTAATGCCAGAACCTTTAATTTTCCAGAAGAACATTTCCCGTTCAGTTAGCTTTCTTCCCGTTGCCATCTCCTCTCCAGAAAATAAAGCACATGGGCATGGTCTGAATGATCTACAACCGTGCAGTGTGTGCTCTGGCACCTTTCAGCTTAGTTTAGTTAGCCTTGGGTACCCATTCCTGGTTGTCCTTCCATGGACAAATTCTGATAGATATTAATACCAGGAGCACCCCCTTCCATTTTAAAGGAATCTGATTCAGTTGTCTAGCATTTAAAAATGCTTTCCTTAAAGTGCCCCTTATTCTGATAATATAAGGCACATAAAGGGAAGTCTTTTGGAATACTTGCATCAATTATTTAGTTGAAAGGAATTTGCTAGCATCCGTGTACTTGCCTTTATAAAACTGTCTGTCCAGTAAGATCTAGTCCTTACCTGTTGTTTTAAATGTTTTATATGCACATTAACTCTGGTACATTTGCAAACAGAACATCAGACATAAGAATTTATTCAAGAATTTATTCAACAACCTCTAATTTTCACTTTTAATAAAAAAATTTATCAATAGAGCCCCAACCCACTACAATCCACTATGAAGCCTAGCCTTTCAAGGAAAGCCCATCTGCAGGCTGGGTAAGAACTCTAGACAAAAGAAATGCGCTAGCGTTTGATATTTCCCAGGATCAAAGCTTGTATTACCATTAATGTGCTTCAGAATAAACTTACTGTAACTTGAGCTGTAAGATGTGTTGGAGGGATGTATTAGGTGGGATATCTGCAATACAACACCCAAGCCATAGAGCATCTGCCTGTGCTGATATTAATCGCAGTTGCAATGCATAAGAAAGTAAAGTAAAACTCTGAATCAGTCATCTGCAGAAATTCTTTGATATCACAAATGTTGTATCACAATGTTAGCTTTACTAAAACTAATCCATTTATTGTTGAGGTGATAAAGACAAAACTGAATGTGCATGTAAATTATTATTGTTGTCTGCAGTAGACTGCAAGTGCTGGGGCTGTGAAATGCTGGAGCTGTTATTGAGATTATTATTGGATAGCTTAAAGTCTGCTCTACTACAGAACTTCTACCCATCCACTGGTGCATTATTTTGCAGTGCTTTATATTGCAGATCTTCTCCTTCCGGCTGTTCCCTTTTAGGGGTCGCCACAGCAAATCATCTGTCTCCACCTAACCCTATTCTCTGCATCCTCTTTACTCACACCCACTAACTTCATGTCCTCGTTTATTGCATCCAAATACCTCCTCTTTGGTCTTCCTCTTTGCCTTCTGCCTGGTAGCTTCATTTCTAACATCCTCCTACCAATATATTCGCTATCCCTCCTCTGTACATGTCCAAACCACCTTAACCTGGCTTCCCTGACTTTTTCCCAAAACCTCTAACAGGAGCCGTCCCCCTGATAAACTCGTTCCTAATCTTGTCCAACCTCGTCACTCCTAAAGAAAACCTTAACATCTTCAGCTCTGCTACTTCCACCTCTGCCACCTGTCTCTTCCTCAGCGCCACTGTTTCTAAACTGTATATCATTGCTGGTCTCACCAATGTCTTGTACACCTTGCCCTTGATTTTAGCTGATATTCTCCTGTCACACAACACTCCTGACACGTTTCTCCACCCATTCCAACCTGCCTTTACTCGTTTCTTTACCTCTTTCACACATTCTCCATTGCTCTGGACTGTCAACCCCAAGTACTTCACCCTGTAATGTCTCCTCCTCCATTCCTCAGGCACCTTCTCACTCACTAAAATCCCATTAAACAAACTAGTAAGAAATTTCACTGCTGCCTTTCCTAGACATTTCCACACCCCCACCGGTATCTCATCAGGTCCAACTGCCTTTCCTCTTTTCATCCTCTTCAAAGCCATTCTAACTTCATTTGCATTAATCTTTTGCACTTTCTGCTCCACATTGTTTATCTCTTTTACCCTTTTCTCCCTTTCATTCTCCTCATTCATCAACACTTCAAAGTACTCGTTCTATCTTCTCAGTACATTCTCCTTTCCATCTTGATCCTTAATAACCCTAACCTATCTAACCTAGTGTACAGCTCATCATATGCCTTCTGCTTTTCGTTAGCCACTTCCCTCTTCACTCTGTGCCGCAAATCCTTGTATTCCTGTCTACTTTCCTCAGTCTTTTCCATGTCCCACTTCTTCTTGGCTATCCTCTTCCTTTTTATACTATCCTGAACTTCGCCATTCCACCACCAAGTCTCCTTATCTTCTTTCATCCTTCCATATGACACACCTAGCACCTTTCTTCCTGTCTCCCTGATCACTTTTGCTGTAGTTTGCCATTCATCTAAAAACACTAGCTGACCGCCCAGAGCCTGTTTCAACTCCTGTCTAAATTTTTCACAGTATTCTTCCTTTTTCAGCTTCCACCACTTGGTTTATTCTCTACCTTTGATCTCTTCTTCTTCCAGACCAACATCTTCATTCTACACACCACCATTCTATGCTGTCTGGCTACACTCTCTCCCACCACAACTTTACAGTCACTAATCTCTTTCAGATCGCTTCGTCTACATAAGTTGTAATTTACCCGTGTGCTCCTTCCTCTGCTCCTATAAGTCACTAAATGCTTCTCTCTCTTCTGGAAAAAGGTATTTACCACAGCCATCTCCATCCTCTTAGCAATCTGTCCTTCACTGTTCCTTTACCTGACTCCATACCTGCCCAACACTTCCTCATCACCTCTGTTCCCCTCAAAAAAAAAGGTCCATTAAAGTCTGCGCCTATTACTGCTCTCTCTCCTCTGGAAATACTCACCATTACCTTATCTAACTCACGCCAGAACTTCTCTTTCTCTTCTAACTCACAACCTACTTCTGGGGAATAACCAGTTACAACATTCACCATCAGCCCTTCAATTTCTAACTTTCTAAATTTCAGACTCATCACCCTGTCTGACACTCTTTTCACCTCCAGAACATTCTTCACAAACTCCTCTTTCAGGATCACTCCTACCCCATTTCTCTTTCTATCCACACCATGATAAAACAACTTAAATCCCGATCCAATACTATGAGCCTTGCTACCCTTCCACCTGGTCTCCTGTACACACAATATATCCACCTTCCTTCTCTCCATCATATCCACCAGCTCTCTACCTTTCCCTGTCATTGTCCCAACATTCAGCGTCCCTATTTTCATTCCTACACTCGCACCCTCCTCCTCTCCTCCTTTGACCAACAGTAGGCCAATTAAAGTAAATTAAAGTCTTGCTAGTGGGCCTAATTTCTCTAAAGAAGGACTTTCTCAGAGACTGTTTACCCTGTGTATCCCATGTACGGATCTCCATGACTGGTCCCTGGATTGAAATTTTAGGTTCTAAATGAACTGTTAAAAAAAGGAGCAGGCACATTCACTTTGGCATAAGCATAGTCTACAAAAGACATGCTTATCCCTTTGATGTGGAACCTCTTAATAAAATAATGTTCCTCTTACCAAGAGGCCCTCTGAAGGTGACCAATCAGAGCCATGCTGAGCAAAGGCTGTTTCCCAGCACCCTTAAAGTGGATCGCCCATTGGATAGTGCAGGCAACCTTTTTCCATAAAATTATCTTCAGTTTAATGAAAAAAAATCGGTGAGAATTATTTTTGGTCCACTAAAATTTAATGAGGAACTACTTTAAAGATAATGCTAAAAGACAGTGTGAGAAACCTGGGAGTCATAGATAAAGTCTATTTAAAAATCAGGTTAAAAAACGATTCTTAGTTTTACAGATTTACCTTTTTTTTCATGTATTCATTATGTTGAAACTAGATTACTGCAATTCTCTTTATGAAGGAAGTCTTTAAGATTACTATAGGTAAGCTTAACTATCGTTTAGGACACTGAGATCAAAGCAGCAATTTTTATTGGCCATTCCAAAAAAAAAATAGTCAAAGGGTTATAGAGTATTTATGGTAGTGGCTCCCAAATTTTGGAATAGTCTTTCACTATATATTTGGCAAGCTCTATTTTTAGCATTTGTTAAATTAAATTTTAAGAAGTAAAGACCTTGTTAAAAAAGACATTGTTAAAAACATTGTAACATACATCTTATAAAGCAAACAAACAAATACAAAAACTTTGATAGAAACTTTAATTTAAAAGTTTTTTTGCAACACATATGCCTATAAGTGTTGTTGCCATTTCTTAAATGAAGTTTACCAAGACTGGGTCAGGCTCCAAATTAATATGGAACATATTAGATAGCATTTGAAACACACTTGTCCAAAATGAAATAACTAGAGGCAAATAACATAATTGCGGAGAAGGAGTGTCCTCCTCAATCCGACACAAGATGTGATATACATATAAATTAAAGCTGAATTTGCCAGTCTAATTTATAAATAATTAATTTACAAATTATTTTTATTAAGAAAAATAAAAACATGCATAAAGTGATAGTGGTAGCTTAGTGGACAAATGCTAAACTGCTGATCAAAAGGTGATGAGCTTAAATTTCTGTACTACCACTTCTGTGCCTTGAACAAAGCAATTAACTAATCATTTGTATAAATTAGATAAATATAAATTAGTATATAAGTGTATTTGTAAACTATGATAAATTTTCATTTTGCCAGTTAGCGGAATATATAGGATAGTACATATATACATAAAAGGATTGCAGAGTTAAATGAATTTATTTCATAAACACTGGAGCCTTTTAAAGTTATATATTTTTGTATGATACAGTGTGCATTTTCTAAAATCTGTATTATTTTGAATCTGCAATATGCATGTATTAAATTATGTGCAATTAAGAAATGTGCAGTAATCAGGTGAAAAATAAATGTTGCATAGATCATAGTACATGAAGCATAAATAAAGCATAAATTTGGCATATTAGCATATTTTAGACATTTGTAGTGCTGTTACATTCTAATCTTAATTCTCTGTCTCTTGTAAAATAAATTGTGTAACAATAACATCATAACTAACACATACATAAATAAAACTTACATACATACATACAACATATTTACCTGCTTATATGTTCAAAAGTATATATAAATGACCCAGAAATCTGCCAAACCACACCATTTTGCTCTGATATCTATTGACTTGCAGTAACGTGACAAAATGCATTTACTCCATCACAACATCCTCCATACTGTAGTTTTGGCAGTGCCAGACAACAATATTTAGGTTAATATGCTTTAAAATGCTTTAGCTAGTAAATCAGCATTTGCCAGCTAATATTTTACTTTTAAAGAATAAAATTATACATTTAGTATACATAATGTGGTTTTTTTTTTAATTCGATGCACTGAACCCAACATTGCACCTGTTACAAATATAACATTTTATGTTTTACAGTTTTTTTTATTACATATATGTTCTAACAATATTTTAAATAACAGCTAGAACAAGTAAAGTAATTTGTTTAACTCCTATGTTTAAGAATTTAAGATTTTTTTAAATTTTGCCAACAACAATTTAGTGCCAAAATAGTGCATTTAAACATTTTAACTGTGGACTGGGGATCTTGTTGATTTCTTTGTAACATGCATTTATTTTGTCTCCTGCATAAAAAAGCAAGTCTCATAAAAGGTCTACTGTATATAACTGCTTTATCTTATGAGATAACCAGCTCCTGTGTTGGAAAACTAACTTACAGAAAAATACAGAAAAATTCATCCATTAATATCCTTTAACAACAACAGTACTTTTTAACCTGTTTTTGTATAATTGTTATAAAGTAAGATCTACATGTTATATAATGTAAACCATGTAACCATTTTATAGCCTTAAGTGTTCAATTCTGGACCGCTACAGAAACAAATTAATTCCTTCTGACCAGAAAAATTTCAACTTTTTTGTGTATTAATCACATTTATTGGGGTGTGAAGCCATAACTAGCATCAAAATATCTATCCCGTTAACAATTATCCTATTAGTTTATTACAAATTGAAAGAAGTGCACCTGCAATAGACTTTTTTTGTACTAAGCATTACTATTATTACTACTACTCCTAATAATAAACAAACTGGATATAGGCACCCAAAAGGCCATACCCAAAGTAAATTGCATGCCTTTTATGAACCATATGCAAGAGTATTGTTCCATTTTTTATTTTGAGAACACAGTTAAATAGCATGTTTTTGAGATCTGTGAAGAATGCGTTTGGTGAGGTCTGTGACACACTTCTCTATAACAAAGGCCCACAAGCTGCCGGGATACCCCATATATCCCATAATACAGCATACTACTGTGTTTGGAAACTCATTGGCTAGCAGCTGAGCCAGTCATTTGCATACTGCATAGCCTTTACTGCAATCTCACAGTGGGTGGGCTAATCCTGATTTACGGTCACATATTGGTCTATTGACACGTCAGAGGGGGCTATTGTTTCAAAAGCAATGTCACTGTAAATCTTGCTTTGCAAGCACCTGCCCTTTATAGGCCAAGGAGGGTCTGCCACCTTCAGGGGCAGTGCTTGTATGTTCACTATCTGGTCCTTAGATTAGATTTTTTTTTTTTCCCTCCAATGTGGCATAGACCAAATATGACTCATGACAGTGTAAGCAGAAAAAAGCACATGGATTCCGATATTTTCAGGCCTCATTCGTATGTGGTAATAAATTGAATACAAATTGGATACGTGCATTATTTTCTGCACTGTAAGCAGACAGATAGGATTTTCACCTGTTTCGCCTCGAACGTCACTGAATAACCAGCGGTTATGCCTGACACCAACAGCGATATATAATAACTATATATTTTTCTATCATAATATATAAAAACAACTGTGTATTCTAATAGTTATTAGTTTTGTTCACTGTAACAAATGTTTTAGACCCAGATCAGAGGCAGCGTTAACGGTCCCTGATTAAAGTTTTTTTTCTGTACTGCATGCTGCGGCTGATTGGAAACACACACAGTCTAGGCTCTCCTTTTCTCTCTCAGCGGTTCTACGCCTAAGTTTAAATATAAAAGTTTAAATATGATGATTCATTGATTTTCGCACCATTTTTACTTGCTTTGGTGTTGTTTCCCGTGTAAAATGTAAATGCAGATATCAGATAAGGGTCAGTTTTAAAAGATAATGTAAGCAGGTCATCAAAGGCATAGGCACCAAATATGAACTGAGCATTAAGCCCTGCAGTGTAAATGCAGCCAAAATGTCTGAAATAACGTTCTTGTTAACAAAGGCCTTAAAAGTCTTAAATTCAGTTTTGATAGGTCTTAAATTTTTTGGTCATATTGCTGCAGAAAATAGACATTTACAGCATTTTATCCAGAGCGAAGTACAAAAGTGCTTTAAGTCACATCATTGAACAGCTCAATACTGGCACAATAGTTCACAAAAACTGTTGAAAAAAGCATGGGATATTTTTTTTTTATGTCAAGAGCTAGGTATTTAAGAAAGAGGTGGGTTTTCAATCGTCTTTTGAAGACAGACAGTGACTCGGATGGGAACTTCATTCCACCATCTTGGTGCCAGAACAAAGAAAAGTCTTGAGGCAGACCCAATGACTGTTTACGATTATTGGACAGATAGGTAGGTTTTTTCCTGCCGTGCACCATCAGAGAGAATTGAGGTATCAGGTCGAACTACAAGTAGTTGCAATGGGTGAATGTAAATTTAATGAGAAATTGATCTAGAATTTGAATTCTTATGGTGGTTAAAACGGTGTCTGAAAAAAAAAATATTAGCAATTCGCTTTTTCTTTTTTAAACACCTGCAGTTTGGCGAATGTGTCGCTGACAATTGTCCTGTTCAACAAGTGATTTATCTTTGTCATCGTAACACTAAACACTCCTCTCCTGAATACTGGCTAGTCACACCTGTTAATCATTGCACATCAATCTCACTTGCACACAGTAGCCTATATAAGAGCACATGAAAGCATCAGTTACTGTTTGGTCTCATTTTGCTTTACAGTGCCTTTAAAAAGTATTTATACCCCTTGAACCTTTTCCACATTTTGTTACCTTACAAACACAAACTTGAATGTATTTTATTGATGATTTTATGTGATAGATCAACATAAAGGAGCACATAATTGTGAAGTGGAATGAAAATGATATACGGTTTTTAAAATTTTAAGCAAATTAAAATCTGAAAAGTGTGGTGTGCATTTGTTTTTAGCCCCCTGTCCCCTGATACCCCTAAATTAAATTCAGTGCAATCAATTGCTCTTAGAAGTCTAGGAATGTCAATTCATTAAGATTCAATGGACAGACTGAAAGGAAGATCCAGAAGACAGGCCGATACGTCCTTACCTTCTGTCAAAACCACCAGAACTCCTTGAACCACTTCCTCCCATGGGCCAAGTACATCCAGAATTCACTTCATCAACCTTCCAGAGGACTCACCCACTTCCAGTGCGTACTCGTTTACCAACAATTTCTGTTTTCATTGTTTGGAGAGCCTTCTGACATCCCCTCCATAAATCACTGGCTCAAGGAGAGTAAGAGGGTCTGGAACCCTTCAACACCTTTAACAGGCAATTAGTTGCCAAAAGATTAAGGCAGACACCCGCAGAAGCACCAACCCCAACTACCAGCCCAGGCAAAAAGTTTAGCTGTCCACTTGGGACATTAAGCTACAGCTACCCAGTAAGAAGATAAGTCCCAGATACATAGGTCCCTTCACAAACCTGCAGCAATTCAACCTGGTCACATACAAACTTCAACTACCTCCACATTAAAGAATCCACCCCTTCTTAAGCCTTACCACACTTCTGTCCCTTCTGTCTCCACAGATTCTGGCACCACTGATGAAACCCCTCTCCCAATGGTACTAGAGGATGGGACCATCTACACTGTACAAGTGATCCTGCACTCCCAACTTCGTGGTGGACAACTGGAGTACCTGGTCGACTGGAAAAGGTAAGGTCCAGACGAGATGGTGAGATGGAGAGGTGCCCAGGGAAGACATCTTAAACTCCAGTCTGCTCAAATAATTCTACGCAACCGACCTAGATTGCCTGGCTTCTTAGGTAAGAGACCATGGAGAGGGAGATTTTGTCATGGTAACACCAAACACACCACCTAATCCAACAGCCACTCAGCGCACCTCCTCTACTGAATACTGATTAGTCATACCTGTTAGTCATTGCATATCCGTTTCACTTGCACACACTTCCCTATATAAGAGCATGTCACCATTAGTCACTGTCTGCTCTTATTTATGCTTTACCTATGTGTATCTTCCCAATACATGCAAGACACTCCTTCTCCAACCACTTTTCCCTACCTCCATTCTCCATATTAGTTCCGACATCGCCTTCCAATTGTTCCTGGTTACTCAGCTTTTTGCTCTTCTCCTTAACTCCAGGTATCTTCTCTGGTTCCCCACTAGCCAAGCTAAGCGGCTAATACCTCGCTTGCTTATGTTTTCCTGTTTTGTCAATAAACACGCCTGTTGAAGCTTGACTAACTACTTCTCAATTTTTCCCAAAATCCCCAACTGGCTAAGGTGGCTAAGCACCAGGTGTGCACCCCTGTGATTAAACAACTGAGCTTTAGACTATGCCAGTATAAGCCAGTCTTTAAGACTTAAGAATATCGAAAGCCATTCTCTCTCATTGGAATAAGGGCAGCCTCAGTGACTTTTATCAAAATGCCGGGCGACAGCCCAAAGGGAAGAATATTGTACTGGTATGCCCGCTCAAGGGAGAATTGCTGGAAGCCATTCTTAGGGATTGAAAACATTTCTTTCTGGGACCGCCTGGGAGGTGACCAAGATCAAGGCAGGGGCACTGAAACTCCACCCCCTTTGAAGTGGTGATTGGTCTGCAACTTCAAGATAGTCATTCTTCCACAGTCATCTACCAGCACCAGGTAATAACTGCATCCAGACATACATAGGTGTAATGGCACCTTTAAAAAGACAATGCACCTGTACAATGCTGTATTTGAAAGTGTTCTTTTATCTTTTGCAGCACAAAGTGCACAAGAGGCTGGCCACAGGGATGCTGACAAAATTTCTGCAGTAGTCACCTGCTAAGCAAAGAGGAATGACCACAGGTGGAATTCTGTAACCGAAGAAAAAACAATAGGCTTTCTCTCTGTAGAGGTAGGTTTCTGAAGCAGAACAGATGCATCTGCTCGGCTCCTCAGCAAAAAATCTGAGTATGCACCTTGAATTTTTTTTAATTAAAAATAGTAATTATTAGTATGGAAAAAAAGATTATTTTGGTTCTAGTATTTGTCTTTTTAAAAATATATATAAGATGTAAAAATATTTAAGGCAATAGAAAATTCTGCCAATAACTTATAAACTTTCTATTTAATAAA
The DNA here is from genome assembly GCA_005784505.1 of Bagarius yarrelli. Classification (NCBI taxonomy): domain Eukaryota; kingdom Metazoa; phylum Chordata; class Actinopteri; order Siluriformes; family Sisoridae; genus Bagarius; species Bagarius yarrelli. Next base: position 374,727 of record VCAZ01000155.1, read on the forward strand.
CAATCACCCTTAACCAATAGCCTGGAGGCAAAGGCGGGCACAGTAATATAGTTAAAGAAGAGAGCTTACCAATGCTGATTTTTTTCTGTTGTTACTGTTGAAAAACATGACACTTATTTTAGACCTGTTTAACCATCTTTGATAGGAAGCAGTTGTAGACATATAATTTATTCTTGTTTAATCACACAAGCCTTAAGATGACATTGATAATTAGTGGGCACTAAATAAAAATTGCATTGTTGTGGTTGAATTAAGAGCTAATTTCTGTAACTGTAATTTCTGTCATTTCTGCAGTGGGTGCAAAGCAGGGGATATACTTTGGATGTGACTAGTCCATTTAGGAGCACCATGCACATTTATAACATAGAGGTAATATCTGCCTGGTGCAAACTCAATTTGTCAACTGAAAATGCCTGCAGGTCCCCTACCCTCTTGATAAAATGTTTGATTAAAAATTATTTAGTAAAATGTATAATGGTTTTAACAACTTCATTTTAAATTAGTTTTATTTAAAACTAATTTAATAAAAATAATTTACATAAAAATGATGTAAAGGAAATGTTAGGAAATATGTCTATGCACTAGATTTGTAAAACTTTTCTAAATATACCTGCAATTATTAATTATACTACATATAGAAACAAATTAAAAAATAAATGTTTTACCTGAAAGTAATATATTTCTGTAAAGCTATTTTATTTATTGTTTATTATTTAATGATAATTGCTGATTACTCTATAGATATTAACATGCATACATACATACATACAAATAAATAAATTTAAATAAGAACTGTTGTATATGTTTAGATATGATCAGATATTATTAATCCAGAATTATATACTGTCATGGCCGTCTTAAAGCTGAAAAAAGTCTTTTCCCCTTAAAAGTTGTTCATTCATCTCATATTGTGTAGATGATGCTGAAAGCAGGTTATGCACATAACTGTAATTGACTACACCTCTTTTATTCCCTCCATCTTTTTCCATTTCCTTTTCCTCATCCTCCAGACACTGGCTTTCATCGTCAGATCCTTCTTCCTTTACTTGTTCCTGCCCCTTCTTGTTGTTGTTTCTCACCGAAGCCTCTAGTGCTTTCTGTTTGCGGTAGAAATGTGAAAACTTGTTAAAGATGATAGTAATGGGTAAGGCTACTACTAATGTGCCACCTAGGATACATCCAGAAGCTGCTAACTTTCCAGCCACTGTGACAGGCACAACATCCCCATAGCCAACAGTGGTCATGCTTACAGTACCCCACCACCAGCAGGCAGGAATGGTGTCCAAACCGACATCCTCTTCATACTCTGCAGTGTAAGCCACACCAGAAAAAACAGATACACCTACAGCCAGGTAGAGTAACAGGATTCCCACCTCTCTATAACTGTGCTAAAAGGCAAACCATAAAGCAGGAAAAAAGGTCAACAAATGGCATCTTATTAACTTACAGAAATAACATCCTAATTAGGGCTGAACAATAATTCACTATCAATCTATATCGCGATAGAACTTTTTAAAAAAAACTGTATCATAGCTGACCCTGTGCTCTGACCCCAACTTACTAAGATGGGATATGTGAAAAAAGAATTTCACTGTGCTGTAAAAAAGAATATCTGACAAAATAAAGGCACTTACATATACACTTACCTCAGAAAGAGCAGAACTAAATTGGCTACTTGCCTAGTGTAACCCTGCCCTCCCATCATTTACTATGGCCGCTAAGTAAACTCTGCTGTGCGCAGACCGGTTTAGGCAGATACAGATCATATTTTGCTAAAAATTAACAAAATAAACTAAATGACCCGAAGAAAGATTCATGAAAAAGACTTAAAGGTCAGAGTTAGTAAAATGATCTAAACTTCCCATAACTAGTGGCTGTGTTTGTATTTTACCAAGCCAAAACACACACACGTACTGTTTTTTAGGGAAAAGGCCGTCTGTGACACTACTCATATACATGACCTGCTTAATGAGTCTCTGTTTTTATGGGAATAGTAGATTCGGCTCTATTTGAGTGCCACTGATTAATGAAGTCCAAATACAAATAAAAGGTGAACATTCATTTATTTGTAGTGTTTTTATTTCTAAAATATTATATAGTTTAGGGCCCTAATATTAATAAAAATAAGTTTACCAGCTAAAAGCTTGAAAGATTGGTAATATTCACAAAGCCTCTCAGAATGTAATGCCATTTAGTTTCCAGTATTTACTATATTTTTTCTGTATGTATTATCAATAGAATTGCCCCAGGTTATGGTGGTTAATAGTGCCAAATTTGAGATTTTTTTTATTGCAGTTCTCACCTGTAAATTGAAATGATTCTAAGCACAGAATTGATTGTGATATTGTAGTGTAATTAAGACTATTTTAGAGATATTTTCAGATATGGGTGAAGTAACCAAAAAAAAACCAAGTACAAGAACAACTACTTATAAAATAATTACCCAAGTAACATTAAAAGTATTAATGTTTAAAGTTACTTGAGTAAGAGGAATAAAGAATCAAATGCTAAGACTACCTAAGTAGTGAGTTACAACTTTTAACTTGTAAAATCCTGGATCCAAATACATGCATAAGACAAGTAAAAAAGACTAGATAGAAGTCAATTTGTGAGATTTTATAGTAATTTATGGTGAGATTAAAGTGCCCATAGTTGCAAAATAAATCGCCTCCAAATAACCATTATTTTGAAATTTACTGCAACAGCAGGATCCAGGAGCTGGATTTCCTGTACGTCAACTTGGTTCACTTGTTTTGGAGTAAAAACTGATTAAATGTGAGTCCATGGGTAGCCTGTCCCCAATAATAAGCTCTCTTCTTAATCTCTTTGGCCATTATTTTCCAAACTGAGCCCGCTTAAAAAATAAGCGGGTTTCACATGCATATGAATGCAATACTGTTTTTAATTGTGTATGTACATTGTTATCCAAAATGATAAGTTTAAAATACTTTTTATGAATGTTGATTTGCATACACTGACAGTCATAAAAAGTATTTTACTGCATACTATGTATGATTTTGTATGTTACAAATGAAATTTGAAATTGAATTGAAAACTTTCTGGCAGGAATAAAGGATACAGGCAGATTTACCATATTAAGTGACCAATAATTGTATTTGACATACTGGATATATAATAATAATAAATGGATACTGGTGTAATTCATTTTGCATTTGGAAAGCTACATGTAACTTACTAACACAATTGTCTTACCCGTAATGTAGCACCCAATGACCTCAGGCCTGTTGAGTGTCTAGCCAACTTCAGCACCCTGAAAATTCTCATGAGCCTGAGAACCTGAACTATTTTCCCAATGTTTTCCAGCTCTGATTCACTACCAGCAAGCAGGTCAAAAATGAGGGTGATATATATAGGTACCACTGAAACAATGTCAATTATGTTCAAAGGAAGAAGAAAAAATTTACGACGGTTTGGTGCAAGAACCATGCGCATTACCACTTCGAAAGTGAACCAGCAGATGCAAAAAATTTCCAATGCTTGCATGGTTGGATCGTCAGTTAACTGACCATTATCGTCATAAATCTGGTACTCTGGGATGCTGTTGATGCACATAGTGGCAATTGATATTAGAACAACAATAATGGAAACGAAGCTGAAAAGCTTGCTTGGAATGGAATATCCAGGATTTTCCAAGGTCAACCATAGACACTTACGTATGTTACCAAAACGCATGTCCTGGAAATGTTGAATGTCCTTGTTAAGGTCAGATATTTCGTCCACGGAAGTGTCCACACTGCTTACATCACTTTCCTCATCCCAAGACTTGTGATGCCTCTCTAACCTGCGATCATGATAAAGATAACTACAGCAACTATCCAAGAAAAATTCATTTATGCCCCAGTACTCAATCTCCTGGCAAAAGGAGAAGATGCACAGCTCTTCCATGATGTGAAGTTTTCCAGTGTGATAGAAATGGAAGACATAAGGAAAGAGATTAGGGTTTCGGTCAAAGTAAAATTCCTTTTCTTGAATGTCATAGTCATCGCAAACCTGTAAAATGGCTTCCACAGTATCACAGGACAAAAGGCGACACAGCCGTGTGTCTGGAAACCTCCGTAAAGTGTTAGAAGAGAAACTGTGTTTAAGACCACCAACGTTGATGTTAACCATGTGGTCATCTAGAGTCTGATCACAACCAGGAAGGATTTTATACACCATATTGTTTTCGTCTGTAAAAACACAAACAAGATATGTATTCAAATTCTTCTAGAAAGTGTATTTATTTATTTCTGGCTCAACAAATCTAATCTAACAAAATGATCACATTAAATATTGTGTACATGAGGTAAGTCATGTAAATGTGTTGATATCCTTTGGTCTATATAATTGGTACTGAAAAATGTTTATCTACTGAAGACATTCAGAAAAGGTTCTTTAGCAAATTAAATCAAGCAAAAATATTGTCAATTAAATAACCATCTACATTTTTGCTAATTAATGTAAAGAACACTTGCTTGCATTATCTGCATCAGGCGGATGATATCAAACTGCTTAAATCTTATTCATTTTTTTAGACAGTATTCTTGTGTTTTCTGTTTTTCTGTGAGAATTCAGATTCATACTGCTAGAGACGGTTTTCATCATGTGGTATAACCTTTATATAACAGTCAACTCTATTATCTTCACTTGTAGACTTGTGAAAGCTGCTGGTGATAGCCAGAGGTGGGTAGATTAGCCAAAATTAGTACTCAAGTAAAAGTACAAGTAAAATTTACTCAAGTAAGAATAAAAACGTATCAGATGAAAAAACTACCTAGGTAGTTACTAGTTACTTCTGATCTAATAGACACAAAGCGAAAAGCCTGAATTTTAAACGACAATCAGCGTTGTGTTTGGGTGGATAAATCCACGTCATAAATCTGCGTCATTTTGACACTCACCGCTACATGTTTAATCAGGTTGGAGCTGGAATTCTTGTCCGTTGTGATGTCAGTTCGTTTTGGTGAACACAGCATGCATCGCATTATGGAACTATTCTTTTTGACTTCTTGGAGTGAAAACACAGACTAAACTTAAGGTCACTGGTAATCTGTCTCTGATAACACACACGTCTTTCTCTACTTCAGCTATCATCTACCAGTTAAACACATGCTAAACTGAAGCGGGAGAAACGCAGCAGCCGCTCTTGAAGCAGCCTCTCCACAAATCACAAGTCACGAGACTTGTGAACAAATCATATAAACAAATTCATTTAAAAATCTCATATTTATTACTATTTGACAGTAATGGAGAAACGCAGCCAAATATACTTGAATAACAGTAAAAGTACACATTAATAAATATACTCTAAAAGTAAATGTAACGAAGTAAATGTAGTTTATTTCTACCCACCTCTGGTGATGACAGTATCTGTTGAATGAATTTTTTTTTACTACTTTTTGTCACAAATACTGTTGTTTGTAATATTTTTTCTCATTTGAATGAATGGCAAACAAAGTAAAGATAGAAATACCAGGAAGGAAAACTTGAAAATCTGCTGTACCATCTTGTGTTCATCTTTTGATCACAGCTACAAATATTTAAGTAAGCTATTTCTCTCCCTCCCTTTCTCTCTCTTACTTAAAAATTAACAGAGGAACACGATATTTAATTGTTGAAATGAAAAAGAGTGAATATTCAAACGATTTTGGTATTTAAACTAGTTTTGTAAAAGATAAAACAAACAGCAAAAATATTACTGTGTGCAAGTAAAAAGATAAAATAAAATAATAGTTTACAACAAGACAAAATAGTGAAATGGTTTCTGCCTGTTAAAAAGAGAGTGAGGGAGGTAGAAAGATAAAATAAAATCTGTAAACATGAACACTACAAAACATACAGAAGATGCATTCTTCTGCAAAAATAAAAAATAAAACTAAAAGAACAGACAGCTGTACAGTCTTGTAATAATTTACAGAGCCTGGATGTTTCAGAGTTCTGTGGAGAACTGCTCCTAGGCACTTTATGCACTTAAGGATGAACTTAATCTATATTTAAAGAGAGGAGCTGCAAAAAGAGAAAGTACTTTTTAACCCAGAGCACATCGTGACACACATATGATAGATCTGAATCTATGGGTCAATCAACAACTAAAATCTAACTAATACTATACTATATTATAGATATATATATATATATATATATATATATATATATATATATATATATATATATATATATATTAGTATTACTATATACTATAGTTTACTTACTATATGCTCTATATTATATAAAGAGAGGGACAAAAAAAAGTGCATACTACATTCTAAAATTGTACATTGTAAGAGCTACGATATCATAATCCGAATTATAGTCGCTACTTTAAAAAAAAAAAATCATTATTATTGTTGCTTTCCTACCTGTAAACCTAATTCAGGACATGTACTAGCCGTTCCGCTTTATTTTTTACTTCTTTTTCCAACTCCTGATGCCCCTAATCATGTTCCATTTTCGATGGACGGTTTTCTTCAATAAAGGTGTCCTGCAGCTGTCATGTTTAATGCGTTGGCTTCACCTCTACTGCAAAAGAGACGGGGCTTTTGCCGCAAACGACGCCCTCATGAAAACTGAGCGTCTCCCACACATCTTCCGTTTCAGAGCAGCAGTCCGGCCGTTTTTTTTTCCTTTTTTCTATCATTGTGGAAGTGGAAGTAAGTGCAAAGGTTTTCTCAAGTAAATCAGATTCAGTCAGTATAATTCATTTAAAGTCATTAACACAAGCACGTAGGATATAATACTACAGCATTAACATACTGTCAAAAATATATCATATTTCCTACTAACAGGGCCGGCCTATGCGAGAATAACAATGACTGGCTCTCATATTAAATACATAATTTATTGGTGATAAACAGGTATACATTTACAAATTCAAATATACATCAGTTACATTTAAACATACCCTAGTAATTATAGTACAAATCAGTGAATAAATGTTAATATTTATTTTGTTGTTTATTTCATAAGTTTTTTTTACTTCCAATGATGTTTGGCTGAGGCTTTAGTGCACATTTCTGTTACACTTGACAAAGGTCAAACGTCAATAATATATGCAAACATAATAATAACAGCAAACCATACCTTTATCTTAGAAGTAAATTATACTATAGAACAAAGGGATTGGTGCATATAAACATTAGACCATATGTACAGCAGGACTTTATTGACATACAGTGGATTTTTAGTGTGGGTTTCACAATGTTTTGGAGTGTTTTGTGGGAATTTTTCTCAATCATCTATGTAAATAGCCTTGTGCCACTTGTGCCACTGAGGTACAAGATGCATTTTCACAATGTTATTTTGACCCCTTGTGGGCTAAGTTTGCAACTACACAGTGTGATTTAAAAAATGTATAACTGACAGTTCACTGAAAAAAAAATCTATAATCACACTGGCAGAATATAAATGGGCACCCTTGTTCTACAATGTAATTTATAAGTATTTATTATCTATTATTTATTTAAACAAACAAATAAATAAAATAAATATTACAACATTACATACCCCAAAAATTTATCCTCACACAAATTAAACACACTTGGAATTTAGAATTATGAAATTTATAAAACATGTTTCAAAGCATTTAACCTTCAAAATATGTTATCTATCTGCCTATCATTGGCACGTAATGTGGCGTTTTAGAATTAGTCAACATCTAATTATTATATACAGGCTTGTTATTCAAAGTACAATCGAAACACAAAATGCATGTACTTCAAATTCAAATACATAAATGTTTTACAATAATGTAACATGCAGTACTGATACAAACATATTTCAATATTCTTGCCTAAAATACATATATTTATTCTTGTTAAAAGAACAGAATGAGTTCTGATAATTCATTGTTAGCACAGTTTTTTGTTAGCCAATTGCATTATCTTTTTTTATTTTATTTTATGTTAAAAATTGTGAGAAGTAAACAAAGTGTTATTTCATGGCTATGCTTTTGTCGGACAATACTTTAACAATGAGTACTTTGCATGAGAAATATTTATTTAAGTGTTGGACAAAAGTCTAATCATAAATACCATAAATTAGTGGGCTGAGCAGACGAGGTACAATTTGTAATCAAATAAGCATAAAAACATCAATACAGTAGGCATAATACAAACAAAAATCTACTCCAGCATAGGAGTGGTATAGGACAACATACAGAGCAATTGCTCTACCCCATGCAACAGGATTCTTTGCTTTTTTAGTAGATTCCTTGTCACTTGACATTTTTCTTGCTGCAATCAGCACCCTACAGTAAGTGTACACAAGAACAATACATACAAAGGATGTGTAAATTGCCTGTGTAGTTTGCTTTCTTTGATCATGATAAATAGTGCCATAGAGAATTGATGAAGAGCAGACAGTAACAGTGCTAAAAATGAACAGTGAAAAATGGATAGCAGAAATAACTAAGTCTGCCAGTGGAGGAATAAGTCTAACTCCCCATATCAAAACATTAAGAATAAAAGTTCTATGCAAAGTACAGATCTGAGAATTATGCAAAGGTTTACAAATAGCAATATAACACTCTATTGCCATAGCAGCCAAGATTAGTGGTGTGTTCTTCTGGGTGGCTAATACACCTAATACACTAATACACAACAAAATGACACGTTTACATTCCTCCATGTGTATGACATGACAAGGAGAGTCACAAAGACACAAACCATAATCATGTCTTTAATAACCAAATGCATATATAAAACATATCTTGGAAGAAAATGAAAACGAATGATCCGTTGACACAAATAATGATGAATACAAAAAGAATGCTTACTAATAGTTTGGTAAAATATTCTGCAAAACTTTCCGGTGTTCTGATACCACTTGCTGAACTGTTCATATTTAAAAACACTAAACAAATAGTAATTAAACAAAATAATAACTTAAAAAAACCCACATCAATAAATAGTTAGAAATAGGTTTAGTTGAAGTACAGATTTTTTTGCCTGTTTAATCAACATTGTTTGTTCTGAGGTTTCATGGACAAACTAAGAATTTTATATAGTTTACAGTAAGTGAGTGTAAATATAAAACCATAGGGTGGAATTTTCCAAGTTACACTAAAGCTATCCCTAAAGGCAAGATAAGCCTTTACACCTAACTATTTTTAGAACACACATGTAATATGCACACTCACTGTAAGGACTCTACCTCCAAACCGCCAGAGGGCGCCGTCATTACAGAATACTTCGCCACCACGGGATCCAGCGGCGATGGCACAGTTACAAGCCACCGTGGAGTATCATGCACAGGCCCTTCAGGCTTTCCAAGCACAAAATTTACAAGACCACCGTGGGATTGCTACAACTTTGGAGTAATTTCAGGCTTTTTTTTTTTCCAAGCACAACTACAGGCCCAACCTTGCTCGGGAGCGGCGTCTTACAGTTTCTCGCTTCTGGATAAGTTTGACCGGATAAGTTGGAGCGTTGTAGAGGTTTCATTCGCCAGTGCCGGATGCTGTTTTTGGATCAGCCCACCGCATTTTCCACCGGAAGCAAGAAGTGCTCGTTTTTACTTTCGCTTTTGGCTGGGAGAGCGCTAGACTGGGCAGCGGGGGTTTGGGACGCGGACCCGCAAATTTCCACCTCCGTCAAGTATTTTACCACCCAGCTCCGCAATGTTTTTGCACATCCCGCCTGGTACCGCTTAAGGGACTGCCTACAGCTATGGAAACCTGGAAAGTTCTGCAAGCGGCTAGACATTAACATCAGTCTAACATCCGGGTACCTTCCGCAGTCCAAACGGAAAGGCTGAGCGGCTAAATCAGGAGCTGGGGAGGTACTTGAGATCGTATTGTGCGCAAGAACAAGCCAGGTGGAGTGAATTCCTTCCGTGGGCAGAGTACGCTCATAACTCCCTCCTTCATGCTTTTACTGGTTTAATACCCTTTCAATGTGTCCTAGCTTTCCAACCACCCATGTTCCCGTGGTCAGGAGAGCCATCCAGTGTGCCCGCGGTCGAGGACTGGTTCCGACGAAGTGCCAGTGTCTGGAAGACGGCGCATGTCGGACTGCAGGGAGCGGTATGGGCACAGCGTCTCCAGGCCAACCGTCAGAGACGACCACACCCTAACTACCAGCTGGGGCAACTGGTATGGCTCTCCACCAGGGATTTGAGACTCCGGTTACCTAACAAGAAGTTGGGGCCTAAGTATGTGGGGCCCTTCAAGATACTAAGACAAATCAACCCAGTCACTTACCGTCTCGAACTCCCTCAATCTTATTGAATATCTCCGTCTTTCCAGGTCTCACTGACCTCGCGGTCGGCCTCGTAAAACACCAGGAGGCATTTCTAGAGGGGGGTACTATAAGGACTCTACCTCCAAACCGCCAGAGGGCGCCATCACCGGAGTACTAGCTCCCCATCTAGTACTTCCGGTGACACTTCCTGTCTACAGCCCTTATAAACTAGCCGTTTGGCTAACATTGACACTAAGTATTGTTTTGCCCTAGCAACTGAGCGTTCTCTTTATCTTCTCGTTTTGCTTAGCGTTTTGACCATTGCCTGTTTTTGACTTCATTTTTGGCTCACGTTTTGGACTAGTTCGCCTGCTTTCCCCTTTTGCTGTTTTTCGACCGTTTTCTGCTTCTTGACTTCTCTTTTGGATTTGCCCTGTTTAATAAAGCCATCACCTGCACATGGATCCCTCGCCGTCTGTTTCATTACACTCACAATTTTAATACACCTGTGTGTATAAACAAGTAATAAGGAAGGTGCCTTTTAACAATTAATAAGTTTCATATCCCTGTGAAAGTTTTAACTAATGATCTGTGCTTTGTTGCAGGAAACAAAACAAGGGGAGAAAATAAGAAAGTGGGAATGTGGAGAGTTTTTTGTGTGTGTGGTGAAAGTAAAATTTAATGCTGCAAACTTTTAGTTCTCTTCCAGGAATTTAACCTGCATTAAAATGCTATTAAAATGCTTCCTTCCAAGACTGCAGTCTTGAAGCACATGTGAAATCAGGAAGAAATTTGACACATGCACGATGCATGACGGGCGGGGTGACATCATCAACTAGGAAGTACAAAAGAGAGCATCCAGCTACGACAGGTCAGGCCAAAGCCCTGGAAGCTATGCGGTGGTATCAGGAAGCTGTGAAATTACCACCAAAGCGCCATCTGCCTTACAAATGGAGCCTACCCTGGCCCCGGTCCCTACTAGAAGTTCCCCTCTCTAAGAGGCTTAAACTAAAGAGGCTTTCATTGGCTGGCCCAGACAGCTGGCTTCAGCCTCCTCGCTGGTTGGGAAATCTCATCTCGGGGATAGAGCCAAGGTAGTTGGATGCCGGATGCCGAGCCTGAGGAGTCTCCTGCCACGTCTGATGCCATGCCTGAAAAGTCTCCTGCCCCGTCTGATCCCTCATATGAGGGGTCTCCTGCCACGTCCGATGCCTCACCTGAGGAGTCTCCAGCCGTGCCTACCATGTCAGAGACTGCTACTGTCATGCCTGTCATGCCAGAGACTGATATTATTATGCCTGCCATGCCAGAAACTGTTGTTATGTCTACCATGCCAGAAAATGTTATGTCTACCATGCCAGAGACTGTTATGATTATGCCTGCTACACCAGAGACTATGGTTATGCCTGCCACGTCGGCCTCACCATGGTCTACTGATAGTGCCAGGTCTGCCAATCCTACTCTGACCCTGCCCGCCAAGACATCCCCTCAATATTTTTTTAGGGGCGCCACGAACGGCGCCACGATCCGGTTTACCATCCAGGCCATAAAGGGTTCCAGGGCCTGCCTGTGGTCCAAGGATTTAGGGTTCTGCAGGCTTCGTGGGCCTGGCCCGCCATCCCACTCCCTAGATCACCTCTGTTCCTCTGCCCTCCTTAAGATGTTGTGTAGGTATGTTCCTGCTATGTTCCTGCTATGTTCCTGCTTTGTTCCTGGTCTAGTATTTTGTAAATAAACTGCACTTGGATTCTAAATACATCTCGCCTCAGTGGACTATCGGTACAACCACCAAGTTGCCTCTGTTGGGCCCCTGAGTAAGGCCACCTAACCCTAATTGCTCAGTTGTATAAAAGAGATAAATGTCGCTCTGGATAAGGACATCTGACAAATGCTGTAAATGTAAAATATATTTCACCTAAATATTATAGATTAAAAAAGGTGGTGAGATTCCGTTTTTTTCTGGCATCTCTAGATCTAGAAATGGAAACGGAGACATTCAGTTTGTCTTAAATATTTTAGAAAAAGCAATATTGCTTTTATTTGTTTGACCATAACTTCAGAGTTGTGCTGCTGCTTCATGTATTTTCACTTGTTATGAGCTCTGTAGCTTGCTGTCAGTACATGCTGTATATAACTGAAAATGAAACACAACTGCCTTCTGCTGGAAATGTACTTTATGTGCCAAAGACCTTCACAGTATATCGCAAGATCTATTTTTCTAGCCACATCTGTTTGTTTGAGTAATTGCTTCACCTCCCTCTGTCAAAAATAACAAAAAACTATTTCATTGGTCTGCTGGATAGATTTTTTTTTAGCCAATACTACATCAGTAAAATCAAAGTCTAAAGTGACTGTCATGTGACTAGATAAAGAAATTGCTTTAAGTAACATTTTATTTTATAGCAACAAACAATTGCCTCTCATTTGATAATTTATTTGCAATTATAATAATAATAATACTTGAAAAATCATGTATTTGACAGTGGTACTTCAGTGCAAACATAAGTTCACTGTTTAAGTGAAAATTTGTGAATATTAAAATCTCTTTATTTGTTTGTATATAGTTGTTGAGGTCTACACAACTGTATTTAAGGCACTGATTAAAAAACAAACAAACATCGAATTAAAGTGTACTTTATTTTTCTCATTATCATACATATACGGTATGTCTGAAAAACATCTGTAGTTTTGGAAACCATTTAATACCAGAAAAATATTTAACAATTCAATTCATAAATGTCAGTGATGCAATCAGTTTTGATAATTGTTAAAAAACTAACAAACAAACATTTTAGCTATACAGTATGGATTCATGATTTTTAAGTATGAAAATTCCAACTGATGGCAAATATCTAAACAATGATTATGTGTGTACACATATTAACAGAAATGGTCTTTAATCTCTACACATGGCAGTAGTAAAACAACTGTAATTTACAATCAGCTGGTTAGATGCACAACAATGTATTTCCTCACTATGATAAAGATTACAATAAAAAATGTGACTACATAGTTATTTTTGATGTTGTCTTTAATCATATCTGTGATAATCTAACTTTTATAAGAACCATATTACAGAAATCGTAACCCTTTATGTGTCTTACAAATTTCTGATCTCGAATTCCATAAATTAGAGGACTTAGGAGTCTTGGTACAATGTTTGTAAGAAGATAGTTAAAGAAGGTGATCTTAGTCCGATGAGTTGGAAAAAATGGAATTAACAGCATATCCAAGACAGGTGTTACATAGGACATCATACAGAGGAGTAACTGACAGCCATGCAACAGAATTGTATTTCTGGCTTTCTTCGCTGAATTTTGATGATGGTTTGATGAAGCAACTTTGGCTATAAAAAGAACCTTAAAGTAAGTATAGATTAATGATATCCACACAACAGACATGTAAATGGCCTGCGTTACAATCGTTTTTTGTGCATGATAAGCTGTGTTGTACACAATAATTGGTTGGCAGAATGTAAGAGAATAAAAAAAATTACTGGGTTGCATTGCAGTAATAATGACAATATCTATTATTGCAGGGACAGCTCCAGTTCCCCAAAGCAAACAGAGTAAAATATAGGTCCTTTTTACAGTGCAGATCCGTGCATGATGCAGTGGTTTACAAATAGCAATGTAGCGTTCTACTGCCATCCCTGCCAAATTCAAAGGTGTGCTCATAAAAGTAGTTGATGCTATTGCTAATAGAGTACAACATATCGAAACATTAATGTAAGGCAATGCATAAGTCAATACATACAAAGTCACTGATATGCAAATCATGAAGATGTCATTTATTACAAGGTTAATGTATAATATGTATCTGGACTCACCATGAAATACCGGGTTGCAGAAGAAAGTGACCACTAAAATTCCATTTATAAAAATAATGATTATAGCAAGAGAAACAATAACAATATTTTTTGCAACAGCTTCATAATAATTGTCCGGAATTCTAAGTTGGTCTGTTACATTCATTATCATGCTCTTAACAAGACAGTATCTACTGAAAAAAACATGGGTATAAAATATTGAATTGATCAGACATTAAATTATTTAATATAAAATGTAATAAAAACTTTACCTTTTAAAATACTTTACAACATTAAGAGTTATACTCCATATCCTAGTAATTTATTTAGATTTAGAGGGTTTCTAGTTGTTACCAAGACTGTTGAATTACTACAGCTCACTACATGCTTTATAATGCATGGGCATCTGGGGATTACACAGGTGTACACACATACAGAATTAGATTTGATTTCCAAGATTAAAGCTTGGAATAATATGTACACAAACTAAAAAATACTCTGAAGTACTGAAGTATACCACAGGATGATTCCAGCTAATTTAATGTTGTCACAGTTATTGTTGCATGTTTATAGATACATTTTGTGACAATTTTTAATGAATTATGTTTCACATCTAAAAATACCTGTATATTTGCAATCAATTATATTTAAAAATTATTATAATCACAAAAATAAAACATTAGAGCAGTGAGCATAATTAGCAAAATACTGGCTGCAAGATGGGTGAACAATTAAAGCCACAATTATGAAACACTGCATAAACTAGCTCTTCTATATTTCAGTCAAACTTTATAGTTAATATAAATTATGCAGACTTTAATATGTTCTTATCCTTCTCTGAAATTAGTCTCTATAAAGTATTTTGAATATTCATTGTTTAAATACTCGTATAACTCAAGTTGTTGATTAGACTTGGAACTGGACAGGCCAGGGTGCAAGACCCTCTCTGCCACAGGGACGCTGTATCAAAGCACTGACCCCAACCTTCTAAGCTGGGATATGCAAAGAAACTAATTTTCCTCTGCTGTAGAGTATATGTGACATATAAGCACAATTACTGTTTACGTTGAAATAATTTATATGGTAGTTTTTGGGGGGGCTTCTAGATATCAGGCTGTAAAAGCAATATATTACTGGTTGTAATGGTTTAAATTTATTATATAATTGACAGAAAGCCAATCTAATAAAAGATGTCTTTAATGTATTTTTTTCAGATTTAAATTAGAGGGTTTAGGAGGGGCATTGTTGATGTCACTGGGGGCTGCAGGCAGTTCATTTTCTTCTATCCCCATAGGGTGGCAGGATGTGTTGTGTAAGTTGAACTACTATGGCCAGGCAACAGGCAAATGTAAATATTGAAGATGAGTTTATGTGTGTGCATTTTAAAATTTCCCCAGATCAAACAAAAGTCATTTTGATGATTGCATGTTTTTGTTTTGAATGTTTAATATTATGCATTTTGAAAAGCTTCTATACTGATGATAAGAGATGTAAAGACTGATTATATGAATTATTGTAGACATCAAGTAAGCTTGAACCTGCATGTAAATTCTTTGCTAACATCTCTCATCAACAAGTCATTTATGATACAAAATTTTCTCCCTCCATTTTGTGTAAACTGTAAAGACTGCTGTGTTCAGAAATAATTGAACCAGGTTGGGAATTATTTCGTTGAATAATGTGTGTTGCTTGGCTAATTAATGCTAATAGAAATAGTTTGTAAGGTGTTTTGCAGTTATTTGTTTACCAACAGTCGCAGTTGATGTGATAAGTTGTTTTATGTTTTATCATTCACCTAACTGAGCTATTTTAATTACTTACTCACTAAGTACTTTCCCCACAAATATCCCAATTTTATTTTTACAGATTTTATCTACATATGATTTCTTTTTTCTACAGTAATGCATCCTTGTGCTTTTTTCAATGGTGTAATAGTTCACTATATATAGTCACTGTTGTGGTTTAAGGGAATTTTGGCTTAATGATAAACATTAAAGGTATTCAGAAGGTAGTGCTGTTTTATGTAAACTAATTTCATATAAGTACACTTTACATTTTTTGTGGTTTACAACAGACAATATTTGTATGCTTTAAATACCATTTAAATTTAAAAAACGTATATGTCCATTTGTTATTTTTACCAAGGTGTTCCATAGAGTCATAATAATGTACTGAAGGGTAGAAAATGGCAAATGTATGTAATAAAGACAGCCAAGTAAATAGAAGTTGCATAGAAATTAAATAATGGATAGGAAGGAAGAGCAAAGAATTGTACAGTCATAATTAACAGTGTAGTACTAAAAACATTTTTACAGTTAACCTAAAGGTGAACCTCTTGGCCCTCTAGCTTCAGAAACATACACTGCATTTTTATATATATTTTTGCTTGTATTTTATTTTATTGTGATAAACATTTATAAACCTAAAGACTAAACTAAAAAAACTATATAAAAGAAACATATAAGAATAGATAAAGTGATGCTACCTTTACTAGAGTTTAAGTATACATTAACACCATGTTATTACTCAGTGGGATACTGAACTAGTCTTAGTCAAAAGAAACAATAATGACTCTGCCCTTATTAAGATGGTGTAATATGCTCATTTTAGCCCCTTTGTTCAAGGTTTTTTTTGTAATGAAATCAAATATCCTTCAACACCTCCAAGGTTTACATAGACCTTTTTTGTTTATAATAGAAAATAACATTATTTCATTATTTATACATGGCAATATGTCATATTATATATAAAGTATTAATAAGATTTATACCTCAATTTGTAAGGCAAATGTTCAGTATGTTTTACCCTGTTGACCCTATAAAGAAGGTACCTAATCCAGTATTTTCTAAATTTTTCATCTCTGACCCCATAAATCATAGGGCTTAAAAAGCGTGGGATAATATAGACCAGCAGAAAGTTAATATAGCGTATCTCCAACCCATAATTTGGAAACAACTGGATAAGTGGGGCCTGCATGGATGGCACCACAAATGCCAGCATGCAGAGCAATAGCTGAACACCATGGAGCAGCACAGTGTTTCGGGCCTTTTTCACAGACACCAGGTCAGTGGAGGCTGCTCGTGCTGTCAACATTATCTTACAGTATGTGTAGAGCAAAGCCAAAAAAACAAAGGAAAAATAGATAATGTCAAAAGCACAATTCTTGTAGTAGATGGAGTGGTCACGAAAAAGCAGCGAGTGATCACAGAAAATGAAGCTTTCAAAAAACGATGAAGGCTCCTTGGCAAGAGTTATAAATAGGTCTGTGATGGGGGGTGCAATACTTAGAGCAAGGATAACCCAAATGATCCAGATGGTGCGGGCCACTGTGCACATGTGGCTATAATGGAGGGGAAAACAAATAGAGATGTAGCGCTCGATAGCCATCCCAGCAAGGATGAGTGGTGTTGAGCGTGTTGTTAAAACAGCTGTCATGATAAGTGGGCAACAGGCAGACACCAGAATTTTGGAAAAAGCATAGCTCACCTGTATAAAATATAGACATTAAAAAAAATGTATATAAAAAAAATACAAAAAATAATATAATATAAAAAAATTCAAATGTATAGAGCAGTACCGGAAAAGTACTTGCATTATAATAGCAGGAAACTGAAAAAATTTAATATAGCAACACAAATGGTTTTTTTTTCCTGAATCAACCCATTCACATTACTTTAACATTTAATGATTCATTGTGCTTTTATTTCATTTTTCCATACTTTAAGTTGGACAATGTCACAATAAGTCTCATGATAACATTAAGACAATATTAATTATCTTTTTGTACCCCAAATACTAAATCACAAATATGATATGTATAATATCATCAATTAAGAGAAAATACACTTACCACGTACAGACCTGTTACAAGTGTCAGCTGGACTGCGTCATTAATGACCATGTAAATAAACAATATGTAGCGTGGGTCCTCATAAAAAAAGTTGTGCCTAAAAAAAGTGGATATCATGGTACCATTGAGGATGCTAAGAGCCAGCCACACTAGCATAGCAACTATGTTTTTGGTAAGTGCACTGCTAAAGCTGTCTCGTGGCGTAACATTCTGAGGCAGGGTGAGATTGAAGTATGCAGCACCAGCAGTAAAATTCATGATCTGAAAGTGTTAGACAAATGCTCAGACATTGCTATTAATTAAAAAAAAAAAAGTGAAAAATTTTTCTAAAATGTATTTTTAGAAGGTCTATAAAATTTGTGGTGGACTTACCTTTTTGTGTTTTTAATCTGTCCTTTCCACAGCTACAACCTGGGTCTTATATACTGTGGCTGTGTAATTAATTTACATGCCTGATGCATGAAATGTACAAGAAATCTATGGGGAGTATCCAACCTTTCTCAGCTCTACCATACAGAAGCGAATATTTTAAAGAAAGAGTGTATTGTAAGTGTAGGAGAAAGAATAATCATAGTCAGTTCAGGAGTCAAGTGTCTGAAGAAGCTTTTGTTGTCTTTATTGTTCTTTGATCATATATAGCAGACGCAGTACACAGTAAATACAATGTTCCTCCAGGACCATGGTGCTACGAAAAACAACAAAGAACTACACAAAACAATAAAGGGCTACATTAAACAACAAAAACAAAACAAAAAAACACACAACAGAACACAGATTAAATTTTTCGACCCAGCTGGTACGTATCAGGCTAGCAACAGAAAGTGCATAGTGTGAAAATAGTAAATAATAATTAACTTTACAGAAAAACTTTACAAAGCTGGTCATGCCCCGGACTTCGGGTATAAATAGACCGGCCGCAATTCTGCTCATTTTTAAACAGCATTTTTACACATAAACAGCAGTGTTAAGCAGCAACAGCAGAAAATTCCAGAGATTACCTCTTTGCATCACTGGAGCAGCAACACTGCAACATTGGTCTCTTCCTCGTAACGGCGGATAAACCCGGAAGTAACGAAAGGCCCCACTGGCGCTTGAATAAAAGTTTCCTAAAAGAGGCAATTTTTTCCTTAGTAAGGGCGCCTTTTCGGCTAAGAGTCTTCTTGGCTGTGTGCTTCTTGATGCGGTCGGCCCATCGTGTTTGATGACCGGCACAAACACTGTTTTTTGTGTATAGGCTCTGTCTACGCAGCAATAGTGTTCGTTGTTGGGTCATGCCCCACTTACGAGGCACTTCGAATCAGACCTGGTTCTCAGAAAACTACACCCTCTGGCACCGCAAACTATCAATTCAGTCAATTCCGGGCATGTGCTCAGGAATCAGGAATGTGCTGACCTACTGGTGCAAGTCTTAACTGACATTTTCAACCTGTCACTGCACCAGGCCACTGTCTCCACATGTCTGGAGACTACAACCGTTATACCAGTGCCCAAGCATTCCTCTGCAGAGTTTTTTAAGATTTCTGTCCTGTTGCACTTACCACTATTGTTATAAAGTTCTTTGAGAAGCTAGTTCTATCTCACCTTATAGCGAGTGTTTCACCTACACTAGACCTACACCAGTTTGCCTACTGTTTGAACAGGTCAACACAGGATGCATTGCTATTCATCTAGCTCTTACCCACCTGGACAATAACGATCGACGATAATAATAACATACATTTGGATGTTGTTCGTTGTTTTTAGCTTTGCTTTTAATACAGTTGTCCCCATTAAACTGATTGCTAAGCTTAGTGAACTGGGTATCTGTACATCTATAACAAATAGACCTCAGTCTGTTAGGTTGGGTAATTACACATCCTCAACCCTCATATTAAATACCAGCATCCTACAAGGCTGCATTCTGAGCCCACTGCTCTACTCTCTGTTAACCCATAACTGTGCATCGCAGGATAACTCCAACATCTTCATCAAGTCTGCAGATGATACCACAGTCATTGGTCAAATCAGTAACACTGACGAATCGGCCCACAGGGAGGAGATCCAGAGCATGTCAGCATGGTGTACCAAGAACAACCACAAAGACCAAAGAGCGTGCCTCTGGCTTTAAATTCCTGGGTGTCCACATCTCTTTAGATTTGGCATTTAAACACCCCGACCCTGGTTGGCGCAACAGCGTCTTTACTTCCTGAGAAAAAAAGTTAATCTATCCCCCAATATCTTAACCAACTTTTGTAGTGTAAAAAGAAATTACTGCAAAGGGTTGTAAAAATCGCCCAACGCATCATCGGCACACAACAATCTGCCACAGTAGATGCCTGCGCAGAGCACACAAAATCATCTAGGTCTCCTATCACCCTGTAACGTTTATGGGTTTTTGGCGTCATGTTTTCATGTTTAATGTCTTTATTTAATGTTCTTCTTTTATGTTTATGTTCTTGTTTCTGAGTTTGTGTTAGTTGCTTTGGAGTTCTTGTTTCGTGTTTTGTTATGTATAATGTTTGTTTCATGTCTAGGCTAACCTATGCTAGCTAGCTAAGCTAACCAAGTCAGTTCTTGTTTAATGCTGTTGGCCATGTGATCCTTGTTCCTCTTGTCATACATTTACATTTACAGCATTTGATGGACGCCCTTATCCAGAGCGACTTACATTTTTCCTTTTTTTATACAACTGAGCAATTGAGGGTTAAGGGCCTTGCTTCATACATGTCTTCCTGTCATGTGCTTTCCCTTGTCCTTGTGTCTCGTTGTCATTGGTTAGTGATGTATTCCTTATTGTTTGCAGGGGTTTCTTGTTTAGTATTGTGTTTATATAACCCTATTGTACCCTTGTGTCTTTGTGGTTTTTTGCTTTATGTACCACTTTGGTGAGTTTTTTACCCACAACTATAAATTTTCTAAACTCTCCATTACACTTATGTTTCTGTACACCTCACCATCTCACAGTTCTGCCTAAATCTTTACATTCTGTTACATTTTTCCTTTTCTCTGTATAAAACATTATAATGCTATTACACTAATTTGTCTATAAAAATATGTCATGTACAATGTACACAATACACACTTTTTCACTATGCGTACTATGCACAATATGCACACCTATGCTTTACTTGCATATACTTGCATAGCCTTATTTATTAATGTATTATTTGCAATTCTGGTAGATGCTAAACAGCATTTTGTTGCTATGTACTTGTACCTTGCAATGACAATAAAGTTCTATATATCTACCTACCTACCTACCTACCTACCTACCGGGGGATAGCCGCCACATCAGCCTTGGCAACTGGGGCCTCACTAGCAGACATATTTAGAGCTGCAGGTTGGGCTACTCCCAATACATTTGCCAGGCTCTATAACCTGCTAATGGAACCCAACATAATTGTTTAGTAAGTAAAGCTAAATAACCATGAGCAGCAGCATGCATCGGTAAGCTTGCATTTATCATGTTAAGGACCCAAGGGGTATGGCATGTAACGCTGCGCCTTGCTCCCTCATTGTTCCATACAGAACCTGGAGACATTCCTCTTCTGGAACCAGAGTTGCGTCAAAACACTAGATACCAAAGCCAATATAACACTAAGTCACTGCCCCAGTGTTATGTGTGGGGTCCATGTGGTTCAAGCACCCTACAGCCACAAATCGAATGTGCCCTGAGCCCTTCCAGAACCAAGGGCCTTGTAAGCCAGAGTGATGATCCTGACCATCCACACGCCTAATATCTTTTTTATGTGGCTGATGCTCCTCTATTGAATGGGCCAAAACAGATGAACAGTGGTCTGGTCTGACCTTCTCCCCAGGGCAGTTTCTGGGGATGTCTGCACTCAGTGCTCGCGCTAGGCACAACAACATAATCAGCCTTTCCTGATGAATCCTAGAAGAGAGGAGGACAAAAGGCCTGCAGTTCAATAGGAATGGATATCGCAGCTGCTACTTTAGGTTCATACCCTTGCCATGGGTGGAAGGGAAGGCCCTCACTATACCCGGTGCAAAATCCAAGCACAAGGGCAGGGTGGATAGTACCTATATCACCAATCCTTTGATGGAGAAAATGGCCAGTAGAAACACAGTTTTCATAGTTGAGTTCCTGTCCAAGGCCTCCTTAAATAGTTTATATGGGGTCTCTGTAAGCCTTCCCAACACCACAGCCAGCTCCCTTGACAAAAACCCCAGTTGCTGTACAGGCCATAGCCTCCCAGTGCCACAAAGTAACCTTGACACTAGTCGGTCACTACTGATTTTTCACCCAAAGGGGCATGAAAATCAGATATAGCTGCCATGTATACCTACAGGGTAGAGAGTGTTAGACAAGCATGAGAACCTTACTTGCAGGAACTTCAGCACTGGACCATGCGGGAGCTCTAGAGACCCTCTACTTAAAACTGTGCCCCCTCAGAGGCCACGCCAAAGCCTCTATAGCTCTGGGTTTGGGCCTTACCGCTTGTGACAGAAGGTCCCTCCTGACTGGGATCTAAAAGATTACATTTACATTTACAATATTTGGCAGATGCCCTTATTCAGAGCGACTTACATTTATCTATTTTTTTTACAACTGAGCAATTGGGGGTTTTACAACTTGCTCAGGGGGCGCCCTCATTTAGGAGGGACACCGGGTCTGAGAACCACGCTTGACCTGTTCAGAATGGGGCTATTAGCAAGAGTGCCAACCAATTTAATTACATTTTATTTGTATAGCACTTTTAACAATAGACATTGTCCCAAAGCAGCTTTTACACAGAATGCTTGTCCCTAAAAGCAATCCTGTGGCAACTGTGGCAAGGAAAAACTCCCTAAGATGAAGAAGTAAATAACCTTAAAAGAAACCAGACTCAAAGGGGAACCCATCCTCATTTGGGTGACACCAAATGTTTGTTTATTACAGCTTATGGTAATAGTGATCATATGCAATGTAAACTGTAGCCTTTGGTCAGTGGAGAAGATTGAGTCCCAGTTCATCCTTAAAGCTCCTCAAATTTGAGAAAAGGGGCAGGAAACTAATCACCCAGGGGCAAGTTTAACCCGCCCCCGAGAGATAGAAAGAGAGAGAGAGAGATGGATTATTAAGAATTATTAAGACTTATTATTAAGTCTATTGTTGGGAAAAATTTAAAGACATATTGCGCAGGTGGGGACTTTTGCAAGACTAGCTTACTAAAAGGGAAAGCCAGAAGGTAAAACTATAGATTGGCTTGGTTATAAAAGTGGGTTCACATTCCCTCTGATAAACTGTTTTCATAGGAGCTCCTTCACTTCTGATCCTCAATTCAGGAACCCTAGGATGTATATCACTCACAGCAAGCAGATTTTGCAGCGGGTTCACTAAAGCATCCTACTCACAAGCTTTTACAGTGATCGCAAGTGTAGCCCGCCTTGTTGATTGATATGACCAATGACAAGTTTTCAGTGTGCAGTAGCACATTAGTTGCTTAGGTCTGGAAAAAATGTTGTAGCACCTTTAATACGGCTAACATCTCCAGGCAATTTATGTATCATCCCACAGGCCTTAAGTGTGGTTGCCACTCATGACAGCTCCCTCCAACCTCTTTTGTTATAGTAAGTAACTGCAACAGCCATACTGCTCCACATTGTAGACTTTGCACCAGGAGCCGAGTGTCCCTTCATACTGTATATCTAAGGCCTGAAGGAATTGCCCCCCATCCTTCTTTAGAACTATGAAGTGGCTGTAAAAACCTGATTGCACTTGGTGAGGAAAGATTTTCTTTGTTGCTCCTTTTACCAAGAGCATCGTAACTTCCTGTTCCATAAGCCTGTATCCGCTTTGTACTATACACAGTGTGAGATGTTCGGCAGATACTGCCATGCCCCCTTAAAGTCTGCTAAGGGAATTAGCATCTTGGTTTACTTTGAGCCAGGTTCTGCCACCCTCTGAAACGGATTCCCGGGAGGCCTTAGTTGATTTTATGGGAATCACCAACGAATCCTGTAGTCAGAGCCCCATGAGTGATTTTACACCCTGAAGCACACTTGGTGGAAGGCTTAGTAAGACATCACCTCGAGGACAGAGGGGTTTGGGTACCTGCAATGTGTTCTTCTCCCCAGAGGACTCTGGAGACCCAGCTCCCTTGATGTCAAGGCCTCTTATCAAAGGCCTTTTTAGAAATTGAAAGAACTTCTTAGAAATCCTTAAACTCGTTTTCTTCCCTGAGGGCCCCAGTTGCTGTTACTGCCTTGACACCTCTATTTTTAGAGAGGTGCAAGTAGCGACGCTGCGCTTCTGCACCATATGGTATGAGTAGCTTTGTTTCCACCCAGCATCCTCAGGTACCTACCTCAGCCTAGAAGCAGCAAGGGAGGAACCTCTAGATTGCGGCTAATTGTTTCTTTGACTCCTGGTACCTCTCAACTACTGATTGGACTGCATCGCTGAAGAAGCCAAAAGAGGCAAGTGGAGCATCCAGGAGGTATGCCTTGTCCCATATGGTGTTTAGGCATGCTCCTGTCTGACCTGCTAGTGTCTTTTCAACCCTAGGCATCGTCTGATAGCCGCATTCTTTAGCCTCATCTATTTTGGAGTATTGTGTTCTTTACCCGCTAACAGTAAAACGGTAGAATGGGAGGTCTACTGTGAGGAAAAGCTTTTAAATTTTTAGCCACCTTATCTATTTTTAGTTTGGCAGCACCCCTGCTAATAATCTTCACCAGCTCCTCATACGCTGGGTAGCATGGTGCTGGCTTCAGACTCTCTTCTGCACTTATTGCTTCTTCCTCTTCAGAAGAGAAAAGCTGTAATTGGACCTCTCCCTGGGGAAAGAATCCGTAGTGTTAGCTTTCTTGGCCAGTTTGAGGTCTGCAGGGCTAGTGGTTGGGAAGTGAGATAACGCTAGGGCCATCTCAAGCTCCATCGCTAAGTCTGCCTGGAATCCCCAGGGAATTAGTCTGCCCTGTGTCTTGGCGATAGCAGGGTTTGATCATCTGAAACTCAAATGAGAGAGCCTAACAAGACTGCACTGACCATGCATGCTCCACACAGGATACTTCAGATGTATGTCTGTGCCCAAAATAAATTGCGGACATGGATAAACACACTAATCTGTTTATTTTCTTTTGTCTTCCGGCATGTTTCCTATTTCTCATATTTAGCTGGATGCTACGCAACAAAGCACCCCTGGTGGCTCATCAAATCCACAAACTATCCTTTCCAACATCTGCAGAATTTGATAAACTTTCTAGGTAGGAGAAACTACTGGAACTAGGCAGGTTGGCACTTCAGTTTATTTGGTGATGTTATTTTTATCAGGTATTTATTTATTTGCATGATTGCTATTGAAACAGGTCCTGTATATATTTAAAATAGCTCATGTCAAAAGCAGTATGTGTATGTAGAACAAAATAAGAAAGTAAAGCAGGAGAGAGAATAACACTTTACAATAAGGTTCTATTGCGTTTGTTTACTCTGCGTACTCTGTTTTTCACTCCACAGTCCCTAAACATGTATGTTAGGTTGATTGGTGATTGGTAAATTGCCCATGGGAGTAAATCTTAGTGGTTGTTTGTCTGTATGTGGCCCTTAAATGCATTGGCAACCCCTCCAGGGTGTACCCTGCCTTTTGCCTTATGACAGCTGCAGCAGATCTGTTAATTGGATGTGTGTTCATTATTCAGATATGTCAACTTCTTAAGAATGAAAAATATGTTTTCTGTTCTGTTGCGTTACCTGCCACTTGTATTTTGCCACTTGTCCCTAAAGATGGCTGCCTCAGAAGATGACCCTGCTTATGCTGTTTGCTTTAGAATGCATTCAAAGAGCAACAAGAAGAAGCCAGAAATTTATCCAATTACCTCATCACTGCGTTGCTGGAATAGGAGCACTATCCGCAGTCTCCTCTCGCGGCGGCATCTGACCAGAAGTGCGAGAAGGACCCCAGGTGCAAGCAGTGCCCCGAGCGAATTTTTCCTTGGTTAAGGACGATGTTTGGCTGAGAAACATGATTTCCTGTGTTTCTGGTGCGGTCAGTCCATCTTGTTTGATGACCGGCATGATCGCTGATTTTTTGTGTTTGTGTCATTCCCACAAAAAACGTTCATGTATGGGATGTGCACAGCAAAAATCCCTAGCCATCTTTGCTACTTACCACTCGGTTCCTCTTGCCTGTGGGCCTGAAGCTGTAGCGGGCCAGTCCCTGCAGGTATTCCATAGCTGCATGCACTCCAAGAATGCTGAAGGAGAAAATGCATACATAATCTCAGAGCATAAAGTGAGACTTCTACACCTGCATGATTGAAAACATTATGACATGAAGCATCACAACCTCGTTTGGTAACAGAACCAAACAGGACAGGCGAGCTCTACAGAGGGTGATGCAATTAGCTGAACGTACTATCAGCACTGAACTCCCTGACCTGTCTACCTACATCAAGCAATGCTGGACCAAGGCCAGGAAGATAGTGAAGGACCTGAGTCATCACAAAAATAGACCATTTTCTCTGTTACTATCAGGGAAGCCCTTCCGCAGGCCATTTGGTCCCTCCACCAGGAGAACACCTAAAACCAGGACTCTTCTGCGATCACACTCTCACGCACACACAAAAATACACCAGAACTCATGCACAACCGCTCTTTACACTCAACTGCTAGTCACATATATACATTTAGCATATACAACACAGAGTATATTTTTTGTTTTATTTTTTATATTTTTTCTCCTATTTCCACTGTATATTTCTTTACTTGATTTTATAACTTTTTTAAATACGGAGAGTCATATAAAGCATTTCACTATATGTTGTGCTATGCATAATCATGTATGTGACAAATAAAAATTAAATTTGAATCTGTAGATTGGCCACAGGGGTCACAAGCCAGTGACTTTGGTGCCAGTCCCAAGCCTGGATAAATATAGAGGGTTGTGTCAGGAAGGGCATCCGACGTAAAACTTCATTCATTCATCAGAATTTCATCAGTCTAGGCCCGGGTCAACAACGACTGCCACCGGCGCCGTTGACCTACAGGGTGCCGGCAGAAATTGGGCTACTGTTGGTCAAACGAGGAGAGGAGGAGGACGTGGTGAATAGACAGAAAGAGTAGGAAAGGCAAAAGTGTAGAACTGAGATTAGGGATGCTGAATGTTGGGACATTGACAGAGAAAGGTAAAGGGCTGGTTGATATGATGAAGAGAAGGAAGGCAGATATATTGTGTGTACAGGAGACCAGGTGGAAGGGTAGCAAGGCTTGTAGGATTGGATCAGGTCTCAAGTTGTTTTATCATGGTGTGGATAGGAAGAGAAATGGGGTAGGAGTGATCCTGAAAGAGGAGTTTGTGAGGAATGTTCTGAGGGTAAAAACATGAATGTTGTAAGTGGTTATGGTAGGTTGTACGTTAGAAGAAAAAGAGAGGTTCTGGCGTGAGTTAGATGAGGTAATGGTGAGTATTCCCAGAGGACAGAGAGTAGTGATAAGCGCAGACTTTAATAGACCTGTTGGTGAGGGGAACAGAGGTGATGAGGCAGTTTTGAGCAGGTCTTGAGTCAAGGAAAGGAACAGTGATAGTAGACTTTACTAAAAGGATAGAGATAGCTGTGCTAAATACTTTTTTTTCCAGAAGAGAGAGGAGCACATAGTTACCTATATAAGAGCAGAGGAAGGAGCACACAGGTATATTACATCTTATGTAGACGAACCTATCTGAAAGAGACAAGTGACAAAGTTGTGGTGGGAGAGAGTGTAGCCAGACAGCATAGAATGGTGGTGTGTAGAATGAAGATGTTGGTCTGGAAGAAGAAGAGATCAGAGGTAGAGAAAACAACCAAGTGGTGGAAGCTGAAAAAGGAAGAATACTGAATTTAGACAGTAGTTGAAACAGCATCTGAGCGGTCAGCTGGTGTTTTTATATGAATGGCAAACTACAGCGGAAGTTATCAGGCAGACAGGAAGAAAGGTGCTAGCTGTGTCATATGGAAGGGGGAAAGAAGATAAGAAGACTTGGTGATGGAATGAAGAAGTTCAGTATAGTATACAGAGGAAGAGGTTAGCCAAGAAGAAGTGGGACATGGAAAAGACTGAGAAAAGTAGACAGGAATAAAAGGATTTGCGGCACAGAGTGAAGAGAAAAGTGGCTAAGGCCAAGCAGAAGGCATATGAGGAGTTGTAGACTAGGTTAGACAGTAGAGAAGGAGAGAGCACTTGTACAGGTTAGCAAGGCAGGGGGATTAAGATGGGAAGGATGTGCAGCAGGTTAGGGTTATTAAGGATCGAGTTGGAAAGGTGCTCACAAGTGAGGAGAGTGTACAAAGAAGATGGAAGGAGTACTTTGAAGTGCTGATGAATGAGAAAAATGAGAGGGAGAAAAGGGTATAAGAGGTAAACAATGTGGAGCAGGAAGTTCAAAAGATTAGTACAAACTAACAAAGTTAGGATGAGGCTTTGAAGAGGATAAAAAAGGAAAGGTGGTTGGTCCTGATGAAATACCGGTGGATATGTGGAAATGTCTAGTAGAGGCAGCAGTGGAATTTCTTACTAGATTGTTTAATGGCATTCTAGTGAGTAAGAAGATGCCTGAGGATTGGAGGAGGAGTGTAATGGTGCCTATCTTTGAGAAAAAGGGCGATGTCCAGAGTTGAAACAACTCTACAGAGGAATAAAGTTGATGAGTCATACAATGAGGTATGGGAAAGAGTAGTGGAAGCTAGGTTAGGAAGGGTAGTAGATATTTCTGAGCAGCAGTATGGCTTTATGCCCAGAAAGAGCACTAAAGATGCAATCTTTGCTCTGAGAATGCTGATGGAGAGATACAGAGCTGCACTGTGTTTTTGTAGACCTGGAGAAAGCATATGACAGGGTACCAAGAGAAGAGCTGTGGTATTGTATGAGGAAGTCAGGAATAGCAGAGAAGTATGTCAGGGTGGTGCAGCATATATATATAAGGGAAGCATGACAGTGGCATGTGGAGGAAAACCTTAAGAGGTGGAGGTTTGCTCTGGAGAGAAGAGGAATAAAAGTCATTCGTAGCAAGACAGAGTACATGTGTTTAAATAAAAGGGAGGGAAGTGGAACAGTGACATTACAGGGTGAAGAGGTGAAGAAGGTACAGAAGTTTAAGTACTCAGGGTTGACAATCCAGAGCAATGGAGAATGTGTAAAAGAGGTAAAGAAGCGAGTACAGGCAGGTTGGAGTGTGTGGAGAAACGTGTCAGGAGTGATGTGTGACAGGAGAATATCAGCTAGAATTAAGGGGAAGGTGTACAAGACATTGGTGAGACCAGCTATAATGTATGGTTTAGAGACAGTGGCACTGAGGAAGAGACAGATGGCAGAGCTATAAGTAGCAGAGCTAAAGATGTTGAGGTTTTCTTTGGAAGTGATGAGGGATGGCTCATGTTAGATGTTGTGGGGAGAATGTCAGGGAAACCAGACTAAGGTGGTTTGGACATTTACAAAGAAGGGATAGTGAATATATTGGCAGGAGGATGTTGGAAATGAAGCTACCAGGCAGAAGCCAAAGAGGAAGACCAAAGAGGAGATATATGGCTGCAATAAACGAGGACATAAAGTTAGTGGGTGTGTGTGAAGAGGATAAAGATAATAGGGTTAGGTTGAGACAGATGATTTGCTGTGGTGACCACTAAAAGGAAACAGCCGAAAGGAGAAACATTAAATGTATTCATACTTATGTGTTCTTTTATAATATATTATTTGTGCTATAAGTGAACTTAATTAAAGTATGCAAAACTATGCATTTTTTCACAAGTGTGGATAGATACATAGTGGATAGCCATTAGCAAATTGTAAATAGCATTGTCAGACCTCCAATAATGTTTGTTTTCTACGTAAAGTGCTTTAACTACTATGTATGTTAAAGCCATGCCACAAGGTTACAAATGCAGCTGTATTAACCCAATTTTTTCGAAGCATGATTGATGATTCCCTACAAGAGACAGAAGGACTTGGTGCCGCATCACTCACCAAATGCAAACTGCATTGATAAGCAAGGCTAAAAATTTAACATCTTCCAATTCTTGCTACATGAAAAGCGTCAATGTGTCGGTAGCCCAATTAATGGTCCAGAGTCTAGGCCTGGCAGCATCAGGGGAATGGCATTAAGGTTGTGAGGGTAAGAAAAGTTTCACCATTTATTTGGCATCTGACAACAACAGAAATAATGTCATCACTGTGGGGGTGGGGGTGGGGGGATTTTCTCATTTTACTTTTACTTTTGAATTAGCAGCAATTGTAAAATGCTTAAATGCATTTAACTATCGCTCTGCCTGCACATTCAGAAGAGAACAGACACTGAATGCAGCTCTGCAAATCAGCGGCCAGTCCCATCATATCACAGATTAGTAGCAGGAGTCAAATTTTATTTATCACATGAGTTGTTCATTATTGTTCATACCTACTGTGCGGTCTCACAGCTTGACAGGTCTGTAATTGAAAAGCATCAGATGATGTCAAAAATAATCAAGAGTCAGTGTCTTAAGAATAATAAAACACTAACCCGTCATCAGAAAAGAGCAGAAAAAAGGTAACATTAACTAAAACTTGCTATGTTTCCATTACCCAGTGTTAATGTGCATTTGAAGTATCCCATCACAAAAAAGTAATGCAAAAAAAATAGAAAAGAATATTGCAAAACCTTTTAATGCAAATAAAGGTTATAATAGATCCAAATTAATTATGATGTAGCAAAACATTAAACCCACATTGTCTCTTTCCACTCCATTATGCTTGCTATGTTTTATTTACTTATTTACTGTCTTACTTATGTACTACTTTCAGCCACTTCATCGAAATGCACCTAACTCACATTTTTTGTGACTTTTGAAAAGATTTCCTCTACGTTAGACATATTTACACATCTCTGTTACAGCTAATACATCTATAAAAAAATAATTGCACATATTTTGCATGACTAGAACGGCTGTTAAATCACTTATAGATGAAAGCTTCGAAAAAATCGGCTCACAAAAATCTTTCTGACCTTCGTTAGTGAATCCTGTTAGGGTCTTTCTTAAAAATTATTTCATTTTTTACTGCAAAAGTGTGCATTGAAAAGGCGTTTTCAGTAGATCAGAAATAAAACCTGTTGTAGCGATGCCAGCAAATCTGCCATTATTTACTTTTTATGGAGTTTCACTTTCATAGCGCAGTAATGGATGTAGCACTGGGCACATGACTAAACCCAGAGGATAAGCTGTAACTTAACATATATAAATATGTGATTAGCTGATGATTATGTTGCTAATACTTGTCCCAAATCAGATTAAATGTCATTCATCTAAAAGCTAACGCTATCTTAATGAAAATGATAAATAATCAAGAAAAACACATTTCACACAATTTTATAAGCAAGCAAGAGGGCTTTGATAGACAGTGTAATAAAATAATTTTTCTGATCTTCTGCACAGGGCAGCTCTGTGGATGTAAGTGCCCAAAGAAGTTTCAACCTTTCCTGGTCTGAATCCCAGGACAGGAGGCATGCAGTTTACTGGGACCAGGCATCGCAGTTGGTACTTTGGGTACCCAGGCCCCTCATAAATGCTTGGTAAGTCCAGTCATGTGAATTGACCGAACAGTGGTCAGCTATAAAAAAGAATAATAATTAGGTTCCCTTTCACTTAGTTTTATCTCACTCCGAAACTGCTAGCTTTGCGTACCTCGAACTGGCAGAGGCAGCTTGCTCTGTGGATTCTTAAAACCCCTAAGAAGAGGAAAGCAATGAGTATAGAATAGGGGGTGTGCAGTTGGAACCATGCTCCCCAGCATAGGAGATGGAGGTTATAACCCAGGCCGCCGCCAAACTAAAAATAAATGGGGTGACCAAAACGTAAGGAGTTTGTCTGTTGGAATGGACATACAACAAAAAAGCTAAGGCCAAAAAGTTTGGATATCAGTTGAGGTCTAGTGTTGAAAAATTGCCAGCAGGTGTTGGATTACAAATGTAGAAAATGTTAAATATAGGTTCCAATATAATAATGATAACATTCTGAGAAAATCAAGTCAGGTATCCCAGGCGTCTGAGATAATAACCATTTGTCTCTAGGCACTTCCTAACAAACAGGCAAGATAATGTGACAATACTGTCATGCTGAGCACCTTCACATTCAAACAACACTGTTTCCGCATGCTTTGTAGATTGTCTCCATCTCTGTTTTCCTCCCCCTTAAAAGATATAAACTCTACTATGCTGAGATTTATTCAGACTTGGATCACTACAGCGATGCACAGCGAGTTCTCAATAAAGAGTAACTTCTGCTTGAAACGTCTTCTGGTCTCTGCTTCAAAAATTAGAAAAACTTTACAACACAGGCTATCTGTCTCCAAGCAGCATCTCTGGGGCCCCTAAGCTACCCACCAAGCCACTCAAAATAAAAGCTGCTTTGGTACGGAAATACCTCACAGCAGGAGCAGGAGCATGCCTACACACTATGGGCATACTTATAAAAACCAGGCTGACCTGCTAAGAGACCTGGATGAAGGGGGATAGGCAGATCACAAACTGCCTCAAGCTGCATACCTAGCTATGGGCGTGGCTTCTAAGGGGCACAGCTTCTCTACTGCTTTTGTGGAGACCATACTCCAATCTAGAGATCCCGCCAATAGAAAACTCTATGCACTAAAATGCTTCTGGTGTAGAAACAAACAAAGGGACCCAGCTAACTGCATGACTGATTCAGTGCTGGAGAGCCAGCAAGAGAGGTTCTCTGTAGGTCTGTATCTTCCACCCTGAAGGTATATTTGACAGGTATATTTGAAAATCAGTGAGCAGAGACCAACCAACCAAGTTTCAAGATTCCTCATGGCAACTGATGTGGAACCAAGCCCCACTACTAACGATTGGAGGAGGCACCTTACCATGAAGACGGTGTTCCTTCTGACCATTTCCTACATCAAGAGGATTGGCGATATCCAGGCATTCACTGTCCACCCTACCCTCGTGCTTGGATTTCACAGCGGGCATAATGAATGCCTTCCTCAACCCATGGCCAGGCTATGTACTTAGTAAGTAACTATGAAACCTGGTCCTATTGAACTGCATACTTTCTTTCGTTCTCACTTCCAGAATTCAGACCAGGAAAGGCTATACTTTTTGTGCCTAGTGCAAACATTGGGTGCATACATCCACAGAGCTGCCCTGTGGAGAAGGTCAGACCAACTGTTTGTCTGTTTTGGTTCACCCAAAAATTAAGCAGCGGCCATAAGCTTCTTGCTTACTAGGCCTCAGGCCATCCTGGTCCTGGAAGGGCTCAGGGCGCACTCTACTAGGAGCTCTAGGGGTACCACTGCCGGATATATGTAGGGCAGCAGGCCTGGCTACCCTGAATATTTTTTTCTGATTTTACAACCTGGATGCAGCCTCCAGGGTGCTTGACTCACATGGTCCTCCACACATAACACCAGGGCAGTGACCTCTCTCCTTTTCTGATTGGTCGGATTACACACATGCTTTAGGTTGAAGGTTACAAAAGGGTGTTCCCAAAGTGTTTCGATGCAGCGTCTCATTTTTTATGGGAATTATGGTTACAAACATAAAATAAAGATGTTTTTTTTCTTTAAAATATCGACTTACACTAAATAAGATGAAAAATATTACTTGGTACTAAAATTTAACAGTTACCAGTAGCAATAGTATTGCATCTTTAAAAACACAAATAAAAAATATTATAAAATTTTATTGCCTTTATAAACTTATATAAATTAACATAACTATAACCATAATAAATGATATTTTGTAATTCATTACTGGTTTTACTTTGCATTTTCATCTATTTTGTTAAAAAACAAAACAAAACTGTTTTAGTTTGTCTAGGTATTTGTCTGATGCCTCCTGTAGTGGTTTATAAGTAAGGGGTCGCACAGCCTCCCCAGTACCAAAGCCAGGTCTCATGATGGAAACATGTCTGAGGTTAACTATGTAATCTCGGGTACGTACGTAGCTGCAATTCTGAAGCACGTGTTTAATCAAGCCAATTGGAAGATGAGATTTTTTATGCATTACACATCATGGGCGAGGTGATGTCATCAACCAGGAAATACACATACAAGTATCCAGGGATGCCAGTGGTATGGCTACGTGATGCACCATCTTGTTCCCTCACGAGAACGTGGTTCAAGCTGCATCATTACGATATGGGAATGAGATGCTAATGCCAGACCAGCAAGTCACTGTCACAGTGGTGATGCAGAAATGCCTATCAGGCCTTATAAGTGGCTACATACTTATCTGAAAACTTGATTTCCCACCTTAAAAACTGACTGGCACAATGGTCTTTGCTTCATGCGCAAATAGTTAGCTCATACCTTGGGATGCATTAAGCTGGCCCCTCCCCTCTCCAACATACATCCTTTTTTTGTGAAAAGTCAAGTGTTCCCACCGCTCTCCGGTGGCCTTTTTCTTCACACCCTTGCTCGCAGTTCAGAGAGTGGAGGACCTAATTAAGCAGGCCTTCCCATTAGCTTGCGATGTGGCCACAGGTTCAGATGCATGTACAGACTTAGATGTCAGATCAGGTTAACTTTACTTATAAAAAACGCTCTTTAACAATAAAGATTGTGTCATAACAGCTTTAGAAAATTAAAAAAGACAATAGTGTACACTCACTAAAACACTTAGTTCAGTTTAATTAATATCCGTAATTAATAGTCCCCAACTAAACAAGCCAGCGGTGACAGTGGCAAGAAACCAAAACTCCATTGATAATAGAATGGGGAAACCTTTGGAGAAACCAGGCTCAGTCGGGGGAACAGTTCCCCTTTGACCAGACAAACCAGCAGAACCAGCAGGTAAAGTGGGAGAAGGCAAATGGACCAACCATGCCCTCAATAGCTACTGGTTGTTGGATTCTGCTGCAGCATCGTATGAATGACCGCGCTTGAGCCGTCGAAACGGGAAGAAAAGTGGAGGCACCTGGAACCACTAGGTCACGATCAGTACTGGCTGTCAGGAGTGAATTGCTGTCCACTGTGCAGAGCCACCAGATAGGGAAAAAAGTGGAGAAGCGCTGAACCACCAGGCCTTGATGGTACTTGTTATACAGCACTGGTGGGATTAGTGAAGGATATTTAGTAATTAGATACTTATTTTATCACAGTCTGGACAAAGAGTTCTTTGCAGCTTGAAAGAAATGTGTTGTGAGGCTAAAAGACATTCAGACAATGTTTTTAAAAGGCTTATCAATGTTTAGTCTTATTAAGAAAAGGATTTTTAATATTGAAAAGGGCATTTTGTTGGATTAAAGAAAAAACTTTTAAGGATTATAAATGTAAATAAAATAATTAAAACACCTCTCACTGATCTTTTTACTACAACATTAAAAAGAAAGGCCTCTGCTGTTATACAGATTGCATAAGATATTTAATGGCATTGCAGGCTAAACAATTGGAGCAATTAGGTATGTAAATATGGTCTGTAAAAACCAAAATTTGCAGATGTGTTTTGGGAAAGCAGACCTTCAATGATTTTCTTAAGAAGGTTACACCATACATTAAGAGTATCAGTTTAAATTATTTCATATAACCTTAACATTTTAAATAAAAAACAACTTAACTATAGTTTTTGTCATGTTGAAACTTGGTTTGTTTGTTTAATAACTTATCTCATTGCCTCTTTACTCGATTAATCAATTTCTGCACTTACAATGTTAAAAAAATATCTTGTTTAACAGAATAACATGAACATGTAAGCTTATAAAAACATTATTTCACATATAATAATGAAATAAATTAGATTCATTCTTTTTATTTCTATTTCATACATTTATCAATTTTTTTTATATTTATTTAACACATTGTTAAAATATGTTGACTATACAGATTGACTAGATGTCTTTATTATTTGCAATATGTATACTATAAAATAAAATAAAAGTTTTGATTTTGTTTAATTTTATTCTGAATGTCTTTATAACCCATAAACATTAAAAAAATTATGATTTTATTTGACTTATTTTCTTTTTGTTGCACAAAAAATCCCTTTTTAGATATGATGACAAAGTCTGGTCTCTCCACCCATATATAACTGGACTTAAAAATCTAGGCAAAACATAAACAAATAGAAAATTTACATATCTTAGTTCAGAGGCAACCATAGGAAAAATAAAGGTTAACAATTTTTCAAGTGGCGGGCCGATATACGTGAACATACACAGTACAAGTTGCAACCCATGTAGGATGATTGTGTTGCGAGCCTTCTTTACCTGAGAGCCAGCAGCCTTGGCAGCAAACATGATCCTAAAGTATGTGTACACCAAAGTAAGCCAGACAAATGAGAGGTAGACCATATGTGATATGTTTTTTTTTTCTACCAAGTAAGGGTGGCGGAACACAGAGTCTCGATTGCAGATGACTAAAGAATAAAAGAATTCTGAAGGTTCAGTAGCTAAAAGAATAAACAAATCTGGTAGAATAGAAATTGAACCCAAAAACCAGATAAGGCTGATTAAAATATATGTCCTTTGCACAGTACATATCTGATTATGATATAATGGGTTACAGATAGCTATATACCGCTCTATGGCCATACCAGCAAGATTAAGTGGAGTGTTAAGGGTAGTCAATATCGCAATCATTAAAAAGAAACAACAAAAAGAAGTGTTAATCATATAAAAAATGTATGAAATAAGGTGAAGCAATACAGAAATAGTCAGTTGTATCATGTCATTTACAACCATATGAATAAAGAGAATGTAGCGAGGATTCTCATTAAAAATTTCATGTCTGACAAAGGTGTGGACAAGTGTTCCATTAATGTAGTTGATAGTGAAATATAAAGCCACAAGTATTACATTTTTGGACACAGCTGTGACGTATCCATCCCTTCCCTTAGTTTGGGTCATGTTGCTATATATATAGGAGTTCATCCCTTGCTGTTGGTTGTTTCCTTTTGAACAGCCCTTCCAAAAAAAGAAAAGATTAAAACAGTGATATGTATATAAATCAAACATAGCTATTTTATTATTTTAATATACATCATTTAGCAAAAGCTCTTGTTAAGAGCGACGTACAAAGTGCTTTGAGTCACATCACTGAACAGCTCAATACTGGTACAGTAGTTCACAAATCAAAGTAATAATGACAAAAAGTGTTAAAAGAGCAGAATAGATTTTTTTTTTTTAAATAAACCTTTTTAATGGACCAATGATGCACAAATCAATTTGCTTGCCAAATGCCAAACATCTGAGTTAAAATTATATAGTAATATTAATCCTAATGTTGTACAAATCAGAAAAAGACTTAAAGTGTCTTAAAGTTAAGTCAACTTACCTTCTACCTAAAGTAGCAATATGCAAAACAATTTGTTCCTTACAAGTGCTTATATAGAGTCAGGACAAGAGAGTCAGTCTGCTTAAGCGTGCCTGTAATCTATACATATACATGTATGCAAATTTCTTAAATTATGCATGCTTTGAATCTGGAACCTTCTTGCTGTAAGACAAGAGTGTTTACCACTAAGTTACTGTGCTGCCCTATATTATTATTATTGTGTTATTATTTAAAAAAATGATCATATATATGTATATATATATATATATATATATAATAAAACAGAAAAAAAAACTGAATATTTATATTCATGCTTGGTTAAGAGTTACAATTTTCAATTTGTATCCAACTTATTGTGATTGCTGCCCCTGTCTTATGCATGCTAAAACAGACAAACAGGTGATGAGCTTGTCATGACCTTATCCATGGGGCAGCTCTAAGGATGTGGATGAGAATACCCGGTGATCATACTAGGCACCTTTCCTTGTCTAAGGAAGGATTTTATGCCAGAGCCGGCATGTCCAGGCATGAGAAAAAAGTGGACAATGCCTGGATATTGCTGATTCTCTTAATAAAGACAACAGCTAGTAGAAATACAGTTTTTGGTGCCAGTTATTCGTCTGATGCTTTCTCAAGCAGTTCATAAGACAGCCTCACTAACACCATAGTCAAGACCACTGACAGGAATTTCAGTTGCCAGGTCTCTTGCTCCAAAACTAAAACCTGTTTAGGGGCCACATCGCCTCTTTGGCAATGCTGTACAAACACTAGTCAAGAGGTTCAGAAGGCAAAAAAAAATTGGTTCCATAGTTCCAGAAATACCTTTCTCACCGTTTTCAGATCTAAGAAGATGTGTGGGTGTGAATCCTTAAAAAACGGGAGGCCCCTGGGTGGAAGTTGCAGCTTTTAGGAATCATTCGTCTAGCTTATTACAGGGATGAAAATGCCCTTTTTTTGGCTGCCCACTCTATGTTCAACTTATCGAAAGTTGAGACTCTCCCTGGGGGGGGAAGAATCCAGAGTGGACTTTCAGTTCAGTTCAGTCTTTCTTTATTAGATACTACCAGACAGAATACAAGGATTGGTAAATGCGTACAATGCTTGCAATCAGCATTCTTAGGCAAAGAAGTTTATAAAAAAGGGATTTCAAAAGTGTTTCTGAAGGGGAACAATATTCGTATGTTGAAAAAAAAATTAGTACTTTGAAGCATGTGGTTCTTTTTTTTAAGTGAAATAAAAACTAAACAAGTAGTGCACATTACAAAAACTAAGAAAACAAATACAGGGCATTGGTAACCAAAATTTAAAAAAAACTCTGCCACTTACTCTGTCTTAAATAAGGCAGTAGATAAGGTTGCCCTGTTGGCTGGAAATGACTCCCTGTCAACCTCTGACTAGGACTTAGAAGCAAAGCTTGGCTGTAGAGGCCAACACATTTGCCTTAGATTTGACCCTGGATAGTCAGGATGCCCCAGCAGTTCGTAATTTTCAAACTTTAGCTTTTTAACAGAGGCTGAATCCTATAAAAAATTTAGGCTAGGTCTAGCAAAGAACTGTTTTTAAAGGTGTTAAGCAAATCAAGCTCTTGCTGATGTTCCAGGTTTAGAAGTTTCTGCTCAGTTAACTTCAGGAAACTAGCCTCATCTGTGTTTTGGGTAAAGCTATTTCTTGAGGTGGATGCAAATATTATTCATTATTACATAACATATTATCAAAATATTTAAAGTTACTTAGATGCAACAAAAGACCTTAGTGAAGAATGAGGTATACAGTATGAACTGGTCATATGTTGTTCTGGGTCTGGAGGATAATGCTTGTCAACTAGCAATGATATATGCCTATATCATAGCTTTAAACTAAAAAAAAAAGGAAATTGAAAACCATTTAATTTGTATCAATTATTTAAAAAAATATATTTTTATTAGTAAAAAATGCTTTGAGTATGTTTTTTTCATAAAAGCACAAGCATTACCATGATGCAAACCTGAGGGGAAATTAACTAAAGCTACTGGGGCAGGTTGATATTTTCTAGCCTCCTCTGAGTTTTGGGTAAGGGAGCTGAAGCACATAAATATGTAACCTTGATGACGTCTTGAGTCTCTACTTCCCAGTAAAAAAAAACAAGCAAATGTCAACCCAACCAGGAACATATGTTATTGTGAATATGCACCATTCCTAGGAGTAGTTCAAATTAATCCACAGAGATAATTTGAAAAGTTTAAGGTGCATAAAGTCATTTAAAGCATAAATCATTTAACTCCTATAAAGTTTGTTATAGGCTCCTTATGTAGCTCAGTTTTTAATTTAAAACACTGAGATTAATGCATTAGTATGTGTTTTTACTGTACAGACATTGTACTAACATTCCTCCACCAAAACATCAGTAACTGGTTTGCTGAGGTTCCAGTTGGTAAAATTAAAATGGGATGCTATATAGTGATAAACATGTCTTAGTTTATACATTTAATATATGTTTTCTATATTTTATTGTGAATAAAATATTCTTTTTTATGCACATTTTATAACCTTTAAGAACTACAGTTCATCTTTCCGCTGGTCTGTGGAGAAGGCCAACTCACTGCCTAACAGCTACCATTTAACAACATGTTGAAGTATTCTAATTTGAATAAGTGGTAAAAATTGATGTGCTGGAGCAAGGATACAGTGGAGTGGGTCCACTGACCATATCCGGCCCTCTGAGGCACTAAGGAAATGGCCAGAGCAGTAGACCAAACTATGGCAGCATGTAGTGGCTACTCTCTGGTTAAGCCTCTTTGCCACCAAAGGCATCTCTGGTTAAGCCTCTTTGCCATAAGCAAGAGAGACAGGACTTTGGGCCTCTTCAGCAACATAGTCCAATAGTTTGTGAAGACAAGTTCCAGGGGACAAATAAACATTTACATTTACAGCATTTAGCAGAAGCTTTTGGCCAGAGCAACGCACAAAAGTGCTTTGAGTCGCATCACTGAACAGCTCAATGCTGGTACAATAGTTAAAAAATCAGTTTAACAACAACAAAACACTGTTGAAAGAGTAGCATGTTAAACACTCGAGGATGGCTCCTGAGCAGATTCTGGTAATAGAACAAGAAGTGAAGACCCTTTTAAAAGGACCAATAGAAAAAAAATTCACCTCACCAAGAGCAGCCGGGCAATTACTGTGTTGGTTTAACAAAGCAGTAAAAAGTTTGCAGTTCAAAATGCTGACTGTAAAACAAGTAGATATCATCACATATCATATTTAAGGACTGGTTTGTCACCATAGACCTCAATGATTCATACTTCCCCATATCCATCCTTTCACAACACAGGAAATTACTGAGGTTTATATTTGAGGTAAAACATTTTAATACCAGGTGTTCCCTTTTGGCCTCTTTTTTTCCACATTGTATGTTTACAAAATGTATTGATACAGCAGTTGCTCCTATGCATGACTCCAGGGCATCTGCATACTGAAGTACATAGACGATGTTCTGCCCAGCCCAGGCCGCCAACTTAGAGGGTCATCTGTAATTTGGTTGCAATGCAGGTCAGTCTTACCCATGGCTAAATAGGGGCAATATTAGCCTCAGGGAGCCTCAGGGATATCAGGAAAAGGCAGTCAACCACAGTCAGACAATTTCGCAGCAATGTCTTCAGCACATCTCCCATGGCACATAAACTGCCTGCAGATGCTGGCCATATTTAGGGCACTCAAACACTTCCTACCAGACCAAAGCAGCCAGCACGTGCAAGTACGCACAGACAACATGTCGGTGGTCGCATATATCAACAGGGGGGTCTGTGCACCTACACCCAAAAATATTTTTTATAACCTGGATGCACCCTCAACTCCAGGTTCCAGGGTGCTTGAGTTATTTCACTCCATAGCATTGTTTCATCCACATTATCATGAATATTAAATCCAACAGTGTTGCTTACGCTTTTCTAAGTGATAATTTTTGTTATAAACAAACTTGGTAAATCCAATTCCTATTTTAAATTAAAATGTACCATCAAATAGCATCAAAAACCCACATTTACATAAAACATTTACACACCCACACACTTACAGATATGTTGTTTGTTTTTATTTGTCTCAATACATCTATTGTCTAATTTAAATCTGTCAAAATGTAAAGGTTTTTGAAAGTGTTTTTTATATAAATGATTTCGGACCTTTTAGAATGCTCTATTTTTGCATTCATTGCTTTACCACTATGCCAATTCAAGTGCAATAGAGATTGTGTAAAAGCAGCTTTACAGAACCAAATCAAATAAGACAGTACAGTGTACACTTACTAAGAACAATCAGTGCAGTTTAATTAATATCTGTGAATGTCCCCTATGTATGTAAAGAACTGCTAAACTATCCAAGTTTTGACAAATCATTGCTGTCTTGCAACTTAGTGTTCTGTCCTTGTGACACAGTTGACAGACCCAGCAAAACATTTTATTTTATAGCTGCTGTGGCCACCAAATAATGTTGTTTTCTGAGCCAGTGACTAATTACATTTACATTTACATTTGCAGCATTTAGCAGACGCTCTTGTCCAGAGCGACGTACAAGAAGTGCTTTAAGTCACATCAAAAATTAGTTACATTCTTTGATTTTTCTCACTTTAACATTATTCCACAGTACAAACAAACAGATAAATGCTAGGCTTATACATTTTCAGATTAGCATTCATGAGGTGCTTTGCATTGACTATTTATAACTAAAAATGGGCATGATATAAGGCGGCTGCATGTATGCAAACTTGAAGGTGATCTGTGATTTATGAAGGGAACAGCTTGCAGATGTGTGTATGTATGTTTTTATAAGTTGAAATATTTTTGATGTACACTATTTTTGGATTTTAGGTGCACATACACTTTTAGGGAGGATGGTGTGCTGACATTACAGCAACATATAATTTAAGGAATAATGGAGACAGCCAGTATGTTTTTGTTGCATAACTGTCATTTTAGATTGTCAATGCAAGACAAACCGCTAGCAACTTGAGACAGTTGATGTGCCATTGGAAGCTTGTAAAACCACAGCATAAGAACTTAGCATGCCTGAACACCTGGTCAATGGACACTTCCACCTACAGAAACATAGAGTCTGTTCATAAGCTGAAGGTTTAACAGTAGGTCGGTGTGCCTTGCACCCGGTGAGTGCCACATTGGCATTCC
The DNA here is from genome assembly GCA_005784505.1 of Bagarius yarrelli. Taxonomy (NCBI): domain Eukaryota; kingdom Metazoa; phylum Chordata; class Actinopteri; order Siluriformes; family Sisoridae; genus Bagarius; species Bagarius yarrelli. Next base: position 416,932 of record VCAZ01000155.1, read on the forward strand.
CACCTCAGAACTTGTGCTGAAATGGTCCAGACAAAGCTGCTTTATACCCCAGGAGCCTCTGATACAGTTTTAAAGAATACCCTGTCCAGCTTTTGAGAAATTTAAACCAATCTTAGTGATGTATGCATACAAAAATGTACTTTTGCATTAACATTTTGTACAGAATTATTTAAAGGGTTAAATTTAATTTAATTCAATTCAATTTTATTTGTATAGTGCTTTTAACAACAGACATTGCCTCAAGCACAAAATGCAGTAAAAAGTCAAAAGTATAAGGTTTTTCCCTAATGAGCAAGCTGGAGGCGACTGTGGCAAGGAAAAACCTCCTAAGGTGAGGTAGGAAGAAACCTTAAGAGGAACCAGACTCAATAGGGAACCCATCCTTATTTGGGTGACACCGCAGGTTTGAAACTTGCATGTGCAAAATTGGCAATCCTTTCCTGAGTACATGGAAGTGGAAGACAGTTTTCACTGCGGAAAAAGCGATGCGCGTGACATCGCACATGCACATAGTTGAACCTGGTAGTCCATAAGAGCATGGGACCACTGGCCAGGAACCATGCATGTGGGATGAGATGAGGTGGAACACAGGGACCCAGCTCAGGGGAACAATGGGTAGAACAAAAAAACAAAACAAAACAAAACCAAAGTTTTTTTAACCGGCATTTCTCTGGGGAAGGACTGACTATACAACACGGCTTAGGTAAAGGCTGCTGCAGCCCTGACCCTCATTGTACAGATTATTTAGTGCTTTCAGTTGTTGAACCCTCAGAAACACCTGGCGATTTTGTGTTTTGTGGTTAAGCTATTTCTTGAGGTAGATGCAAATGGTTAGTTTATCTAGGTTCAGATGGTTTCATTATTAAATGAAATATTTTTAAAATATTTAAAGTAAAATAAATGCAACAAGAGACAGTAGTGAAGGATCAATGAGGCATACAATATGAACTGGTCATATGTTGTAGGTCTGAAGGATAATGCTTATCTGACATTTTTATGGCTAAAACTAGCAATAATATACCAATTCAATACCTATGTCACAATTTTAACCTTAAAAAAAGTAAATTCTAAAACCCTTTTAACTTCTATCAATTATTTTATGAAACATATTTTAATAATGCTTTCAAAAAATGCTTCGAGTATGTTTTTTCTTAATCTTTCATTGATGCTAACCTGAAGGGAAATTAACTAACACTACTGGGGCAGGTTGACATTTTCCAGCCTCCTCTGAGTTCTGGGAAGGGTAGCTGCAGCACATAAACATGTAACCTTGAAGGAGTCTTGAGTCCCTACTTCCCAGTATGCAAAACAAGCAAAGGTCAACCCAACCAGGAACACATGTTTTTGTAAATCTGCACAAAACCATTTCTAAGACTAGTTCAAATTAATCCACAGAGATAGTTTGAAAGGTTCCAGATATAGAGAATTTAATCATTCAACTCCTATAAGGTTTGTTATAGACTCCCTTTAGTTCAGTTTTTAATTGTGTGTAAAGACTCAAAACATTGATGCTAATCCATTGGTGTATGTTTACAAAATCATAAAAATTTGTTATAAATATCTTATGTCTAAATGAACAAAATTTTAATTGTTATTATACCGATATTGTACTAAAATTCCTCCCTCAAAATATCATTAACTGGATTCCTCAGTTTCAAGATGTTGTTAAAATAAGAATGGGATGCCAAATAGTGGTCAACATGAGCTTATTTTAACTAGATTAAGACTTATTTAAAATGGTTAAAATCTTCTCAGTTCTCACATTTGATAAATGTATTCTGTATTATATTATGAATAAAATATGAGTTGATGAGATTTGCAAACCATTGCATTTTGTTTTATTTACATTTTACACAGCACTCTCAAGAGCTAGCAGTTTATGAACTGGCCTCTGGGGAAGGCCAACTCACTGCCTAACAGCTCCCTTTTAACAACATGGAGTTATCTGGAGAAAATTAACCATGTTTTTTCTAACCATAGTTTAACCATAGTATTTGTAGTAAAAAAAAAATAATAATAATAAAAATACTTGGTTAATTTTTGTATGGGTAACTTCAAAAACAACAGTACAGCATTCGAGGGGGCTAAGATTACCAATGATTATGTATTAGAATTACCATATATGTGGGACAATACAGGTTTATACTACACATGACAATTGTGGAGCCAGAATTATTTAATTGGTTAATTATATTATGTTAAGCCAGATGCCCAAGAATCCAGCAGTTCGCAGGGATTCTATTTTCACAAAAAGGGCCATAGTCAAAATTGGAAACATAGCTACTCCAAATCAGGGCAAATGCTCTGTACACATTTGTTAAATTAAACAGAGATCTGAACTGATTTAGGGTTTACTCATGAGAGTGATCTCTGTGAAATGTGCACCACTTTTCATTCATTCATTCATTTATTTTCTATACAAGTTTATTAAAGGAGCCAATGTCTATCCATCAGCCATTGAGAAATACATAGAAATTAGAGGCAAGTGTAAGGTGTGTCATAGCCACATTCACATAAAAAGTTACAGAGAGCCTGAAATGAACAGCCCAATGGTGCTAAAGTGTTTCATTAATAATGATGACTCCCTGCACACTCGCTGTTCCAAGCATCCAATGTCTGGTAGCTTGCATGTGCAGATAATCAAGGAACTGTGTGAGGACACCCTCACAAATCAAGAGAGCAATGCCTTAGAACTAGGCGACAAGGATCCTATTTTTTTTTTTTTATAATGGGGGCAGGGCTGGCTCAAATGGTTAAGGTGCTGAGTTGTTAATCTGAAGACCAGAAACACCTGGGTTCAAGCCCCACCTCTGGCAAGTCAACCACTGTTGGGTCCCTTAGCAGGACCCTTAACCCCTCCTGCTCCAGGGGTGCTGTATCCTAGCTGACCCTGCGCTCTGACCCCAACTTACTAAGATGGGATATGTGAAAAATGCATTTCATTGGCTCTGTACATGTACCTTGCACAATGACAATGAATTGAATATACTTACTATATACTTAAAGACATTGGACTTTTTCTTTGAGTTTTGATGCAACTGTCTTAGTAGTGACGGCAAACGGCATGTCTGGCCAGGTGTTCTTTTATCAGGGTGTTCTGGCAGATTGATAAAAGCATGAAGTGTCCCAGTCGTGCAAATGCTGTCAGAGAGACATGATGTTAATGCAATAACACATTGGATACATGCAGATGCACCACCTCCAAAAGGGGTTGTAAGTGACTTTTCAATGGCTTTGCATAGAGCTTAGGTCAAGGCAAATCTGAAGACCTACATCAATGTGTGTTGTGGCATCTTACTTAGTAAACAGTCTGCAAAAGTGTTAATTTGTTTTGTCCGGGTTGATCTGCTTGTGGAAATTCTTGAAGAAAAAAAAACGCATTGCATTAAAGATTTCTTTGTGATGTCAATGGCACAGCTTCTTAAGCCTAAATTATTAATTTATAGATATTAATCAAATTGAGTGTTTTATTTTGTTTCATATTGTCTTTTTTGATTTGATTCTAAAAAAGCTGCTTTAAAACAATCTCAGTTGTTAAAAGAGCTACATAAATAAAGGTGACTTAACTTGACTTGACATTATGTGGCCTACTGCAGGGGGTCTTCAAACCTTATAGGAGTATAACAACCTGAGAAGTGGAGTGACAGAAGTTTTAGAAAAAAACAAAATTTGCCCACATGCAGTGTTATTGTAACAGAAGCAGCGTGGCAGCTGACCTCTGCTGCATGGGGCTGGATCTTGAGGAACTCGGAAAGTCGCCTCGAGGTTGGGACCTCAAGATCTCCTTCACTGTGTATGTCGTGCCGTCGTTAAGGATCATAGGAAGAGGGGGTTCAATAGACTGCTCAGACTCTGTGCTTAGAGGAGAAACAGGTGAGTGGTATGGCTTAAGTAGGACCTATAAATCTAGGAGACAGTTTTTTTTGCATAGTAAGTTCATTTTTATATCTCTTGATGATAGCCATACCTTTTGGCCCAGTCGGAAAGTCAAGGCGAGGTTCCTTCGGCCGACAGCCTTCTGTATTCTTAATGCCTGTTGTAAGTGTTGATGAACCTCTTCCCAGACACTTACACTCTTCTGGAACCAGTGTGTCACCACTGGAATGTACGACAGTTCGCTTAACCACTGGAATGGATTAAGACCTGTGGCTGGTTGTTAGAATGAGTTCTGGGAGTATTCTACCAAGGCTAGGAATTGGTTCCAGGAGTTTTTATCGGCCGTGACAGAAGGTATGAAGAAATCGGACCAGTCAACAGGCTTTGAAGAACCGGTCCACAGCGTATAACGAATACAATAAAACCAGCTAAGGTTAAATTACACAAGGTTTAAATTACACATAATTTTTTACATATAATAAACATATAATAATAACATATAATAAAAATTCAAAAACCTTTTCTGGCAAAAGTTTACTAAATAACTCTTTAAGTGAATTCACTTTATAAAAGAGCGTATTTAAAACATACTATTTTTATTCACATAATGGCATACAGTAACAAGTAAAACTCATTTACTCTGAAGTTGGTGTTACATTCCACATATTTTGCGATCCGCTGTCTGTTGGAAACACAGCCAATCGATAACTTTAGGCTATGCTCACACAGCAGCAGAATACGGTTGTCATTCCTGTATTTGAGTCCTTATTACAATTACGTTCACACATACAGTTTGATTATTTACGATAATGATATTCTGTAACCAAACTCTTATGTGTAGTGGAACTGGTCACATCATCGCCTATAATGTATTGTCTCTTATTTTAAAAACTGAAGCAGCACAAACGAAACTTTGATAGGCTTAATCGGCACAATCCAGCACAAATAAAGCACAAACAAACAAGGTTATTTAAGGTGAATTTGGAGCATTTGGGGGGCTGAGTGACCTTTAGAATCACTAATATTCTAATATTTTAAAAAAACAAAACAGCACAAACATTTTTTACGGCACAAACGAAGTACAATCAAGTTTTTTGGGTAAATTTTGAGTGTGTTTGTCACAACTCTATTCTCCAGCCACCAGAGGGCGCAAACATTCTGAACAGCGCTTCTTCGCTCACCTACTTCCTGTTTGGTTCGCTATTTAAACTAGTGCTAACTACTATCATATTGCGAAGTATTGTTCTTAGTGACTTACTGAGCGTTATTCTGTGTATTTTGCCCTATGTTATGATCTTTCTCTGTCTTTTGGTTTTTGGATTTGGATTTGGATTTGGTTGCCTACGTCTACGTCTACATCCTTACAGAATACTTCGCCAACAACGAATCCAGCGGAACTGGCTATATTACAGTCAACAGTGGATTAGGCGCTACAAGCATTTCAAGCACAGTTAGCTCAACTGCATGCACCATCACCCACAGCATCAACGCCATCTAGCTCCGCGTCTTCATCCGTTTTTTTTGCTTTTCCTGAGAAATTCAATGGAACTCCGGAACGATGCAGAGGGTTCATTCGTCAGTGCAACATCATTTTTCAGAACCAGTCTGCACACTTCTCCACCGACAGAAAGAAATGCGCTTTTGTTCTTTTGCTACTTACTGGTAAAGTGCTAGAGTGGACTTCTGCGGTCTGGGATTCTGACCCGCTCATTTCCTCGTCAGTAGATCACTTCATGGGGCAGCTGAAAGAGGTGTTCGAGTACTCAGTGGGGGATATGGATGTGTCTACTTAACTACTCAGGCTGCATCAAGGGGAGATGACTGCTGCTGAGTATTCAATACGCTTTCTCACACTAGCAGCACAGAGTGGGTGGAATGAGGTGTCACTGACATCTGTGTTTAAAGATGGATTTACACCCCAGATTGCAAGCTGAACTAGCGTGTAGAGATGATACTGGCACCTTTTCTCATTACGTAGGCAGCCTCTATTGTGGGGCTCCTAACCATTTCGCCGCTTCATGTCCCCAGAAGTCCAAGCATCATCAGACTAAAGTGAGTTACTCTATTTACTCTCTTTCCTTAGCTAAGTGTTTGTCGATGCCCGCAGCCATCAGAGTTGATTCTGTCTGTTATCCCCTTCCAGCGCTAGTGGATTTAGGGGCATCTTTGGACCTCATTAACAAACACGTGGTCAAAGATCTTAATATTCCTGTGTCACCCCGCGATCCACCCATTCGTATTTGGCAGTCGATGGCAGACTCATCAGCCCAGGTATTACACGACGCACCAGTATCATAATGCTGTGTGTAGGGGAGCTGCATCAGCAGTGCATATCCTTCTATGTTGTCTCTTCACTTCATGCCTTCATGATCCTGGGGTACCCATGGTTGCAAAAGCATAACCCAACGATTTTCTGGACCGAGAGAAACATCCCACTAACATCCCACCTGAATATAGGGATCTTCTGAAGGTGTTCAGTAAGACCGGGGCCTCCGAACTTCCACCACATCGGACGGGTGATTGTGCCATCGAGCTTTTAGCTAATGCTATCCCTCTTCGCAGCTGCATATACCCGTTTTCACAACCTGAGTCTAAGGCCATGTAGGAGTAAATCGATGACCTTCTACTTCACCTGCTGCGTCAGGATTCTTCTTCATAGAAAAGAAGGATGGCAGCCCTGCATCAATTACCAGGGCTTGAACAAGGTAACTGTGCAATACTGCTACCCTTTATCACTAGTTCCTGCTGCTCTAGAAGAGTCAAAAGAAGCTCGGTATTTCACCAAACTGGACTTAAGGAGTTTTTACAACCTGATCCGCATACGTGAGGGGACGAGTGGAAAACGACGTTTATAACCACTAGGGGCCACTATGAGTACCAGGTCATGCCATCCACAAGAACAAGCTTTATGTGAAATTCATCAAACCCACATCCAGTTTCTGGGCTATAACATCAGTGCCTGTGGTGTGTCTATGGACGAATCTAAGGTGGCGGCAGTAACTGGATGGCCGCAGACGACAACTATCAAGGAGTTACAGCGTTTCTTAGGGTTTGCAAACTTCTACTGTCGGTTTCTAAGAAATTTCAGTCAAACCGCTGCACCACTCACGTTCTTCTTGAAGGGTAAGCCATCCAAGTTACGCTGGAATGAGGCTGCCTCAAAAGCATTCAACATGTTCTCCAGCATCCTGATCCTGAACTACCATTCGTTATGGAAGTGGACGCTTTGGATTGTGGTGTGTCTCAACGTCAAGGTATCCAGTTCAATTTCAATTCAATTCAATTCAATTCAATTTAATTTGTTTAGTGTATTTTACAATGGTGATTGTCACAAAGCAGCTTTACACAATCGAAGAAATTAAGATAAAAATGAGACAGAAATCAGTTTGTCCCTGATGAGCAAGCCAGGGGCGACGGTGGCAAGGAAAAACTCCCTGAGATAGAAATAGGAAGAAACCTTGAGAGAAACCAGACTCAACAGAGAACCCATCCTTATTTGGGTGAAAAACAGGTAGCAGGAATTAAGGGGTTACATTGTGTGTGTGTGAGCAACTTAAATCATTAGTCCTTAAAAAACAGCTGGAACGTCTTTATGGCGGAGTGGGACATCCTTGGTCACCCTGGTGATGTATCATCCACTGGAGCAGATCACAGGGAAGGGTCCAACAGGTCCGGGGTGGAGATGGGGTCTGGATCACCGGCAGCTCCGTTGTGGCATATGTAGCTCAACAGTAAGAAAGGGGGGGGGGGACAAAAAAGAAGGAAAACAAGACTAACTAGGTCAGCATAACTAAAAGGAGAACCAGAGGGAAATGCAGACATGAGGGCTCCCTGATAAGTTAAGCAACCAGCCGCTCTCATCATCAACACCGTGATCAATAAGAGAGGGGAAGACAGCATCTAAACATACCAGATCACCATAAAACTCAACACCCATGAGTCCCCCATATTTGCTCCTTTATCTAAGGGGAATCAATACAAAATGTTTGATTAAATAAATAAGTTTTTAACCTGGACTTAAACACAGACTGTGTCTGATTCTCGAACATTCATAGGGAGGCTATTCCAGCTATGGGGCTCTGTACGAAAAGGCCCTGTCCCTCTGCTGTAGTTTTAATAATGCACGGTACTGACATGCAGCCTGCATCTTTTGATAGAAGTAGGCGTGGCGGAACGTACGACACTAGAAGTTCACTTAGGTACTGCGGCGCGAGACCATTTAGAGCTTTATATTTTAAAAGTAGTATTTTAAAATCAATGCGGTAACTCAATGGGAGCCAATGCAGCCAATGCAGTGTGGATAAGACCGGCGAGATGTGCTCATAACTCTCGCTGCTGCGTTCTGGACTAACTGAAGTTTATTAATGCACCAAGTTGAACCTCCAGACAGTAAAGCGTTACAGTAATCCAGCCTGGATGTGATAAACGCATGAACTAATTTTTCTGCATCATCTTTGACCAGTGCTGTCTCTGTGCTGTGATGAGGCCTGAAACCTGATTGATAAAGTTCGTGTATGTTATTTCTGTGTAAATATGAACATAGCTGCTGCACTACTACCAGACATAATTTCGCACTGACGAATTGTTACTATATTACTTATACTTATTCCTAAAGATAATATTAAATCTAATATGTGTGACCTGCTTTATGAGTGGGTCCTATTACACACTGATTTACTCCCACAGAGTCGAGTAGGGACATAGATGCTGTTCTCAGCGGGTCGTCTGTGTTTTCAAAATGAATATTAAAGTCTCCAGCAATTAACGCTTTATCAACGGAGACAACCAGGTTAGATAGGAAATCACTAAGCAATCAGCAAATTCACTAAGAAATTTGGAGTACGGTCCTGGGAGTCTGTAAATAAGAACTAAAGAAATCAACTGACTCTGCTTATTATTTGTCTCTGCAGATGTAAGGTTACTGTAGAGAGCTTCGAATGAATTAAAATTTTGTCCATGTTTCTGTACGATAGTTAGATTATTATTATAAATAACTGCGACGCCTCCTCCTCTACCAGTTGATGTATGTAGCTTCATTTAACGCTACATACTCATTCGGTTTAGTCCATGTTTCTGTTAAACACAAAATGTCAAAATCCAGATCTGAGATCATTTCATTAACCATAAGCACTTTAGAAGTAAGAGGTCTAATGTTTAACAATCCTAGCTTCAGATCAGAGGTGCAGGCTGTGTGTTCAGTATTCTTTAAATTATGGATATCTATATTAATTAAAATACTGAAGCAGACTTTTGGGGTTTTTCTATATTTATATTGTTTAGCTCGGGGAACAGACACAGTCTCAATATTATAAACCCTGAGTGAGGACTATCAGATGGTCGGATTAGCCTGTTGGTCTGCTGCTTGGCCTGGGCTCTGGGTAGTCAATGATTAACTAGTCCTATTCTAAAACTATGAGCTATGTTACAAGAAAAGAGGGCGGCTCCTTCCCGAGTGGGATGGACACCGTCCCATCCTAACAGGCCAGCTTTGCCCTCAAAAGTTTTCCAATTGTCAATGTAGCACACACTGTTTTCGGAGCACCACCTGGACATCCAGCGGTTCAGTGACCATAACCTGCTGTAAGCTATGTCACCACGTCACATTGGTATGGGGCCAGAGCATACTATGACATCGGACAACGCCTTCACTAATTTTAACACCTCTATGAAGTGAGCCTTACTAGTTTCCGACTGTTTAAGGCGTATATCATTATCCCTGTGCTTTCTTTTCTGCAAGCTTACTGCTTCTGAACATTACGACATGGGGAATAAGGATTACCAATCACAAGAACTTGGAGTATCTTGCAAAACGGCTGAATTCCTGGCAAGCTAGGTGGGCTTTGTTCTTTACCAGATTCAAGTTTATGGTGACGTATCGACCGGGCAGCAAGAATAGTTCCTAGAGAGAATTTCTGCAGGTCAAAAACCTTCCACTCTGAATGTATATTTGGTGGCTATATCTACTTTTCACGCTCCTCTGGTTGGAAAATCTGTGGATAGTGACCAACTAGTGTCAAGGTTTCTTAGTGGCACTAGGACACTAAGGCCTGCACAGCAACGGAGGTTTTCATTTTGGGACCTGGCTGTGGTGCTAAGGAGGCTTACCGAGCCCCCTACAAACCATTGGAGGAGGCCTTGGATAGGTATCCAACATTTAAAAACTTACTGGCCATTTCCTCCATTAAGTGGATTGGCGATATTCAAGCACTATCTACCCTGCCCTCATGCTTGGATTTAACACTGGGTAGGGTGAGGGCCTTCCTCCACCCACTGAAAGCCTTTTGTTATCCTAACTTTTGGGATTCAAACCAGAAAAGTCAAGTCACCTTTATTTATATAGCGCTTTTACAATCAGGATTGTTTCAAAGCAGCTTTACAGAAATACCTCAGAAACAACAATATTAAACATTTATTAGAACAGTCAATTTGATTGATATCCATAAATTTAGAGTCCCCAACTAACAAGCCAGAGTCAACGACGGCAAAGAACCAAAACTCCATCGGTGTCAAGATGGAGAAAAAAACCTTGGGAGAACCAGGCTCAGTTGGGGGGTAGGTTACCCATGCTGCAGTAAAGTTTCTGTGGTCTTGTCTGGATGGCCGCTTAGAAGACAAGAGAAACTTATTGGAGTCTTATTGTCTCCAAATGATGTTGGTGACGGTGAGCTCAGAATAACAAAGAACAGACATATGTTAGCATAGAAGCCATTCGACTGGTGATAAACAAATATATTATGTGTTATTGGTGGTGTTTCCTTATAACCCTTTAACAGATTTGAATAATAAAAATGTGTGTATTATGTGTAGGCCAGGTTAAAGAGATGTGTTTTTAATGTAGTTTTACACTGGCAGAGTGTGTCTGCCTCCCGAACAGTGCAAGGTAAGTTATTCCTAAATTTAGGCGCTAGATAAGAGAAGGATCTGCCACCTGCAGTTGATTTTGTTATTCTAGGTATAATTCAATTGCCTGAGTCCCGAGAGCGTAGCGGACGTGGAGGACTATAATAGGATAGGAGCTCACTCAGGTACCTAGATTCTAAACCATTTAGGGCTTTAAAAGTAATTAACATAATTTTGAAATCTATTCGATATTTCATAGGGAGTCAGTGCAATGTTGACAGAACAAGGCTAGTATGATCATATTTTTTGGTTCTAGTAAGAACTCTAGGTGCTGCATTTTGGACCAGCTGGAGTTTGTTTATTAGGCGTGCAGAACAACCACTCAGTAAAGCGTTACCATAGTCTAATCTTAAGGTCATGAACGCATGAACTAAAATTTCTGCATTTGACGTCGAGAGCATAACTTGTAGTTTAGATATATTTTTACGATGGTGAAATGCATTTTTAAGAATGCTGGAAATGTGGCTCTCAAAGGAACGATTACTGTCAAAAAGCACACCTAAGTTTCTAACCAATGATAAAGGGTTGACAGAGCAGCCATCAAGGCTGAACCTGTTATGCCCAGTGTAAGCATTGGGTGCATACATCCATTGAGCTGCCCTGTGAAGAAGTGTTCGTCTGTTTTGGTCCATTCAATAGAGGTGCAGCGGCCACGAAACAGACAATAAGCAAGTGGAAGGTCAAGACCAACACTCTTGCTCACTGCACTTGTGTTATGTGTGGGGGACTCGAGCACTCTGGCACACGGAGTTAATGCCGAGCCCAAATTATAAAACTAGACAAATGTGTGTGGTGTAGACCAGCCTGCAGCTTAACATGTTTCCGTTAATGGCGCCAGGGAGGCCGCCAACCACAATCACCATTGTAAAAATCACTATACAAATAAAACTGAATTGAATTGAATTGAATAGATCTATAGTGACAAACCAGTCCTGCTGTACAGTCAACATTTTAAACTGTAGCCTCTTCAATGCTGGGTTTAGCCGACACAGATCTAGAATGTGACAAAGTCCACCATCCTTCTTTGGAACTATAAAATACTGGCTGAGAGCCTGCTCGGGGTCCACTCGAGTGCAACTGGAGATGCGGCAGATGCGACACAAATTGGATTCTGTATCCTCTATGTATGGTGTCAGGACCCACTTTAAGACACCCGGGAGGCATTGCCATGACTTTTCAAAGTCTACTAAGAGGATAAGCCTCTCAAGGCTGACTTCTGGTATACTTATGGAGCCTTCTACTTCTTGACATACCTCTCAAGGTAGGGCAAGTAGGCAAACCCCTTGGGGACACTGGAGGGGTCCTGATAATATATTTAGCGGCATGATGTTTCCCCTCGGGGTGATGGGGGTGGTGGGGGTCCGCCAAGACCCTGCCACTTGATTGTCAGGGCCACTTCCCAGGGGACTTCTTGGGGAGTGTAATGGTTCTCAGACTCGTTTTCTTCTCTGAAGTCCCGGGTTGCTGTCACTGCCTCGTCATTGTGTTTTTTAAGAGGCGTTAGGGTGGCGATAGGTTCGCTTTTAGGCTGTGCAGTAAGAGGATCTCTTAGTGTTGGAGGGATGGTCCTGTCCAGCATCTCTTGGGACCTGGAAGCGGCAAGGCAGTTACTTCGGGGTTAGGGTTAGAAATTGTTTTTCGCCTATTGGAACCTATCGAAGACGAACTGTATATAAGGGGAGGCCTCATTATGAGGGTTGTGACTCGGCAGAATCTGTCATCCAACATATTTAGTGGACAAGCTGCCTGCCTTTCAGGTCCCCAATCTATTTTTAATTACGCTAACGCTCTCCGATTCACAGATTACACACGTGCTAGACGTTGAAGGTTATAAAGGTTGTTCCTTAACTGTCGTGATGCTGCTCAAGGTTTCTGAAGGGGAACTAAGGCTGACAGTGTTTTGCAGTGGTATCCCAAAAATCTAAAATAATTTTAAACAGTATAAAAGCAGGTTTTGACTGTGTTGGTCTTATATTTGTTTTTGTGTGTTTGGTTCTTTTAGTTGTGATGATTTTGGCTCACATTAAACAAAAACCCACCAATTCACTATCTCAACAAATTAGAATACTTCATAAGACTTCATCATTGTTGGCCTTTTGGAAAGTATGTTCATTATTTATATTATGTATATATTTACTTAATACTTGGTAGGGGCTCCTTTTACTTTAAAAACTGCCTTAATTCGGCATGGCATGGAGGTGATCACTGCTGAGGTGGTATGGAAACCCAGGTTTCTTTGACAATGGCCTTCTGCTCATCTGCATTTTTTGGTCTCTTGTTTCTAATTTTCCTTTTGGCAATACCCTATAGGTTCTCTATGGGGTTCAGGTCTGGTGAGTTTGTTGGCCAGTCATTTTGGCAGTGTGGGCAGGTGCCAAATCCTGCTGGAAAATGAAATTAGCATCTTTAAAAAGCTGGCAAGCAGAAGGAAGCATGAAGTGCTCTAAAATTTCTTGGTAAATTGGTGCAGTGACTTTGGTTTTCAAAAAACACAGTGGACCAACACCAGCGGATGACATTGCACCCCAAATCAACACAGACTGTGGAAACTTAACACTGGACATCAAGGAACTTGGGCTATGAGCTTCTCCACTCTCTCTATAGACTCTAAGACCTTGGTTTCCAAATGAAATACAAAACTTGCTGTCATCTGAAAAGAGGACTTTGGACCATTGGGCACTAGTCCAGTTCTGTTAACATGCTTGGATACAGCACTATGTGAACAGCTAGCTTCTTTGGCAATGAATGTTTGTGGTTTACCCTTCTTGTGAAGGGTGTCAATGATTGTCTTCTGGACAACTGTCAGATCAGTAGTCTTCCCCATGATTGTGTAGCTGATTCCCCATGATTGTAAACTGAGAGACAATTTTAAAGGCTCAGAAACCCTTTGCGGTTGTTTTGAGTTAATTAGCTTATTGGCATGTCACCATATTCTAATTTGTTGATATAGTGAATTTGTGGGTTTTTGTTAAATGTGAGCCAAAATCATCACAATTACAAGAACCAAAGACTTAAACTACTTCAGTCTGTGTGCATTAAATGTATTTAATACACCAGTTTCACAACGAGATGAATTGCTGAAATAAATAAACTTTATGACAGTATAATTTATTGAGATGCACCTGTATAATATTTTTAATATGTACAATATAGATAAAAAGAAAGTACAATATTTTTTGTATTGTTTGTTAAAACAGATTTTAACTTATAGATAGGATTGAATATGGATAAGGGTTAAACTAAAACCACTTTTCTGCAGTTTGTATTAAATATGATTCTTAAAAATCATATTAATTTGATTATTGACCTTAAAATGAAAATACATTTCATTACCTTCGTGCATGTCATTTGGATAGTTATTCGTTATGTTAATACGGTTGACTTTTTGCCTGCTGGCCCAACCTGTGTGCTAAACTGTCTAAATGTCAAATATGTGATGACATATTTTAACATTTTTTTATCTCGTAATCCATAAATAAGAGGAGTAAGAAGTGTTGGAATTACATTTGACATTAGATAGGCAGTGAACAAAATTGTACTTCTATATTTAGGGAACAGTTTTAAAAAATACGATGTTATAAATGGTAGGACAAAAGTAAGCATGCATAGAAAAAGCTGTATGCCATGAAGAAGAATAGTGTTGCGGGCTTTTTTAGACTTTTTAACCCGTATCAGTAACTGTAGCCTTAGCTGCCTGAAAAATCTTGACATATGTAAAAACCAGTGTCATCCACACACTCGATAAATACAGTGTTTGAAAAAATATTGATTTGATAAGGTGGGCACTGGACCCAAAAACATTCTCATTGTGGCACATAGTTGAAGTCATGAAAAAATTAACTGGTTGTTGCACTAAAGTAATGATAATGTTTGTTAATGTAGTTAGAATGGTAAGAACCCAAATTAAAGTGAGGAAGATGTAAGTTCTCATCACCGTACAGAGTTGAGGATGATGCAGTGGTTTGCAAATGGCAATGTATCGTTCCAATGCCATTCCCGCAAGATTCAGTGTAGTGTTGACTGAAGTTGTGGAGCCCAAAAGAAGGAGAATAAAGCACACAATGACATTGACAAGTGGTACAGTGTAAGTCATAACATGCAGAGTAACCGATACAATAAGCATAATTATGTCATTTAAAATAAGGGGAATATACAGAATATATCTTGGGTTATTGTAGAAAATTGGAGTTTTAAAGAAAGCAAACACAAACATGCTATTAATGTATGTTATTATGATACCTAATCCAACAGATATTAAATTCTTCATAAAAGCATCTTCAAATGCATCCCGGCTCTTGTTCATTATCAGTTAATACAAAACGGTCTCTGTATTTTTGACAAAAGTATTTTTAGTTTTTAAACATTCAAATTTAAAAACAAAAATTGTTAACAATGTTAACCTATTACATCCACATTCTATTTGCTAAGAAATGTTAAATATTAATTTGGTAAGTAGAACAAAAAGGTAAAAAATAACCTCTCTGATACATCATGTAAAAAGATCATATGGCAGACCAACACTTGTGCCTTTTATACTCTTGTGCTTTTTTGTACCACAAAAACACCCAAAAATAGATAAGATAATTGCCTTCTGTCATTTCTCAAGGGCTTAAAAGCAACGTTTCAACCAGTTTAATTAACCAAGCTTGGTTTTATTATGGCTAAAACATTTGGTTAAAGTTGAAATAAAAACCAGCACCCTGATTCTAACATCTGTAACTGGCAATTAGACGATTAAATGTGTATTAACTTTGTTTTTTACATTATTTCTGTGTCTGACACATCACATCTTAGCCTCAAGAGATTACACCATTAGTGAATGCCTTGGAGAACTGTGTTGAGATGACTATACTGCCTTAGGAGAAAAGAGTAACAGGACTTTATATCATTTATAGTCTCAGCATAAGTGTAATGTGCATATCGTAAACATTACTTATTCTGTGCTGCAATTATAAGTTCTATAAAGCCCCCAAACCCACTCATTTTCAGCTCTACGGCTTTCATTACCAGCTCAGATGTAGAAGATTTGTTTATGTAATATTAAAACAAAATAAAAATTTTAAATTAACAATTTTTAGAGAAAACAACCAGACAAAAGTGTAGAGTTTTTCAAATATGGTTGAAGACTTGCTCTGTGTTATGTCATGTTAGTCTAGTGTTGTAGCTGTGTAACATGGAGGGTGGGGTTTATACAGTCCATGGTAGAAGGAGGTAGCAGCTTGACAACACAAGGATTGATGATTTTTACAATGGTTTGCGGGAGGTGGTACTGATAGGGAGGTCCCTGGTGGGAAGCATTACCCTCGCTCCGATCCGAAATCTGGGGGCATCGGAGCAGCGCCGCTCAGCCTGCTGTTTATAAGCCTTGCCACTTTTAAGGAGCTGAACTCATGCCTTCCACCAGGTCTACTTGCAACGGTTAATGAAGGCTTGGGCTGATGGGACATTGACTTCTTCCTCCTGGGTCGGAAACAGTGGGGGTTGCTAACCAAGCATTGAAAAGGAAATAGGCATGTGGCTACATTGGCGAGTATATTCTAACCCAGGAAGAAACTTGCTCCATGATGAAGGGTCCAAAAAAGGCTATGCATATGAGGGTGATTTCCAGCTTCTGGTTGGTTCTTTCTGTCTGACCATTAGATTGGGTATGGTAACCAGAGGATAGGCTGGGGGATGCACCCAACAGTTTACAGAAAGTCTTCCAAAATTGAGAGAAAAACTGAGGCCCCCTTTCCGACACAATATCAACAGGTAGTCCATGAAGTCGAAAAACATGATTAATGAGGGGCTCAGCAGTCTGACTGGCAGATGGGAGTTAAGGGAGGGGAATAAAATTAGCAGCCTTGGAGAAGCGGTCCACCACTGTCATGACGCAAATGTTACCTTTGGAGGTGGGTAGGCCAGTGACAAGGTCGACACCACGTGGGACCAGGGGCGGTGAGAAAAAGAAAGTGGTATAAGAAGACAAGCAGAAGGTCGGTTGGGAGGCTTGTTTCTGGCACAAACTTCACATGCTGCTACAAATTGACAAACTTCCTTATCCATACTGGCCCACCAGAAACGCTGTTTGATAAGAAAGAGGGTGCAGGCCACCCCTGTGTGACAGGCCAGTCTAGAATTGTGGGCCTACTCCAGAACCTGGAGACGCTTAGGGACCGGCACGAATAAGCAGTTAAGGGGTCCATTGCTAGGGCCAGACTCTCATTCTAGGGCGTCCTTGACCTTCCTTTTCATCTCAAGGACGGTGGCTGCAACCAGGCACTGGGAAGGTAAGACAGTTTCCATGAGTAACTGCTTCTGGGCTGAAACAAACTGTCTGGACAGGGCATCAGGCTTGACATTTTTGGAACCAGAGTAATAGGATATTAGTAATAGGATCTAGAAAAGAACAAAGACCAGCAGGCTTTACATGCATTGAGTCTCTTGGCAGACTTGACCTACTCAAGGTTATGGTGGTCAGTCCAAATCAGATAGGGGGGTTGGGCCCCCTCTAACCAATGTCTCCATTCCTCTAGGGCCATCTTAACAGCTAGCAGCTCCCGGTCACCAATGGGATAATTGCATTCAGGCGGCATGAGAAAAATAAGCAAAGATAATCCCTATTGTCCTGGGGGCTTCTTTAAGATAACACTGCACACACCCTGGTCTCAGAAGCGTCAACTTAAACTTCAACTTCAAACTTCAAAGATGAATTGAAGTGCGGGTCATGGATAGTCAAAATGGGGGATGACGAGAATCAGTGTTTAAGGTCCTTAAGAGTTTGTGCCGTTTGGGTGTTCCACCTAAAAGGGACCTTAGTAGAAGTTAGGGCCAACAGAGGGGCAGCGAGAGTGCTAAAATTCTTTATGAATCTCCTGTAAAAGTTGGCAAAACCGAGAAATCGTTGGAGGGCCTGCCGGGATGTAGGGATGGGCCACTCGAGATGGGCTGTGACCGTAGCAGGATCCATCTCGATCTTGGATGGAGAGATCTTAAAGCCCAGAAAGGAGACCGATGTCTGGTGAAATTCACACTTCTCTGCCTTGACATACAGTTTGTTTTCAAGAAGCCTTTAAAGAACCTGACGAACATGACTAATGTGCCCCTCCAGGGATCAACTATGACAGCATTACAATAATCCAGCCTGGATGTAAGCGATATTTCTGAGATTAAAAAATGCTATACTGGTAATATTATCTACATAGGCATAAAATAAGAGATTGAAATCTATTCTCACACTTTTACTGTTGCACTTGTTGAAACAGAAAGATTGTCTAAAATTACATCGTCGTCAGAAAGCTTACTTCTAGCTACATGTGGTCCTAGTACAAGAACCTCTGTCCTATCAGAATTAAGCAAAAGGAATTTATATGCCGGAGGACTAGCTTCATTTAAATGCTACATACTCATTCCGTCTAATCCATCTTTCTGTTAAACACAGTATGTCAAAC
Organism: Bagarius yarrelli; assembly: GCA_005784505.1. Lineage (NCBI taxonomy): Eukaryota > Metazoa > Chordata > Actinopteri > Siluriformes > Sisoridae > Bagarius > Bagarius yarrelli. Next base: position 435,138 of record VCAZ01000155.1, read on the forward strand.
TCATAATCTGTAATAATTTCATTAACCATGAGCGCTTTAAATGTAAGAGATCTTATATTTAACAATCCTAGCTTCAGATCTGAGGTGCAGACTGTGTGTTCAGTATGTTCCGAATTTGATCTACATTAATTAAATTTCTAAAGCAGACGTTCTCGAATTTAAAACATTTTGTTTAGCTCTGGGAACAGACACAGTCTCAGTTTTGTATAACCTGAGTCAAGAAATTGTTTTATTAAAGAAAGGAGAGGACAGGAACACAAACATAATAAGGGCAAGAGGAGAAATAACCAAACAGGGAAAACAAAACCAAGACGGAAACACTAGCTAAATACGTACACACAGAAACCATGAACCGTAACCGAGAACAAAACATGGAACTAGAACTAACAGAACGAGAGAATATTTAGTAAGAGCTTTAGCAAACAATACTTCTCCCAGAGTAGCCGTATGCACTAGTTTAAATAGCAAAACAGCACGCGAAGAAGCGCTATTCAGAATTCCAATGATGGCGCCCTCAGGTGGCGGGAGAGTGGAGTCGTGACAGCCTGGCACTGGGTAGTCAACAATTAACTAGACCTGTTCTGAGACTAAGCTATGGGGGGCTAGAGCATATTACGACTCCTTTTTTATATATGTGTGTGTGTGCTCCTCTAATGCTAAAATCTTCTCAGTGAGAGTGCTAACTAACACACACCTGTCGCAAATAAAAATCTCTAATGATAAACATCCTGCACTTAACACACTGAACAAGCTAAATATTAGCCATTTCACTGTACCATATGTTGGAGTTGTGTTTGTCCTTGCTTGTTAATTTCAAACACACTTATCCAGCTCGCTGTGCTCTAGCTCAAGATTAAATTTTGTTTTGTTTTTTTTGACCAATTTGGCAACTTAAGGGTAAAATTTATTATCTTATCAGGAGATCAGAACATTTACTGAAAAGCATTAACTCACAATTCCCTGGAGGCTCACACCTACCAGGACTCGCCTTTCATTTTGCTTTATCAGGTCCATTGCTGTTTTCTGGACAGTCTTTCATCTCATTGTGCTTCCCGTGGATGTAAATTTTGCGGTTCTGGCATCCTCGTCCTCTCCCTCTGCCTTAAAACGCGTGTATTTTCCGTGTCCACAGTCACCATGTAACTTTCCAGCCTGAACTCCTGCCAACTGCATCACAGTGAGGTGTGCTTTGTGTCCCATGTGCTGCATGTTTGTTTCACCTTTTGTTCAATGTCTTCCTTAAGTCCATTCATGAAGTTGTTTTTAAGATGAGCCTTGTAAGGCGTGTCATCTCCATCTATATTATTTGGACGTGTTAGTTCCACAATGTGCTTTGTAAACCTAACCCTAGGTTATTCTTCATCCTGTTGTTTACACATGGAGATTTTTGAATGGAAAAAAGCCATCACACAGGATCCCCTCAGTTGTGTGATCAAGTCTCTGAATTACACATTGTTGGCATTCTATCAGTCAGGGTTAAGTGGTTGTTTGATTTAGGCCAAACACCAAGTGAACCAGTTCCTTACCAAACTTTTTCCTCCTACCTCTCTGGTATTAGGAAGTTGTCTGTGTGCAGCCTCAATGTTACAAATTACCATCACTCCAGATGTGTGGCATGGACTTCTCCTCTCTGGTTTAATCTGAAGGAAGAAGTGTATGAATGTGCCTACATAATGTGATTTTTATAGTCTTTGCTTCTCACATGATAATGGACAGGCAAGGTCTGGGTAGAGGCACAATGGATGGGTTCTGTTGATAAGGAAAAGGTGGCGGAGAAATTGATACCTGAACAACCACAAAGCTGGTGCAGAAGGCAGTGCCTGGTTATTCTGAGATGGCCATCTGGGAATAGGTGGGCAGCAATCAGGAGCAGGGTCTACAAAAACTTAGCACACTGATCAGAAACAGAAATTGGAGTTGGTGGGAAAAATATGTAGAATAGTCCAGGAAAATGACGTTGTTGAACCAAAATCGCGCTGGTCGCAATTTGGTGGTAAAAGCGTGAGTCATATTCAAGGGGCTTGTTCAGCAAAATGAAACTGTGCTAATGGGTGATGATTCGAGCTCATAGTTGGGAGCGAGTCTTTAGAAGGTGTGTATGAATGTGGTGTGTGAATGAGATAGTGAACGCACACAAGACTGGTATAGGCTAAGTATAAATGGCTGTATATGAAAGATTAATAAAAGAAAGAAGCAAGACATTTTAAATAATATAAATAATAGAACACGAAAAAATAGTCAAAGGGATTTAAACATCTTAGAACAGTTTGAAATAGAAGGTGATATCTCGTATAGGAGATATACGACAAATAGGTATGGCAACACTATCATCAGCAGCCCAGACGGAACAAAAATCATACGCCATGGCGAGATACATGCTATTGCTACAAGCTCTAAGCTGTGTACAAAAAAAAAAAAAACATCAGAAAAAAGTTTGGGAATATGGACGGATGGAAAAGAACCACACAAAACAAAACCGCCCATTTTTAAAGCTGAATGGTCACCCAATAAATGGTTGTGCCAAACAGATTTTAGCATCCAAATACATCCAGGATCACAGTTCCTTTTCGCCTTCGCTTTTGAAGGAAGGAAGGCCACATATGTGCACCCAAGTGCCCCAAAACTACTAGGAAAGCACGATGGTATTTAACCAGGTAGGTGAAAAACTCTGTCTGAATAATAATAATAATAATGGTCACTAAGTCACAACTTTTGCAAGAATCAAAAGCGATGGAAGATGGCTAAACAGTAAAAAAAACTAGGAATTCCTGGCGGTTCCTGGCACACTGACTATAAGGTTTTGGGCCATAGACAAAAAAAAAAAGGATAACAGGGGGGGGTCCATGCGATCACAGACAAGTTTTATGCACATCTAACCCTATATACAAGTTGTTCACAGGTTGTCAGCTGCTGATGACAGCACTGAAAAAAAAAAACATTGGAAAGTCAGGTTACAGAAATGTGACATACATCAGCTAACAAGTATGTTCAGTTGCATTACCAAATTGAAGAAAGATGGCAGCTGTAGATGGCACTGCGGCGAGACATATTGAGAACCCAAGTGCAGTTTATTACAGTGATACTATTTACAAAATACTAGAGCCGGAACAGAGCCGGCAACAGCCGGAACAGAGCCGGAACAGAGCCGGAACAGAGCCGGAACAGAGCCGGAACAGAGAGCGAACAGAGAGCCGGAACAGAGCAGGAACAGAGCCGGAACACGAGCCGGAACAGAGCCGGAACAGAGCCCTCACCACAGTGGTAACAGGAAACAACAAACCACAAAGACAAGACAGACAGAGGGGCTATAAATACACAAGACAAAACGAGGAAACACCTGTGAACACTTAGGACCAAAGCACCCAATGACAAGAACAAGTGGAAGCACATGACAGGAAGACATGAGGAACAAGGAAGTAAACAAACACTGCCTAGGCTAGCTAAGCTAGCTAGCATAGCTTAGCCTAGACACAAAACAAACAATGAACAAGAATCAACATAAAACAAGAAAAGCAAAATGAGAAACATGAAACAAGAAAACCAAAAGACAAGAACATGAAAACCTTACATAACCACCCCCCTCAATGGGCGGGGCGGCTCCAGACGCCCAAACTCCAACCTACACAACATCTTAAGGAGGGTGGAGGAACGGAGATGGTCTAGGGGGTGGGATGGCGGGCCAGGCCCATGAAGCCCGCAGAAACCCAATCCTTGGACCACAGGAGAGGCCGTGGAACCCTTCATGGCCTGGATGGTAAACCGGATCGTGGCGCCGTTGTGGGGATGGCCGGGACAGTACGTCCTGGTCCTGGCTCTGGCCAGTGAGTAAACTACTCTTACCCAACCCCCCCAAAAAAAAAAATTTATGTCTTGGCGGGCAGGGTCAGAGCAGGATTGGCAAAACCATGGCGGGGGCCGACAAGGCAGGCATAACCATAGTCTCTGGTGTGGTAGACATAATAACAGTCTCTGGCATGGCAGGCATAATAATATCAGTCTCTGGCATGACAGGCATAACAATATCAGTCTCTGGCATGGAAGGCATGGCTGGAGACTCCTCAGGCGTGGCATCAGGCATGGCAGGAGACCCCTCAGGCATGGCATCAGGCTCGAGGTCTGGCACTGGTTTCTGATCCATCTCTCGGGCAGGTTTAGGAGCGGAGAACAGAGCAGTAAGTGGCCCAAAACACAGAGGATGGCAATTCCCATGACAGGGAGAGCCTCTGATGCATTTTTTGCATATCCCATCTTATAAGTTGGGGTCAGAGTGCAGAGTCAGCTATGATACAGCGCCCTGGAGCAGGAGGGGTTAAGGGTCTTGCTCAAGGACCCAACAGTGGTTGACTTGCTGGAGGTGGGGCTTGAACCCAGGTGTTTCTGGTCTTCAGATTAACAACTCAGCACCTTAACCATTTGAGCCACCCTGCCCCCAATTAGAAACAAATTTGTATAAAATGTTTTTGTATACTGCAGAATATAATATTGATATATTTTTCAAGTTATTGAAACACTGTCAAAAGGGTTTGTTGTTTAGTCAACTACACTTCTTTAGCCCTAATTTTTTTTTTCAATATTGTTTTTAAATCTTGAATGTTATGGCCACATTTAGACAGTTCTTTTGAGAGCTTTTAAAACACAGATCAGTGATTTTTGTCTTCTAATTGAGCATATACAGCATCATCATCCCATGTATAAAAAGGCCTGTTAACCTAGATCCACTCACTTATTTAGTCAGTAAGCTTCAAAATCAATGTTTATCCTTCCTTTCTAGCATTAAATTATAAAAAATGTCAACATAGATTGTAAAAGTTCAATAAATTGTTAACCTTTTCACATATTAATCAGTTTACAGTGTTTTAGATTTTATTACCACATATGAAAGTGGCCAATTTAAGACAAAATTAAAATAACAGATTGCTTAAACCCCACAAACAAAAATGACTTAAGAATGAAGGGTAATATGATATGAAAGGGGGTATGAATATGGAAACTTCTAAAAGCACATATAAGTATGATGGTCAGGTGTCCAGAAACATTTGGTTTTAAAGTGTATTTGCAGCGCCGATAGCTAGACATGAGAAAAACTTCTAAAATGCTTGGTTATTCTAATGGGACATGAATACATAAAAGAAAACAAGAAATACACATCATAAAATATAAGACAAGCTTGTTACTTAATCATGACACACTTATCCTACCATTCTACTTTCAGCTTAAAACAAGAGCAAAATGTAAACATGATTTCTGTAATATAAAAAATATAGTTTATTAAAGACCTTTAGCAATTTGTTAGCCTATGTAAGTAAATTAATCCACTATTAGTTTTACATAAGCATAATACAGGATTAAATAGTTAAAACTAATGCTCCTGTGACAAATGTCTAAAATCATCAGTGGCTCAGTTGCAATTTGTCAGTCTCCAAATGTGATCAACACCTGATGTAACATGAGACATACCAAAGCTAACATAATAGGACATAAATGCTTAAAGAAACTATTTTCCACCCCTTTTACTTTTTAAAAAAAATCTTGTTGAATTAAATTTAATTAATCCCAGAAACAGACTCTGTTTTTAAGAATGTTCTAGGTTAGGTTGACCTTTACCTGCTGTTCCGAACAAAAGCCCCAGCAGAGGCTGACAAATGTCAAAGGTTCTCAATTGTCTTATCTAATTAATCCTCCAGGTTTGCATTACAGTCTGGCACCAAGCTTTGGGGAAAACATACATATGCCTATTTTAATGATTATACTTGTTGAATATGATCAGTAAAATTGTTGATAGATGGGGAGATGGGGACTACATCAACATCTATGCTTTATTTTAGTATCAGGTACAGTAAGTGCAGTTTGAGCACCATGTAAACTGGAAAGGCTTTTATTCAAAGTGCTTTAACTAATAAAAATTAAACATTATAAAAAATAATCACAACAGTAAAAATAGAGAAATGAAAATAAAAACAATGTTTAAAATAGATATTAACTAAATAGATGTTTTTTGAGTCTGGATTTAAAAATAGATAATGATTTAGCAAATCTGATCTCCTCTGGTAGCTGCTTCCAACTGCGGCCTGCATAATAGCTAAAAGCAGATTTCCCTTGTTTAGAGTATTCTTGGTATGTCCTACTGAATTGATTCCTTTGATCTGAGTGATCTGAAGGCCCGGTGTGATATGTTTAGATTTTCTGACTATAGTTCTGGCGGTAGTGTTTTGTATAAGATGCAGCTGTCTATTGGTTTTCTTAGGAAGGTAAACCTGGGTATCATTTGTATACCTTTGATAGACAATTTGGTTCATTCTCATTATTTGACTCAGTGGTTAAGCAAAAGTGGCACAAGGTTGTCATGCATGTCAAGGACATCCACTTAGAGTTAGAGTTATACCCGCATAATAACCTCTTCCTTCTAAGTATCTCCTAAACCATTTGAGGACCTGACCATTTGAGGACCGTCCCAAAAGGCCTGACCTAGTTTTATAGTAATTCCAACTTGATCTGTAAACATTTTTGATCATAGCAGGGAACCAAAACATATTGAGAGGTGTAATCGATAGTCTTTGGTTCAGCTACAGCAGTCAAAGGAGAGTGTGGGCCCTGACGTTGTCACAATGGCTATACAGCTTTCACAGGAGGAGGATGGCAATCTGGGCCGATAAGCTTTGTTGATTGTTGGGCCTGTAATTTTTTTTATTTGATATCTGGGGGCTTACAGCCATAGAGTGAGAGAGTCCCAGGGTATACCAGTCCTTCCATTTTCTCTGAAAGCCTAGAAGTGCAGAGCTTTTGGGATGTGTTGTGGGGCAGTGGTGGCTCAAATGGTTAAGGTGCTGAGTTGCTGATTTGAAGACCAGAAACACCTGGGTTCAAGCCCCACCGGCAAGCCAACCACTGTTGGGTCCTTGAGCAAGGCCCTTAACCCTTCCTGCTCCAGGGGCACTGTATCATAGCTGACCCTGCGCTCTGACCCCAACTTACTAAGATGGGATATGCAAAAAATGCATTTCATTGGCTCTGTACATGTACCTTGCACAATGAAGTTGAATATTATTATTATGTGTCAACCATGTGACCATTTGGGAGCTGATGGTCATTTATTTTCTTTCTGTGTGTGTGCTATTTAGATTAATTAAACTGAAACACACTACTGATGTATTATGGAGAGAAAAATAGATATTGTTTTTAAGTACTCTAACACCAAGTTTGTTTGTGTGGAGGCCCCAAAAGAGATTGAAGTTGTCAACAGATTTCACACCTTTTTATTGCAGGTTAAGGAGTTATGATTGTTCTTTCAATACATAATTCTTTCCCACATGAATAATGATCTAATTTGCAGTCTCGTGCTTCATTAAAATGTTTTGAAGTTTCCTGTTCACATAAGAAACTGTTGCCTGGGAAAAGCAGCATATAGTTGTATTCCTGCTACTGATGTTTCAGATTACAGAGTCCCCCACTATCAGAGTTCTGAGCTCGGTTGTGCCCTGAGCTGAATAATGCTGTCTGCTTAGCCTGGACATCTGTTAGACATCTGTTTGTAACAATGTTAGCTGCTGGCTAATATGATCCATGTTCAATCACATTTGGGGATTTTCACATACATGTATATAGGGTGGTAGAATACCAGTGTTTGCAAGCCTTGTTAAAGCTGCATCTGGGATAGAGCATGCTACTGCAGCAACAGAGATGCCTTTGACAGTCTGATGTCTTGAGTGCCTTTGCTTAAGTTGTACAAGTGTGTAATGTTTTGTTGCTTCAATATTTTTCAAGAATATGTAAACAGACTAACCCCCTTTGTACTAACTGCAAATAAACCCATATACAAAATGAATTGTTTAATGCATGCGGATTTACCATGTTTAGGATGGAGTAAGGATGTGCTCCCCTGGATCATATGGTATAGGGATAGGTGCTAAAAGGGTTTTTTTTTTTTACAAAAATCATATAAATGAGGTTCTAAAAATTATTTGTTCTACTGGCTTCTATGAAACATTAGAACAATTTAAAAATGCTTAACGCTATAAGAACCCTTTACGAGAATGTCTAATGCATGTGCGGAAGCATGACAATTTCTTTGTTTGTAGGAACTGTAACAAGATGTGTAACAATAATGACTTATGATTATATTTACATTTACATTTACATTTGAAGCATTTAGCAGACGCTCTTGTCCAGAGCATTAAATAAGGATACCTTTAACAGATTCAGTCTGGTGCCTGGGTCTGGTGCCTGTGGAGGACTACCTCATGAACTCTGGTTCTCTTGGCTGAGGTTATAGAGACGATCCGAAAATTTGGTCTAATATAAAGTTCCTGCTTGAAGCAAGAAGTGGCAGATTTTAACCTCCTCGTGCAAAACACAGCACCTTTCGCCATGTGTCTTCAGACACATCTTCTCCAGGGTTGCTTTTCTGTGGGTCTATCCACAACTACACCTAAAGTCTATGTGCCTTCCAGGCTATGTCTATCCAGTATAAAAGGGTTCTGGGTCTTGGCAGACTATCAGTAGATGGATCAACTTGGCTTTTTTCTTGTCTGTAAGTAGTGCAGAATGTCTTTGCCTCTAATGATAAGAGATTATTCTATAAAAGTGGATGGATGGATAGATGGATGGATGGATAGATAAACAGACAGACAGACAGGAAGGTAGGTACTTTATTCATCCCAAAGGGATGCTTTTAGGGCTGTATTATCAGGAGTCTACCTCCAAGAAATGCCAATGTGGGATTGTCTTCCATACACCCCCGAGTAGCATAGGTTACCAGCTTGACTATGCCCTACTGTTCCTGTGACAGAACTTCTACTAGTCTACTATGACTTGTGGCATCTTCTAAAATAAATGGCAATAAGAAGTCTGCATAAGCCAGCCGGGGGTTACCCACTAAAAACTCTGATGACATTCCTCCTTTTAAGCCTCTTTACAAAACCAGACCGGACACTTTTTTTCAGCTCCGGACTGACTAGCTAAAGAGTGGCTTGGCAAAACCTATGAACTGGCTGTAATAACTTGCAAAGCTCATAAATGACAGGATTTTTGAAACTTAGTGTGCAAACAGGTAATTTTCTTATGGTGAGTAGCCATCCTTTACCAGATATCAAGGCCCACCTTCAATTGTTTCAAATGCTGGACCACTGTATAAAAGAACACTATAACATTAGTAAAGCAATATAATTGAAAATGTTTGCGAGACAACCATATGCTCCATCAATGTCTGGACAGTACTGGGCCAAAAGCTATCCTATTTAATTCATATGGCTTTAGGACTCTTCATTTCTTGGTAGTGGAAACGATCCCTCGATGTCCTAATTTCTTCCTCACCAGAAACTGATATTTTTTAAAGTAGATTTTACAGAAAGTTTAAAAGTATTTTCTTTACTTTTAATTGTTTACTTATATTACTTGTGTCTCTATCTCTAAAGTATTGCTTTAAATTGATATCAAATATCCTTATGTCTAAATATGTTAAAAAACACAGACTTTCATATGGTGTCCTAATTTTTTCTCATGATTGTACATGTTGCACTGTACAGCCCTGCATTGGGTTGTTATGTCTGACCCAGTACCTTGGTAAAACAACCACTGAAAATAAGACATTTGGAGTTAACAAAACATCATTTTGCCAGCGCCATGGTGTAGTGGGTTAAAGCGCCAGCACCCACATGCGCAAGTTGTTGCGCTCCGGCTTGGGTCCTTTCTTTATCTCCATCATGTCATCCCTCTGTCTTATCAATTACAAATGTTTAAAGCAGGGAACAGCTGCAATGTTACAGCTTCTATTATACGCATATAATTCAAGGCAATATTTTACTTACTGTATTCTTAAATATACAAAATGTTGAAATTAATCATACAATAGCAATGTAAAATGCAATCATTTTTTACCATTCTTTATATAGTACATCAACAGAAGGTTACAAAGGGTAATCTTTATTTCATGTTGTAAAAATGTATTTTTTTATTACAAAACTGTACTGTACTGTATATAAAGTACAGTACTGTATATAAAGCACAGCAATAAAACTACAAAATGGGATATTTTACACTAAAACTGTTTTAACAAGTAAAAAAAAAATACTAAAAATCTTTATTATTTTCTTATGAATTTCCTTACTGACTTGCTTCCAGTAAACAGTTTATTTTCTATATAATATTGCATGACAAATTAATAAAATAGCTTTTAACCCAGATGACAGCATTACTTATTGACAGGACATCTGTCAGTCTACAGGTCATCTTTTAGGCATCTTACAACTGTGCTATGCCAAGAAAAAAAAAATTATAATAAACTTAAATTCGTTTAAATTATAAACTGTAAAACATGGAGTGGTGCTATTATTATTAATATAAATAAATTATTTTTTGATTATTGTTTTTAAAAAGACAGATATAAACAGGGTACAATTAAAACAGCTTTTAGTTTTGACTCTTTTAAACAAAAATGCTCTATATATGTTTATTACCCACAAGTTTTGGTTATGTAAAACTAATTCTGAAGCCAGTGACGGATATCAGTTAAGTGCCTCCTAAAAGAAAATCAACTCTAAAAGCTTTAGTCTTTTAGATGGTATTCTCATTTTCTTTGGAGCAGCTGCTTCTCCAGATACTCCAGTCGTGTAGTCATTGCTGACAGTGATACAATTAAGGACCAGGTATAGTGGCAAAAATACATAAACACATTATACCTTGAGCTCCATACAAAACTATAATTATGTAAAATCAGAGTTAATAAAAGAAACTAAAACCACATAAATCAAAGATAAAGTTCTTACACCATCCCTAAGATGTACTTAAGGGACCATGAAAGAATGTTTTAATACTTATAATTGTATTGTTAAGAAAGTTATATAGACTTAAAACTAAAAAAGGATATGTTTGTGGTTAAGCTGGTTCAGTGTTAAAATTGTAGCCTGCTGGAACTCCACAAGATTATCACAGGCACAAGGGTCCTTCACCTCTATTTCACCCTGACTCTCCTCTGGAAGGATGGATGGATGGATGTATGAATGGATGGATGGATGGATGGATGGATGGATGGAAGAAAGAAAGAAAGAAAGAAAGAAAGAAAGAAAGAAAACAATTCCAATATTAACACCACTGAAACTGGAGTATTCACTGACAAACTGTGAGTCTTTCTAGAAAGACCTAACCAGAGCAAAACTAAGCAAGCCAATAAACATTGGCATGGGATAATCACATTTAGCTGCTATAGGTTTCTGCCAAGTATAAATGAGTAGCAGGTGCATTGCATATTCAGACTTTTACTTTGGAGCGAGCAGATGCATCTGCTCTGCTCAAAGAACCAATTTCAGAACAAGAGAGAGTTCTCCCTTAAGTAGGATCCTGAGTGGTCTGAGGGTGATGGTAAGGATTTTACCTCTCAGGAACCACTCCCCCACTGTCTGTCACCTCTCTCTAGGTCTGCAGCCAGTTAAAATACACTAGACCTTCCCAAATTATAACAGTCATATCTTTTGGGGTCTCCCCCTACGCGAGATGTCATTTACTGCATTGACGAATAAACAGTAACGCTCTGCAGAGAAGGACTCAGCACCACTGCCTCCCTGTGGGAGAGGGATTTATTTGTAGCAATCGACCTAGAAGAAGCATATTTTTATGATTTGCCATTGGGGCTGCTTCACATAAGACCTCTTTAGCACTGGGTGTACGGCAAAGTCCTGAAATGAGTGCAACACTCACTGAGTGCAAGTCTTACCACCTGTTCAATCTCTTCAGTCTCTTCTTAGACCCTGCATTATGTTGGGCCATAGTACCATTGGAGCAGCTGTCCAGGCATGCTGTGGTGTACACATATGCCTTTGCCACAAGCTAAGAAGCCAGGTTATTTTTATTTATATTTTATGGTGACAATTTTACCTGAAATAAATAAATATAAAATAGGTTGCCAAAACAGGGTATGAGCAACCCAGAGGACTTTTAGATGCAAACGACCTGCGTATCAGTCCATATGTGTATTTTCACCCCATTAAGGAAGTGGCTTGCTTAAAATCCTCTTCCCAGGTAAGTAAACATGCAAGTACAAAAACAGCAGTGAGTAACATCCTTTGCTTTTCCTTTGAGGAGGGATCAGAAAACCTAAGCAGGGCACTGAAAGGGGATGCATTATTGGAGATTTAGTATGGATTTGCTGTTCGTGTTCACCAATGTGACTGAATGAAAAGAATCATCTTATTTACATTTGTAACACTTGTTTCCCAGTTTTCCAGAGAAATTCCCATGTGTCTAATGCCTTATTTATAGAACAAGGGTTACATACATAACTTTATACTTGATACTTTATCTGTTTTTATTTTGGTATGCATGCCAAAAAAAAAACCTCCAGATGGAGCTACAGAATAATTTATCCCTGATCAACCTCAGTCTCATTCATCTAATATACACTTTATAGATTAATGTCCCACCTTTTTTGTTTCAGAGACCAAAATTTTTATTTTTTCATTTACCTGGACAGACATTAAGTTTAAGGTTTTCTGCAATCTGGTTAATAGCTGTGAAGTCTGAGGTATAGAAGAAATGTTTCTCCACTGGCTCAGATGCAATTTGTCTTAGCTCATCCTCTACAGCTTTGCCCACACCAACAGCATACATGGTAATTCCTGTAAAACAGCACAATGAAAACACATGGAGGCTGTGCAGTTTTATAAGAATGTGTGTAATAGCGGAAAATCTAAATGATTGGTTTTATATTTATCCTTTGCACTTTTAAACAGGGTAGGCACACCCACATTAACTACATGTGGGCAGTAGTGGCCAACTGTACCAAAACATATACTACAGACAGTGAATTTTAACTCTTGCCTAGCTTCTAGCAATGTTTGCAAGCTTAGCCTAACCCGGCCCTAACATACCCATGGTGTCATTTTTTGCTTCAAAACAGTCATGTGTACATAAGATAAGATTTATGTGTCGGAGGTTTTTTGTCTGAGCAAAGTGTTAAAAGTAAAATTCATTAACCCTACAGTTAATTTTCTGTGTATTTTAAAATACATTTATGTGTTTTTCTATTCTAGGCAGCTCACCTGCTTCCTTGGCCTTCTTGGCCCACTCTGTTATTTCATCTTGCGAACGTCCATCAGTAAATACCAGCCCAACACGAGGTATGTTTCTTGAGGCAGCACGGGCACCGTCAGCTTCAGAGAAGCTATTTTGAATCATGTGCTTTAATGCCAAACCTGTCATGGTTCCTTTTTCCATGTAGGCTACTTTCATCACAGCTGCTTTGATTTCTTCTTTGCTTTTGTACATACTTAATGGAAACTCAGTCCTTACCCGGCTGGAGTATTGGACAAGACCCACACGTGTCCCATGAGCAGAGATATCTAGTTGGTCCACAACCTGATTAACAAACTGCTTGATGAGCTCAAAGTTTTGTGGTCGTACACTTTTAGATCCATCAATCAGAAAAACTAAGTCAATGTTGGCTGATCTGCAGCCTAAAATTAAGAGAAAGTATATTATGATAATGAAGCAAAAAATAAGACATTTTGGGCTTTTTTTGAGCAGTTCTACACATTTTTATATATAGACATATTTGCTTGATTTGTTTAAAATATTTAATATTTTAATATAGGTACCCAAATATTTAGCAAACAAAAAAGATTTGTTATATGCATACTTCCACAGCTTTTTCCGTCCTCATGTAGAAGATGACCCTCGGGGCAAACACAGTGGTATGATCCTCGTGTACTCACACACTGGTGCTGACAGCCATGATTTACTACATTACACAAGTTGTCCACTAAAAACATTTAAAAAACGAATTTAAAAAGAAACTAAAAGTATTTATGATAATAGATTTGTTTGCAATATACCACTTCATGCAACAGCAGCCACTTTATTAATATTATAATGTAATTATAAAATGTAATGTAAAATTGTACGAAAAACATAAATTATACCTTAAACAGGGCAAAAACATCCTATTTATTTAGTTTTATTAAATGTAGATAGTTTTTTCTTTATCCCATTAATGTAACACCATCTTTCTATCCAATATGTTTTTATTCTTCCATACCTTTTCTTTGTATTTCTCGTTCATTTTGTACAACTTTCACCTGATTCTATTTTTATTAAACCAATCTCTCCACTTTTTTTTTCGATCTTTTTATCTCCAAACACATTTAAAACTTTTTAGAGATCTAACATTTAAATTTTTGGTTTAAAAAAATCTTTTTATACAGAAAAGCAATTTTTTTTAATTATAAAAGATTTGAAAAATACTGTCCCTGTTTCTAAATTTAGACAAATGTTACTCAGAGGAAAAAAGAAGTCTGGAAAAGGCATATCATGACCTCTATCAGTAGCTCTGGTAAAATGATACATGGTACATGATTGTTTTGAGGGCATTCCAGCATACTGTAAAAACTTTTAAATCTAGATAACTTTCTTTGTGCTAATTTTAAAAAGACGCATAGGTTAACATAGTCTCCTAATCTATTTTCTATCACAACAATTAACAAACTATGCTAGAAAATTTATTTTAATAACTTTAATAATAATTTTTCTTTAACAAATATGCCTTTTATTTCATGTCATTTTAATTGGTTTATACATACCCTGACATGTCTTTCCATCCTCTTGAAGTGTGTATCCTTCATTACAGCGACAATGGAATCCAGTTACAACACTCACACATTCATGATCACAACTGTGATTGCCATATAAACAATAATCAATCACTGAAAGAACAAAGATAAAACAAGCTTAATTAAGTTTTATTAAAAAAATGAATAGCTGTATTGTAAAGAGGGGAAATATTTTGTGATAAAAAATAAATGAATAAAAAATATAAATGTCCAGGCACATTAATATTTTTCACCAGGAAATGTAGCTATAGGGGATAGTACCACCATAGATACGGCCTAGGAGAGACACGGCCTAGAAGAGACATATTCTCCTAGTTAAAACTGTGCAGTTGATAGGTATGGAATTTACTGTTCCGCAAACAATCATACACAAAAAGGTGACATACTGCGTATGTGTGAGAAAATCAGGGCAAGTTTAACTTTATCATCGGTAATATAATTCTGCTTTGCAATCTAGTTTATACTGCATTTCATGTATGGTTAGATATCGATATGTGAGGTAAAAATAAACTTGAAGTCAACACCACTGGACGGAAAAATGTTTAATACTACTTTTTGTTAGCTAGATCTATAAAATTATACCTAGAAAGCATTACAAAGGGATGAGAATCTTAATACAGGTACCCTGACTGATATTGGCCTTGTTAACCAGTATTATAAAAGGCTTGTGGTGCTGCAATCAGGGCAACACCAGAACCATTTGTAATGAAATAGGAGATATCCTTGAAATACCTGCCATCTGCAGCGTGAAGGGTCTTTTGGAAGATCTGCCCAGCTGTAGGAGACACTAGCCCCATTTACACACCTTTTTGTCATTCTGAGGTAATTACGTTTTGAAATATTCAGGTTCAGTGTTTACATGGGACATCTACTCCGAACTGGTGTTTATATGTGCAGATGCTTTCAGCTGGAAATTTGTGGTATGCACACAGCTTATCTGAAACTGTGTTTAGTTTATTTTCTGTGTTGTAATCTGTAAAATGAGCTGCATCATTTAATCACATTACTTATGGGCATTGTGTTTCTGTTAAGCACTTGAGTGCAAGAGTACACGCTGTTGCTAAAAATCTTTTGTGAAAAGACAGAGCGTGAGAAGCCCAGTTACTTAACGAGCCACCGATTTCCGACCTCTCCCAACTCAGAAGAGTATAATCAGTAAATAGAAGTCCGGAATAAGGAACAGTGAAAGATACAGGAATTTATTAACCTGAAAAAAAACAAAACTCTGGTGTGACATTTCCTGAGCGATCACAACAAGACCAAGTATGTGCGAAAGGACATGCACTCAATTTACCGGAATGAGTCGTATACTTTAAGATATTATTTTATTTAATAAGGTTGTGAAAAGGTTTATTCTACCTCTCTTACCCCAATTGAAACTTTAATCGGGTTAAGAATTTTTATTCAAGTTAAGTTTTTTTTATTGAGCATTTTTATTTAAATTGAACTTTTAAACTAATTGTAATCAAAGTACAATGCTTGATGTAATAGAAACTGTAATGATATTGGCAGCAGACATTCCAGGAATTGATACAAGATTAAAACTGCTGGTGTGACTATGCAAATACATTTTTTGTATTATTTACCAAATATATCATGGGATCAAAAGACGGATATGAGTTAAAAGTTTAGAATTTCAGCTTTTATTTTCTGATATTTATATCAGGATTTTAGCTAGAGTGGCTCACCTTTGTGCCAGAAGAAATTCAGCTCTGTGCAGTGTCTGTGTTTACGTTAACATAGTGTAAGAACTCTGAACACTTTACCTGCTTGTGACAGCGTCGTCTCTCTACCTGATTTGCTAAATTACTTCTATGCTCAGTTTAAAGTGCAAAGCAATGTGGCAGCAAGGAAGATGATCACTTACCCCAACACTTAAATGCTCTGCACATCAAGCCATCTTCACTGCACCCCTTAGACTTTTCATATTATTCAAACCGCTTCACAGACAATGCCATTGTCACAACCCTTCATCTTGACCTCACAAATCTGGACAATATGGACACTTCTGAAAGTTGTTTATACACTTCAGTTTAGCATTTAACACAATCATCCCTCAGCACCCAATAGAAGTTGAGCCCCACTCAGTGCCATCAGCAGTACCTCTACTTACTTTAAAGGCTGGGAAAAGCCCATCTTTCACTGCCCATTCTGACCATGTTCTATAAAGAGAATCCCAAATCCAACAGCATAGTGGATGACCCCACACTACCATTAAATTAACTTTTCACTGATATTGGCAGCAGATATCGCAAGAATTGATAAAGGTCTATCTAAAAAATTGCAGTGGCTATGTTAATTATTGTTCTGTGTTATTTACCAAAAATTTATTAATTCAAGAAAAAAAAAAAAGAATTTTAGCTCTTGTTTTCTGATATTTAAATCAGGATGTTATGAAAAACATAAAATATGGAAAATCAGTCTGCCAATCTTTATAACAAATACAAAGAAAAATACAGACAATTCTGTATAGAACTGTATAGCCCTTCAATATTCTTTGTCCAGCCAACAGTTTTTTTTAAATTGTGATCTAATGTACCAGTATTAAGCTGTTCAATGATGTGACTCAAAGCACTTTTAAGTTGCTCTGGACAAGATCGTCTGCTAATATGCTACCTGCTACTATGTCCACATCGACACTTTGGATAAAGACAGGAGTCACGGGTGCCTTTCTCCCTTTCAGGTCTATGACCAGCTCATGTCTTTTTTACATTTAGTTGCAAAACTTTATACTCATTATGTGAAAAAAATTCTTCCCTACTGTCCTGTACTTATTTTTATCACTGTCAATAATACATCTCACAACAGCAGAGTCATCAGGGAACTTCTAAAGATGTGTCAAAACACTATGGGAATGAGATGCCCATGTCACCATAGCGCTAAATCACTCTCCTGTGTACAATACAAGCAAAAATTACAAAGTAAGGGGGGGGCCTTGTAATCACCAGGCTCAAAGAAATATGCTTACAGCTTCACCAAGGTAAGGACTGGCCCGCAAAAAGACCAACTCGCAACATTATCTTTGTTACACACAATCAGGACCACAACACCTTAGATCCCATTTTGACCGCAACATCTAGGTAATAAAAGCAGACAAATGTGTGCAGGAAGGACCACCTGCTGCACATGCCTTGGAGTTGGCCATAACCATTGTGGAGTACACTATGAGCCTTTCCAGAGCCGCACTGGACAGATAAGAATCAACTGTTCCTGGAAAGTAGGATAGAAAGCCTGCAGCATTATGGGGCTCAGTGTGTTGGTGGGAACCTTTGGGACATACCAAGGTATAGGGTGAAGGAAGGCCTTAACAGTTTTAACAGATAGTCCTGCAGTTTGTCTGTGCACCATGAGACAAACAGGTTCCATTTAAGGGCATACTGTCTCAGTGGTTAAGGTGTTGAACTGGTACCTGAAAGATTGGGGTTTGATTCCCAGCACCACTAAGTTGCCACTGTTGGGTCCCTGAGCAAGGCCCTAACTTACAATTGCTCAGTTGTATAAACAAAGTATATGTAAATTGCTCTGGATAAGGGCGTGTGCCAAATGCTGTAAAGGTAAATGGACTGGAGTATGGTATCTACGACTTGCTTAACGAAAAGCTCAATTTTGGAGGTGGTGATTTGATTTGGAGGAACCGCTTATCCAGCCTACTGGCCCTCTGGCCCACATTCCGGTCCTTGGCTGAACAAACTAAAGCTAGTATGGCTATAGCTTGAGTTAACAGCAGCTCCTCACAGACGGTGACTACTGTGACTCCTTGAAGAGAGGAGGATAAATTCACTGGTCCCTGGCAGAAAACATAGACCATTCTTTGCTGCTCGGCGGGTCATCGTTCACAGTGGGGTTAGCAGATGATGAAACCTGCAGCTCCAATATGGCCGCCGCGCCCCAGCCAGGCTCCAAGATGGCCGCCGCGCCCCAGCCAGGCCTCCAGCCACGCCTCATGTTCATGTTTGTTTTTATAATGCTAGTCATGTCAGGGATTGTTTGTCACTCTGGCCCCACCAAGGTCCTCCGAGCCGCCGGTCATGCCATGGTCCCCTGATCAAACCATTTCTGCCAAGCCTGTTCACGCCATGCCCACCCACTACTCAAACACCCCTAAATATTTTTTTGGGGCGGGGTAGAAGTAGTGACTCTCTTGTGATTTCCCTTGTTTCTGTGTCTTGTTCTCGTTGGTTTGTTTTGTCATGTGGTGTTCAGGTGTGTCTTGTTTTGTTAATTAGTTCCTTGTGTATTTATAGCCCCTCTGTCTGTCTGATCTTTGTGGATGATTGTTCCCTGTACCACTGTGGTAAGGCTATGTCCCTGAGTTTTTGTATATAGTAACACTGTAAATAAACTGCACTTGAGTTCTCAATCTGTCTCTACAATATAATAGATGGTACAATTATATGGATTATATAAACATGTTGCAGAAAAAAAGAATTTATGATCTTATAATATTATAATTCTTTTCAGCGCATAATAAAAATTCTAGTATCACATTAAAAAAAGTTGTAATCTCTTTATTGACTGGTGATTTTGCTATTTGTTGCACCCCTCGCTTTATATGTCTGTGGGCATAAAAGTATGTATTAGGTAATAGCAATAGGGTAAAAAAAAATTTTAGAACCACTAACTTGTGCAGGTCCTTTTGTCATCATTCAGACTGTATCCTTCCCTGCAGTCACACTTGAAGCCATTAAGGAAGCTGACACACTCATGCTCACAGCTATGATTTCCAAATGAACAGTAGTCTATCACTGGAACAAACAAAAGGAAAATAAATAAAAGTGTACGATAATGATGTAAACAATACATCTGTAATGTAAAACATTTTTATAAAAAATAAATAGATCATTTAAATTTGGTATATAATTTTATATAAAAAAATTTATTGGAAAAGCCACAACATTTTTAATTAAACATTTTGTTGGGCAGAAATAAAAACCTATGACCAGATCAGCAGTTTAACATAAATACTGTAAAAGCAACTGCTAAAGTCTTTCAACAGTGTTCAACATAGTTAATTTAATATTTTGTTGACTAATTCGTACAGCTGTCATTCACAACATTAATCATGTCTGTAGCTGACTTAGGAGTAGGTTGTATACAATTGTTTAAAATTTAAAAAACTTTAAAACCCTGAATATGTATGTATATTGTCACTAACTTGTGCAGGTCCTGTTATCTTCATTAAGTGCATAGCCTGTATTGCAGTCACAGCTGAAAGATCCAGGAGAATTGATACAGATTTGCTCACAGTTATGCTTTTCCTCCACACACAAATCAATAGCTAAAAGTTAAACATAAAAAAGCCAATACAAATACATTACTTTTATTGCTTAAATTAAATATGCTTTAATTAAATTTA
Source organism: Bagarius yarrelli (assembly GCA_005784505.1). NCBI lineage: Eukaryota > Metazoa > Chordata > Actinopteri > Siluriformes > Sisoridae > Bagarius > Bagarius yarrelli. Next base: position 455,088 of record VCAZ01000155.1, read on the forward strand.
AAAATTGTATTTTGTTTAGGCACACCTACACACCTATGCAAGTCTTTCCATCATCTTCAAGTGTGTAACCTGGCAAACAGAGACACTGAAAGGAGCCAGGAGAGCTCTCACAGATATGATCACAGCCATGGTCAAACTCAACACATAGATCACTTTCTGAAAAAACAAATTACATTTTAGTACTTATTCAGAACTATTTAAATGCATAATTATATTAATTTCCTTTTAATTACATATGTTTGTTTACCATTCACACCAAACCCATATTGCAGTTCTAATGTATATTAATATCTAATATCTACTCCTATCTGCTTAGTCTGTTGCAGGAAAAAAATTGAAACTTTAGGAATTTATATTTAATGATCATCAAACATCGTTGGTGTAAAGACTTACACTGATATGTGGAAAACAGACATAAATGCTATTAAATAGCCCTAATAGCACATCCAGGGGAACATTTTGTAGCTCTTCAATACTCACAACAATGCTGATGTGCCACTGCAAGCATTTGTAACCCCTGCCTAGAAGAAAAATGAATTCCTAGACAAGATTCAGTATGTGTTTACTGTAGCATAATTATAGAAAAATGTATTTACTGCAAAGCTTGTCTTGAAACTGAAGCCCAAACTGATGAATAAGATCAAAGGTCTCCACTAGAAATACATGGTCTTCGAAAGGCGATGATGCCATGGCTCTCAGGGATGTCATGTCCGCTCTGGCTACGCCAACAGCATAGATTTCAATCCCAAACTCTCTAGCAGCTGCAGCTACCTCAGCAACACGGTCCTGAGGCCGTCCATCAGTGACAATTACTGCTACATGAGGCACATTGGGTCGAGCCCCCTCCTCAGCAGAGAATGCCACATTCATTGTATAACGGATAGCAAGGCCTGTCATAGTACCTTGTGCTAGCGGAATAATATCTTTAATAGCCTTGACCATATCTTCATGGGTGACGTACTGTTTTAGAGAAAAGACATTCTGCACTTGACTGGAGTACTGAACAACACCCACGCGGGTGGCATTGGGGCCAATGTCCATTTCACTGATAATGTCAACCATAAACTTGCGCATTGTTTCAAACTCATGTGGCCGAACACTGCGCGAGCCATCTATTATGAAGACAAGGTCAACCGGGCCAGACTTACATTTTCGATTTCCAGCTAATATAAAGAGACAAAAAAAATAATTACAACTTATTTAGACAAACAGATTGTTTAATAAAACAGAAATAAACAGTAAACCCTAAAAAACAATTAAACAAAACTAGACAGTGTTAGAATTGTTATTTATTTATTTATTATTATTTATTTTTTTAAACAATTTATTTAAAATCTATTTTAAACATAAGCTGTATTTGTAGTACAGCCCAACCAATACACTGTATTGGCTTGCTGATTTTTTTTTTCTTCTAATTTTATAAAATGCTTAAAATTAAGTCATTTATTAGTTTGTCAAGCAGAAGGCACGCCACTGTTTGACCGGCCAACTATTTCAGTTCAATATGGAGGTCTATTTACTTTACATTTTATAAGTCAGCATAGTTTGTTATTAACATAGTCAGTCAGGGATTTTCCAACATTTAAATTTTTACCAGCCAATTTTAGACCACCCAACTCTTCACTTCAGTAAGGTCGTTTGTTGTTCGGGCAGCAGCACACAAGCAGTATAGTGGTGTCTTAACAGTAAGTTGCTAACTAGTTTGTGAAATACATAACTTACTATAAAGTTAATAAACAACGACCATAACTTTTCCTATAGGTCCAATATAGCATTATCCCGCATGCTGATGCTTATGCTAATAACATCGGTTTACATCACATTTCATGAGTCAAGTTTGTCAGTAAGGTTACAGTCAGTCAAAGATTTTTCTGTATTTTTGTAAAGTGAATTTTATTCCTGTTAAAGTCTTATTTAATCAGTTAATGTGATTTCTGAGTTAAGTAAGTGACTGCTGAGCTTGCGATAGCGTGTGGTAGAAAAAGAGCAGAGGACACCAATTTGGAAGCACGAAATGCAGGAAATACCGAGAGCAATAATATCATTAAATGTGAAGGCGGGCCCTAAAATATTTTCTTTAACAAAAAAGGTTGGGAACCACTGCTTTATTGGAGACAGGGCCTGACAAGACATATTAATAAAAAATGGTTAGTAAGATTAACCTACATTAAATTTTATGTCAAAAGTGTGGACACACAAATGGAAAGTGTGTCCAAACTGTACTATAACATACACAAAATAATACTGGCCAATATATATTTTTTTACTGTAATCTTTAGATAAGGCCACAGCTCTAGACAAGCTTGAGTCAGATATTTGTTAAAGTGCTTCGTAATGTCTCTGTCTATCCTGTAAAAAACAAATTATTAATTATAAATTATTTTGTTTTAATGTATATGTATTTGGAATACCTGCTTTGGGCCTTGCATCCATGATGTTTGCTAAAGTCAGCAGTGCATAAGCACACACAAATAAGCATCTCATTCTGGACACTTGATGCTCAGGTTTGCTGTGGAATCAATATGGCTATGTTTGTAAAGGGTTAGGAAAAAGAGCTCTAGGTCAGAGCACAAGGCATATATTTATAGAACAGCTGCTAATTCTAACCTAGCCCTGCCATAAAACTACAAAATAATTAGTAGCATGTAGAATTTTTAACCAGATGTTGGTAACACACAAAAAAAATTTAGCTTGCATGTTAACAGGCTGTCAGTTCAAACAGAGTGCAAGGTAATTACAGGAAAGTGTTGTAAAATGCATGCTGAATGTAATACGAGACCACTAGCACAGCTTTCCTCAGAGGTCTTAAAGGATATGAGAGAGGATACCACTGAATGTGGTAGAAATCTAAATAAAGATTAGTGTGTAAGATTAGAGTGTTTAATTTTTAAATAAATATTACGTAGTAAGATATTTCTGGTAAAGTTTAAAATGTCAATGCAAAGCTGTGATCATACTTTTTGTCCCCAACTAAAATAAGATGTCTGATTGTGCAATGTAATGTTAGATTTTATGTAAAGAAATCTAAATTTTTTACTACCTTTTTATACTGTATATACAGTGTGCTGAGTTTAAAGGTTGTGTAACTGTTTGATTTTGTTCTCACTTTGAGATTTTCCTGAACCACAGAGGTTATTTCACTATCAACCATCACCAGACCTTTTTCCATTATGTCTTATACAAAGAGCCCCTTTGTGTGTGTGTGTGTGTGTGTGTGTGTGTGTGTGTGTGTGTGTGCACGATTCAATATATCTATGTAGTTAAGAACTACTGAAAAGTGCACATACAGACAGAATTGTTTATCATTGATATTATTATGTACAATTCCATTACTGTTAACCTGTCATGTAACCATCAATTTTTTTTCCTTTTTTTTAAAAACAGTTTTTTGTTTCACTTATCCACAAATTTCTTTTTTTTTATTTCTACTTGAATTTCCGAACTAAACATTACTTTGGATCACAAAAGATTTTGCTGCCTGTTTTTTTTATACTGGACAGGGATATTCTTACTTAGACACTTTATGATTAATCATATTTTGTAGCTTTGACTTTCCTAAATTATCTTTAGTGTAAATATTTTACGAATCTTTAGTTGAAAATCTTGCTAGGACGCTAAAATATTTTAGTCCCAATTTTTACATACTTTTTTTTACATAATATCTATAGTTTGATTGTCCTAAAACGGTGTTTCAATAAACCATAATAACAAAGTCAAAAACTAAAAGTAAAAATTTAATATAAAGTTAAAAGTTAAAATACTTGTATTTAAGTCTTAGTTGTAGTTTTATTAACTACTGCCCCATTCAGAGGCATATTTATAAAGGTAGTAATATCTAAAACAACATTGTAAACAATGTAATCAGCCATGCATAAACCACAAAACAAATGTGCTTACATCCCCATCTAAGCATCTATAAGAAACTAACATTTACCCCAAGTTTTTACTTTATAAGAAAGCTGTTTGTTATAATCATCATAATACAAAATGCTTTTTTGTAATATATGTAATTCCTAATTTTTCTTTTCTTTCTACATGGAAATATATGCCCAATTAAAAAATTAAAAATGCACATATAAAAACTTAAACTAAACTCATTTATTGTTTAAGCAATGGCTATGTTTTTACTCTCTGGATCAGAGTCTTTGTATTTACTCAGTTTAGCTACAATCTACAAAGCAAACTGAAGGTATGAGAACTACACACCTGGGTGCAGGTCATTATCTCTTAAAACAAATGTACACAGGTGTTGGAGTTCATCAATGCCACAACAGCATGTAATGAAGACAGTTACAAAAAATGTCTGGCAAATGTACCACCAACCCATTGCAGATAGATCATAAAAATTAGTGTAATGATGTACAAAGCAGTGAACTGTGGAATATAAAGCAGGGCAAAAACACTTCAAAGTACATGAAGGAAACTGCGAATAAGAGACATGCAGGAACCAAAAGAAGCTGAAAGAGGAGCTGGTGAGTAACAGTGTTCCATGGCTGGGATGCTATCTATCACAAAAAAAAATCACACTTTATATAGACACGTACTTTGGAAACTGTTTTTTTTTCTCTTTAAATACTACCAATTTCTATTCAAATATTCTCATGTTTCTCTATTTCTATGACTTAATGGAAAATTTCACAGAATTGTTCTTACTTGGTACAATTGCAACATATTTTATTTGAGAGCAAGCTGAAAATAATGTTACACATAGACTATTAGATTTTTGGAAATATTTTTACACCATTTTCAGCAAAAAAGAAGTTTAACACAATCTCTAATACTTTTTATAAAAGTATGTTATTTTAGAATATCTCTAAAACCTTTTAATAATCATGAAGACCTCAAATTAAGTTTTAGTCTATTGATTATTCTTAAATATACAACAAATTCTTACACAAAGTTTAAGACTTTATGTGTAAAGATGTGTACATCAAGTCCTAATAATAACCTCAGGGGAAACACTCAAATTACACATATTATGCTCAGCTAAACTGGGGCACTAGCTAAAGAGAAGGTGGTCTCATTAAAGAAGGGGGTCCCAGATAAAGCTGCATTTTTTTACTTAGAATTGACTGACAAGTTCATAGTAGCCCTAGGTTAAGAAACAGCAACTTCTTGTTATTGGGTAATTGAAAGCAGATGTGGGACTTTGCTACTGTTACTGTTGTGGCTTTGTTTCCAGCAAGCCATTGCACACCGAATACATCTGAGAACCTCAAAGACATTTTTGGTCTGGTTATTAATAGTACTATGAAAGACCATTAAGAGATCTTCACTGGTTTAATGTGTTCATATTCTTTGTCAGCACATTCTAAAACAAAATGTCATCTTTACAATCCAGGACTAGGGAAAGTGAAAAAGATTATTTGTGTATAATATTTAAAACATAATCCATTTTTACTCAAAGACCTTTAAAGAATTTATTTCTTACTGCAAATAAGAGATCATTTTGCATTTAAATTTGTAACTGTTTGACAGTTTTGGCCTGTTTAATTTATGGAAAACATTGTGTTTTCCTTGTGATTTTTATTATATTTTTAAAAAGGCATTTTTTGTCACCCTTTAAACTTTAAAGCAAAAATTTATTTTTTTTCACTGTGCGGCAACAGTAACATTTAAAGTTTGATAAAATAGAATAACCTAAATGAGTATTTTAATTAATTTTCAGATCGAAGTGATAGAGACAACACGTTTTAAATTTTAAGACAACATGATTCATGTAACAGTAAAACGTTTTACAGTGAAACTTTTGTAGAAGTTGTTTAGAAAATCATAATGAATTTAATTATCTTTTAAATAGTCACACACGTTAACTGAAACACTTTAAAAAGTGACAATTTTATCTAAATTGTAAAGTTTTTAAATGATTCTATGTCTTGAATACACACTGGTCCCGGACGCAATGTTTAACTCTGTAAAGTTTTCTCAAGTGTTATGAAAGGCGCATATAAATAAAATGTATTATTATTATTATTACAAGCAAAATTCAAGCAAAAGCCACTGTAAAAACTTTAAATATTAGCGACGGTTCCAAAGAAACCAACACAAGCGATTTACCAAAGGTGCCTAACAAGCATGCAACTGTTTATCCAAATGTATACAAGTGTGTAACATAATCTATATACAAAAACATTCATTTTAGGCTCACAGAAAAAGGATTCTGTTGTCTCCTTGCACGTGTCTGAGGCATCAGCTCTTACTCACCTTGGCGAAATACAGGGAAGGAATGGGACGCAGACAGCGGGATTGGACAGGTAGTCTAATAGCACACACTCTGTGTCTCTCTTGTCTGTCTCCGTCTCTGTCTCTCTCTCTCTGGTTAATACACTACTCTGTTCCACTCAAGACCTAACGCGATTGGGCAGTGTTCCCAACTGAGCCCAAATGACGGAAACCCACGTAAAGACTGTTCAGAAACATTTAAAATATTTTCAGTTCCATCATAATCTAGAACATAGAATAAATTGGCAAAACAGCGGGTTGGGATTGAATGCATTCAGCGCAAATTATGTGGATCCACCCCCTCTGAAATCGTTTTCTTCTTCTTCTCCTTCACAAAAGCTTTAGTAAAAAAGTTTAGTAAAATATTACAGGTGCTATATTTATTATATAAATTGGAATGGCACAGAATCTTTAACAAATCTCTTATTTGATTGAGTGTCAGATAGAGAATATCTGATTAATAATGTTATTTTATAACAGTATCTTATATTTATTAATCTGTTTGTTTATTATTAGAATATTAACAGATTATTGCTAGTTAATTGCAAATAAAATCATATATTTTTTCACTATAAATGCAGCTACAGTAATCTGTATTTCATCAAGGCAATAGAAATGGGCAGTTAATGACACCAGGACAACTAGATAATTATAAGTATAAAAATAAAAATTAACAAAATAATAAAATGTAAGTGCAACTGTGGAAGAACAAAACATTAATGTGGAGATACAATGTGCGTCTGTTGCACTATTTAATACGTTATAGCTAGACTGTTTAGCTAAATCTCTCTATCTCTCTGTTTCTCACAGTGGTACATTCATTCGTTCCTCTATTCATTTATTTTCACTCTACAGAATTCTCTCTGCGTTTTTTGGCAGAAAAGACTGCTATGTTTATGATGAATACATAAGGGAACAAAGTGTATCTTAGTGTCCACCTCTTTTAAAAAGAAGTGTGTACAGACCCTGTACTTTTTACCATGTCATTTGGTGTGTCTCCCTGTTTCAATTGCCAGATAATCGTTATGAGTTTTGTATTTTGTAAAGACTTGCTTTCTTAATCGTATTTTAGTGTTATCCTATTGTGTTTATCATGATCAAATGCTTTAACATAAAAAAAAATATTATGATGTTTATTTTTTATTATGTTCCCATTCATGAATCTGAGCTGCATTGAGACGCTTTGGACACCTTTTTATTACCTTTGGCGAGAAGCCTGTGTAAAATCCGTCCAATCAAAATGCATTACGTCACAGGCAGGTGAAGTTAACAACAAGAAAGTAATGCTAAATAAATACGTACAATGCCGCAATGAGATCTTTTTCTTTAGCTTGTGTGTGTTTAAAAGAAAAATATGTCTGAAAGAAAGCTGAAGTGGCAAACAGGCAGCACTGCATGTGCCATGGTCACTGACATCAGCACCACCACAAGCCACTTCTGAGAGGTTGAGTCTCCCACTAGGGTCTGCCAGTTTGCTTTCTGCAATGAATGCATTCAGGAACTGCCTGACTGTCAGCATAGTCATGGACTACCAGCGCTAAATAGCCTAGTTCAGGAAGGAGATGTCCTGTTGAAGGTGGAACATTTATGGAAAAGCTTTGGCAGAGCGGATGTAAATCTACTTAAAAACGTGCCTTCCACACCCTTCTGGTAAATTGTTGGGTAGATTGGTGGAATTATAACATGGTTTTTTTGTAGCACACAAAGGCCTGGTATAACACAAGCTGCAGCATCTTATTCTCTCAGGAGCTGTGAACTCGAGTTGTGTTGAATTGCTTAGGGAATGAGATGTTGTCAGAGCAGCAAGTCACTGTCCCAGTGTCATGTGTGGGGACTGTATGACTCAAACATTCTGGATTCGGTATTTGTAGCTAGATCCAGGATGTAGAACAGGACAAATGTATGTGGTGTAGCCCAACCTGCAGCCTTGCCGATGTCTGACAATGGTACCCCAAATGCCAAGGCCTTGGAAGCCGCCATAACCCTGGTAAAGCGGGTCTTGAGCCCTGCCGGGACCAGGAGGCCGGTGGCAAAATAAGCAACAGTGATGGTTTTAACCACCTGTCTGCTTATCGTCTGAATTATCTACTAACTGATTTGCCTTCCAGCAGGGCATGGAAAGCAGCTATGTCCACCACATAAACCTTCAGGGTGGATGGTGTTAGCCCTGTAGAGAAAAGTTCTTCCAGCATTAAACTAATTAAACTAATAGTTAACTCGGTCATGCTGTTTGCTCTGGATGGGAAGGTTTGTAATGGGTAACTGGACAGTATAACCATGTAGACATAACACCAGGTCCGTGACGCATGCTCGGACCCGCCAGAACAGGGCTAGCAACAGCAGTGTAACCCTGTCCTGGTGTAGGCACCCCAGAACTTCCTTCCAGCCGGTGGTCTCCACTCAGATAGTTCAATTCAATTCAATTCAGTTTTTTATTTTGTATAGCGCTTTTTACAATGGTGATTGTCACAAAGCAGCTTTACAATTGAAGAAATTATAAAACAGAATTAAACATAAATCAGTTTGTCCCTGATGAGCAAGCCGGGGCGACGGTGGCAAGGAAAAACTCCCTGAGATGAGATAGGAAGAAACCTTGAGAGGAACCAGACTCAACAGGGAACCCATCCTCATTTGGGTGAAAACAGGTAGCAGGGATCATATGGTTACATTGTGTGTGTGTGTAAACAACTATAATCATCAGTCCTTAGCGAGCAGCCGGGACATCTTTATGGCGAAGTGGGTCGTCCTAGATCGCCCGGTGATGCATCATCCGCTGGGCAGGTCACAGGGAAGGGACCCACAGGACGGGTCGGTGGTGGGGACTGGATCACCGGCAGCTCCGTTGTGGCGTATGTAACTCAACAGTGAGAGAGAGAGAGAGAGAGAGAGAGAAAGAGAGAGAGAGAGAGGGAAAGGAAGGCAAAAAGAAGGAGAAAAGTTAAGTGACAATGTAATCACACGGTTTGGATTGATTTAATAAATAATGTAGAGTGCAAGGATGGACTCCGGAAGAACTAACTAGGTCAGCATAACTAAAAGGAGAACCAGAGGGAAACACAGACATGAGGGCTCCCTGATATGTTAAGCAACCAGCCGCTCTCATCATCAACACCGTGATCAATAAGAGAGGGGAAGACAGCATCTAAACATACCAGATCACCTTAATACTCAACACCCATGAGTCCCCCGGATCTGCTCCTTTATCTAAGGGGAATCAAATACAAAAGGCTTGATTAAATAAGTATGTTTTTAACCTGGACTTAAACACTGAGACTGTGTCTGATTCCCGAACATACATAGGGAGGTTATTTCCATAGCATAGGGGCCCTGTAGGAAAAGGCTCTGCCCCCTGCTGTAGTTTTTATAATACGCGGTACTGACAGGCAGCCTGCATCCTTTGATCGAAGTAGGCGTGGCGGAACGTAAGACACTAGAAGTTTCGCTTAAGTACTGCGGGTGCGAGACCATTTAGAGCTTTGTACGTTAAAAGTAGTATTTTAAAATCGATGCGGTGTCTCACTGGGAGCCAATGCAGTGCGGATAGGACCGGCGTGATGTGCTCGTATCTTTTAGTTTTAGTGAGGACTCTCGCTGCTGCGTTCTGGACTAGCTGAAGTTTATTAATGCACCTAGTTGAACATCCAGATAGTAAAGCGTTACAGTAATCCAGCCTGGATGTGATAAACGCATGAACTAATTTTTCAGCATCAGTAAGCGACAAGATATTTCTTATTTTAGCAATATTTCAGAGATGATAAAACGCTATCCTGCTAATATTGTCGACATGGGCTTCAAATGAAGATTGGAGTCTAAAATCACACACACCCAGATCTTTTACTGTTGCACTCGGTGAAACAGAAAGACTGTCTAGGGTTAAGGTGTGATCAGGAAGCTTACTTTTAGCTACCTGTGGTCCTAGAACCAGAACCTCCATCTTGTCAGCGTTAAGCAAGAGGAAATTGCATAACATCCAATCTCTTACTTCCTCCACACATTGCTCAATGTTATTAAACTGCCTTTTCGCATCAGGCCTTGATGAGACGTATAAACTGTGTGTCATCAGCGTAACAGTGGAAACTGATATCATGCTTACGGATTATGTTTCCCAGAGGCAGCATGTAAAGAGAGAAAAGAAGTGGGCCTAGAACCGAGCCCTGTGGAACCCATACTTTACAAGGGAGCACGCAGAATAATCACCGTTTAAATCTACAAACTGGTAACGATCGGTTAAATAGACCTGAGCCACGCAAGAGCTGTTTCCTTTAATTCCTACTGATTTTTCTAATCTGTGAAGAAGAATATCGTGATCTATAGTGTCGAAGGCCGCACTAAGGTCAAGTAATATAAGCAACGAGACACAACCTTGGTCGGATGCCAGTAAGAGTCTGGAATCCTGATTGATAAAGTTCGTGTATGTTATTTTCTTTGTTAGTATGAACATAGTTGTTGCGCAACTACCTTCTCTAGAATTTTAGAGACAAACGGAAGGTTAGATATCGGTCTATATTTGACAGCTTCATTTTGGTTCAAGGTCATGGTTTCTTAATTAAAGGTTTAAATACTGCTAATTTAAAAGATTTAGGAACATACCCACTGCTGAGAGAAGAGTTAACTATTTTCAACGGGGTTCTGATACTGCCGGTACATTTGTTTAAAGAAGCGTGTTGGTATAGGATCTAACACACAGTTGATGGTTTTTGTGGAAGAGATGAGTGCGATTAGGTTTTCCTCTCCAGAGGAGTAAAATTTTCTAAGTTCTGATCTGATGCGGTTAGTTGATCATCAGAATCATTCGAAAGGTCTGGTTTTAAAGCGTTAATTTTCTGCCTAATGTGTTGCAATTTTATTATCAAAGAAGTTCATGAAATCCTCACTGCTGCACACAGTTATGGTGCAGGTTTCTGAGGACGTCTTATTCCTAGTTAATTTTGCGACGGTGGTCGAATAGAAAATCTAGATTATTTTTAATTATCTTCAATAAGGTTAGAAAGATACGTTGATCTAGTTACACTGAGAGCTTTTTTATAAGCTAAAATTCCCTCTTTCCATGCTGCCTGGAAAACCAGCAATCTAGTTCGGCGCCATTTACGTTCTAGTTTACGGGCACTCTGTTTTAAAGAGCGCGTGTGTTCATTATACCATGGAGCGAGTTTCTTATCTTTAATTATTTTTCTTAACTAGAACCACGTTATCTAATGTAGAGCGGAATGCGGCATCTATATATTCAGTCGCCTGCTCGAGTTCTGTTGGATCAGACGGCGATCCAATGACAGAAGGACAAGTCTGGAAGACACTTAATTAAAAAAATAAAGCTCTGAGCAAAGTTGAAGTAATGTACTTTAAAGCGGTAGCTACATATGCACTTATTAGTATGACGCATTTTAAACGATATAAGATGGTGATCAGAAAATAATTTCGCACTGAGGAGTTGTTACTATATTGCTTATACTTATTCTGAGAGATAGTATTAAATCTAACGTGTGACCCAGCTTTATGAGTGGGTCCCATTACACACTGATTTTACTCCCACTGAGTCGAGTATAGACATAAATGCTGTTCTCAGCGGTCGTCTGAGTTTGCAAAATGAATATTAAAGTCTCCAGCAATTAACGCTTTATCGGCGGAGACAACCAGGTTAGACAGGAAATCTGCAAATTCACTAAGAAATTCAGAGTACGGACCTGGGGGTCTGTAAATAAGAACTAGAAATTTGACTGACTCTGCTTATTATTTGTCTCTGCAGATGTAGGTTACTGTAGAGAGCTTCAAATGAATTAAAAATTACGTCCGTGTTTTTCTGTACGATAGTTAGATTATTATTATAAATAACTGCGATGCCTCCACCTCTACCATTAGGGCAAGGCTGATGTATGTAGCTGAAAGCTGGAGGACTAGCTTCATTTAATGCTACATAGTCGTCCGGTTTAATCCAGGTTTCTGTTAAACATAAAATGTCAAAATCCAGATCTGAGATCATTTCATTAACCATAAGCGCTTTAGAAGTAAGAGATCTAATGTTTAACAATCCTAGCTTCAGATCCGAGGTGCAGGCTGGTGTGTTCAGTATTCTCTGAGTTAACGGATATCTATATTAATTAATTACTAAAGCAAGCATTTGGGGTTTTTCTATATTTATATTGTATAGCTCGGGGAACAGACACAGTCCTCAATATTATGGACCCTGAGTGACGACTCTGTGCAGCTAGCAGACGGTCGGATTAGCCTTGTTGGTCTGCTGCTTGGCCTGGGCTCTGGGTAGTCAACGATTAACTATTCCTATTCTAAGACTATGAGCTATGTTACAAGACAGGAGAGCGGCTCCTTCCCGGGTGGGATGGACACCACCGTCCCGTCCTAACAGGCCAGCTTTGCCCTCAAAAGTTTTCCAATTGTCAATAGTGCCTCCTTTATCGCCAGCAACTCCTTATTGCCCACGCCATAGTTACATTCTGCCGGGGTAAGTTTGCGTGAAAAAAACGCACAAGGGTGAGACTTCCATGCTGCTGTTAGTAGAGCACCTACCCTGCAGTTGTAGGCGTCCACCTCCACCACAAAGGTTAATGTGGGAACTGGATTTTTCAGGATGGGGGTTGTAGTGAATTTGGTTTTTAACTTTTTAAAAGCATGAGTGATACCTGACCTAATGGACTGACCATCAATAGCGGAAATCTGAAACAGGGGAAAGCACGGTATAGTGGTAAGTTTAGTAAGTTAGTTGGTTAGGTTTTCTGCTATTTTGATATCCATGAAATTCATTGCTGCCCCTGAATCCAGTAGCGCTGGAAATATATAGGACACATTGTCAAGGAAGAGATAAACAGGTATAGAGAGAGACATGCCATGCGTGAATGTGCTTTGTGGGGAACTTACTTTATGATGACGAGATGATTTAGCAGGGCAGGAAGCGCAAAAATGAGCTGTCTCTCCACAGTAGAAGCAGAGACTTTCTTGTAACCGCCACTGGTGTTCCTAAGGTGACAATTTGGTGTAACCCAACTGCATCGGCTCAAGATCCACCTGAGCAGTGGTTGCAGCAATATGTAAAGAGCCGAAGGTGCTGTGCTGAGAAACCTGAGGGCTGTTACGAATTAGATTATCCAGCCGCACCGCCCTCGCCACATATTGAGAAAATGGACCTGTGTCACCGTGACAGGTGAGCTCAGCTCGCAGTAGGTGATTAAGCCCATCTTTAAACCTGGACTTGAGAGCTATCTCATTCCACCCACTTTGCGCAGTGCGAAAACGGATAGAATATTCTGCAGCAGACATTGAGTAGAGATATCCAGTCCTCCTGCAGGGTATTCAAAAACATCATTTAGTTAAGAAGTGAAATAACTCAAAGAGGTAGAAATCTGCGGATCTGAATCCCACACTGCAGAAGCCCAGTCGAGTGCTTTGCCAGAGAGCAGAGATAATAGGAAAGAGCTTTTCATACTTTCAAAAGTGACCACATTAGGCTGACCTTGAAAGGGTATCTCACACTGGCCAACGAATCTTCTGCAGCGCTCGGGTGTACCATCGAATTTAACCGGAAGACAGAAGTGTAGAAACGATGTTCCGGAGCTAACTTGGGGTTGAGGTTGTTGTTGTTACAGAGTATTCAGCTGAGCTTGGAATGCTTGAAGCGCGTGAGCGTGATAGTGGATCCCATGGAGGCAAAGTATTTTGTAAAAAAGTAGGCTGAGTGGAATTGCAAAAAATGGCTTTACTTAGAAAATAAGGATAATCCAAAAGAGTAGTCAGAAGGCAGGCAATGTTCATACACAGATATCCAATATAGAGACGCATACAAATCCAAGACGAATAGGCAAAGACAAAGTTGAATAAACAGGCAGAGACCCAAAACCATGAACAGAGAGAACAGTAAACAAATGCTTGGTAAGTTGCATAGCAAACAATACTTCACAATGTGCTAATCACTAATGCTAGCTTATATAGTAAACCAAACAGGAAGTTACCCAAGAAGTAAAACCGAAGAGTCAGTATTCGGGCGAGGATGCCCTCTGTGCAATGTTACATTTGAACTCATCGGATGTATAAGATTTTGTTAGCTTTATGTTTTTTATATATTAATAAGTACTTAAATTAATAGTAACGCATTGTGTTCCAGATGACCATGTGTCATAAATTTGTATGTCTCTGTCCTGTACGAACCTACTTTTCATGTCTTAAACTTTGTCACAATTTATTTTCCACATAATCCAAGGGGTGTTAATGATCTTATTTAGATAAAGTTGGACAATTTTCTTAATTCATTAAAGGACGAGCTGTTTGAATGTTTATACATTCAAAATATGTAAATATAATCAGTCTGTTTCTCAGCCTTGTAGGGTAACTGATAACTAGTTACTTAGACTTCTGACTGCCACTGTGTGTACATGCACTCAGAGTGTGATCTTTGATCTGCAAAAATATGCATGGCATCTTACACGTTTGGTTATTGTAATTTGCTATGCATTTAATGAATGTGTAAAAATAAAAAAGTCATGTAATTAACATGTTTTTGCTTGCAATATGTTTTTAAAAACTAAAAGTATAATACAATAACAGTTAGTTTTTCTGTTATATATCTACATTAAATATTTTATAGATAGTATTATGTTATTATTTTTGCTTGGGTCAGAACAATTTACTTTACATCTGTCTGCATCCATAGGGGGGATCAAAGTTTTGCTTTGATGCCAAGAATAAGCAAAGACTCTGTGACACAGTACCTTCAGTACAGGCCTGACCAATCAGTTCTCATTCTCCATGCCAAGGTCGCCCAAAAGTCCTATGGTAATGAGAAACGGTAAGATTTGTTTAAATATGTGACAATGAAATATAAGGCTAAGTTCATAGAGATCGTACTATCTCTTAGTGATATATTTCCCAGATAAACCTAGAAATCTAATGAAATGTTTTAAACACAGTAGTTATTCTGCTTGATTTTTTTGTTAACTAAATTCTGTTTGTTAATTTACTTGTATATTACAAAAAGGATTCATGACTTGACTTTTCATTAGGTTGTCAGTAACATTGTATAGGGTTGGGTTTTATGGGTAAGATGTAACAATGTAAAGAAAAGTAACTAAAAATAAACATTCAGGCACTACATTCATAACAATAAACATGTTTAGCACTACATTTTATTATTGTCATACATGCCATTTAAGTGAAAAAAATATATTACATTTTGCAATTTGGTAACTCTAAAACAGATTTTTCTGTCCTCCTCCTTGTGTTTACCTCTGTGGAGCTGGATGGAATTTCAGGCAAGAACTGAAAGGTTAGTGAGAGTTTTTTTTAGCTTTTTTATATTTGCATTATTAGGGAACTTTGATCATAAAATACAAATAAAACCATCTGATTGTATTATGTACATATAATTGACTTTTACATGTTTACATAACTATTACCTCTTTTACAAGCATCAGGTCTCAGTGTGTCTAGTTGTCATGTATGGGGATATATGGGTCTGGATGGCTCCAATGGAACACAAGCAGACAACTTCAAGCTAAGCTTTGAAGAACAAACAGACAGAATGGTACAGCAAAATTTTAGACAGATACAGAATAAAGAAATAGAGCTTTAACTTGCAAAAATGTATAATTTGGAAACTGTTATATTAAGGGACTTAGCTTCTTTTTAATGTTTGCAATTCACTGAAATTTCTTCATAAACTATGTCAATGTGTAACAGCTCCTAAAATCCGGTTGGTTACTTTTGTTTAAATTACATGAAGCACTCTGCCAATATGTTATACAAATGTCTTCTGTATCATATCTGACATATTTGTCACTAATATTATTTGGCTTTCTAAAACAAATTAGAATGCCATTTATCTAAGTTCTGTCCTATTTTATTTTTTTTATTAAATTAACTGTAAAATTAATAAAATGATTTAATATATTTTATTTGAATTCCCTAGTTTAGGACCACCAATTTAATTCAATAATTGAAAAGTTATTTTACTTGTGAAAAAGTTATATTACTGAGTTGATGCGTTACTTAAATATATATATTTTTAATTTTGCTTAAATCATATTTTTAGATGTTTGCCTGCGCCAAAACCCTGTACATCTCAGATACAGATAAACGGAAACACTTCCGTTTGTTGCTTCGTCTGTATCACAATGGAGGGCAGGAGATCGGCTCGTTCCATAGTGGACTTATTAAAGTTATCTCCAAACCATCACAGAAAAGACAATCAATGAAGAATGCAGATTGTGAGTCAGTTTTAAAATGTGAGACTGTATCAGATAGTGAATGCAAGTAGTAGTTATAATTTGATAAATAATTTTACACATAACTGACCTTACTCCTATCTCAATAATTAATATAGGTCTTTATAACCTAGGCAAAAATACTATTTTTTAGTATTATTAAATATAAAATTTCCTTTTTTTAGAATATCAGTAGCTTTCTAAAACAATTGATGCATTCTAAGGAATTGGCATCTCTTTTAATAATTTATATTTACCTCAATCCTCAAACTGAATATATTTACTGAAAATAAGTGAGTGAGTAACTGTTGATTGCCCACAGACTTAGACTATTACTGCTAATGAACAACTTTCCTTTTTTAACTTTCTTTAATTTTTGTAATGTCTATGTACAGCCAATTTGTGTATTCTATGTCAATATTATTATGACTTTCTAGAACACTAAAATTCTAAAGCCATCTTCTATAATGGGCTGTTGAAGAATCTTCTTCCAGCACCCAAAAAACTGACGTATTTGACCTTTGGCTAGTTGATCTTAAAACATACAGTTAAGGTCAATTTCTATTGACATTGCCAGTCTTGTCCTACAAGAAGATCTCAGAAAAACAAAGAAGTGCTCTAAATAATACAGTTATGACGAGATGACGTTGAATTCCTCACTCTCTGGTGAGAAAAAGGCACAATGAGATGAGTCTGTAAGCAATAAAACAGCAGCTTGTTAGTCATTGCTGTTAGCAGGCATCTGTGTGTTGGCATGTCTAACTTTGCTTATGTCTTTATATGTATTTTCAGTGTGTATTCCATCTGGTTCAAGGGTGTCCTTATTTAATCGCCTGAGATCTCAGACAGTCAGTACACGATACCTTGCCGTGGAGGGTGGGGATTTTGTGGCTAGTGCCAGACAATGGACTGCTTTTACTGTCATTCTAGGTCTAAAAGAATTTCTTACCCTAAATTTTTACTCAATAAATTAAAAAAAAATTATTAGTAGTGTGGTTAAGTTTTAAAATCATATATTATATTCTATATTCTAGATGTGTTTACATACAATTTACCTATGTTGTTTATATAAAATGTTTTTATTTGAGAGAATGTCTTTACTATTGCTATATATAAAAAATATTTCAAAATGTATTTTACAAAATTTTGATCTGTGGGCCATGATTGATCATCTATTCTTTTGTTTCTCTTTCTCTTTGAAGTGGAGGGTGAGCAGACTGACCGCAGTGAATATTCTGTGTGTGAAAGTTATATCTGTTACGGCTGTGTGGTTCAGCTGGTATGCACCATTTCAGGACTTGCACTGCCACCTATGGTATACACTTCAGTTCCCCCTTTAATGGTGTTTGCGGCTGTTTGAGCCAATGTTTTAGATTAATTGAATTAAACAGAGTCTAACAGAGCTATGCTCTAACATATTTGATCTTGCGGGGTCCATCCCTTGGGTTAGGACAGTTCTGGCAGCACAATGGGGATCAAAATAATATAAAGCAGCTAGTTTTAATATTATACATGATCAGTGTATGTAAGTGTACCTACAGAAAGTAATAAAACCATATGTTGTGTTCTCCACACTGTGTTGTAGAGAGGGTGTTTATAACAGCGAAATATGTGTTTATATATTAAAGTAATTGCTAGAAAATCAAACTAGATTTGCACTGCATCATGGCGAAGCTGCAAAAATGTAGTTATGATTAGTGCCATCACAAAGGGTCTCTTCACCTCTGTTCAGCAATAGCATATTCTCTGTATTTGCCATGTACGGTGCAACGTTGTAAAATCTCACCCAAATGTCATCAATATACAGTGGCAACACAAAGAAACCCTTAAAACAAACCAGTAGTATTTGATCCTAAGTTACACTACTTGACAAACACAGTGTGCTTAAATTGATAACACACAAACAACTCAAATTCCTTAACTTTTTACAAATCATTAAAACACTAATTAAAAATTCACAGTACACAGTGTACAAAAGTAACTAAACCTTTTAACCATCGCTGGTCAAACATTTTTGGCAGCAAATATTGCAAGCATTATTAATAATTCTGGTTATAATAACTCTGGTTCCAGTTCCAGTTCAGAATTTTTTTTAACCCTTCCTCTTTACAAGACTGCAGGAGGATGTCTGGTGTAAACAGATCTTCTACCACACATGTTTATGGGGCCACTCCAAAAGGCACA
Organism: Bagarius yarrelli; assembly: GCA_005784505.1. Taxonomy (NCBI): domain Eukaryota; kingdom Metazoa; phylum Chordata; class Actinopteri; order Siluriformes; family Sisoridae; genus Bagarius; species Bagarius yarrelli. The sequence goes on from VCAZ01000155.1 coordinate 473,699, forward strand.
TGTACCTGTACCTTACTTTTTTAAAGCCAGTCTGTGTTGGATTTACTCTGATGCCGATGCTAAGAGTCATGGTCCTGACCTCTACTAAGCGTAAGATAAGGGCCACACTGATATATATTCAATTAAATATTTTGGTAGACCTCGATAATGGCAAGTAGTCTGCCCTGAGGCAGAGAAGCAAGTCACACAATACTTCACTGGCGGCACAAAGCTGAAGTCAATTACATCTTTGCTGAGTCAAAGACAATTTGACAGTTGTGACCGAGTCAAATAGTGTTGGAGTCAAAGTCTAATTCAAATCAAAATGGGACAGTCAAGACAGAGACAGGAAAAAAGACTCATGAAGGCACAGATACAGACATTTAAAGCAACATTTTAAAGGACACGTCTTAAGAATAATAAAAATGTCACAGAAATTTGTGGACGTTAAGAATTAAAACCTCAAACCTCAAACGAAAATGATTTACAGTCATAAAACCAACTGTGTTCATCTAAGTGTCAGCTTTAATGCACACCTTTTATATTGCTGTTATTTATTCAAATTAACTATAAAACAGTCATTTACTTCAAATGCTATTGAACTTTAAAGTATGGGATATTTTCTGTAAAAACTATTTTGTAGTGAATTTTCATGTAAATTTATAGTTGATTTTAAGAGATATTAAAAAATCTAAAAGGTGTGAGTTATAGTTGAGCTCTAGGATTCTCCCGTCGGATAAGTAGAAATTCCTGTTCTCAAGCCTCATGCTGTTTTTGTAGGTTCTTACCTTATTGAGGATTCTGCATTGTGCCATTGGAGTCATCTTGGCTTGGTCCCTACCTCTAGTGTGTTATCTGTTTAAAAAATTGTGTTTCAATTATTTTACTTGCCACCTTGCACCTGCATTGGTGCCTAGATAGCATATAATCACAATATGGTGTTTTATCTAGTAATGAAAGCATCAATGTAATAAAGTGGTAGCTTAGCGGATAAGACATTGGATTTATATAAGAAAAAATCCACTAAAATAAAATACAGGCCCTAATACCAGGCCCGCTAATCTTTAGGTAGGCTAACCAGATTAATTATAAATTAATTACAGGCTCATTAGACAGGAAGAAGCTGCAGGACTGTAAAGCCTAAATAAAAAAATGCAAAAAAGGCATAAAAAATTGGAGGAAATTATATAATTATTTTATATATTTATTATTATAATAACTTTTGAAAGGCTTTAAAAAAACTAGATTTTGGGGACTCTTAATTTACAGATATTAGTTAGACTGAACTGAGTACTATAGTGAGTGTACACTATTGTCTTATTCGATTCTGTGAAGCCGACCTGACTTTTGAAATTTGGCTGTGGGATTTTGCTTAAGGAGTTTTGGATCACATTTTAAAATCCAGTAGATCTTCAGTAAAGTTTAGGACAGAGATTTGTGCAAGCCAACCAAGTTCTTGTTTTTATAAATCTTATTTTGTGCACAGGCATTGCTTTGCTGGAATACATTTAGGTTAGGCCCCTATGTTACAATGAAGAAAACTGATTCTACAATGTAAGACATCACATTCAATTGTCTGTGTCTTTATAAGGTGATCCGTAAAGTGAACAAGCAGCAGCATGCATGCCTGGATATAGATGAGCCAGTGTCCCAGCTACATAAATGTGCGTTTCAGCTCAGAAACGGCAAGCACATGTACTTGGGCCTCTCCAATGATAAAATCTTACAATACCAGGTAAAAAGAAACATTCATTCATTCATTTTCTATACCCGCTTATTCCCTATCTGAGGCAGCTGGAGCCCATCCCAGCCGCCTCTGCAAGGGCGAAAGGCAGGAGGGGTAAACCCTGGACAGGTCGCCAGTCCATCACAGGGCCGTAAAAAGAATTTAAAAAACATATAAACATAAAAAATTTAATTACTTAATTTTAATTAACTAGAATCATTATTTAAATATTTTAGATTAATAAATCACAGAAAATTTTAGAAATTATGGGAAACAAAAAAGATTCAAAACACCATATCCAGGTTATGTATGTACATATGGTTCCCCGAGGGAATAAAATGCTCATCAAACGGTTTGGGAACACCCTTTTATAATCTTTGCTCTGAAGCACGTGTGTAATCTGACAAATTCGAAAAGCATTAAGTCACGGACGAAGGACTTCGTCCACCAGGGAGTTATGCTATATAAGCACGAGCAGCATCGTGCCTTGGTAAGCTTGGATTCAGCATGACAGAGACACTGGGAGCATGGCATGTGATGAAGCATCTCATTTCATCATAGAACTATGAATACATACATACTCGGGCAATAGGTGAAGAAGGCTTTTACCATGCCCGGGTGAAGTCCAGGCATGATAGCTAGGTGGGAATCTCCTAAATCATCTTTATGTAGAAAGTTTCAATCTAAGATGTCTATCTGATGCCTCCTTCATCGGTTTATAAGGAATTCAGACAGTCTTCCCAACAGCATAGCCAACATAACAGTTGCCATGAGCAAAATTTTCGCAGGCCTCAGCCATCTTGTGCCACGAAGAAACCTCAATTCTAGTGGGTCAATTTCCAGATAGAGGGATATGGAAAGCAGCTATGGTCACCACATATACCTTCAGGGTTAACGAGTGTTAGCCCTGTAGTGAAACGTTCTTGCAGGAATTCCAGCACTGAGACTACCGGGCAGTTAACTGATAAAAAGTTTTCACTTACAGACATAGAATTCCTTATGGCAGGACCTCTGGACTGGAGTTTTGTCTCAACAACCTAAATCAAGAGACCGGTTGATAGGAGCTGTACCCCCTCAGAGTTTTCATAACCCCAGATGGGGTGCACTAGGGCTTCCCCCCACTTGCTGGGGGGAGTAGGTCCCCCCTGACATGTATCTGGAGTGGATGGCCATCTAGAAGGGAGGCCATGCTTGGCCTGGCCACAATGGGGCTACCAATAGCAGTGTGACCCTGTCCTATCGTACTTGCTTGGGAGCAGCGCAATCAGGAGAAACACGTACAGACGTACTTCCTTAAAATATTGTTGTTGACAAAATATACGTATTTTAGACTATGGGTTTTATTACTATTTTTTATTTTAGGCCTGAGCCAAAAAAATTGGCTACTAAATAAAATGTAGGTTTTTCTGTATACTGTATAAAAGATTTGTTTTTTTTTTTTCATTCTTCTTAAGGCTTCTCCATGTCTAAAGGAGAGCAGTCGAGAGTTACTGAATGATGGGTCATGTTGGACCATCACTGGTACTGAGGTTGTTGAGTACACCTTCAGTGAGAGCCTGACCAATAGCCTAACCATCATCAGCCCTATCCCTGTCATAAATGGACTGGAGGTCAGACAAATAATCTATATTACCTTTGTTTATAATAAAAACCTTTTAAATTACTATACCTGTTGTAACAGATATATTGTCTATTTTGCATACATGTTGTAAATTACTTGTTGTAATCTTGTAAGGTTACAGTCATTTCATAATTCATAATTTTGTTGTGTAACATAGAGTTGTATCATGTGTGCATAAATAAAAATAGGAGGGCTAACTAGCTAATGCATATTTGCTTAGCCAGCTTATTGAATTTATCAAAATAATGTTAATAATAAATAAATTGAACACTTAAATCAATTTTTTAGTTGTCAGAATTAATAATGTGTCAATTATACACACAAGAACCAGATTATTGTAACAGTTATACTTTTATTTAAATGTATTATTACTGTAACTGTAGATTGTGTTGTGTACTATATTCACTATAGCTTAAACATATGTTTGATATGTTTAACATATTGCTGAACACATACTGTCAAAGATGATCTTAGGCCTGCTTGATTTGGTGTTGTTTGAATTAAATACGGTCAAGTAACACTTAAGTAGGTTTAAAACAACTTTATATTTAATATAAAAATAAATATAAAAGTTAGATTTGAGGACAATTTTCTATTTAGATTAGATTAGATTAGATTCAACTTTATTGTCATTGTGCAAGGTACAGAGCCAATGAAATGCAGTTAGCATCTAACCAGAAGTGCATAAGTGGCTTATTTACAATATATTGCAGTGTAATAAATAGGGTATGAGGTTGATTATTACAGAGGTGGGTAAATAATGTACAGAAGGTATATGGATAGAATATAGAGGTGTAACAATAGATAGTTATGGATGGTGCAAAGATGCATAATGATAAAGTAGTGCATTTTTAAGATTACTGTGACATTTTAAGTTGGTTTTTAAAACTTTAAACTATAGGTTGAATAATTTATAAAATAAAATCTTAATCTTGTTAAAATATGAAGTAGCATTATAACTACTTAGCGTTACCCAGGTGGCCTTTAGCAAAGTAACAGATTTAATTACATTTTAATGTCACACCACATAACTAATAACCTAAGAGTACTTTTTACACTACCATCTCTTGTCTTTGATTGACGTTTGACATATTAAATTTTGTGTTGTAGCTAAATGGAGGAGGCCATGTAGCTATGTTAGAGCTACATGGAGAAAACTTTAGCCCTTACCTGAAAGTTTGGTTTGGAAATGTGGAGGCTGAAAGTATGTTCAGGTAAGAACATTGTCAAATACTTTGGATACAGTAAACAGTCAAGGTTCACTATGTACAAAATTATATAGCAGATGTTTTGGGCAATTTTTTTTCAGTAGCTAGGTTTTTGGGTTTTATGTTCAGAGTCAAATCAAAATGTTGTAAGTTTATAAGTGATGCCCTGTATAACTGTTTCTATTACTATACATATTAATATACATTATGTGGGTCTGCCACTGCCTGAAACATGACTTAATATTTATTTTTTCATTAGTTTAATTCTTAACATACCATTACTATTTTTCTTTTCTGCTGCCAGGAGTCCGAGATCTTTGTTGTGTGTCGTGCCTGATATTTCTGTGTTTGGTACAGAATGGCGATGGTACAGGCAACCCATTACCGTCCCTTTGTCTCTTATACGATTTGATGGAATGATCTACAGAAGCTCGTTCACGTTTACATACACACCAGAGCATGGCTCTTCCTTTAAGCCATGTGCTACCACTGACAGAACTACAAACTCAGACACACTCATTGACACCATACATCAGGAGTTCACCAGAACTAATTTTCACCTCTTCATGCAGAGCTGACAGACACTGATGTTAAAAAAAATCTAACTTTAAAAAAACTTAACCTTATAAACCTCATGTTAAATATTTGGTTTTTGTTCATTCCCAAACTGTTCTGTGACAATGTACAGGAAACACAACAGTGACAACTATTACCAAGTACTATTAGGTTGCAAGGACATTTGCAAATAGGAATGGTTAAATAAAGGCAAATTAGGCTAGTATTTTTACTAATATAAGAACACAACGATGCAAATGTATTATTGGCCAAGTGAAATAAGACATTGACAACAAACTCAGAACCACAAACAGAAAACTTGACTTCAAGTCATGATTGCACACTTCTTTCATTTGCCTTAATTTCTAATTTAAATTACTTATCAAATGGTGTATTAAGGCTTCTGTTCATTTTTGCTAATTTTGGTTTTGTTCCTTGTTTGTTTTAATTGTTTTGTGATTCTTACATTGCTCTTAAATAAGCATCACATGAGCTCTTGCCTGCATTTTGTCTTTGAACCGGATTTATGTTATTGCTAGTTGTTTTTAAAGAGGAGCACATTCTGCAAATGTTAATGTCACCTTGTATTACTAAGCCTATTTCTCTTTTTACTCATTTCCACTGCATAATAGTTTTATTTTACTGCAAACTAATTGTTAATAAATTTTAGCTCCCATTCAGAGAAGTGTTTGCCACTAAAAAAGATAAAACTTAATTTCCTTGTAAAGAATTAGATCTGCATCCAATCGCTTTGAGAGCACATTTTTCTAACATTTTCTCTGAAGCATGTGTGTAAATCAGAAATCATTACATCACGTGCAGGTGAAATAAGCTACCAAGAAGTAATGCTATATTTTCAAAGAAGATGGCCAGACACCAAGTCCCCATGCACCAAATGCAGTCAGGGTTTTACAGCTAATACTTCACAGATCCAAAAAAGAACAGAGGACTACGCTGTCCAATCGATGATCTTAACCACAATCGAACAGTAACAGTTCAAAATAAAGGTTGTGTTAAAATCAGATCCGAAGACTGGTTTGTCACAGTAGAGCTCAAAGATGCGCACTTCCATATACCTATTACTAATACTGGCTTAGTTACATCAGCAGGCAGTTTGTACGAAATAAAATGACAGTGGTTACTTACATCAACCATCAGAGAGGTCTGTGTTCATGCCTAATACACAAGCTAGCACACCAGATCTCTCAATAGACTCAAAGGAGGCTTCGCTCACTGGAAGAAATGTATATCTTGGTGTCCATTAATCATGTATGTTCAGGAATCAGACACAGTCTCAGTGTTTAAGTCCAGGTTAAAAACATACTTATTTAATCAAGCATTTTGTATTCCGCTTAGATAAAGGAGCAGATCTGGGGGACTCATGGGTGTTGAGTATTATGGTGATCTGGTATGTTTAGATGCTGTCTTCCCCTCTCTTATTGATCACGGTGTTGATGATGAGAGTGGCTGGTTGCTTAACATATCAGGGAGCCCTCATGTCTGTGTTTCCCTCTGGTTCTCCTTTTAGTTATGCTGTCCTAGTTAGTCTTGCTGGAGTCCATCCTTGCACTCTACATTATTCATTTAATCAATCCAAACCGTGTGATTACATTGTCACTTAACTGCTTTCTTCTTTTTGCCTTCCTTTCCCTCTCTCTCTTTCTCTCTCTCTCTCTCTCTCTCTCTCACTGTAGAGTTACATACGCCACAACGGAGCTGCCGGTGATCCAGACCCCACCTCTGACCCGGTCCTGTGGGACCCTTCCCTGTGACCCGCCCAGCGGATGATGCATCACCAGGGCGATCTAGGACAACCCACTTCGCCATAAAGATGTTCCGGCTGCTCTCTAAGGACTAATGATTATAGTTCTTCACACACACACAATGTAACATCATGATCCCTGCTACCTGTTTTCACCCAAATGAGGATGGGTTCCCTGTTGAGTCTGGTTCCTCTCAAGGTTTCTTCCTATCTCATCTCAGGGAGTTTTTCCTTGCCACCGTCGCCGCCAGCTTGCTCATCAGGGACAAACTGATTTCTGTTTCATTCTGTCTCATAATTTCTTCAAGTGTAAAGCTGCTTTGTGACAATCACCATTGTAAAAAGCGCTATACAAATAAAACTGAATTGAATTGAAAAATTAATCAGGGAGTACATGAGTACCCTATACTCAGAATGAGGAAACTGATGATCTGCTATCAGAACAATTACCAAACAGGTTAAGATGAAATGTTTGAAAACATGAAATGTTCATTGTGAGTAAAACTTTAGAAAGACACAGTGTGAATGTGAGTTATGTATATAATCAGCTTCATTCCAAACATTGCTAACCTTTTCCCCTTTGCAGGAATTTTACTAATTAATTCAATTCAATTCAGTTTTGTTTGTTTAGCGCTTTTTACAACGCAATTGTCACAAAGCAGCTTTACACAATTGAAAAAATTATAAGATAAAATGAAACAGAAATCAGTTTGTCCCTGATGAGCAAGCCGGGGCCGACGGTGGCAAGGAAAAACTCTCTGAGATGAGATAGGAAGAAACTTTGAGAGGAACCAGACTCAACAGAGAACCCATCCTCATTTGGGTGAAAAACAAGTAGCAGGGATTATGTGGTTACATTGTGTGTGTGTGAACAACTTAAATCATTAGTCCTTAAAGAACAGCTGGAACATCTTTCCGAAGTGGGACGTCCTTGGTCACCCTGGTGATGTATCATCCGCTGGGGCAGGTCACAGGAAAGGGTCCGACAGCTCCGTTGTGGCATATGTAACTCAACAGTGAGAGAGAAAGAGAGAGAGAGAGAGAGAGAGAGAGAGGGAAAGGACAGGCAGAATGCATCCATTGATTGAAGTAGGCGTGGCGAAACATAAGACACTAGAAGTTCGCTTAAGTACTGCGGCGCGAGACCATTTAGAGCTTTATAAGTTAAAACTAGTATTTTAAAATCAATGCGGTGTGGATAGGACCGCCGTGATGTGCTCATATCTTTTAGTTTTAGTGAGGACTCTCGCAGCTGCGTTCTGGACTAACTGAAGTTTATTAACGCACCTAGTTGAATATCCAGACAGTAAAGCGTTACAGTAATCCAGCCTGGATGTGATAAACGCATGAACTAATTTCTCGGCATCAATAAGTGACAGGATATTTCTTATTTTAGCAATATTTCTGAGATGGTAGAACGCTATCCTGGTAATATTGTCGACATGGGCCTCAAATGAGAGATTGGAGTCTAAAATCACACCCAGATCTTTTACTGTTGCACTTGGTGAAACAGAAAGACTGTCTAAGGTTAAGGTGTGATCAGGAAGCTTACTTTTAGCTACCTGTAGTCCTAGAACCAGAACCTCCGTCTTGTCAGGGTTAAGCAAGAGGAAATTGCTTAACATCCAATCTCTTATTTCCTTCACACATTGCTCAGTTTTACTAAACTGGCCTTTCGCATCAGGCCTTGATGAGACGTATAACTGTGTGTAATCAGCGTAACAGTGGAAACTGATATCATGCTTACGAATTATGTTTCCCAGAGGCAGCATGTAAAGAGAGAAAAGAAGTGGGCCTAAAACCGAGCCCTGTGGAACACCATACTTTACAAGGAAGCACGCAGAATAATTACCACTTAAATCAACAAACTGGTAACGATCGGTTAAATAGGATCTAAGCCACGCAAGAGCCGTTCCTTTAATTCCTACTGATTTTTCTAATCTGTAAAGAAGAATATCGTGATCTATGGTGTCGAAAGCCGCACTAAGGTCAAGTAAAATAAGCAACGAGACACAGCCTTGATCGGATGCCAGTAAGAGGTTATAGCTACTTTGACCAGTGCTGTCTCTGTGCTGTGGTAAGGCCTAAATCCTGATAGATAAAGTTCATGTATGTTATTTCTTTGTAAATATGAACATAGCTGCTGCGCTACTAACTGCTAATTTAAAAGATTTCGGGACATACCCACTGCTAAGTGAAGAGTTAACTATTTTCAACAGGGGTTCTGATACTGCCGGTACAATCTGCTTAAGAAAGTGTGTTGGTATAGGATCTAATACACAAGTTGACAATTTGGTGGAAGAGATTAGGTTGTTCTCTTCCAGATGAGTAAAATTTTTCAGATCAAAAGTTATGATCTGATGCGGTTAGTTGTTTATCAGAATCATTCGAAAGGTCTGGTTTTAAAGCGTGAATTTTCTGCTTAATGTTTGCAATTTTATTATCAAAAAAGGTGTCAAATAAAAATCTAGGATTATTTTTGTTATTTTCAATAAGGTTAGAAAGATACGTTGATCTAGTTACACTTTTTTATGAGCTAGAATTCCCTCTTTACATTTACATTCTAGTTTACGGTTAGTCGCAGTTATTTATAATATAGTTAGATTATTATTATAAATAACTGCGACGCCTCCTCCTCTACCATTTAGACAAGGCTGATGTATGTAGCTGAATACTGGAGGACTAGCTTCATTTAATGCTACATACTCATTCGGTTTAGTCCATGTTACTGTTAAACACAAAATGTCAAACTCCAGATCTGAGATCATTTCATTAACCATAAGTGCTTTAGAGAGTTCTATCTGTTGGTCTGCTGCTTGGCCTGGGCTCTGGGTAGTCAACGATTAACTAGTCCTATTCTAAGACTATGAGCTATGTTGCAAGAAAGGAGAGCGCTCCTTCCCGAGTGGGATGGACACCGTCCCATCCTAACAGGCCAGCTTTGCCCTCAAAGGTTTTCCAATTGTCAATGTAGCCCACACTGTTTTCGGAGCTCCACCTGGACATCCAGCGGTTCAGTGACCATAACCTGCTGTAAGCTATGTCACCACGTCGCATTGGTATGGGGCCAGAGCATACTACGACATCGGACATCGCCTTCGCTACTTTAAACACCTCTGTGAAGTGAGCCTTACTAGTTTCTGACTGTCGAAGGCGTATATCGTTAGCACCAGCATGAACCACTATCTTTAAAAACCTATGCTGGCCTACAGCCCTAAGATTATCTGCTATGTCTGGTGCTCTGGCTCCTGGCATACATCTAACTACTGCCGCTGGCGCCCATAGAGGCCTAGCTAATTTCACGTGCCTCACTATGGAATCTCCAATAACCAGAGTACCTTCAGGTTTCTCAGTGGGTGCTTCACTGAGGAGGGCAGATCTATTGGGCACGTGAAGCGTAGTGGCGTGCTCCGGTGGGTTAGCCTTAGCTTTAGCCTTAGCCGTAGCTTTGGCTGCGCGAGTATGCCGCCGAGTCGTCAACCATTCGCCCCGCTGTGAGGGCTCTAATGCCGGAGTCAGGGGCAGGCTAGCTACGCCTGTAGCATCCAGACTCGCCGCTACGGGAAAGCTAATGGCTAATTAGACTACATAAAATGAGCTAATTAGACTACATAAAACTTAGACTACATAAAACAAAAGTGCAATTGTGCCGTTTTCCATAATTTGGTCCCCGTCAAAATGACTAGTCATAGTGCTAGTCTTAGTGGACTATGGAATATTATAACTAATAGCAGTGCCTTGCATGTATGTTGCATTTTCTATAAATAAAAAAAAAATTATTTTGCAAACAAACAGGCTGGTTGCTTAAGGAATCAGTCAGAAGTTTATTCACACTGTTAAAGAAAATTGACCCTACAAGCCTCTGCGCCCTTTTCCATTGAAATTATTATATAGGCATAGAAAAATTGAAAGGAGGCACCTTCTATCAGAAAAGTTAGTACAGGAGTATCAGTACTATTTGTTAGGTCTGTATCTTCTGTTTGAACCATGACTCTTTATTTAAGACCAAACCAGCCTTGAGATATTTTATTTAAGTCTTATTTAAATGTCTATCTTCTTCAGGTTCCTATTTCTGTTATCTCCCAGATTATAATGCTTAATGAATTTTCAGGATATCTGTATACAAAAATCTGTTTCTTAAAATTACATTATAATGCGTATTGAATTTTCTGATTTTTTTGAGTCACAATACCTGCTAAACCACCGGAATATCTAAATTCATAATTATTTTTCTAAGCATGTGAGGCATCATGACTATTAAAATTAGAACTCTGACTCTGAAATGCTATTTATCTCACAGCATGTCTGACATTTGAATGTTAATGAAGTCAGGGTTTTTTAACGCAGCAAACAAACAGTTGCAGACATGCATCGGTGTAATTTAAAACATGAATTAGTCAAATAACAATTACTCATTTCAATGAGCGTTTTTGGCATAACATCTTCCAAGAGAAAATTTTTATTGTTTTTGCAATGGACTGGCATACCTTTCAGAATAAGACAATTATTTTTTGGAAACCTATAACCAACAGAGCACATAGTACACATTCCAAAGAACCTCTTTACCCTGTGTTGCTTTTTCTCCTGTAGTTATCTTTTTGAGTCCACCCCCATCTTAAACAGTAGCTTTATTGTGGTAGTAGACTAAATAAATAAAGCATTAAAAAGTATTAGTTGTTACCAGTCTGAAAAATTACTACAGGAATTAATATTTGATGAAAACAAGAATAAAATATTCTTAATGCTCACTGTAATCCATTTCTGTATTTTGGTAATACTGAAAGACACATATTTTCTTTTGTGATTAGTGGTAAAAGTGTCAGGCTGGCAGAGAACCAGTCAACTTTGTATCATATTACTTTCAGTCTGATAAGATCCAAAATATGTTTTCTCTTTAGCTGACTTTATATGGTGTCTAACAAACATGCCAAATATCCTCCATCACTGATGTTATAGCTTCGTAGCAAAAATTAATGACTTTATCTAAGCAGTGTTGGGGCCTTGCACCTGGAATGTCTACGGATTATTTTCCTTAGATCTCAGACCTTTGCACATAGAAGGCTTTTGTTCATTCTGTCTCTGTGTTCCGCTTATACATCACCACTCTCCTAAATCAACAAGCGAACAGTGAATTAAGTTCATGATTGACAGATTCCTGGGACCAGATTATTGAAGAAAATTTTACCAATATTTTAACATTGAAAGATGCCTGAGAACACATTTTTACTCAAGCTTTTCAAAGAATAGTTAAAAATGACTTTTAATTGGTAAATATCTATGTCTGTAGTGAAATCACACAATGCCACAAAGGAGAAACTACACAAAAAAATGCAATAAATAATGTAATAAAGAAACCTCCTGGACCCTACAGACAGCATGCGTCTGGCTAGCAGACAAAGTGGTTTAGTTAGTTTGGAATTTCCACAACAGGTAGTTGACTGTTTATACAGCACAGGGACTTGGCCAGAATAGTTTTAGGCATGAGGGTCCGCTGGAGCACATCTAAAACTCTGATGCCTTTGTTAATGTTGAACCTTCCATGCTGCCTGAGCAGACCATGTTTTTGACGGCTATTGCATATTACATATTGTATATGACTTAAATGTAAAAATGCTTTTATTACATTCCCACAAAATAGTAACATTATACACAAAAATTTCTGTAAAAAGATGTATGTATAATTCGTATGTAATTAACGCTAGTAATAGATTAAATGGACAGGTTTTTTAAAGTAGCAAATATTATAATATCAAAGGACAGTCTAACTTATCATATTACAGCTACAGAGCCTGTTAAATTAAAAAAAAACAACATATCAGTATGGTTTGAAACACAGTTGCCTAAATACACTGGGCACTGATTTCATACTTAGTTGCCTCTATAAGAATCTAAACTTTGACATGAAAATGATTGCAGTTCACTGCAAATACTGTTACTGCATGCTACAAGATTGTTTTCAATAGGTACGTCTCTCATTTTGAAAAATCGAGTGACATTTCATTTTACCCAGTCATTATTTCTTCAGCCCACAATCATTTTTTGTGTTTATTGGCTACATTAATTAAAAAGGTTAAATGATGCAGGTTTTCTCCCATCGATTATAGCAAAATAGAAGACTATAGTCAGAGGTTCAAACGTTTTGATCCTTAAACAGACAAATTGTCTCTGTTAAAAAAGCAATAATTTGGATAAATGTTTTTAGATAAACCAGCTGCTTTAAAATAATTTGTTTAGTAGTTGGTCATTTGGACAATGTATGGACTGTGCCATAGCATATATGAACTGGCTAAAAAAAAAGCTTTGTTTGTATTTTTTTAAATACAACCTCTGTGGATATATACTAAATAACAGGCTCTTTTACATTAAATGGAGACATCAGACTAACCAGATTAAAAGTGGTTGCAAGAATAAGTGAAGTGTGTTTAAGGAATCAAATTGTGTTTGCAAAAAAAGGTAAGCACTGAATTCTAAATGGAGTCTCCAGCTTTTACCTCTCTGAAGCTCCTTTATTTTATACCTATGGGAACCCCCTTCCTTCCTCAAAGTCAATACGCTTTACTGCTGGTTCCCCAGAGTTGCATACATGTGGTCACATCCATTAAGGCCCACATGCACACACACACACACACACACACATGAATATTCCAGCAACTGCAACGGACTCCTAGGAGGTGCATGTGTGGAAGGTTTCATTCTGCTTCCTGACAGTTATCTGAAAAAAATATATATTCTGTTTAATTTTATTTTATTTTTCACTTGATACTTAATACTGAGTTACATAAGTTAAATATTTACAAGTATTATTAAATAACTACTTGAACGTTGTATTATTTAATTAAAGACAGGAAACAGCAGTTAAACCTATGCATAAATCTTATTCATCAACAACTTCTTGCTGGTCAAGGATGAAGTCTTATTAGGAGGCTGACCCACTGACATGGCACCATGCAAAAGCAATTCATTCATTTAAATATGAGAGTGTTTCAAGAAGCCAAGCCTCCCTCCAGAATCATTTTAGGTGGTGGAGGAAAACCTCGGGTCTTACAAAAAACCTCATGTGAGAGGAGGCCGATCGCTTCCCTTTGATTATTTACAAACTAGGTTGACCATGAGTAACCCGAATTTCAAATATTTCAAATTGCTGGTTGTTGTTGTCATCAATATAATGTTTTTAGATCCTTTCATTGTTTGTCCTTACTTTCTATAGACGTGCTCTGTATAGACATGTGTGTAACCAGTGTTGGGCATGTTACTTCAAAAAAGAAATTAGGCAAATTATAGTTACTAGTTACTTCTCACAAATTGTAACCAAGTTACTAACTAAATATTATACACTACTAATTATACACTCACGGCCAGTTTTTTTACATTTACTTTACATTACAATACTTTATCTACACTTTACTTGCTGTAAATACTTGCACATACTTGCACATAATCCTCCTTGCCCATACTCACTTACTTACATATTCATCTGCATACCACTATTTGCACTTCTGGTAGATGCTAAATAGCATTTCGTTGCTATTTGTACAATGTACTTGTACCTTGCAATAACAATAAAGTTGTATCTATTTATCTATCTAGCGATCTATTTAACTATCTATTAGCTTCAACTGTTCAATTGCTTGGTAATACAAATTGGTATTCAGCCAATCGCTTGGCTACTGTGATTTTCACATCTACTGGGATTTTCATGCACAACCATCTTTAGGGTTAACAGAGAATGGTTCATATCCAGTGAGCGGCAGTTGTGTGGCCGAAAATGCTTTGTTGATGTCAGAGATCAGAGGAGAATAATTAGACTGGTTAGAATGCCATCTATGAACGCACAACACGTCGAACCCTGAAGCAGATGGGCTACAGAAGCAGAAGACCACACCAGGTGCCGCTCCTGTCAGCTAACAACAGGAAACCGAGGCTTCAATTCACACAGGATCACCAAAATTTGACAATAAAAGATTGGTAAAACATTGCCTGGTCTAATAAGTCTCGATTTGTGCTGCAACATTCTGATGGTATTGTCAGAATTTGGCGTAAAAACATAAAAAAGCATGGATCTGCCTTGTCTCAACAGTTTAGGCTGGTGCTGGTGGTGCAATGGTGTGGGGGATATTTTCTTGGCTAACATTTGCCCCTTATTACCAATTGAGCATCGTTTAAACAGCCTATCTGAGTATTGTTGCTGACCATGTCCATCCCTTTATGACTACAGTGTACCTATCTTCTGATGGCTACTTCCATCAGGATAATGCACCATGTCACAAAGCTCAAATCATTTCAGACTGCTTTCTTGAAAATGATGATATGTTCACTTTACCCCAATGCCGAAAATTAACTATTGTGTTGTATTTTTAAATATGCCAAATAACTTAAATGCCTAATGTTAAAAATGTTAAATAAATGAAATAGACACTAAATAGAAAAAAATATTATTAAAGAATTAAAGAATAGAATATAAATGATTTAATTATCTTATTTTAAATTATTATTATTATAAAAACATAAATGTAAAACTGTTTCTGAAAGATTCTCACCAGCAGTGGCGAATGTGTAGGTGTGCAGGTGCGTAAACTTTTGAAAAGCAAGTAATTTGAATGTGAGCTCTTACTTGCTAATATTTAGCAAATAAATATTGTTTTTATTATTTTGGCCTAATGTGATTGGATAGTTGTGTTTTAAGTCATGCCTTTTGTCGCTCTCCCTTTGGCTCCATCTAGTGGACAATTACAGCTTACATCTCTGAATCCGATCGATATAAATAGCCGAATTATTTAAAAGACTACCTAGGTTAATTATTTACTGATAATAAACCCACATTAAACATAAATTCACTAATTCTTGGTGTTTTTATATCATTTTAACATTTGACTTTACCATTAGCATTTTTAATATTTTAGCTAGTAGTAGTGAAACGTCACAGAGAGAGAGAGAAAATTGGCCC
Source organism: Bagarius yarrelli (assembly GCA_005784505.1). NCBI lineage: Eukaryota > Metazoa > Chordata > Actinopteri > Siluriformes > Sisoridae > Bagarius > Bagarius yarrelli. The sequence goes on from VCAZ01000155.1 coordinate 489,494, forward strand.
TGTTTAAAGCAAAATTTAACGCATCACAGAAACGGCTCACTAGTCAACTGAATATCTTCTGTCTTACCAAGTATGCTTTTGATAAGGATAAGTATCATACACTTTATTCCTGTGATGATTTGTTTGTATAGTGAAAGGCCACCCACTCATAAACTTCACAAGCACCCTCTGTTGCTGTATGAATCCACTCTGTGAAATATCCAAAACCATCATCTCTAGCCTACTTTACCTCCCACTAAGGATGAAACATTCCAAACATGATGGTCAATGATGTGCTGCCAAACCAAAATGGCAAAGCCACTTGAAAACCAACGAGTTTTTTTTACCAGAATGAAACAGAGAAACATTTCAAAATGTTAAAAAGTATGAGGTGAGGCCAGGACAAAATGAAAAGTGAAAAAATTTATATATATATATATATATATATATATATATATATATATAAACAACCTAATTAAATCTAAATTAGGTTTGTGTGCTTTCAAAATGAAATTAAAGTTTAATCAAAGTGTATCTTGAGAAATAATGTTTTTATTATCTGCTTTTCCACAAGAGAATCACAATATAAGTCACAGGGGAAGGCAGGAGGACAGACCATCAGACTTTCAGTACACACAAAATCAGAGTATAATTTTCTCTGTTTACTGTCAACACTATGCAAATAAGACCAACTGTGAGGTTATTTATGTTAAAGATGTTAAAGATGGAAGAAGCTTTTTTATAGTATTCCACACGCCTAAAACTCAGTGAATCCAGTAGAGGGCTCCCTAACACTAAAGTTGTTACACCAGATAATCATCCAGCCGAAATAATCTCTACATGCAAAATTCTGGACTCTGGACTGTTTTAGTGTGGTTAAAAATGCCTTATTAAAAAATAATAAAATAAAAAACAATTACCACAGATGAGTTTATGTTGGGGAAGGTTCTCTGGGGTTAGAGGAAAACAGTGAAGCTAGTGGTTCATTCAAACCGGTAGAATGCCTTTACCTAAGCATTTTTATAGATATCGTTTCTCCACTTTTGTAAGTATGACCTTGTCGCCTTTAGAGATAAGCCTCCTGAGAATTGTTTGCTGAGGTATTTTGTATGCACATGGTATACATGTGGTGTGATTTGTAACATTACTTAGTTGGTAAAAAAAAAACATTTACAGCTTTTTCATACAAAATTTTATGCCCTTAATTTAACCTTAAATTTCTAAACAAACTTTATAGGTTTATTCTACATTTACATTTGCAGCATTTGGCAGACGCCCTTATCCAGAGCGACTTACAATATTCCTTGTTATACAACTGAGCAATTGGGGGTTAAGGGCTTTGCTCAGGGGCCCAATGGTGGTGGCTTGGTCGAGGCCACCCACAACCTTCGGGTTGGTAATCCAACACCTTAACCATGAGCCACCACTTTCTAACTACTAGGGTTTCGTTTGAACATGCAAAGATCTTCTTAAGGAGTCAAAAATGTATATAAACCTCTAAATACTAATAGGTTTCTATGTCAACAAATACAGGTATTGAAACTCCTTTCTGGTAGAGTGGTATTGTTGATAGATTCTATACATTTCATAGAATTATGGTATGATTGGGCTTAATTGATGGCATGCACATCCAAAAAAAACATTTCTTAGGTGCCTGAATTTATCAAAAAAGGTTTCACTTGTTTGAAGGTTTTATGTAATTTCATTTTCAAGTAAACATTCTGACAACCTTTTAGGCTATACACACAAAAGGTAACCAGTATACAGTATACACTGCCTTGAAAAGTATTTTTTACCCCTTAAACTTTTTTACATTTTGTCACCTTACAACCACAAACTTGTGTGTTTGTTTGTTTTTTATTGAGATTTTATGTAATAGACCAATACAAAGTAGCACATAATTGTGAAGTGGAACGAAAATTATATAGCAAATAAATATCTGAAAAGTGTGATGTGCACTTGTATTCAGCCATGTATTGGTCTCACCTGACCAGAGCACCCTCTTCCACGTGTTTTTTTGTGTCCCCTTCGACTTCCTATGCCTTTCTTTCAACAATGGCTTTCTTGTCACTCTTCCATTAAGGCTAGATTTGTTAAGTACACGACTTATATTTAATAAATGAAGTAATGCAGTTTTTTCATGTCCAAGCTGAGCATTTAACTTTTTCTATACCCAGTGTAAAGCGACTTCCACAGTGCAACTAATTCCACAGTAAACACAGATATGTCAAGGGTGGTTCTCTTTTTAATTTAAACCTGGGTGTTTTAAAATAAAAGATGGCTGCTCTAGTTTCCCCTGATATATTAGTGAAGATGGCAGCACTGTGACCCCAAATTAGGGAATAAGTGGGTATAGAAGATGAATGAATGAATGAATGAATGAATGAATATCAGTGAAGATATATATACATTTACAGCATTCTGCAAGAGCCCTTATCCAGAGCGACTTACATTTATCTCTTTTATACAACTGAGCTATTGGGGGTTAAGGGCCCTGCTCAGGGCCCAAGAGTTGGCAATTTGGTAGTGCTGGGAATTTAATTCCGATCTTCCAATTAGCAGTCCAACACCCTAAACATTGTGCTATATTTCATGTTGTTATACTAATTTAACATTTATTGCTGAACCGCATATTCTTCTTGCAGGTTTTTACATTTCTTTATTTCTTTGCACTCTGAAAACATTTACAGTGGGATAGTAGCCAGTGGCACAGTTTGGCTGGTTCAATCCCATTAATTCTGTTCATTTTAGACTGCTGCTATATTCTGTTTGTTCCTAGCACTCCCAAAATACATATTTGGTAATTTGCGATTCCTTATGACCTTTTGTTGTTACCCAGTTTAAAATTTTAATGTTTTCAGACTGGCCACTATTTTCCAGCTCATCTTAGATAAAGAATTTGTCGCCCCCTGCTGGAGGTTGCTCAATGGAACAGGCCGTATTTTAACGTGACGACCTTGTGTGCGTTCTACGTCAGAAAAATGTGCGCTGTTGCAGAGTCACTCCGTATAGGGCGAGTGTAAACAAGAGGCTAGAAGAACAATCTGGAACTCTAGACTTAATGTTGTGCTCAGTTTAGCGAATAATTATCGTACGGAGTTTAATATAAAAATAGAGTTCAGTTTAGCACCATTTATATTTGTAATCAAAGCAGATTTGAGATAATATACTCCTTTAAGTCTATGAGCTAGCTAGCTAGTTAATGTTAGCTGCTAAATGTTTTTTTTTCTCCTTTTATTTGTAAATCATATTAAAGGCTGCGGTGAAATGATCACACACTGACTGGCGTCCTTTAAATGTGAGTAATACGTTTACTAGTTATTTGTTTCGTTGAAATGCTAAATAACTATTGTTACCTCACAGGTGTTGGCATTAGCCAGCTAGCATTCTCTAGCAGCTATTAGTTGTTAGAAATCAACTATTAGACACACGAATAGTTGATTTAATATATTTTACATAAAAAGTTGCTACTTAAAGCGAAATCTCGAAGAAAAATACAACACTTTAGGTAAGCAGCTAGCAGCTAAACCAACGTTAGCACAGTTAAATGCGTTTTGCCGCGTTTATTTTAGACTTAATTCGTCAAAACTTGTAGCTTTAGAGTCTAGAAATACTGCTTGACCCTAATTGGTTACTAAATAATTGTATTTTTGCTGGCATTACCTGTAGAGAAATTGTTTGGAGGACAGAACCTCGAATTTTTCTAAGATCTTGCTGCATGTGTTCAGAAAAACACCAGTTACATTTAATCTCATAGTCAGGCGTAAAAATCATACAGATTCCATCATAGATAAAAGATTTAGACTAAGATTTAGATTAACCCCTAGTAAAGATCAGCTGTTTTTATGCAGGATTTCTTGCTATCTATTGGGGTTTATGTACCACTGACAAATGTTTATGTTTACAGCATTTGGCTGCCGCCTTTATCCAGAGCGACTGACATTTATCTCTTTTATACTTCTAAGCATTTGAGGGTTAGTGGCCTTGCTAAAGGCCCAGCAGTGGCAACTTGGTGGTTCTGGGAATTCAACCCGATCTTCCAATTAGCCGTCCAACACCTTAACCACCAAATGGTCAGGGAAGCTGCTAAGAGACCTACAGGAACAATAAAAGAGCATCAGAAATGTCTGTGTCATGTGACTGCACGCTTTACATGACTGGGGCAGGATAGCTGGAAGAAAGCTGTTTATCAAATTAAACAATAAAACACTATGGGGCATAATAACTTTGCAGAAGCATGTTGCAAGCTAATGCAATCAGGGTAGAAATTATCAAAAGAATTTTAATATATCGGTGTGAATCAAGACAGTTTGTCGCCCAAATAACTTTATAAACAATAAGATGCCAGTGGCAGCATCATACTATGGGACTTGCTTCTCTTTAGCTGGGGAGGGAAATCATTAGTAGCATTGTACTCTGACACAAAGAAAGAATTTAACGTTAGCACTTAACCTCCAGGTCACTGTTTTAACCAGTGAAGATGGTATAATACTTGACCTTTCAGGAAAGCTGTAAAATAATGCTTTAAATGGCAATGCAATTTAATTATGCAATTATTTACAATACTGAGTTATGCCTATTGCATAATGATAAATGAAACAAGAAAATCGTTTATACATTTTTTTTCATCAGTAGGCTTTGATTAATCATATATATATAATTCTTCTGATTAAATGTGACCCTGTTTCCTATTTAGATGCTTGTCAGCCTACCTTCACCTTTAGCACAAAAATTACCCAGAGCACAAATCCGATAAAGAAAATGATCAGTATTTTTAAATTGTGTAATTTAAAATCCTGTTAAATATCTAAAACAGCATTTTCTCTGCAATTTGAGCTTTTTGTCTTCACGTTTATGCAACCAAGTAATTGTAGGTTTTTTCCCTCCCTAATGAAATTTCTTTAAACATACAACGTTAAATAAGTACACGAAGGCAGTGAACTCTTTGTTGCATGAATAAGTGCTACTGTATGGTTGGGTTTGTTGGATAATTCTTCACATATTCAGTTCCACGTCATATATTTTGTGTGAAATCACTATAAAATAAACCTAAAATGAACCTGGAATTGAAAATAAGATGGTAAAATGTAGGTAGTTTGACTGTATTTTACACAGGATCCAACAGTTATCTGATAGAGATTTGTTCTATGATTATACTCATTAGTCTAGTATAAAATTCAGTCAATCAAAATCCTTAAATGTTGGTGTGTAATTCAGGATGTGAGCTGTAAAATCTTACGTATTCTGCTTGTATAATTATAATCACACCCTGTTTATATATATTTAAAAACATTCTCTGTTCTAATATTTATAAAGTAAACAAAATTTAGACAGGATTTAAGCTATTATATTTTTTTGGATACAGGTTTTCTCAGTCATACCTGCTATCCAGTTCTGAGGCCCTGTAAAGCAACACTATGGACACTGTGAAGAAAGAAGAAAACAACTGTGAAGAAGAAACACTACAAACTGCCTTCAAAAAACTACGTGTTGATGCTGAAAGGTATCTTATTAATGTTGCTTTGTTTGTATTATATATAAATAATTTATTTTTCTTGATTAAATGTCCAATTCCAGAAACCTTTGTGTAAACTGGCATAATGTTTATGTAAAGGTAGGTTTGTATAAATAAAAACACTACAGCAGCGCTAATAGCTAAAAGACATGGAAATATTTAACTAAATGAGTATAAATAAAGCTTTTTTTATGTGAAGTAAAAAAAAAATCTGCCTTTTCCCATCTCTGCTTTACCAGAATAGGGCAATTGGTCTTGGTAGAGTTAACAAAAATTGTGCTAATTCAGCAAACCAAATAAGCAATCCAAATATAACCTATGGCAAGATAGACCAGGATTATTTTCTGAGATGTAATAATAGTAGGGTTAAGAAACAATCTCTGACTTGTATAAATACTGAGGTTTTACTGCTTGTTTTCGAGATTTGTGTTGTTTGGAGAGCTGTCTTGCAGAAAAAGACTTATCCCTGTATATATGTTATGCTCACTGAACGTCTGTGTTTTGCTAGTTCTGTGGCTGCAGTGCATGTTAGCGAGGCTTTGGCAACCAGAGCCGGAAGCCGAGTCAGCACAGATGGAATGAAACCCAAAATTACTTCCCCTAAAGAAAACTGGCATGGGTAAGATACCAGATATTTTAATGTATTAGCTCCTACATAAAGCTGTGTCATCCTGTCTTTTCACTATGTGTATAATGCCTACTATATATTTCTAACTGAAATTAATCAGATGGCCTCCTTTTTATTATTATTATTTTTATTAATATCCTCCTTTATAAAATTAGTTTAAATTAAATGCATTGTTCTTAACAATAGTTTTGGGTGGGTTACACGTTTATAAGTATAGTGCCCTTTCGCATACTACTAATAACAAAATTGTACCAATGTTTAACAGCAGCTGATTGAAGCACAATATTTTTTTTTGTAACTTTATATATAAGTATAGAAGTATTACATTTGTCAGTGATATATGTTGTCATCATATCATTATTGAATTCCTCCTTTTTATACAGATGCAATCGAAAGTCCACCAGGGGGTTAACAAGGAATCAGAGACGGAGAAGATCCAAGTCTCCCATACTACACCCACCCAAATTTACCTACTGTAGCTCTAAAATGCAATTTAATCACAAGAGCCCCACAAAGCTGGAGGACAGCAGCACCTCCCTGCTCGTTCCTGCAAAAAATGAGCTTTTGTACTCTTCTTCATCTCTTTCCCCTATCTTTGGTGCCATGGGTTATGACTCCAATATTGCTTTAAAAAGTAAGATTTCCCCGTTAGACAACATAGCACCCTTTGGCACTGAGAGCAGCTCAAAGGGAAATGACAAAAAGTCCAACACTTCAGAAAAGACTGAAGCTCCAGCAGCTGACTTTGAATCTCTGTGCCAGCTTCAGGAGAGTGGTGTGTGCCAGTGCACCAACTGGCAAGGCATGGAGGTCTACTCATTTACTGGCCTACGTGATGTCATTTCTGAATGTGAAAAGAAACTACCCACCTCTTCTGATGCTGCTCAAAACAGAACAGTAAATGCCTCGTCACTGTCCAGCTCACCGCTCTCCTGCTCTGAACAGGCACGTGTGTATGTGGATGACATTACTATAGAAGATCTTTCGGGCTACATGGAATTTTACCTCTACATCCCTAAAAAGATGTCACACATGGCTGAAATGATGTACACTTGAGCAAATAAAAGCATTTTGAGGTACATAGAATTGTTTAACAAAAGATCTGCATACTAAAATATATAAATAATAATAAGTGGCGCAAAGTATCATAAAAGGTGACACGGTTTATGGAAAACGGGTAGGTATAAATTATTAGGCATTTGTAACCCTAGGTCCCTTACTCCTCTTTTTTTGGTGTTCTATTATTCAACAAACCAACATCAACGTATGTTTTGTTAATTCTGGTGCTTTTTTGTTTTTGTTTCCCCTTTCATTTTTTCTTGTTTCCATGCAGTGTTGCCAAAGCTTTGTTGCATAAATTGCAAGGTTTGATTTTTTTTTTTTTGTAAAATGCCACATAGTTATCATCAGTCTGTTTTCTTTAAATTGGATTACATCCCATTGGTTGTTAAAGTAAAGTGTTGGTTATGGACATTTGGATATTTTTGTTTGCGATTTTGTATTTCCAGAAATCTAGTCTGTTTCAGAAATAGACACAAACAACTAATCATCTTATTCCTAAAATAAATTACACAATCTCCGTGATAGTGGGGCTTCAACAAAGTATTTATATTAAGAACTATTTTAAGCCTCACTTAAATTGCAGGTATTAAAATATTGACCGGTTCAAACTAATGAAACTAATGCCATAATAATTATCGTCTCGTGTTTTTTTTTTTTACTTTTTTGTAACTTCTAACCAGAAAATCACCAGGCCACAAAAAGCTGGCAAAGTGGCTACAGAATCTTTCGGTGGAAAATTATCAAAGAGATTAAATTTACTGTTATTTACCACTAACTACAATAATCATAATCAACAAGTAAAAAATAATGACAGTGACATTGTACAGAACACACAAAAAATTATCAAATAATTAGAAGACAACTGGTCAGGGATTCTTTAGGGAGAAGAGCCTTTGTCAATATTAAAATAAAAAGAATTGCACAACCTCCTGGCACGTCCTGGTTGCTCTTTACATGCATCACCAATCTCATTCAGAAGCAACAATGACTTCATAAGTGTAGGTTAAGGGGAGGGTGGCAGGGTGGATACCTTTTTTTTCAACACAAACCAAAAAGATAACTAGGTAACAAAATATATTTTAAGCAATAACAAACAACAGTGGGAGGTGGAAGCATTAGGCTTTGGGACTATTTCTTTCAGCTGGAACTGGGCCGTTAATCATGGACTGAATAATGAATAGCTTTAAATGCAAACCAATTATTAGTCAAATAAAGCCTTAATGCTAAAACACTTAAGCTGAAGAATTTCACCTTTCAGTATGGCAAGTTGAAGACCTCCATTTAAATTAAAAAAAAGGAATTGCTTCACTAAAACAAGATCAGTGTTATGCCATGGTCTGGTCAGAGTCCATATCTAAAGCAAATTGACTTTTTATATTTACTGTATGCATAATAGCAAACAAAAAAAAGCAGTGCTACTAGCCATGTGCACACTGTAGGCTTTAGTCTGAACATTGGAACTATACAGCTGTTATTCTTGAACTTTACAGTACAACTTGTTAGTATGAGTAATTATATTAACAATAGTAATTAATACAAATTATAGTTAAAGCTTAAACACAACACGAAATAGAGAAATACGGTTCATTATATTTTTTATGTTTAGTCATTCATTCACAGGACTTTGGAAGGGCTCACAGCATTTGTTAATTAGAGATTTCTTTGGATCTTACTCTCCTGACATAGGAAATCAGGACCAACCTTGACTAAAATATGTTATTTTCCAAATCATGTGAGGTCATATTTAGCATAGAAACGTGTGTCAGACAACACCCTAAAGATAAATGGTAGCAAAAACAATCTTTGGAGAGTTTCTCAAAAATGTACATTTACATTTTAAAAAGCTCTTTAAAAATGTGACTTCATCAAATTACAAGTTTCATCAAACATTTCTGCATTTTAACACTTTAAAATACTTCTGTAATACAACAGTAAAATAAACATTTGAAGTATAATTTAATAAGTCATAGATTCTTCTACACTAACATATCTAAACTGTCATACACTTATCAGATCCATGCTTTCTATCACGGATACCTTGATTGCAGTATTGTTTTAATCCTATGGAATTTATCCTTGGTTAAATTCAAATTAAACATGAACTAAATTGGGTACAACCTATGTGGCAAAGATACCTTTACAGTACATCATCTTAAAAAGATTAAACATTATTCAAGATCAATAACACAGACTCAAAATAAGATTTTTTATTTTCTGTGTGTTCGTTTGTTTACACTCCTACTTATATGAAGTAGCTGCAAACAAACACATTTTTGTGTTCACATTTCTGGTTTTATTTTTGGGATGAGGTGCTAGGTAATTTACCTCTAATGTAAATTACATTTGCTCTTTTATTCATGTAAGCCAACAAAGGCTTCATCAGGTTCTTTAAGGCATGTAAGTTTTTTTTTTAAACTAACTAGTGCTGCTCACTGCAGTTGTAAAGATTGATTATTATTATCCTACCAATGGTGTTGTCAGTTCATTTATCCTTCAGGGACTGCCTTTATACTCACACCGCTTGAGACCGGGCATTGACGTGCACCAGAAGGAACCCAGGACCCACTGCACCAGCCAAAGTTCTGACGATGGGTCGAATAATTTTATGCTGATACCTAAGGGCGGTTAGAGTTCCGTTGTCTAGCCTGTAGAGGTTAGTGCATTCCTCCGTGGATATGCATTCCTAAACCATTATAGACCCAATAACAAACCGGTCATGATGAATCGTTTCATGCTGTTCTCCACGGCTTCTCCAAAGTGTTTCTTAATTTTTTTATGTATAGTAAGAGAGATCAGAGGACGGCGTCAAAACTGAAGTGGTGAAGTGGCATGACGTCTGAGACCAAAACTATGAGTTACTCTACGTTAAACGAAGCTTCACTACACTGAAGGAAATGTAGCAAGGCAAGCTACAGCAACATGTCAAAAGTAGCTTACCACATCTTTACTGTTTACATTTTAATATCAAACCAACTTTAGGCTCCAGTGCGATTACAGAATCAATTAAAATTCTCAGTGATTTTGGTCATACACAAAAAACAAGGATTGCATTTAGTACACATGTTGGTATCACTGAGATTACAGAAAAAAATATAGATTGAATAAGGAAAAAAAAAATCCTGCATAAAAATGTGAAAAATAAAACTATCCAGTGGTTGGCTGTTGCCAACAACATTTAAGATAATTCTTCAGGTTGTTTATTATGTTGGCAAATAATAAAAATTCACTCAGCATGCATGAGTGGTTATTGTTACAATATAAGTATCTATTTTAAATTATTAAATAGAGCTTTTATACATATATTATTTGTCCATTATATAAGGAATGCCAATTATTTTAAGTATATTGTATATTAAGGACATTATATATGGGCAGGGTGGCTTTGCATAATCTCATCAATACAAAATCTAAGACTTCAAATATATGAGTACTCAATGTTGATGAAATGTGGGTGGAAAAGAGATCAAATTTACATGAATATGTAAATTGTATATAGTGCTATATACTATAAATGTTACAAACTTTAACCTTTATAAATTAACTTAAATCAACTGTTATCAAATACTGGTCAACATTATCACAGCATATGTGGCACAGTGTAGTGCATGGTGTTAAATATGTGTATTATTTGAAATTAAACCAAAGCTGGATTTTATAAGTATGATTCTGTTCCTAGAGTCACCACAAGGTTGCAGTACTTACTTATTCCCTGTCTGCCATAATTACTTTTTTTATTATTCAAAACTATGTAGGGCATTTTCCATTTATATGTGATTTTTTCCCTTTATATGTGCTTAATATGTAACTTGTATTAAACATAGTAAAACTATGAATTTATTCAATAAAGAAATTACATATGGAGTAAATTAAATTCAAAATTTAAAAAAAAAAGATGCAGTGGTTAAGGTGTTGGACTGCTTTTTGGACAATCAGGGTTCAGTTCCCACCACCACCAAGTTACCACTGCTGGGCCCCTGAGCAAGGCCTTCAACCCTTAACTGTTTACTTGTATAAAAGAGATAAATGTAAGTCACACTTGGTAAGGGTTTCTGCCAAATGCTGTAAACTATTCAGGAGACTCACTTGTACAGACGGAAAACATGGTTTCCTAAAAATGTCAAGAGTACCAAGACTAATCGTGCTGTAAATTTGTTCTCTCTGTACATTTTTTTCTCGCTATAAACATTTTAAATTAGATATAAATAATAACCAATTACAGTTGATGATTTATTTACATTTTAATTTTTTTTCTTAAAAAATGTAAGGTGCAACTGAACTTTTGTACGCAATATAATAATAGAAGTGGTAGCGCAGTGATTAAGGTATTGGACTGCTAATTGGAGGATCAGGGTTCGATTCCCAGCACCACCAAGTTAACACTGCTGGGTCCCTGAGCAAGGCCCCTAACCCCCCTAATTGCTAGGATTGTAAAAGAGCGAGACACGTTGTTCTGGATAAGGACGTCTGCCAAATGGCATAAATGTAGATGTTTAAAGAAATAGTAATCACAGCACATTGTGTTCTAGTTTTGACCTTAAATTTAAACAAGCTAGCCAGAAGAAAAACATTTTAAAATCTACTCTACTGGATTCCAGGGTCACCCTTGATAGAGCACATTCACCAAAGAAGCATATTAGCTGACATGCTGTCTGTTTAGAAAGGAGTAGTGTAATTTAAATAGCTGCATTGAGGCTTTTCACATAGTTCAGCAGCCTGGTTCAGCCTCTCCACTATTGTGGGTGTGACTCTTAAGGTTGTATAGGCCCTTAAAAAAGGGAATCAACCATCAAAGCATACCATACAAATCTATGGAAACACACAAAGGAATAGGGTTAGTGTTGCTAGTCAACAAGAGCTGCTTGGCTGAGCAATTTGCCTAAAAATCTGATTTTTCCTTAACAGGAAATTCATTAAACGCTAATGTATTCAAGTTAAATCAAAGTTGAAAGGATCAAATTGTTAAAATTTTCTGCTACCATGAAACTGAATAATTAGGGAAAATCTTTAGATTAGATCTAAAAATGTGTGTAAAGAAATATTATAATTTTTAAAATGCAACCAAATGCATACTTTATGCGACTAAATGTTGCCTGGAAAGTAAAACCGACAGTGTCCTAAAGTAAAGGTGCATGTTGTTTATAAAAAGTAGACTAACTGGTTATTGTAATGTGTTGAACTGACTTTCCATTGTATTATTAAACATTCGGTGCCGAAGGACTTTTTGATTTTGTGTTCGGCGCTTTATACACATACACACATACATATATACATATTATATGTAAATACTGTTAGGTATGTAAGGAACAAGAGAGAATCCAGCTAACCACTTAATGAAAACAGAAAAAAACAAAGAGATGTTGCTATTATTAAAAACCACTGTTGCAACACCCAGAAACCCCCGCCCCCTCTCTTCTCTCTTTCTTTTTTTTTTCTCTTACTCACTGACTCACACACATGCACACACAAAAGGAATGGAATATTTACAACACATTTTAGTCATATTTACTCAGAACCTGTTCTGGATATCCAGAGTAATTTTGATTTGCTTGCTTGTTGATTACATATGCTGATAAACTATACGTAATGACTCATCTAAAATAACACATACACTTTTCACAAGCAGGAAATTCCAGCCGTTCCACACTAAGCCAGTTGTGGCGTACAAATCTCTAGATGCCGCTCGGAGTTTCCTGCCACTCCACCCCCACACTGACTCACACGTGAACATGTTCTGCTTCCTCCCTGTAAAATGTTCTAGAGAAATTCTTAAGCTCTTACAAGAGATTGGTATTGGGTTTTTTTAAGCTAGGTTGTGTCACATATCTCAGAATATATATTATTAACCATTTCAACACAACACACCACCGTACACATAACCGTACATTTATTTCGAAATAAGTGTATGTACTGTAGTATATTTGTAACATTATATACATTATATATTAATAATTATAAATTAATATATAATTTAAAGCTGTAATAGTCTAACAAGAAAAATGTGCAAAACAACCAAAAAAGACAATCCATGTCCTTAGCACAAATGTCTCATTTTGCTACAAAAAAAACTGTTTGTAGTCCTTTGGATTTTTTGGTTGAATCTCCTTTCAGCCATTTTGTAGACACTTCCAGATGCTCCTTCACTCTACCCCAACCTTAGTTTGAAGGTGAAAGAAAACAGGCCAGAAGTTTTAAGCTATTAGAAATGCCAGATAATTTTGCGTTAGTTTAAAACTGCTGTGCTTTAAGGAAAAAAACAGTGACTAATGCAATAACACTTTGGTAACTTCCAGTAATTTTTAAGAGCATTTTAGGGAGTGGGCACTAGAATTGACAGTATTCCTAGTAAAAAGATTTTAAACTGCTTAAATATTCTACTGTACATGACTAAATTAATATATACATTTCAAGCAATTAAAAATCTAGGTAAAGAAGTTATTTGAACAAACTTCCCAAAAATGTATGGAATACTGGATAACTCCTGTGTACTAATGTAAAACCGCTTACTGCATAGATTTAGCTAAAATCTCAAAAACTATTTACATAAATTTAGAGAGCAGGCCATTCATGGCCATCCCTATAAATGGCAAGTAGAAATGCTTATCTAAAAGAAAAAAAAAGCATTTTAAAAGCCAAATACTGTTAGCGGAGGAGAAACAGAGAAATGAAAAGCGAAAGCGCAAAAACAGTCTATGTGTGTTATACAGCAATACTGTATACAAACTATTAAAGAAAAGACATTTACTGTTGTGGAAAATTAATGTAATGTGGGTTAATGTAATGTTACTTCATACTATGCTTCAATGTGATTTGGTTTACAGTTATGACAGTTATGGGTTGGTTATGTCAATTAAAAATTGAGAGTTGGGCAAACAACCAAAAAAGGAGAATCATGTGACATTTAACGACATTTTCCAAGTAAAGCTAGTGCTTATATGGCATTAGAACTTTCTGACCAGGTCTGCATAAAATATTGTTCTAGCATCAACATGGCAATGTGTGTATCTGAAGCTCCTGAAAAACATAAAGCACAGATTATTTTATTTGCATTTTTGTTCTGTTGTAATTATGTTTATAATTTGTGTATTTTATTTTCAGATAAACTCCCTTACAAAATTACGTGGATTCGTTTTTTCCAATATCGCACAGCCCTATTTGTGAATATGCGAGTGTTGGCCAGCATTTTGCTACTACTATTTGTTATCAGGTTAGCATTTTAGCAGTGAACAGATAGCATTTTTTTCTAATATGCTTGTTTGTGCACAAAAAATGAACCTTATTTACAGTGACAGTGGTTTGGGTACATGGGCATTCAGTGGGGACTTATCCAACTGATTTAATACCACAGCTATCATGTCACAATTAGAGAACCTATTAATACTATACAAAAACACACTATAAGAAGGGGCGACATTACACAGAGAGAGACATTTCGCATATTGAGGATGAATATCATTTTTATTAAAGCAATAAACCCTTTTAAGAAAACTCAAAACCTCCACACTATAACCGCAACTGTGCCACATCTGTAGCAGTTCAGAATCAGTATTTGAAAATCAGTAATAACATCACAAACACAAAAAGTTTTATAAAGTATACAATAAATTTAAAGGCTGTTAGCCAGCGTTACCGGCTGTCGCGCTGGTCTGGAGGTGGCAGATAAACTCTTTCCCAGGCTAAGACAAGCTACTTATTTACGGGGTTAGCCGAACACTCCTCACGATGTCTAACTTTTCCAGAAAACTCCACCTTTAAAACAAACTTTTTAGGTATGTCAATTTCTCTTCCTCCGTCAGCCAATATGGGCGAAAAATTCTAATTCAACTGTACAGATGTGTTTTGCTAACCGAACTGGGCTGATACAGTCTTACTCTGATCAACCAATCATAGTACGCCAGCTAGTGGGCCTAAGGAGGCAGACTTAAAATCTAATTAAAATTCTGATAAAGAAACAGTCCTTAATCATATCACCCAATTAGCAATCTGCCACCGCTAATATAATATACAGCACTACTAATTCTGAAGGCTTTGGGCAGATTAGATTAACATGACAGCACATAGAAACTGAAATCCGATTGGACAAAAAATCTAACATTCACATACACACGTACTGGAAGCAGTGCAACCTACGAAATGCTGCGAAATGAAGAGAAAAGACTGTTGGAAATAAATTAATACAATTTTATAACACAAACTTTAGAATTTAGGTTGTAAATGTAGGTCAGCTTCTGATAGTGTTTATGTAATGACTGACGTTTTTGATTTGTTTGCTAAACTTGTCTTGGATTACTGTGTACCGACTTCTGCCTGTTTCGCGTCCACGATATTGAATTGCCTTCAGCACTTAATAAAGCCACTCTTTGCAACATTGATCCCTCTCTTACTGATTCTTTACAGTTAATGCCAGCAGAGAAGGCCTTGTTGGCCCTGACTGTACATCACTGCTTATTTCAGACTGACTCATAATTAATGCTATTTATCATATCTATTTTCTTGATATGTAACCTTAATTTTAGCCTTTTCTGTTCCTCTTAATATTTTACATCTTAAATGTAATTTTTTAAAATAATCAAAATGACAACAATAGTTAGATTAGTAGTTAGAAAGTAGAAGCATTGCATTTAAAAGCTATACTTTACTAGCCTACTTGCTTTGATGATTAGGTCATGATTGAGTAAATAACTACAGCATTTAACAGGGCAGTTTCAACAGGGCAGTTAATGAAGACAATTATTACACCTGAATAAAGCCTTTGATTTTCTTTAGTGCAGACATTTCCTCGTGCTAATTTGTGCTTCAGCTACTGCACAAACTTGCTCTATTAAAATATATGTAAAAAACTATACAAAAATAACTGCTTATCCATTGTTGTAAATAAATATTGGTCAGATGTTTTATTTTTTAGAGAACATGACCTTGTCATACAGGGCCAACACCCAACATGGAGGTTAGCATGACCTTATACCAAAAGAAAACGGGGAAAAGAGTGATTTATCAGATTTTGAAAACACATGAGCTCCAAAGAAAGCAAGAAGAACCTTAAATGTAGTTTATTGTCATTTTGTCATAAGGTGGCATTATAAACATTTGTCCTATGTAAGATGTTTGTTAATTGCCATACAGTCCTATAGTTTGGTTTATTGAGTATCGAAACATAAGATTATAGCTGGGAGAAAGTAAAGGCAAACTGAAAAGTGGGCCAGTGCCTTTCTATTGTTGGTCTGTGTGTGCATGTACTGACAGAAAAATATATTACATAAATTATATTATATGTAAATAACAAATGTGCTACAATATTGATACTTAAGAACTGCTCTGTTCTAATTACATATGTACACACCATGTTAGCATCATGTTAAATGTACAGTTAATGTGAATTAAGTGTTCACTTAATCAACTTAGTACAGAATTATATGAACAATGTGTTAATATAACAGTATGACCATTTGAAGTAGCAAAATTCTCCACATATCTTAAGATTGGTAGTTGAAGTCAGAGTACAGAGTCAGTCATAATACAGCACACCTAAAGTAGATAGGATTAAGAGTCTTGCTCAATCACTCAACAATCTGGCCTCTTAAAATGTCCAGCCTTAACTATTCCTCTGATTTGCGGGATCTGGGGAAGTGCTATCCCAGTGGTTAAGGTGTTGGACTTAGTTACAACTGCTGGGCCCCTCAGTTGTATAAAAGAGATAAATGTAAGCCGCTCTGGATAAGGGTGTCTGCCAAAATGCCATAAATGTAAATGTGCCTTAACATCTTCAGCGCTTCCACCTCCACCTCTGCCCCCAGTCTCTTACACAGTGCTACCGTATAACATATATGATATCACCACCGTCTTCCACACCTTTCCCTTGATTCTTGCTGATATTCTTCTTCTCTCTTTCACACATCATTCCTGACCCATTTCCCCACCCATTCCAGCCTGCCTACACTCGCTTCTTCACCTCCTTTCCACACTCTCTTTTACTTCTTTACTACTTTAACTCCGGTACATTCTTCCCCTGTTTATTCTGTTATCTCAGATTATTTTATAGTGTAGGGCCCAAAAATGTACAGCAACTATAACATCTGTGTATGTACGAGAATAGTTAAGACATCACAAAACAGTGTTATTAAGTTACTGCCAGTGCCTTTTGTTTTGACAGGATTAATTTGGATGACATGCTGATGACGCAGTTTGCAAGATGACTGCAGAGGCCAAAGAGTATCTACCTCATGTTTCTCTTTAAAGGTGTAATTATGTTAGTGACTAAATAAATTGTTTTTCACTATTAAATGTATTCAAAATTAAACGTCAATCGAAGTAACTTATTTGTACACACTATTATTATGTTATTATATTTATTTATATTTTAGTTAAAGTTTTCGATTTGGTTTAATGATGTAAAGGGTTTTTTTTTTCTATTTTAAGTTCTCGATTAACACATGGGCTGTTTTTGCGTTTTCGCTTTTCTTTTCTTTTTTTCCTCCTCCGGCTCTGAATTATTCCGGTAAACAGCGCAGAGGGAAAGTTTGTGTTTCCTGTTAGGGGCGGAGTTACTTTGCCTTGTATAGAACCTGAGCTCGTGAGGCTGTGGGCATCAAAAGACAGCGACGTCGTTGGTTTATAGGTTGAGAATCTAAATCTTAGTGTGTTTTTTTTTTATATATCTGCTCTGTAGGAATAACAGTTTTGTTCTGTGTGTATTTTTTAAACTTTTTAAATCCAAAAGATGCTGAAAATCTTTCTCGTGGTGATTTTATTGGCTGCTGCTACTTTCGCCGAGTCGGTAAGTGACTTCGAGCTGACGTTAAACATTAGCACTTCGGGCTAACTACCCTGTAAAGATATTACAGTCTTTTAGTTATCTATTTACCTAACTTTTTTCATTGACGTAAATGAAATTTGCTCCATTTACATACTTTTATTTAAAATAAAGTAAAAAGAATCGCATATCAGTATATATATTTTTTCATCGTAACATCAGCTAACCTGTTTTTTACATAACACTTTGTGAACTCTTTAGTTAGCACGTGCGCTAACAATGGCATAGTTTAAACCGAGGTAGACTATTGTCCTGTTGTTGGCTAACTCTGTTGCTATATATAAATAAATATACATGTATTTTTTATTTTAAGTATCAATTTTACAATCACACAAGGTGCATAACACGTAACCAGTCTTACCTAGACTTGATTAAGCATAATTAACTAACATAATACAACAAGAATCAATTAAAATTAATAATCAGAAAAAATGTATAAATAATAATACCTAAATACGTTGTTTTATAATGTTAATACGCATGTTATAAAGCTACACGGGCTCTTAAACGTAGTAGGACCGCGTACTTAGATTTAAATTATGTATTTAAGAGAATTGTCTAAAACATTAAATAAGTACATTTTTAGCTTTAACTACGTTTTAAATACTGGTTTTGTTCCTTTTTAAACTTATTATCAAGGCGTTAACTTGCTGTTCTATCCTGAAATCAGTTTCTTCACATTAAATCGATCTTTAATTTGTTTTGGTCACACACATTTCTTAAACAGTGGATTGTGGCCGAAACACCTGCGGGCAACATGACACAGTAGGAAATAATGGCTATGTACAGGTGTCTGCCTACCATGAGCTAAAAGAGAAAAGACGTGTAATGCTATAGCTTAAAGTAAGTTTCCTACACTCTGTGTGTGTGTGTGTGTGTGTGTGTGTGTTCCTTCAACCACAGGAACGCAAACCAAAATGCAAATATTCTAAACTAACAACTTCCCATTTGCGCTTTTAGAATATAGTGTACTTTTCAAATCTACACTGGGAAAACACACAGAGCTACTTCTCCTTAGATAAAATCTCTTTTGTAAGGTAAAGATTATTGCTTGCTTTTAGCTGTAACCTTCTTTCATTGCATCCAGCAATCTTAGAAGATCACTCTACCAAAGTGTTCAATAGTTTATAATTAATTTATTATATGTGATTTTTTTTTTTTTTTTTTTTTTTTTTGCAATATCAGTTTCTTTTTATCGAGGTATAGAGGTATTTGTTTCTTCTGTTAATCTGTTTGTCATATAAATAAATAATAACCATAATTGGTTATCTCCTTATGGTTGGTTTGTGTGATATACCACATGCATACACATCCACCTTAGGAATTCCAACAACCTGCAGAAAAAAACATTACATATTCCCCATTCAATTCTCCCTCCTTATCAGCCTCCTATAGCATTCTCTGTGGAATTTAACCCTGCATGGCTTAGACCAGCCGTCTTTTAAGAATTTCCATGTGGTTGGACTTGAATGGTCCTGATCTTTTGTTGTTCACTCTTCCACCAGCCATGGATTGATAAAGAAAAGGGCTTACACTACGGTATGGTGTTCTTATGTCTAAAGGTTATATCTGTCGCTCTCTCTTGGGTGTATACAAACAAATCTTCAGGATAATGATATAAATGTGAATACAATTTATTTGTAGTTGAAATCCTGGGGCAGAAATTATATGTAGAAGGTATTTACACTTGAGGCATTGGCAGGAATTACAGCTTTACTTCCCTTTTGGGAAGTTACATGACAATAATTAACCTGTTTATGCACAAACCATGTGATTCATTAAACCTGTTTGATGTGGTTATCACAGTGTGCGCACCCCATCCATATATATTTAAATATTTTTACTAGAATGTATCCTCCAGTATCAATTTCTATAAATATCTGTTTATTGGCATAAACAAAATACCTATAAAGTCGCCTTATTATTAGCTCCTTATGGTTGTTTATGGTTTGTGTGGTATACCACATGTATAAATGGTTACCTAAGGTAAATGCAACAACCTGCAGTTAAAATTCTGGGGCAGAAATTCTACTTGGAAGGTAGTTAGACTCGAGGCCATGGCAGGAATTACAGCTTTACTTCCTTTTTGGGAATGACATGACAGTAATCTACCTGTTTATGCACATACTATGTGATTCATTAAACCTGTTTGATTGTGGTTATCACAGTGTGCACACCACATTTAAATATAGCTCTATAAATTTATTTTACTAGGATGTATTCTCCAGAGCTTGGGGAATGTTTTCACCACTATGAAATAATTCATTCACTCTTTCTGCATTGCTGTCCACTGGCCTATAAAATCCCATAGCTGACGGGAATGTTGGCATGCTAAGAGAGTTTTTGTGTGCTGCTAGTCAGGAAGAAGCTAAAAAATACAATACGTGAATAATTTATTTACAGCTCTTCCATTGTGCATGTGTAAAACGCTCGACTTGCTAATATAATGTGTTAGCATTAAGATTAGCACATTTATAGAGCTATATGCATGCTTTAAGATTGCAGAGAAGCATAATTGATGTCTGTGGTAAGAGTAAAACAATTGTCTGTAAGAAACAGCAATCGTGTCCCTTTTTTAACATGGAAGTGTGCTAATCCTAAAGTTAACTTTCTTAAATTTATCTATTATTTTGATGTTTGTATATGTCTATGTTTTAACAGCAAAATATAGAAAACATTGTTTTCAGAAAACTTGATATCCACTAGGTCTATCTTTTAATTGTATACAAAGTACATGTATGCGTTACACATATTACTATAGTTTAACATGGCACATGATCACAGAAATTTGAGAAAGTATAAACCTTTTTGAGTTAGAAATATAAAAGATTAACTTTTAATAATTTAATTCGTTTTCTGTACCATGTATTTTAGAAACCACTTGGATAGCACAAAAAAACAGAATAAACATTAACTAAGTTGTTTTGCACTGTAAATAATTTATTAATACAAAACAATTTAGTGTTTTTAACAATTGAATGTAGGCTGAATAACAGGGTTAGAATTTGTGTACATTTTTTTAAACCACTGTTGTTAAAATTAAGTTTAAAGGTAAAATCCACAGTCTGCATGTGAGGGAGCAAAAATATTTGACTGAATTTAAAATTGAAAAACTTTGGCCGCTTTTTAAAATTCTTTTAGAATTTAAAATAGTTAACTAAGGGCAGTGGTGGCTCAAATGGTTAAGGTGCTGAGTTGCTGATCTGAAGACCAGAAACACCTGGGTTCGAGCCCCACCACCGGCAAGTCAGCCATTGTTGGGTCCTTGAGCAAGACCCTTAACCCCTCCTGCTGACCCTGCGCTCTAAGGGCACAAGTAGGTGGGGCAGAAAAGCTCACAGCAAATTGGGACACCCTACACACTTGCAACCCTCAGCAGGAATGCGCAAACAAAGGATATAAGGGTGCAAGTGTGGGTATTGAGACAGGGCCCAAATAGTTGCTTTGAAAGCAACTATTGGTCATAGGTGTAAATAGGCCAAATAAATCCAGGTTTAAACATAACATCAAATTTAAAGTAGGACTAACTCCTTTTTTTAACTTGCGGATTCAAATTTTATTTAAAATTTTGCAAAATAAAAGGCAATTTTACTGCCGGATATTGTTCAAGTAATTTTGTAACTACACAGAGCAGTAAAGTTCATATGACCGGGGCATGTTAATGATTTAATGATGGCTAGCAGAGAAGTGTGAAAATATTGAAAAGCCTTCTGCATCATTCAAATTGCATGTATGGGAGCATTTTGGCTTCACGGTTTAAAGCGATAAGCACATCTATCGGGAAGTGTATCGCTGAGTGGGAAATGTAAAGTCTGGTGCTACAGACACACCCCCCTCTATGGGGTTCGCGCGATAGTGTGACCACAGTACTTTTCCTGGCAGTATATTAATTGTAGTATTTTTCTTTGTGTCTTTTTCTTCTTAGAGTTTTTACATATTGGTTCTTGTGGGTTCTCTATAGTGTTTCCCATAACCTTCATCTGAGCAATTTATTCAGCATTTTCTTGAGTTGAGTCTGTGTGGTTTTTCTTCTATATAATTTCTCAGAAGGGGGAAGTTTTTAGGGGGCTTTTATAAGTGCTTTCTGTTTGCTCACTTTATGCCTTCCTCTTAGTGCCTTTATAATTCTTTAGAAATGAGAGTACTGGGTTGACATTATGTGGTATTTGCATGATCCCAGTTTCCTAGAATTTGTCTGACCTTTTGTATCAGCCACTGCAGTAATGTTTCTTGTAAGAACTCTAGTTTTCGAATTTTTGGCTGGTTCTCATTCTGCAGAATAAAAAAAATTTCAAACCATCACGACCCCCAAAATTCAGTAAGTGACGTTCATTTCTTAGCAAGTTGTCACACAAAGTACAAAAATTGTAAGTAAAGCCTGCAGCTTCTACATTGTTTTACTAGATTCATTATAGTTCCTTATTTTTATTCTTACTAGTCCCTATAAAAATCTGCTAACTTTACACTAGCATTTTCCTATCTCCTATTAAACTCTGCATCCCCACATATTTGTGCCCCCCAGTTGGGGAACCACTGGCTTATTAAATCTTTTACCACCTGGAATACATTTTATTCCATTAGTATTTGTTGGTTACAGAATCATCCATACTAAATGTACAAGGTTGGATAAATGAAATTGGCCTGTACATACAGCTTCAGATAGGTCAAGCAAACCAGTTGTAGGAAGAATAAAAAGACATAACTCGGTCTAGAACTATAGATTAACTGGTAGCTAACTGTTTTCTACCAAGACTACTTTTAGGGAGTGGTAAACATTAAGCACATGTAAAAGAAAGCAGAAATATGTAGTGAGACAAGTGTATGTCAAAGCAGCATGTAAGAATGGCAACACTTAGAGGGAGCTAGTTAAACTTATACGACAGCTCATATGACAGCATCATCTAATTTAGTGGATCTCGCCACAAGGCCATGTTATTATTTAATCTAGGTGTGGCGGTGCTGTTTTACATAAGGTTATTATTTATTTCAAGTAAAAGGACTGAGATAGTTAGAAATGTTGGACAGTGTGCCGACAAGGAAAAACCGAGGCACTGTTTCTTGTATTAGTAAAAATGTGACACATGGCAACATAAGAAGTACATTAATTGACTAGAACTACAGCATGCAAGAGATGCCTCTTTTTGCTAGTTATTAGTAAAAATATCTGAGAACAGAAAATAATGGACAGAGGGAAGGATGTTTTACATTTGTGGATATGGCTATTGGAAATACTATTAAGATGATTATAGTCTACATACAAAAAGGACCATATTCATTTAAACAGTGTTTCCCATAAGTTAATAAACAATTGCAAAATCTGTTTATATTTGGGTGGATCAGAAATGTTATTTATCCAATACGCTGAGTGTAGTCTGACAAAGCTCATTTTAGTTGATGAATAGCACTCATTTGCGATCCACTCACTCTTGTACACACAGATACCAGATCTTACTCAATTTTAAAGATTACTATATCAGTAGATCCCGATCAAACCATTCAGGCGTTACTCATAAAACCAACAATGGAAATTTTAGACCATTATACCAGTCATTTATTACTTGGCAGTTTATAGCTGATGTAGCTTCAGTAACATATTTACATACTTTCTTAATTACACCTTTATATAATTATTGTAAATACTGAATTTAAAATTTTTGTTTAAAGGACAATTTGTATCTTTAACTAAAAGGGAAAACTGTTCTCAATTACAGCAGACTTCGTCATTCCTTTAAAGAAATATCCTACATAAGACATAACCCAAAAGTCATTAAACAAGATTTTGAGCTGATCGCTGAAACCACTCAGGTGATCGTCTAGCCTGCATGTAGCTGTATGCTGTAAAAGTGCAAAAGCATCTTTTTATTCAAACAATATTTTACAAACAAATCTTTTTCTATTTGTCATATTAAATAATATGTAATCAATATTTTTGAGTAATGTAATTTTTAAATTAGTTTTAAATATTGATCAACCATCATTTTAAAACCTCTAATGCAGAAACAGTATTAAAAGTTAGTGGTACACAATAACTGGTCTGCAATGTAAACATACTGATTTATAATCCGGACACGACACAAAAAGGACAGCTGTTTGAGCCTAGTTTTACTACTGTTACTAGTAATTATTTCAGGGTTGTCATAGTGTTAGTAATTTCCTGTCAAAATTAAATAATATAGATGACAGAAAATGTAAACACTTTCTGTTGAAATCTCTGAGATTATAGCTTGTCTAGACTAAATAGTATGCACAAAAGACTCTTGTGTAGATTGAATCATATTTGCTTGCTATACACCCAAAGCCTATTTGCTTACTGTACTCTAAACACATTGATACTGAAACATGAATAATTTAGGTTTTTCTAAAAAAAATAAAGTAGGCTTTTCTGATAAATAGTGAGTGTTCTGGTCTTATATCACTTAATGATAGATGACTTAAATACTTATTTGTATGAACCTACAGGTACGAGAGACTGAAACATGGATGCCTCCAAAGGATAGGGAATCACATGATGACCTTGACGCATCTGGTGATTTCATTTTTCCCAATGAGGATAAAACAACATTTAATGATGATGATAACGACGATGATTATGAAGACACTAAAGACTATGATGACATATCAGGCTCTGGGGATGACAGTTTAGTAATGAATGAAAAGGAAGAGGTAATTGAATATCAATTTATAAAATCAGATTTACATGTGACTGTGGAGTTACTAAAGTTACTGTGTGGTTGGTGAAGTTACTGTATGGTGTGTTTATAAGTATATATAATTTTTGTCATTTGACTGTCTGTTAGCTTGAAGAGATCGATAACCACATCCTAGACACGGAGCCTTCAG
Organism: Bagarius yarrelli; assembly: GCA_005784505.1. Lineage (NCBI taxonomy): Eukaryota > Metazoa > Chordata > Actinopteri > Siluriformes > Sisoridae > Bagarius > Bagarius yarrelli. The sequence goes on from VCAZ01000155.1 coordinate 514,325, forward strand.
GTCATCCCAAATCAGCAGTTGATGAGATCGAGCTGGTGAGACAGAATGAAGTTGGTCACCATTCCAGTGTCCTGCTATCTCATGCAGGAGAACAAAACATCTTTAACAAGACCGAAGTCCTTGCTGGTAAGCGAGATTGATCTTCAATAGGAAACATGCTGTGGTGGTGTATGAGAGGTGAGATATAGTTTCTTCGCCCTGATACCTTACCCTCTTTTTTTTTTCTGTTTTTTTAGCCGTTATCGCTGGTGGCGCTGTTGGACTGCTTTTTGCCGTGGTCCTTATCCTGCTACTTGTGTACCGCATGAAGAAAAAGGATGAAGGCAGCTACGATTTGGGCAAAAAACCTATTTACAAAAAAGCTCCCACCACCGAGATTTACGCATGACCATAAACGTTGAGCTTGAATATAAACTTTGAACTCTCAATTCACACAGTGCCTCATCAGCTAGGCCCCATCTCTTTGTCCAGCTTCAGAAACTGCAACAGCAATACCTTGTTTATTTTAATATAATTCTATTACAATAGAAGGTGCTCTGTTGTTGCCTGTGCTGTAGACATTCTGACAGTCTGGTTTTCCATTAATATGTTCAAAGTAAAGCACCATTTTTTCCCCCTTATTTCTGTTTTATAACACTAAAACACTAAAAGGTGCAAATGGGGACCTTTGCAGGTAAACAGTATGGATTCATAGCCTGTGCAAAACTTTTTTGATTGTCAGAACTGACTCTATTTGTTCAAGCCTGCTTCACAACAATGCTATTGTGGGAAATGTTACCGTGGCTTTTGCATTTAAAGAAACTGTGCTGATTATTTGCCCATACTTGGTGCAACGTGGTATAAAATTGACATGCAAGAGCATGCAGTAAATCTTCTGAAAGGACCATTGGGCATTAATGTTGATGTAAATTTCTTTTAAAAAAACTAGTAGATGGTTTTTCCATATGCATATCTCAAATATATTACAAAGGATTACGTTTCAGATTAAAACATTGTCAGTAGCCCGATCATTTAGTTTAGCTGCTCCTCTAAGCAGGTACGGAAATGTTTGTAGAAAACCAAAATAAAAATGTCTTTAAACATTTTTTTCTTATTTCCAGAGGTCTGTAAATAGCCAGTTAGGCTTTGGTACGTGGCCACTCCTAATTACCAAATAATTAAATGCCAAAATAATTATTTTCCTGTTTTGTCCTAGTGTTGAGTATGCAGTTTAAACAAAGTATGTGACTCTTGTTTTTAAATTGCTTATTTACTAGTACGAAATAAGAGTCTCAAATTAATGACCAATGCTTATACTAACTTTTGTTTTGTTTCTCAGTGTTTTTATAGTTAAATTTTTCTGTCTATGTTCAGTGTTTCACAGAATATTTCTTTTTTTTAATTATATTGTGTTAATTTAACTTTTGAATAGACTATTTTATTGCCTTCCTTCAGGTCGGGGGTTTTTCCCATCTAAGCTGTACATGTGATTTTTTTGATTTTTTTTTTTTTTTTAGAAAATTGAAATCTATACACTAGTGAAATATTCTTTTTAAAGAGTTTTGAAGCTTTTTTTATATTGTAAAAGTTTTTATTTCTTCTAGACATTACATGATATTTATATTTTGTAGAAGTATACTTATACTAGTTCCAGGGTAAATGAATGAGCCATGTTATTTGCATGGGATGAAAGTATGAATATTTGCTGCTTTTTGCTTTTTTCACATAATGTGAAATATTCAATTCAGTAATCAGTGGATCATTGGTTTTAACATGCAGGTTCTAATCTAATCAGTAATAAAGCTATTTTTGTGCACATTTCTGCAGTGTCAGTGTCACTTCCTGTATTAGTTCTGTAATTGGTTGCATTATGTTGTAAAAACGACTGGTTGGTCGTCATGCCTTCCGTGAGATTTTAATGAAGCATATATATGTGTGTGTGTGTGTGTGTGCCATACGTCAGCCATTGTGGCTGTAAAAATTTTAATTCAAGTCTGTAAGAATTTAGTTTGATCAACCAATCAGAGGATGGAAAAATTCTGACGTCATCGTGTGCAGCTAGCAGGCCTCGGAGGTCTTTAATAATATTAACCAATTAGCAATCTGCCACTGCTAATATATTTTAAGTTACAAAGACCATTAGTTTTTGTATTTCTATAACATTGTTTTATTCATTTAAACAAAAGATTTCAACAAAAATGTGTTTTCTAACTGAGGATAAAAGAACACCCTACCCCTTAATAGCTAGTGTTACCCCATTTGGCTGAAATAATTTCAATAAGACGCTTCTTGTAGCCGTCTACCAATCTCTAACATCAGTCTGAAATAAGTTTGACTGTAAGATGTTTAAGGGTTTTTTTGCATGCACAGTCCATTTCAAGTTGCCCACAGCATCTCAATGGGATTTAGATCTTAGTTTTGACTCCGCCGTTCCAGGACTGTACAGTTCTGCTTCAGCTTTTTTTTTTACAGAAACTTTAACTTTTTTACAGATCTTAAATGTTCCTCAAGCACTCTATCATACATGGTAGAATTCCTGGTGGATTCTACGATGGTAACTTAATGTCTAAGGTTAAAATAGGGCCAATTTTACAACACCCTCACCACGTGTATATATAATTATATATATATATATATATATATATATATATATATATATATATATATATATATATATATATATATATATATATATTTTTTTTTTTTTTTTTTTTTTTTTTTTTTAATTATTATTATTTATTTATTTATTTATTTATTTTTACAAATCATTATGGTTGCCCTCTAGTGGTCTGACATTTGGTGAATGCCCTTACACAGAGCGACTTACATTTATCTCTTTTATACAACTGAGCAATTGGGGGTTAAGGACCTTGCTGTGGGTCTAACAGTGGGAACTGGAAAGCGAACCCTGATTTTTTGATTAGCAGTCCAACACATTAACCACTGCACTACGACTTCCCCACAGTTCATATGCTTAATATTTAATTGTACAGTTGGCTTTATTACTTATTTTATGTATTAAGTTCAATTTTGTACTGACAAATATCTGATAGAAGTTTTGAAAAAGTTTTTCTGCTTGAAGTACAGTTCGATACAGATTGATAGTAAATTTGCATATCTGATAGCACAGAGGAAGTGAATGTTACAGAAAATTCCTTTATAGCTATCTCACATTTAGTCATTATACTAACACATTGTGACATGGATGTTGGCTTGTTTAGTTGGCCAGTTTTATTATAAGCAGTGGTAGTAGTAATTCTAATACTTTTACTATTTACTATATAATGATAATAATAACAGGGCTCCAGATTAGCATATTTGTTTAGACAAGCCTTTTATAAATATTTTTTTAGGTAGAAAGGGCATATTTGGAGGGTTCATGGGCAGAGTGTTTTAGTGCACTGGTTCCTTTCTAATATCATTTCAGAATGTTTTTCTTTGCCACCTTTGCCTCAGGATTGCTAATTGGGAATAAATAGATATTAAACTATAATGTTTTATCTTAATTTTTGTATTTCTGTAAAAACTGCTTTGAGACAGTGTTTATTATTATTATACACCACAGTGTTATAGTCATATGTTTACTTTTGAGATAAGAGGCCTTTAATCTTTTGCTGGCTGAAAATGGTAAAAAATTGCTGATTTAATGCCTTCTCCTGGCTAGATTAGATACTGCAAGTTCTAATTTCTTTTAGTTACTATGTAATAAATTGCTGTATTAGATATAGTATTCTTTGATAAATGCAAAAAAAGATATGTGAATAAAACATTCTAAATATTATTGTAAAATATTGTAGAATATATTTGTTTGAGTTGAATTCTGGCACATCCATTTAAAAGCGAACTAGGTTTCTACTTTCTGGTTCTACTGGTATTGGACATTTTAGTAAAAGTTTTTTTTTTTTTAAAGATAGTGGTCACATAAAGTAATTAATTATCACATGGTTGTTTGAATCCTTTTTTTAAAAAAAATAGTAAATACTAAAAACCTCTGAACAATTAGGAGCAAAAGTTTAAATACTTGTCAGTGTTTGACCTCATTATAAGCACACTGGTTGATACAAGAATTTTAAATGGCTGTTAAAGAAAAGTTTACACACTTGGGACACATTGTAATTGTAAATAGTGTCTGTGCATAAATATAAGGTAAGGTGATGCACTGATGTGGCTAAATACTGGGCCATGGGAAAGACAAAAGCACTACCGATGGACCTGTGTAAAAAGGTAGGTGAACTTTATAAAGCATTAACCCATTTCTGTCAGCAGGGTTACAGGAGTTTTAAAAGAAGCAGGGAACAAAGTATAAAATAATGGCCGGGTATAAAGCATAGATTTCCAGATATCGGAAAACCATCAATGTGTATTAAACTTGCCTCACACGAATAAAATAAAATGATCAAAACTAAGGGATGAGTAAAATGCAGAAAACCAAATTCCATGTAAGCCAGCTGTTCAGCTAATTAATTTTTGTTGTTATTTCACACTATTTAGGTTAATAGTTGTTAATCAAACTACCAAATCAGGTTCATGTATACTTAGTTGGCCCTTACAGTCAAATGTTATATAACAAAAAAAATTTTTGATTGAGAACTAAAAATAAATTAAAATACTCTTTTTGAAATAAATTTGCCTTCGATTTTTTAATCAGTGAATTTATGAATTTATGTAATACATATATTACGCCACATTTAAAATCGACCTGTATTTAATATCTGCATTTACACTATACACAGCAAAACAACCCAATGTAGATGTGCTGACCAAAAAAGGAAGGAAAACGGTGCGATGATCAGTGGACACAATGGACCAAGACAAAATGATTAATTAGTATTTTTCTTCCGCATCATGTCTAATGGTCGGCAAAACAAGCTCTCTTTAGGGAGAGAAAAAAGAGGAGAGCCCTTGTTGCAGCCTCGCCCAATGTAGCATTGATTGCTACGTTATAAAAAAAATTTCTGATAGTGCGTTGATTTTTTTTTTATTTGTTTGAAGGCAAAACAGATTTTAGGTGAACAAATTAATACATCTCAAAATACACAGTTTTGCAAAGTTACATATATCTATATGCTGTGTTGAAGTCAAGCCCCACCATCGCTTATACAAAAGGCCTGCATTCAGTACTCCAGACAGCACCGGTCATTCGGAGTTATGAGAGCAAATATAAACTTTATAGTCACAACCATAAACACTATGTTTGGAGAGGAGGCATACAATAGAAAGTACAACATCCTCACTGTAAAACATGCTGGTGGTTCTCTTATATTTTGAGGCTATGTGAGATCCATTCAAAACAGAAACAGTCAAAATTGATGGCAAGATAAATACAGCATGATATCAAAAAATACTGGCAGGAAATTTGAATTCTATAGCACAAAATCTGTGCATGAGATGTCCTTGGATGTTTCAACAATACAAGACCAATTTGACCCTTAAATAGCGACAGCAGAAAATAGTGTAGGTCCCGAAATGACCATCACAGTCTCTATATCTCAATAACATTGAGCCATGTAGGGGGTAGATTCAAGTATATTTACCCTTGTGCGCCTTCAGTGTTTCTGAGTTAACTTCAACGCTAACCTCACACTACAGCTAATTAGCTAACTCGGGTCCCTGTTTTACTAATTTAGTTTCTAAACCAGCCCTTTATTTGTTTTTTAGTTGTTATTGCCTTTTCATTTAATAAAGTTATGTTGCATTCATGTGACAGCTGTTTTGCGTTGTCATATTTTTTTTGTTTGTTTGTTTGTTATAACATTAGATGTTTTTGATTTTGATTAAATTTTTTTCTGCATATAAATCTGTAGTCTATCTCCTGAAACCATATGTTGCACTTAATAATGAATACATAATGTAAATGCAAATAGAATAAATATTTACAGGTCTGTTTAAATAATGCATCGATGGATGTTTTTGATTAGTATAGATAATAAACACTGGCATGGATGTGGACTTTCTGCAGATTAGCTGTTTCAGTGTCTTGTTTAGGACTTCATGATACATAGATTTTAATATATTTTTATTTCAGCCGCTCTGAGCTGCTACAGTTCAGTTTTTATTGAGATATTCTGTCTCTATAGTCATAGAAGGCTTGCATCTGGGGCTCACATGGCTTAATCAAACATTTTACCTGTTCACAGAATTTCATGGTTTTTGGCTGAGAAGTCATAGACTGGAAGGCAAAGAAAATCTGGCAATGCCACAGGAATTCCTTACACTGATTAGGTAAGCAACCATCAATTTTTTTCATCCTCCCCATGCTGGGCCCATACATGGGAGGACCTGAATCTGCTGGGTAAGCCACTGGAAATCTTATAGGGCAACTGGGAACCCTGGATTCGTAAAAGACAAAGTATTCTGTAATGACTTTGCTTTTACAGGTGGGTTCTCATTTAATTTGTAGAAGTGTATTATCAAGTCCAAATGGAAAGTGACAACCAGGTATTAATAGAACGTAGCTTAAAAATATAATTTAAAAATTGGTATTCCGATAGTTTTAAAGAGTCATAAACACGAATAAAGTAAAGGGCTTGGTACACAGACAAGTTTGATAATATTTTGCATTGCACTATTCTTACAACATTCAGTCATCATTACAACATTAGAATGCAGGTATTGCTTTATTGCTTTAATTTAAGACAAAAATGAATATCAATATTATGCTTAAAAAAGTAGTAAAAAGTGAATTATAAATATTGCTGCATAACTTATAAACACAAACACATAACGTACAGTATCTGTACATAAGAAAGAATGACTTATAAATTGTTTCTTCCTTTCACAAGTTGTTTGAGGAATTTAAACAAATACAACGGTACCCTTTCTCGTCTCTTTCTGTCTCTTTTACTCTCCTTTTTCTGTCTTTCTGTCTCTCTCTCTCGCTCTGCAGTAAAGTCAATTGCAGTTAAATCATCAAATTAAATTATGATCAGGCGACACTGTGTGAAGTATGTCATAATTCTCTTTATCAAGTGTTGTCTCAGTTGTGAGAACTACACAGAGTACATGATTTTCAAAAGTGAAGACCATTTTGTTTGTGTTTTTCCCAAGTTGTTTTAGCACAAAAGCCCAATTATCATATATTTAGTCAATTATTATTATTTACAGAGCAAATTAATATAAATAAATTGAAACACAAAATCAGTTGGTTCTCTTGGTTTCATTTTAAGAATTATTATTTATATAATTATTAGACAATTTACAGGTATGTTGGTACATATAATACATTCACCACAAGGGGGAACCATGTGTTAGTTCAACTCTGCCTTCATTTGGCTTGCTTTTTTTTTTATTATTGATTTTCTTTGGACAACCATTCTTTTTACATAGATTACTTATATTCCTGTAATTACTAACAAAGTGGTATCCTCATCCTGCTAACCATTACAAAAGTATACAAAATCAAGAAATAACTAAAAAAAAAAACAGACAGAGCAGGATAAAGCATAAATATCTTAACTTTTTTTCTCAACTTTTAAAATACTTTAAGAATGTAGTGTGCAAAAAGCAGTGCAGTGACCCTTATTAACGAAACCGATACCCTTAAAAACACTAACTAAGACTAACTATTTTTAGCATATAACCTTTACTACTGAACATTACAGAAAACCAATAGGTAGCATATTGAACACAATTAATCTACAGATATATGTGAGTGTAAATAAGTGTTGACATCATTTTTTTCCTTCCATCCTTTGATTGACTTGGTCTACAGTACGTGTCAGATTTAAATATTCATAGAAACTTGAAGATAAGCTCCATTTATTTTGGACACATATTTAAAAATTTCCTGCAAATGAAGAGAGATATTGGTTAAACCAACAGTCATAAATGAGAAATAATTCTGACTTCTTCAGACTTATTCACATATAGAAACAGTATTTTTTTTTTTTTTCATCCATACTTACACATAAATAGTTTTTATCTCAGTCACTGTACTCTGATATCACTGGTGCACGCTTTCCCATATGTTGTACTTGGGCATAATGCCAGTGGAAGAAGAGTGGGTTAAGAAACGTGGACACAAAAGAAATGTTCATGCCCTCACATGCTACCATATAGTGGGTAAACCACAGGCCAGTGGACATTTCCTTCTTTTCCCCCTCCAGCTCCCCCTTCTGAAAACATCCTGAGAGAAGAGTACATGTACCATGGTCAGACATAAAATGTGCAGTGTTCACTGTTTTAAATGCCAGTGCTGAGGTTTTCACCCCTGGCTGAGAATGTTTATGTATACATCATGAGTTTCACCTTGGTGATCCAAAATAGGTGTGCTTACAGCTGAAAGGTCTTGGAAACCAGGCTATTTCTCACAAAAACTCTCCAGATCCTGAGTGTTGTTCTTTTCAAAGTATAGGTTGGCTGTGGATGTCATAAATAAAGACAGAGTGGGTGTTTGCAGAATACCATTCCAAACGTTCCATATCCCTCATATAATACCGGAGATGGAGCCATATACATGGATGGACCAAAAGTGAACAGGAAGATGTTATTTATTCTTCTTACAGATGTTAAATCTTAAATTAAATCAGTGTAACACAAAATGGCACCAAAGGCTTGATGAAAGCTTTACTACTCTAGAAGCTCAATGCCTTTTAGAACCCTGATGGTGCTGATAATACACAAATTTATAAAAAGTATTTCATTTTTAAGTGCTGCTTAATTAAAATCTAAAACTGGCCAAATCACAGAACAAGAAAAAAAGAAGTTGCTTACCTGACAAATAACATTTTACTTTATTAGCAGTAATTATGCTTTGTTGTATTTTTATTTTTTTAAGATTACCTTGATGATTATAACAGAATGAAAAACTTTTTCTTTAAAATATATTTATGGATTTAAAAATGGTTACAATACATAATAGCCCTTATTATATTATATATCATAATAGCCCTGTACATCTTTTTACATAGGTAAAATAATATAAGCTAATAGAAAGAAACCAACTGATTTTATGTTTATTATTAGTGATGTAATAATGAATGTATAGTGGATGCAGCATGGGAACATTTCCACCAATGAAATAATGCTTAGTTTCTGATTCAAACCTCTAGAGGAGGCAGTGCTTGCCAAAAAACTGTAATAAGACTTCTGGAATCTAATTATTTTTGGAGCAGAGCTTAATATTTATGACTCTAACATAGGTTAATGGTGTGATAAACTAATGTGCCTCAATTGCTGCAAATAGTATGTGTACAATAGTCATATAGTGAATATGCTGATTGCATTCATCATGGTGTCAAGTGAAATAGTGTTAGTGAGATTTATATACGGTTTCTAAGTGTCCCAATTATTGCACTTCAGTATAACAAAAAATGAACAGTTTTACATGTAACCTAGATTTATTGGCTGGAACAAAACCTAGGAAGTCGAAAACGATCAGACTGAATTTATCAAATTTCATTATATACAAATAAAGAAAATCAAGAAAGTTTATTCGTGTATGCTTGTGCATGTTTGTGTGTCAGTGGCAGGCAGTGCATTTGGTACCTGAGCTTTCACAGTTAGGACTTACCCAACTAATACACCTTTTACTACCACCACTATCATGTCACAATTATAGAAACCATAAATACTATACTATACTATACTATACTATACTATACTATACTATACTATACTAGGCATTACAGAGAGTGAGGGTGAAAACCATTTTTATTAAAGCAAGAGACCCTGTTAAGACAACTCCAAACCTCTTCACTAAAACCACAACTGTACCACATACATCATCTGAAGCAGTTCAGAATCAATATTTATCTTAATATTAATATAACATCACAAAAACATAAAAAATTAAATCAAATATATAATACATTTAAAGGCTGTAAGCCAACGTTACTGGTCGTGCACTGGTCTGGAAGTGGCAAACAAACTCTTTCCCAGGCTGAGACAAGCTAGTTATCTTCGGGGTCAGCCGAACTCTGCTTACGTCTAGATTTTCTGGAAAAGTCCACCATAAAAACATATTTTTAAGTGTGTCTGAGACCATGTCAATTTTTTCTCCTCCATCAGTCATTGTGGGCGTAAAATTTGTAATTAAACTGTACAGACGTGTTTTGGGTAGTCTGTGCTAGGCTGTAACAGTTATATTCTGATCAACCAATAAGAGAATGGAAAAATGCTGACATCGTAGGCCAGCTAGCAGGTGCTGAGAGTCAAATTTAAAGACTACTAATATAGTTAAAGTTATATGGGCAGCACTACTGATTCTGAAGGCTTTGGGCAGATTAGATTAACACGGCAGCACATAGAAACTGAAATCTGATTGGACAAAAAATCTAACATACACATACACATACTGGAAGCTGTGCAGCCAAGAGAATAAACTGTTAGGAATAAAGAAATAAAATTTATTGAAACAAATTTTAGAATTTAGGTTGTAAATGTAGGTCAGCTTCTGATATTGTTTAGGCCAGCAGAAAAGGCTTGCTAGCCCTGACTGCACAGAGCTGGTGTGTGTGTGTGCACAATGTGTATGAAGGCACAAATAGGGGGCATTCAACCAGAAACTTGTTAAAATTGTTTTTTTGTGCTTGACAAAAATGTAGCAGTTTAGATTCACAAGTTTTCAATCTGAACAGTGTGTGTGGTGTAATTTATGGAATTTATGATTCATATATATATATTATATTGATATATATAATATATATATATATATATATATATATTATATATATATATATATATATATATATATATATAAAACCATATTTCATCAACTTCACATTGTTATAGAATAACACCTGTAAACTGCATTGCATAAAGAATAGTACATTCAGAATAGCAAATGGTTTACCTCTTAATGCTTTCAGGCAGCCAGCGAATTACACAGTGAACAAGAGTGGAAAAAGTGGCGAAAAAGATTTAAGGAGCAATATTGCACTTAAATAAGTCTGGACAGTATGACATCAGCAAGTAATTAAAGCGGCTAAATTCTGGCTCCAGTACGTGCCCTCTAGTTTGTGCCTGATTTGAGCATACTGTGTGTGTGTGTGTGTGTGTGTGTGTGTGTGTGTGTGTGTGTGTGTGTGTGTGTGTGTGTGTGTGTGTGTGTGTGTGTGTGTCACTATTTTCACTGGACACGTTTCAACCTATGAGCTAGAAATGCATTAATAACAGAAGTGGAGTGAAAAAAGCTGTAAGACACCGATAAAAGTGAAAAGAGGGCCAAAGAGGAAGGAATAGAAGGTAAAGAATAGAGAGGCGTAAAAGAAATAATGGGCGGGAGAAATAAAAGGAGAGAGGAAGGAAGAAATGAAAAGGAAAGAAAGTGATAGATCGGGAGAAGAGACAAAGAGAGAAATAGATGAGGAAATTCGGTGTAAGAGATTGAGAAAAGGGAAACCAATTACAACAAAGTTGGAGAAAGGTGTATGCCGTGTTTTCTCGCAGCGTGAGCGCACAGAACTCCGCACAACTCCATACCGTTTTTCATGTCCATCCCAACCTCAGACCAGTGTGATGGAGAGCAACTGCACCGGCAAGCAATTCTCCACGCTATGGTTCTGCAGAGCAATGAACACAAGTTTCTATTTCTAACCTGTCTGGAATCCAGCCATGTGAGCATGTATCTTCACCTCCCAGCTTTATTTCATGGTCGCGGAACTCTCACCTTCGCGCGTTTTTCCTGCTTTGGAACCAGCACAATAATCCGAGGATGAACGTGCGCGCTTTGTTTAGCGTCTCCTGTGCGCTTTTGTGCATCACCTTAGTATCGCAAACCTTTAGTCTCGAAACTAAACCGAAGATAACGTCCTCGGGAGCGAACAATGGCGCCAAGATCTCACGCATAAGCGCTGATGTGCCGCGTATACCGGCTGAAACGAAGCATCCACACAGCGCAGCGCGCGCGCCCTCGGGACTCACCGCACGCACCAGCCGAGTGAAAATAGTCCCTGCAACGCATCAAAGAGAGTCGGAAAAAAGGAGCGTGAAGTCGAAAGGCAAAACAGAGGAAAAAGAATCTCCAAAACAACTGATCGTCACACCGCACGATTACATGTTGTCTCTTTACTGGTCTCTGTCTACTGGGAGGATGAACCGGAGCACAATGCACGAGGCGGGCATGGCTGACACCATCACGAGCTTCGTGGACAAAGGTCAAGGTACCTAAAACGACTAGTATATTATTTTATGTAAATGTATATTTATATCCATAATAAGCAAGCATATGGCAGTGAACCCACATGAAAAAAGTCACTTTTTTGTGAAGTAATGGCGTTTTGAAAGGATGTCAGGAGGACGCAGAGTGAATATGAGGTGTTCTGCGCACAGAAAAGCAACATTTCTACAATTTCTAACTAAAATTATTAACCAAAACAAACGTTTGTTTTAGGCATTAGTCTTTTAGCATGCGCAAAACGATATGTATCCATGTGGGACTATCCACAGCAGCAAAAAAATATAAAAAGCTTCGGAGCATCAGTGTAAACCAGAAACTAACATCCTATTAAGCAACAGCAGTGCACATACAGGACAGTATAGACCATATATATATATATATATATATATATGTATGTGACCAACGATAATCTTTTCGATAAAAATTTCAGCAGCAGCTTTGACAGTTTACAAAACAACTATCAGAGAGAGAAAGAGAGAGAGAAAAAGAGTACAAAACTTTCAGTACTTTACATTTTATTAGCAAGGGGACAGTGACATCACTTTCATATATTTTATAGGGGATAATTCTAATTTAAAGTCAAAATATAGAACTATAACAAAATTGGTACGAGATTGATGGACACACGGCTTAGTGGTTAGCACTGTTGCCTCACAGCAATAAGGCCTGGGTTTGATTCCTGGGCAGGGAGCTTTCTGTGTGGAGTTCAGGTAAATTAATTAGTATTATTTGATTAAAATACTGCAATTATCAATTTTTCTAAAGAATATTAAAATTTGATATAAACTTGATAGAATAAACATTAGATTTTATTAGATTTGGCTTATAATATGCATTTATTTTCTCAAATTCGATTTATGTCTATGGTAATCTCCAACTTTTGTATTTCCTGTAGATGAGCATGTGCCCCTGTTAAGGCGCCAGAGGTATTATTTTAACATTAGCTCCCTGGAGAAGGAGGGATTGCTTGGAGCTGAATTACGCATTCTTAGAAAGCTTTTTATTGATCCTCATAGACTCTCTGCTACTGAAAGCAGAACCTATCTTCGACTATACACATGTGCCACAAGTAAGCAGAGGGCTATGCTGCTCCAGACACAGCCCATAGAGAATCGCAGCATCCCAAAATGGGAGGTGTTTGACATTTGGAAATTATTCAAGAGTTTCAGAAACACTGTTCAGCTTTGTTTTGAGTTGGAGGCAATGGATCGGGGACGCCCATTGGACCTCAGGTCACTTGGTCTGGATCGTTCAGGTCGTCAAAACAAGGAAAAGGCTTTCTTTGTGGTGTTTAGCCACACAAAGAAACATGGTCTCTTTTACAATGAGATCAAGGCACGCTCAGGCCATGACAACAAAACTGTATATGAGTACCTGTTCACACAGCGCAGGATGCGCCGGGCACCACTGCCGCGTGTCAAGAAGCCAGGCAGAGGTCCAAAAACACGGTGCAACCGCAAGCAACTGCATGTTAACTTTAAGGAGATGGGCTGGGATGACTGGATCATTGCACCACTGGAGTATGAGGCATTCCACTGTGACGGAATCTGTGACTTTCCTATCCGCTCACATCTGGAGCCAACCAATCATGCCATCATTCAGACTCTTATGAACTCCATGGATTCTCACTTGACACCCCCCACATGCTGTGTACCCACCAGACTTAGTCCTATTAGCATTCTCTACATTGATGCTGCTAACAATGTTGTGTACAAGCAATATGAGGACATGGTGGTAGAGAGTTGTGGCTGTAGATAGCTAATGAAAAACATTCTAGTATTTTTAAAACTAGACTCATTGTTCTTGTTTTTCTGTTGCTAATTATGTGGCTTCAGTGTTCTATGTTAATGCAAATCTTGTACCACTAGACTTGATGTCCAGTTTCCTCACTCTGGTTTTTTACATTCAAGACAAAAAGTTGAAAAACTTAAGTTTAAATGTCATGATGAAAATGTTTATATTTATGATGGGGAAAGATATCTGTATTCATATTTAAACAGGCACTTAATCTTATTTTTTAGGCAGTCTATAAAGATTTAATTATGTAAACACTGCTTAGGTAACCTGACCTAAACACTGCCTTAGGTCAAATATAATTTCAGTTTTACTATATTTCTGTACACACAATAGATCAGTAGTGCTTACCAATAGATTAGTAAATCAATTGTTAATAACTGTATAAACAAGAGTTTTGTAGAGCTACTGCTCTATAGATAATAAATACAATGGACATTGTATTTGTATTTCTTGGGTCTATGCCAAATCTTTTAAAGAAAACTAAATACAGTTTGGGCCAATTTAAAATATATAATATAGATATAATATTTATATTGAGAAAATCAAATAAAGCTGAAATATATTTGTGGAGAGCAAAAGAATTTCAGAACACATCACAAAACATTATGGCTGGATAAGCTGCAGAAATTGTTATTTTTAAAAAAATATTCAACAGTTTGGGTAACACTGTATTTTTTAACCTTCAGTTTGTGTTTGCGGCATACAGGAAAGAAAACCAATGGCTGTGGGATGTTCTTGAACAAACGAGATGCTGCATCAAAAACCCTATGGGAATATATCTGTATAACATTTGTGTGTAATCAGTCTACTAGAAGAGTGGCACGCCATGGCCCATGACATATAAGACCAGTAAGCATAAAGACACATCCAGTGGTGTACCAGGTAAGATTTAAAAGCTAAAATAGCACTGACAGGTATGGCTGGAGATGTAGCATCTCTTTCCCTCGTTGAACCATGGTTACATACAAAACCTAGAGACGTTCCCTGTCAGGAGCTTGAGCTGTTTAAAAAATGCTATGGAAATGAGAATGTCTAAGAGACATAGCTTCTTGAATCAGGACAAATGGACCTGCATGCATAAGAAAAAAGCCAGGGGTAGGCTAAGAAATAGACAAATGTGTGTGGAGAGGACCAGCCTGCCACAACTCAAATGATTGCCATGCCACTAGTCGTGTACACCTGCTTATTGTTTGCTTGGTTTGCTTTTAGTGGGTCCTGCTGTTTTTGCCTGCACCATTAAAACAAGACCAAATGCTAGGAGCTGCACCCCCTCAGGGGCCATGCCCACATCTTCCATAACTCCAGATGCAGTGCAGTATGGAACCCCTTGTCAGTGAGAAGGACACCAGACCCTAGAATCATACTCGGCCCGGACAGAACAGTTATATCAGTAGTAGCCTAGCCTTAGACAAGTAGTAGTCTAAAGTTCTATCATCTCAGAAATATCGCTAAAATAAGAAATATCTTGTCGCTTACTGATGCCGAAAAATTAGTTCATGCGTTTATCACATCCAGGCTGGATTACTGTAACGCTTTACTGTCTGGATGTTCAACTAGGTGCATTAATAAACTTCAGTTAGTCCAGAACGCAGCAGCGAGAGTCCTCACTAAAACTAAAAGATACGAGCACATCACACCAGTCCTATCCACACTGCATTGGGTCCCAGTGAGACACCGCATCGATTTTAAAATACTACTTTTAACTTATAAAGCTCTAAATGGTCTCGCGCCGCAGAACTTCTAGTGTCTTACGTTCCGCCACGCCTACTTCGATCAAAGGATGCAGGCTGCCTGTCAGTACCGCGTATTATAAAAACTACAGCAGGGGGCAGAGCCTTTTCTCACAGAGCCCCAATGCTATGGAATAACCTCCCTATGTATGTTCGGGAATCAGACACAGTCTCAGTGTTTAAGTCCAGGTTAAAAACATACTTATTTAATCAAGCATTTTGTATTGATTCCCCTTAGATAAAGGAGCAGATCTGGGGGACTCATGGGTGTTGAGTATTATGGTGATCTGGTATGTTTAGATGCTGTCTTCCCCTCTCTTATTGATCACAGTGTTGATGATGAGAGCGGCTGGTTGCTTAACATATCAGGGAGCCCTCATGTCTGTGTTTCCCTCTGGTTCTCCTTTTACTTATGCTGACCTAGTTAGTCTTGCCGGAGTCCATCCTTGCACTCTACATTATTCATTTAATCAATCCAAACCGTGTGATTACATTGTCACTTAACTGTTTTCCTTCTTTTTGCCTTCCTTTCCCTCTCTCTCTCTCTCTCTCTCTCTCTCTCTCTCTCTCTCTCTCACTGTTGAGTTACATACGCCACAACGGAGCTGCCGGTGATCCAGACCCCACCTCCGACCCTGTCCTGTGGGACCCTTCCCTGTGACCAGCCCAGCGGATGATGCATCACCAGGGTGATCTAGGACGACCCCACTCGCTCGCCATAAAGACGTTCCGGCTGCTCGCTAAGGACTAATGATTATAGTTGGTTACACACACACAATGTAACCACATAATCCCTGCTACCTGTTCTCACCCAAATGAGGATGGGTCCCCTGTTTGAGTCTGGTTCCTCTCAAGGTTTCCTCCTATCTCATCTCAGGGAGTTTTTCCTTGCCACCGTCGCCCCCAGCTTGCTCATCAGGGACAAACTGATTTCTGTTTAATTCTGTCTCATAATTTCTTCAATTGTAAAGCTGCTTTGTGACAATCACCATTGTAAAAAGCGCTATACAAATAAAACTGAATTGAATTGAATTAAAGGCGTACAGACACAGTCCCAGCCATCTCTGTAAAATGGCATCCAAACAAGAGGAGTTGGACGTGTAAGAAAGAACCATAGCAGACAGTGCATCGTCTCTGGATACAAACAGATCCATATCTGCTAGGCTGAAAAGTCTCCACAGTAGCTTCAACTACCTGAGAGTGGAGCCTCCATTTCCTGAGCCTCACTCTCTGACTCAACAGTCTGCTCCCTGATTTAGGTACCCAGGGAATAGCATTGCTTGCAGTGAGCAGTGTCTCCTGTAGGCCATTTTCAGACAACTTATGTGCCACATGGAATGGTAAACGCTCTACAACCCCTGGAGA
This sequence comes from Bagarius yarrelli, assembly GCA_005784505.1. Lineage (NCBI taxonomy): Eukaryota > Metazoa > Chordata > Actinopteri > Siluriformes > Sisoridae > Bagarius > Bagarius yarrelli. Next base: position 531,314 of record VCAZ01000155.1, read on the forward strand.
TGAGCCACTCATGTCAGCTCCACAGCCCGCGATGGAGGCATCTGTCATGTATAAGCGATGACAACTAGCTCCTAATTTTTTTTTTAAATTTTTTTCCCCATATATCAAATATTTGATCGTGCAGCTTTGCCCTTTAGAGGTCTGTAGAGGTCTCATGTTCAGCAGACCAAAAGATATAACAGTTTCTAAAACTCTTTATCAGTAAGTAGCTAGCCTTCTCTGTTTATGGCTGTGCAACACAAGCAGTAGACAATTGTGCCTGCATTGTTAAGAAACCCTATATCATAGGTGGTGTCCTAAGCCGGTACAAGCTTGCTTTTTTGCTGTTAAACCCCAATTGCAGCTTTTCCCTGTCTCAAATGTCTAATCAGCTTCTGCCAATACTATGCCAGTATCAGCCAGTCATCAATGTAGTCCAATATTCGGATGCCCTGGAGTCACATAGGGGCTGCGGTGGCATTCACAAATTTGTTAAAAGCTCAATGTGATAGTGATAGGGTGAAATAAAGAACCAAGTGTTGGTATGCTTTGCTTCAGAAAGCAAACTACAGGAACTATCTTTGTTAAGAAAGGACGGTTGCAATAGCTGACTTTTATTTGAACACTTTACAGTTGGTTTTATGACTTCAAGTCATTCTCCACAAATGCTATTGCAGTTTAAAACTTAAAGTTAAATCTCAGATGTAACTTAGCTGATTCTGAATGTCCACGAATTTTTATGATGTTTTCTTTACTCTTAAGAGATGTCTTTAATTATGTTTCTTTTAATGTCTGTATTTGTCTCTTATTTTTTGTAAAATCTTTTGTGTCTACTGAAATTGCTATACCTGTAAATAAATAACAGCCTAATTTGATAGGATGTTGTTGAACAGTGTTGTTAATCTGCACATCCTTTTTGATCATTATATATAATAAGGCAAAATTATTATCTAAGAATAGTAGATTTGCTGTCTCTTGCATCACAACTATCTAAAATAAATTATGCAACATATTAGATACGTTGGAAAGCTACTCCCTGACTCTTAGTTTTCTGTAATCTCTTGATGACTTAATTCAGAGTCAGAAGAGGGTAGAGGAGAAGATTGAGGATTAAAAAATCTCTCCCTGCACTGAATATCATACAAATTCAGTCACAGCCAGTGGCCATCTCTTTTGTAGCTCAGAGGAATGGGTCTGTTGCGCAAGGTCTACCTCCCTATCTATGTCTGGGTCACTCAGCAGATCTGCCTGGTATGCCTAAAGCACCACTATAGTGTGTAGGTACAGAGTCTTGAAAAAGTATTTATACCCTTTAAACCTTTTTACATTTTGTCACCTTACAAACACAAAATTTTGCAATAGACACAAAATAGCACATAATTGTGAAGTGGAACGAAAATAATTTTAAGAAAATAAAAATCTTAAAAGTGTGGCGTGCAGTTGTATTCAGTCCCCTGTACTCTGATACCCTTAAATAACATCGAGTGCAATCAATTGCCTTTAGAAGTCACTTAACTAGTTATTAGAGTCCTTCTGTGTGTAATTTAGTCTCAGTATAATACACCTGTTCTGTAAAGGCCTTAGTGGTTTGAAGAGATCACTAGTGTACAAACAGCATCATGAAGACAAAGGAACTCACCAGACATGACAGGGATAAAGCTGTGGAGAAGTTTAAAGCAGGGTTAGGTTATAAAAACATATCTCAAGCTTTGGACATCTCAATTAGCACTGTTCAATCCATCATCCGAAAATGGAAAAAGTATGCCACAAATGCAAACCTATCAAGACATGGTCGTCCGCCAAGAGGCCCATAGTCACTCTGGAGGAGCTGCAGAAATCCACAGCTCAGGTGGGACAATCTGTCCACAGGACAACTATAAGTCCTGTACTCCACAAATTTGGGCTTTATGGAAAAGTTACAAGAAAAAAGACATTGTTGAAAGAATCTGGTCAGATGAGATCAAAGTTGAACCTTTTGTCATAAATGTAAAGCGCTATGTGCGGCAGAAAAGTAACACTGCTCATCAACCTGAACACACCACTGTAAAACACAATAAAGGCAGCATCATGCTGTGGGGATGTTTTTCTTCAGCAGAGACAGGAAAGCTGGTCAGGGGTAATGGGAAGATGAATGGAGCTAAATACAGGGCAATCCTGGAAGAAAACCTGTTGGAGGCTGCAAAGGATTTCAGACTAGGAAGGATATTCACCTTTCAGCAAGACAATGACCCTAAGCATACAGCCAGAGCTACAATGGATTTGTTTGAATCAAACAATATTCATGTGTTGGAATGGCCCAGTCAGACCTAAGTCCAGACCTAAATCCCATTGAGCATCTGTGGCTGTTCACAGATGCTCTGCAACCAATCTGGCTGAGCTTGGGCTTATTTGCAAAGAAGAATGGGCAGAAATTTCAGTCTCTAGATGTACAAAGCTGGTAGAGACATACCCCAAAACTCTTGCAGCTGTAATTGCAGCAAAAGGTGGCTCTACAAAGTATTGGTGCAGGAGCTCTGAATACAAATGCACGCCAAACCTTTCACATTTTTATTTGTTTTAAAATTTGAAAACCATGTATCATTCTCATTTTACTTTACAATTATGTACTACTTTGTGTTGGTCTATTACATAAAATCTTAATAAACTACATTGTAGTTGTAAGGTGACAAAATATGTAAAAATTTAAGGAGTATGAATATTTCAAGGCACTGTATGCTTTAGCCAACTGCCGAGGTAGGCTTTACCAACTAGCGCAGAGGGCATTATGAGATATTCCTACTTATTCAGCCCTACGATGTTAGAGTAGGAAGATGTGTTACCGCTGAAGAGCTGTGCCAAATAAGGGTGACTTCGACAGCTCAGTGTGAAGATCTAAACAGTATGGAAAGCCCTGCCATGGAATGGAAGGAGGTTGTGTTCTCGTCCTTAGTAAATTATTCCCTGGTTAAGCCAAATGCTTCCCCTGGCTGATTAGTGCTAGCGAGCGAGTGGGTAAATTTAAATAGAGAATAGCTCAAATTGTGGATTTCATAAAAGATCTAGCTGCATCTAATAAAATGAGAGCTGGGAGGGGCACACAAGCTAAAAAGTTGATTGTATTTTGTATTTCTTGCTCTTTCTCTTGGACATTTTAATTGCTTTTTTCTTTGCAAACACATAAACAGACAAACCTAGAGACGTTCCCACTTCAAAAACTTAGAAGTGGTGTCACAATGCTTTGAGGTGAAATACCTGCACCACCATAGCACCAAGCCACTGCTCTAGTGTCATGTGTGGGGAATCATGTGACACAAACACCCTGGACTCACACACTAGTTAGTCCTTCCCCACTAACTTACCCCCCAAGAGAGTGTGGAAGGCCGATATAGCACACTTACACTTACAGGGTGAAGGGTGTTAGACGTGCAGAGAACCTCTCTTGCAGGGACTCCAGTACTGGGTAGGTTTATCCCTACACCAGGAGACAAACAGGTTCAACTTCCTCAACAGCTTCCATAGCTCCAGACGAGGGTGCTTAGGACAGGATCTCTTAGGGTTGCTTGTCTAGGAGTGAGACCAGGTTCTAGAACCATGCCTGTAGTGAAGGGGATATCAGCAGAAATGCTACCCCTCCGTGTCATCTCCTGCAACACGAACAGATTCACCTCTATTCTGTCAAAGCGTTTACACAGGAGCTCCACCGCTTCTTGCTGGAGTCGCTATTAATGAGCGAATCTTCCCACCGGTCCACTAATGTATATGGCTCACTAACTTGTAAAATGGTCATGAGCGCAGACCTCCCTGGTGGTTAATATAAGCGACCACCTACATGTTGTCTGTGCGCACTAGCACATAATGGCATCTTTGGTCTGGCAGAAAGTATCTTAATGCTTTGAATACTGCCAGCATCTCCAGGCGGTTAATGTGCCATGAGAGATTAGCCACTAATGACAACTGTCCAACCTGTAAGGGAGGCATCTGTTGTTATGGCTGCCCTGCAACAAACTGCTCCCAGCTCCAGACCTCTCACCAGCAACTAAGGGTCCCTTCATGAACCCAAGGCTTGAAGACATCATCGTGAGACCATGATCCTGCGGAGAGGTTTGCCCTTTGGTTTTCATCCACCACTGCAGCGTTCTCATATGCAGCAAAAGGTATTACATTGGATGCTGCCATCATGATGCCCAACAGCCTCTGAAACTCTCTGACAGTCTGTGACTACTCCTCCCTGAATTCTCTTTTGATCGCTAGTCTTCATCGGCCCTGTGTGAGGTTGGCTCACATTGCGACCAAATTCCAGACAACCACTAAGTGGGTAACTGTCTGACCTATAACCTAAATAAATATGCAAGAGCTGAATCTATGCATTTTGTGAATGTACGAGGAGATAGGGAGAGGCTAAATGGAAGAACCTGGAACTGAAATGCTTTACTAAAAGCAAACCACAGGAACTCTCTGAAATACCTCTAGTGGTAGGGTAGATAAAGAATACCCTTGGGGACACTGAGGGGTTCAGATATTGTATTGTTTGGCATGGTGTCCCCCCACAAGGGTGTGTCCTCTGAGGCCCAGCACCTTGACTGTGCTCTTACTGGAGGCCTTCTTGGGGAGCGTGATGGTCCTCAGACTTGTCTTTTTATTTGGAGAGCCCCGATCCATGAGGTAAGCCCTCTCCATGTTGCTCATACCGGAGAGGCTAAGTCACAGATGCCTCTCAGTGGCCACTAGTGCTGCCATAGCATGACTATTTGTTCAGGCCATTTGCTTAGAGGACCTGAGGGTCCAATCTCTGGCCAAAACCAGGGTCAGCCCCTTCCTTCTTATCCAGGTCTGCTGCAGCATAAGCTTTCTCTACTTAGACTGCTGTTGTTTTGACTGGCTTTGTGGGATGCTTTGGGGCCCTCAAAAATGATGCTACTGTAGGGGAAAAATAGGCTGCTAGTATCTGCTCTACTTTGAGCACTGTTTAGTAACCATGCTCCCCAGCCTTAGCTATGCTGGAGTACAGCAGTCCATTCCAGCTAATTAGCTTAGCGAAGTACGGGTTCTTCCAGATTTTTGCCAGCTCTGTGTGTATGGAGGTTGTTTATTACTAAGCAGGAACCTATCGTCCAACTTAATTTAGCTGCCACTCTACCAGCAACCCCCTCTCGCTCCTCATACACAGGGGGACATGGTGTTGCTTCCATGCCCCCTCCTTTCTACACTTATTGCTTTTCAACCCTTAGAGGAGGATAGCTGGGGATGGACCTTTCTCCAGGGGGGAAATGTCAGCAGAGCGAGCTTTCCCAGCCAGTTCGAGGAGGGAGATTCTGCTGTCTCATGCTCCACTAGTTCTATCTGGTAGCCTTTGGGAGTACTCATCTGACCTCTGTCAAAAGGTCTCAGACGGCAGCGGAGCAGACTTATAGGTAACTTCCCACAGTGCTTAGAGTCAGCGCTCGCAATTGCTAACCATGTGTGCCTCTTTACCCAGACAACTGACACATTGCAAATGTGTGTTTGTGCCTGAAATATATTGAGGGCACAGATACACAGATTGCCTAAAGCTTTGCTCCCCCCTCTTATCAGTTTTCCTAAGGTTTTTGGCATTGTTTTTTTTCCCTTCTATCTTTTTACCTTACCGATACCAATTACTTTACCGAAGCTCTTACCCACACACATACATGTGCACTGTTAACACATGGCCCAGTTCAGATCTATACCATAAACAAAGTCATTCGAAATTGACACTTCTTACTTTCCGTGGTGAACAAGAAGAATTCAATTCAATTCAGTTCAGTTTTATTTGTATAGCGCTTTTTACAATGGTGATTGTCACAAAGCAGCTTTACAATTAAAGAAATTATAAAACAGAATTAAACAAATCAGTTTGTCCCTGATGAGCAAGCCGGGGCGACGAATATGTGACACTGTCAGAAAAGTCAACTGCAGAGCTTTGATGAGCTGTCAAACTGTTTCTGTAAATTGAAGTGTATAAAATTAGTTCAATAAGGCTGGAGGTGACAAGTAAGCTGCTGGTTAGCTGCATGTAGTGTAGTTAGCTTTAATTAAAAGACCTGTAATGCCTGAGTCATATTTTATTGCTTGTGCTGCACCTACTGGATTCTGTGCAGGTGAAACATTCTGTGACCCACCATCATGAACATTACGAGCAGAATACATGTTGCGGATAATGTTCATTAAGAAATACACAATCCAGATAGTCAGTCAAAAGCAGAAACAGGCAATGGTCGGTACACAAGCAAAACAGGACAGCACACAGATGCCAAATATGAAAACCTAGGAAAAAAACAAAACAAAGCAAGGTTAGGTAACATAAACAATAACTCGTTAGTTAAACACTTGGTTTGCGGGCTAGCTTGCAATATTTCAGGACATCATGCTATCCTGGATAGCATAAAGCTAAGCTAGAGGATAACGCTGTAGAGCTGGATTGTACTTCTCCCACTTAAGGCACAAGTATTGGATACATTTCCAATACAAAAATCTGGAAGTACCTGTAAAGAAATGCAGAAATGATAGGAGTAATTTTTACACAGTCACAATCACTGTAATATACTGTGAGCATCCTCCGGGTAATTAGTGTCTATGATTCAGTTTCAAATGCAAATGGGGTGAAGGACAGAGCCATAGTCTGCTTCGCAATACAGTACACCAGAGTTTGAAGAATAGAATGGAATAATGTACCATAATTCATTCATCATATATAAAAAAATTACATACAGCTTTAGAAAGAATAAAAAAAGACCAATGTAAAACTGTCAGCTTTTTTATTTTACTATTTATAGGGATACGTTTAGGTAAAATAATTTTTTTTTGTTTTATTCTATAAACTATTGACATTTACTTGTTCCAAATGAACATATTGTATAAGGTAAAAAATAACAAATGGTCAAAGGAACAGAAAGGTGCCCGGTATGCAATTTTATATTCATTCCTCAACAATACAACACAAAATACTATGTCACAAAATTAATGTTTTAGGGTTAGAAGTTCAGAAAATCAATATTTAGTGGAATAACCCCAAATGTTAATCAAAGCTCTTGGTATGCTCTCCACCAGTTTTTCATATTGTTGTTAGATGAGTGATGCCATTACTGGTACAAAAATGTTCAAGCAGCTTGGCTTTGTTTGATTGATTGTCACCATCAGTTTTCCTCTTGATTAGATTCCAGGGGTTTTAATGGTGTTCAAGCTGACCATGGCAGGATGGTCCTCCATCCACACCTTGATTGACCTGGCTCTGTAGCAAGAAGCATTGTGTTCCCAGAACAGCAATCTTTGGAATTGAGAAATATTGACAGAGAATGACTTCATTTTTAACAATTTTTTAAGCTTTTGTTTAGCTTGGAGGGACTTCATATATGCCCCTAGGTGTATGTGCTAAAAGGCACTACTAGCAATGTTTTTGCTTTCCAGCTGGTCTTATTGCAGGAGGATAGAAATCAATACAACAGTTTTTTTTTTATACTTGTTTTTGTTAAATAAGATTTGATTCATGTGATTACATAATCAGTATTTCATTAAGCAGAATAATCCTTCCCTTTGTTGGAATTTAACAGACACTGTAATGGAATGACTGCCAATGTTAATTATAAAAAATATAGCGGTCTCATTTTTTCCAGAGCTGTACACTGTGCTGTACACTGTACTCACAAAACCACTAAAAGGTAAAGTGAATAACACTGATTATTTCATTATATTGGCTAATATAAAGTGAGTTGGTGGTATAATGATATTGGGTAGAATGGGAACCGTTAGTTCTCAAAGTTATGTTGGAAGCAGAAAGAAGAGAGCACCCGCAAAATGGCAGGTTTTCTTGGGGGGGTAAACCATTAAGTTTAAAGCTCAATTATGCTAGTAAAGACTAACTCATCTGGTGCAATTCTTTACAATAACTACAATAGCACAAGTTGCTGAAAGGGTATTGAGAGAGAGAAAAAATTAATATTAAACACGGAAATGTACACTGTGACTCTTGCACAATGCTTATCGGCAAAAGCATAACTTAAAAAAGTTCACAAGGTGGGACAGACATGGAGGCATCTTGGGGCGAAAAGAAAAAGAGCAACATCCAAACATCCCAAACACAGAGTATAAGAGAAAGCTCGTCTTCTTGCTTTAGCCTTTACTACTTGAGGTACAACCAAATTAGTCCACACTTTTTTTTAAATATAGGTCTGGAAGATCAAAAAAAGTCAGTTAGTAGTATTATTTTAGAATGCAAAGCTCGACTATGGGTGTTTGCAGTAAGAACAGGAATAATATGTTTAATCCTCTTAATCAGATTTTTTTTTTACTTCTTAATATATCAATGTGTCTGGGATAGAAAAAAGGAATACATGAGTTGTGGGTAAAAAAACTGGAGACAACAATCACACCAACGCCTTTTACTGCTTCAAATGATTAAACAGATATGCAATCTATCTGACTGCATATGGTCCGATTACAACTTTTGCCTTGTTACAATGAAATAGGAGAAAGTAACTGTGAATCCTTCCCTAATATTGTTTTAATACATGAAATTTAAACTGCATTAGGTTGTTGCCTATCTTATGGAAATTAGTGGAAGCTAATCCCATGTTTACAAATACTTTTACACATGGGTAGCATCAGGCCCGGGGTCAAGGTAGTGGCACAAAAGGGTGTTGTTCCCTCCTAAGTTTTATATAATAATAATATATATAAAGAATAATTAAAATTAATTAAACATTGAATGTTTTAAGATTTTAAATGTACTAACATTGGGAACTACAGTTAATATTTATGTTAAAAAAAATGTTTTTTTAATGAAAATAAACCCCCTTCTCTGATTGGTTGTGTTGCGTCTCATGCGTCATTACATCTTTAGCTTATTTGCATGCAGAGTGAAGCTTTTCAGCTTTTTGATAGAACTTTATGCTTTTATTTAGTATACGTAAACTTAACTGTGACTCTTGGCTATTAAAACATATCACATCATATAACTAAGTGATCGTGATAATATTGATTAGTTTTTCGTGCCCTCTCTTTGGAAGCCATGATAAAGGCTCTTTCTTAATCTCCAAAGATTTTTTTAGTCTATCAAGTAGAATAGTTTTATTAGATGACAAAAGATGCACAAGCTGCTCAAGCGACATCATCAAGTTTACACACTCCTGATCAGATGTCGTTAGTAGGTCATTTACCTCTCTTATTAGCGCTATCTCTGAACTATGACAAAAATTCAACTCTGACTAAGCATAATTGCGGTACTATAACATTTTTTTTAGATTTTAGATATACAATATTGTAGGTAATGGTAGTACCTGGGAAACAGCCGGTAGCAAGCAGAAAAAATTACATGAATGATTCTGTAGGCCTTTTTCATATTATGTGGTTAGTAATTAGCCTGTAAACCTGAAATTTATTTTAGCTTAACTGTCCTTACTACTCTTTAAAGCGCTTTGTGTGGGAAGATTAGCCGGTATACCAGGTAATTTGTATAAATTACACTGTACTTAATATGGTTCCTGCTCAATAAAAACTTTCTGAAAAACACAAATTTTGGTAGAACTTTGTTCAATGTATAGGTAAGACACCTTAACATTTAATGTAGTAAATAGATTCTATTTAAAAGATACAGTGCAGATTGTGCCTACAATTAAACAGTGTTTAGCAGTTTTAACTCCACAAACAGATCTACCTTTTTATTTTCATGTCAAATTTTTCTTATTATAGTTCCTTAAAGCTTCAGTGGCACCTTTAAATATTTGCCAATCACAAAGGCTGCTGCACTCCATATCATTAGAGATGCTGTTTCTTTTGTCTGAATGATAAATTTTTATTTTTACACATAAACTTCTCGCAAACAAGCTGACCAGAGAATAAGTTTCCACTGTCTTTCAATCCCTATCAAATCTCAGCAAAGTTTCTGTGCAAAATTGATATATAAGTCTCCTGTGAACATAAGTGTGTTCACTCTCTATCAGCAATCAACCCTTTCCCAGCACATTACCAGCATATGTTATCCAACACCTTTTAACTATTTCATGATGTCATTGTCCCCTAACACTTTTTAACCTATCAACTTAGTTATTTCATGGCAGGGTGACTAAGTGTGCTAGCCAAGGCCAATAAATCCTTACAGTTGCATAATTCTTTATAACACCTTTTCCCTTTGCTCTTATTTTTCTCTGCAGAGTAACTAAAACCACACTGCAAGCACAGTTAATTCCAAGGCAGTCACAGAATAGAAAAAAATTGAAAATGGTAATTTTCTTTAAATTAATTTACATAATATGTTATTGTGTCGTAGGCAATTTAAAACATGTAAAAGAAAATGTTATGTTATATACAGTATATTTTGAAGCATATTAAGCTGCTTAATGTGACATCATGATGGTTTATAAGACTGATAATAAAAAGGTACATTGAAAAAGGGAAGTTAAAGTACCCAATCTTAATTCACACATGATGTTTTATCATCAAAATCTTGACTGAAGAAGCTTTTAGTAAAGACACAGTGATAAAAGCAATACAGGCTTTCCATAAGGGCATATTATCAAGTGATAAATGAAAGTAATGCTCCTTATAAAATGGTTTTTGTAAAGGACTAAGCTTACAGGAGCCTTTTAGATATTGTGATAATATCAATGACCCAGTGATTTAATATCTGTTCAGTCAGAGCAGAGTCAGTCAGTGTCGAACAAACAATTGATCTGGAAATTGAAGTGTGACCTTTCACTTCAAATAGCATGAATTCGTAATGACATAAAATTGAAAAACATAAAACAATTTCAAGTTATTAATTTTATATTAAATAACAAAAACTAAATGTTTAATTATCCTTTCGGAAACCTACATACCATCAGGATTAGAATTTATCCCAGAAACAAAATATTAAATAATTATTAAACTTGACTATCAGAGGTGGACATTAACTAATTACAAATAATTTCACTTTCAACATTCAAAGCCCGAATTATTCATACCCCTGGCAAATTCTGACTTAAAGTTACTTTTATTCAACCAGCAAGTTTTTATTTTGACCTAAAATGACACAGTCTTCTCCCAAAAGATAATAAGGCGATGTACATTGTGGAAAAAATATTTCTCAGCTTTTATTTATATTTGAACAAAAAGTGGCATGTCCAGAATTATTCATACTCTTTGCAAACTGCAAAACAGCTGTTTAGTTTAATCAACTAAACAGGTGAAGAACAGAAGCTCTCTGCTTTTGGTTTGTGGATACTCATGGCTAAGACAAAGGAGCTCACCAAGGACCTGCGGCTGCACATTGTGGCTGCTCAGAAGTCAGGAAAGGGCTATAAGGCCATATCTAAATGTTTTGAAGTTTCAGTGGCTACAGTGCAAAGTCTTATTAAAAAATACAAGATGTTCCGCACTGTGAAAAATCTCAGAGGACGTGGTCGGAAGCCAAAAGTGACACCTGTGCGTGCCAGGAGGATAGTGAGAGAGGTAAAAAAAATCCAAGGATCACCACCAAGGCCATCCTGATAAATCTGGGCTCTGCTGGTGGCAACATCTCAAGGCAGACAGTCCAACGGACACTGCACACCGCTGGGTTCCACGGACGCATACCAAGGAGTACACCACTTCTCCAGATAACGCTAAAGATTAATGGGCAAAAATACCAGTGGAGACATGCAAAAAGCTGGTCAGCAATTATAGGAAGCGTTTGATTGCTGTAATAGCCAATAAAGGCTTTTCTATTGATTATTGAGAAGGGTATGCATAATTTTGGACATGCCACTTTTTGTTCAAATGTAAATAAAAGCTGAGAAATATTTTTTTCCACAATGATGCCTCTTGTACATCGTCTTATTATCTTTTGGGAGAAGCCTGTGTCAAAAAAACAACTTGCTGGTTGAATAAAAGTAACTTTAAGTCAAAATTTGCCTGGGGTATGAATAATTTTGGGCTTGACTGTATATATATATATATATACATCTAGCATGGGCAACATAGATAAGCAGCTGAATATTACGAACAAATATCAGCAGCCAACAGAATACTTTCATGAGGACCTTTAGCCTAAAAGTGACTGTGTGTATGGGGATAGTTTGACAATTATGTATTCATTCATAATCTATGAAAGATAAATCTATTTAGACTCTCTCTGTCTCCAGCACAGAAAACAGTTCATACGAGCTAAATTCCAATCACTTTTGGATCTTCTTGCACCTGAATAGTTTCACCTAATGAAGTAACAGCATACATATTTACTCTTATCTACAGTTAATTTGCATGCTTCCTTCATTAATTAATATTCTGTGGTAATGTAAGTGTAATTTACAACATGCCATGGCTTAGACTTCTACAGATGCAGTGTTCTATTTCTTGTTATAATATACTTTGATTTTGTTAATATACTATATAAGATCCAGGCCCAATATTTTATAATGGCCTTGCTTGCTCGCTCTCTTCCATTACGTTGCATTTGGGTTGTGTTAGTGTTACGTTTGTTAACCACCTTAAAGAGTCAAATGGGACACTCAATTAAAACCAGGCAGTGGTAATAAAAATCATGGCCAAACAAGGAGTCACTGAAAGGTGCAGGCCTCCTAGTGCTTGCATAGTAAAATGATATTTTGTTTATGGGGTCCTGTTATGGGTAACTAAACTTGAGTTCTGTTGTTCTATAATTGATTGAAAGTCATTTAAGGATGCAAAGAAAAATTGAAATTTTTTTAAAAACCTTTTATAATTGCAATGCTCTAATTAGATTCAGCTGTATTTATACAATCCTTTTTTACATCCATTTATCCATTCTCTTTACCTGTAACAGACTCCACTGAGTGACTGTGACTCAACTGTCGATGTTGTTTTGTGCAATTTTTGTGTAGCACCATGGTCCAGGAGAAACTTTATTTCATTTCACTGTGTACCGCGTCTGCTATATATGGTTAAAATTAAAATAAGGCTTCTTGAACTTGAACTTCATTTACAAAAGTGAACACTTAGCAAAACAACAAACATAAAATAAACTCGACTTGACTTGACTTAAATATACTAGACTAAACTTAGATTATCTTATCTTAGCTTAAAGACTAGCGCAAATATAACCGAAACAACGAACTTTAACTTTACTAGCATAAACTTTAACTTGGCTTGACTTAAAATAAACAGACTCACGACAAAGGTACAGAGACAAATCAAAATCCATGATAAAGACAATGGAAAACACAAGGGCTATAAATACACACGACTAACCAATGAGTACAAGCCACATTAACAAGTGGATCACTTGACAGGAACACATGGGGCACAAGGATCACATGACATAGAATGAGACAGGAGGTAAATATAGGCATTACAATGAACATGAACTCAAAATATAAACGCAATATAAACATGAAACAAGAAACATAAACATGAAACAAAAACATAGAGCATAATCCCTACATAACCCCCCCTCAGTGGGAATCTTCGAGGTTTTACTTGACCATAACATACCGCCCCAGGAGCAAGAATACCATGGTAGATGCCCTAATATAAAGACATGTTTTTCATCAAAGAATGATCCACCTCAGTCACATAATTTTTCCCTCTGTAATTTTTTTGGACATCATGGACAAATCATAGTTTCATTAAAATATGTGCTGTGTGCCCAATCTAAACCACCAAACAGTTACCTAAGTGTTAACTAGAACTAATACCCATTTCACAACACCCATGGTCCTACCTCTTGAACATACATGGTTAAACAACAAGCCTCACATTTATCAACCGCTTCTGTAAAGCCTGCCGTCTGGTCCTGCTGAAAGGTTTCCTTTGGCCAATACATTGTATCTGACTATGGCTTTGAATTCACTTTGGTAAAAATCTTTGCCAGTGGCTACCCAACAAGACACAGCCCCAGGTATGTGAGGCAATTTTAAATTATACACCAAATCAAAACTGTTGTATTTTCTACATGCTATCTATGTTTGATGATCTTGACCATTGCTTTCCTTTGAGTATAAATGTTTATTATGTTTATATTTATTAGGTCATGTTTTGAATTCATGTTTGCTTGTGTTTACTTCCTGTCTTAAGTATTTTCGGGGGGGGGGGGGGGGGGGGGGGGGGAGTAATAGTGGAACACTCAGGCAGAACCGGGAGCAGGACTAATGAGACTGATATTCCCACAATAGCTCCACAAGCCGTTTTATCCTCCAGGCTGTTCTCGGTTCCACAGCCTCCCTGTGGACCAGTGGTTGGGCTTCTTCACGAGCCTGGCCCACCATCCCACCCCTAGACCACCTCTGCTCCCCCACCCTTCTTAAAATGTTGATTAGGTTGACGTATGGGCATCAGAAGCCGCCTATTGAGAGTGGGGGGTTATGTAAGTATTATTTTTCATGCTCTTTTGTTTTTATGTTTCATATTTTTTGTTCTTTTTTTATGTTAGTTTTATGTTTATGGTTCATGTTTATGTTTGTTTCTTATGTTCATGTTTATTATGTCATGTTTTGGGTTTATGTTTGTTTCTGTTAATGCTTTTGTCTTGTCCTTGTCATGTGATCTTTGTTTCCCATGTGTTCCTGTCACATGATCTCTTTGTCCATGTCTCGTTCCTATTGTTTTGTCATGTGTAGTAGTTTTATGTTTAATGTTTTTGTCACTTTGTAAATAAAACGCACCTTTGGGTTCTAAACCAACTACTCGCATCAGTGGGATTTAAAACACAAATATTATTGTATTTTTTTAAAATAATACCTTGTCTCCTGAACATTAAGGAATATTAAGCCATTAAATTTGAATTTCTTAGCCCAGAAGAATTAATTATCACACTAATAATAATTATAGTTTGGGAAAGTATAGCAAAAGACAAACTTTTGAGGATTTTAAGAGCCTTTCTTATTGTAAAAAATGCAAACTATCAGATTGTTTTCTTGGTTTTGGCTTGTGAGCAAGTGAACAACTTCATATGCATAATTAAATTTACGGGAGATTCTGTCTATGTGATGATGCATCCAAAGCATTATTGTCTCTTTAAGTTCTCTATGAACTTAAGATCCAGAGTGATGTTACACTACGTGATCGCTTTATTAATAATACGCTATGCAAAAAAACTTTTTGTTTCTAGGTTTTACTCCCATGAAGTCAGAATAAACGATATAAAATAAAATTATATATAAAATTATTATATAAATTATATAAGTCAAAACAAGTAAATAATTATGCATAATTAAATATCAATAGTTTAAAAATGAACATATTTCATATAGTTCATATTGTACACCAAGTACATGTTCTGTATAATGTCTTTAAAGTCCAGTATACCCAATAGGTGCTTGTCTTGCTCCCCAGAAAATGCTTCCATGTCTTCCAACATTTGATAAAGATAAGCATTAATAGTATATACTAAAATATCCTGCACCCCACTGTGCTGTAGTTCAGCAGAGTCAAAGCCAACTCCTCATATTCCTTAGCTTGCTGATTGCATTGGAAGCCACTTTGACATGAGTTAAGCTAGCTTCTCAGGCAGAGTTGTGAAGTGGCAGTCTGACAGCAGGAAATTGGTTGAGCAACCTGGACCAAAAGGATATGAGTTAAACTGGCAGGTTCACACCTGTTTTTTATAAGCCTTTTAATGTATTTTTTGTGTTTTTATTGACCAGCCAAAAAACAGGTATGGAAAAAAGATAGAACGTGCAACAAACATATACACATACAGTGTGTGATCTTAAACCTAAAAGAAGTTCTACTAGAAAATAAAAGTAAGCTTAGCGATCCAATAAAATTTCACTTAGCTCCTGAGACTTCCATTACAGATGTACACGCCTGAATCTAAAATTGTATTAACTGTATATTGATCTGTGTCTTTTCCTACCATGTCTGCTACCTTGGATTGGAGAAATTTTTGGGTATCTGTATCTAAGGGACTTTAGAATTATGTGTTCATCTAGTTTGATTTAGAGCTATAATTTGTTACTTTGAATTACTTAATTTTTTAATTGTATAACACTACCTGTTGTGATAAAATAACACCCAAATCATTCACTAGTTTCCCCCAACTACATTTCTTTCCCTGGAAATCATCACGATGGAGTCTCTGAATGACCAATTCTCCAAGATGTTGGACTGTGCCCCACAAAACAAGCCATAATTCTAGCCACATGCTTTTCCTGCTCCCCTCCCATTTCCTCAATGTTTCCTCTACACATAATGAAGCAGCAGTGAAAGCTGGACAAATATTTCATTGGCAATAAGAGTGACGTTCTCCTTCCTGGGTTGAAAAATGAAAACTGGGGGACTTGTGGCAGTTAAATTCGCACAGCATTGAGGAAGAGACTTTAACCTACAATACACAGTCTTTTGTGCACCAAAACCCAAAAACATTACCTCACCTACTCCCTTCAGTGAAATCATCCCGACTTCAAAGTTCCTGACTGTTTTTTGTGGCTTCAATGTCTGTGATCTAGTGAGAGGGTGACATGTATTATTTTCTTAATATTTCAGGCATAATGGTTATAACATATTTTGTGATTTTTGGATGTAATGGGCCCAATGCCTGGAAACAATTTGTGAATGCAATGATGCATGCTATTGTTTACTCTAATGCCTGAAAGCCATGTGACAGCATCTACTTTTAATCATTTTACTAGATTGTAAACAATTACCATTAAGATCAATAGAAATAAACTGATATATATATTATTATTATTTTTTTTTTTAGCATTTCCTAATAGTTACATATAGATGTGTTAAACGAAAAACAAACTGTAGTTTTGTTGGAACAGACATTTTAAATTAATGTCTAATATTGGTTTAACCCCTGAATTTTGTTTGCAAAGACTACATTATGTTGTTTAAAAAGGATAAACCAGGATAAAAAGCGTGTTTTCTCCGAAATTAAAACATGCTAATTTGAACATTCTAAGCAATTAGGTCAAATCAATCAGAGCATTTGCACAAGCTTTGTTTATCACCAGTATAATGATTGAGAATTTTTGTTCTGGCTATAAACACAACAATTTTAATAAAGAAATTACCTGTATACTACTAAAAGAAGACATTTAGAAGTATGACCAAGCAAAACAGAGGCGGAAACAATGTGAGAGTGCTGTGACAAAATACTAAAAAAACCTTCAAAAGGGCAGGTGGAGGTATAACAATTAAATTTTTTAAAAAGCATTAAAACATATATATAACAAGCATATTACAAAATGCAGCAATCAAAAGCCAGATGGTAATTTGCAAAGACAAACTTCTGACTATAGAAAAATGAATTACCAATCTTGTTTGACAGCAGAGAAGAGTTTCTTGCTAAAATAGCGGTAAGACAAATAAGTGTTTGTCTTACCACTATTATTAGTGTGATAATTTAAAATTCTGCTGTAAAGTTGCAATAATAGTTTGTTCTAAAGTTGAG
Source organism: Bagarius yarrelli (assembly GCA_005784505.1). Taxonomy (NCBI): domain Eukaryota; kingdom Metazoa; phylum Chordata; class Actinopteri; order Siluriformes; family Sisoridae; genus Bagarius; species Bagarius yarrelli. Next base: position 548,616 of record VCAZ01000155.1, read on the forward strand.
CTAAATTATTATGTTGCCCTCAGTAGCAGGGCATTTAATTATTACTAAGCTTGCCTCTTTGCAGTATGATGGTCATCGGGTGAAAGCAATTAAATCTGTACTTTTAGCTGTCACTTGAGTTTAATGTAATGTAAATAGTTCTGCTTTTAAACACTGGGGGGGTTTTTGGTGTAAATTCCATATTCTTTCCTAAAAGGTAATAAAAGCCCAAATACTTTTTGCTCTGTAATTTCACAAGGCAAAATACTTTGAACGTATAAGCAGACAACAAAGTACATGACAGTAGCTGAATAATGAACTTAGAACATTATTGAAGATTGTTTTCTGTCAATTTACAAAGACTTGCTTCTAATTTACTGGACCAGTGTATCGAATGAATGAGATCAATAAAGTTCACTGAAAAAGTTCCTTGTATTTGCAACTACAGATTTCAAATTTAAGCAAGTTTTTATAAAAATCCAAATCACTTTTTAGATTTAGATGAAGCTCAACTATTTTTAAATGGCTTTCTTTCTCTATAATTAGACATAATATGACTTTTTTACTATTCTAGAAGCTGCAGTGACATGTTGCTGTAAAGAATCTGACACCTTAATGCCACTTAAACCATAAGCAAACTCGTCCAAAATGCAATAGTTCTAACTAGAACGATTAGATGTGAACATATCACTATAAATTGTGCGCATTACATTGACCCATTGAATTTTTATGTATAAAGCACTAAATGGTACCTAAGTGAACTTTTAGTTTTTATAATCCTCTGTGTCTATTTCAATCAAAAAAATGCAGGTACTTTTTGGTATTTCAACTAGCGATGGCTACATCAGAGGCAGAGCTTTTTCTTACAAAACCCCTCAGATATATAGAACTGCCTTCCAATTTCAAAAGTCCAGGATGAAAACATATTTGTTAAGCGTTTAGTGTTTGGTGAACTAATACTTTCCTCTCTCTTTTATTTCTCTATAAATGTTTCTATACAGAGCTATACATGCTGCTCCCAAGCTCACAGTATGCCAGGCCACATCTTCGGAACTTTCTCCCCATGTTATCCTGTACTGCTGAATCAGGTGGAGGTGCTCATTGCTGCTAAGGATGGTTGGGCAGTGACTCTGGACTGCAGCATTTGGTCTTGTGCTCCAGCTTTCATCAGTGGATGTGATGAAACTGGAGTTAAACCTGGGGCCAACTTAGGACTTCATTGATTTTTCAGTTGCCTAAAGCTTCTGAACACAATTGTGTTTGAATTAGGATGAATGTATACAGGACATAATTAATATTTACACAATCTGCTGTCACCCAGAAGTTGGTCTCCCTTACGTCTGGTTTCACCCAAGGTTTCTTCCTAATATCATCTGCTTTGAGTCCACTGTTGAAAGTGCTAAACAAATAAAAGTGCATTCAATTTGATATTTACACATCATATAACCAATACAAAGAAAATTTAACCAGACTTTTCCCTAAATACACTGTCAATAAATCTCTTAAGCATCTGGATCATTTACACTCTTTTTTACACACTTTCTTATTTTTGAAAAAAATCTATAGAAATAGTTAAAAATTGTTTTTTTTGTTTGTTTGTTTCCCCCCCCCCATTTTAGACTGTAGAACTGAACTTGCACAGCACTGCCCAATACACCCTGCCAACAGCACAACCCAGGAGTTAATTAACCTAAAATAACTTAAATTGAAGGCAATTTCAATTTGATTCACATTACATTTGGAGTACATTCATTTACGAGTCTGGGAAAATATTATAAAATTGTTGGATAAAATGCAAGTTGGTTGATGATAGTGGCTTAAAAAATATATGTGCATATTGTTTTACTAAGTAGAAATATCATTAGCTATTATGCCTGCTCTCTTTTAATTATTTTTTTACCCCTCTTTAATTCTGGATGATATTTACTGTTTCATATATTTTTTTATATTTTGTTGATTCTTATGATAGAGTATTATAATACACATGAAAGAAATAAAGAACCTTTAATGTCGTCTGTTTTTCCAGTCGAGCCCTTTAGACGACGGAACAGTTTCTTTACGTTTCCTGGATAAGGGGCGGGAGGACGGTAGTGTTATACAACGTGTTATCATTTACCAGTAAAAACATTCCGCTGTAAAGTTGCATTAGTTTATTTTTGTAATTTTTGGCGGAATCATGTATCGGCGCCCTCTGCAGCAAAGTTTCAGACAAATATTAATCTCGTCTTTATGCAGCAGGGCCGTATACAGGAAGGTAATTAAAGATGACATTTAGCAACGTGCTAAATTGTTAGTGTTTGTCATTGGAGTTCCCTGGCGAGTATACTTTTGCTAAAAAAACGATCTACATTCTTTGTAATTACTTAATCTTTGGTAATAATTTTAGGGACGATCGATCTTGATTCTTGCTTTTTTTATTGCTTATTTTGGTTAATTGCCCTTTTATATTTTTGGTGTGTAAATCTCATCCCTGAAGCACTGATCTCTGACAGCTCAAGTGCAAGATAAATCACAGGGTTTTTTTTACCTATAATATTTAAGTTGTTCTCTGTTCTAGAATTCATTCTGTAGTTATTTTTTCGATATTTAAACACGGTTGTATTGCCTGAAAATGGCATTCAATGTCGTGATTTAGTTATTTTTAACTTGGTTTTTGTTTGTTTGGGGGGGTTTTTTGGATAGAAATACATATGGCCTGTGATTGTTTAATTTCAGTTTTTTATTAGCAATTGTTTGATTTAAATTCAGGTTTATTTTGGATTATTATAATCAGTACAGTCTAAATTCACGAATGTTGTTTCTGGACTATCATAAATAATTTTATTATAATTAGTTTAATTTCATGTTGTGATCCAGTGCTTTTTAGTTTTTGGTGGAGAAAAGAAGGAAAAGATTCACAAATGAGGCGGGTTTGGTTGACACACACTGATGATATTAGATGGTTATGATTAGCTGATTGAAATTTTGCTTCACTATATTTTCACTGTGATCATTCTACAGTCTTTAATCAGTGCATGCAGTCATATTAGTATCAGATGAAAACACAGGCAAATGATATGTATTCATATTAACTGCAGATCATTCAGCTTTGTTTGCTTTTACTTTACTGTTATATTACATGTGCTTTTCTTTTAATTTAGGCCACTGAACAGGATCTTGCCAAAACTCTGGTGTCTTGTCATTGCCGCGCAGGAGCTGTATTGCCTGCTCGTATACAATGTCGGGCTCTTCACAGCACTCAAGAGGTGACCAAACATATTCATTACCTGTGGTGTGAATTGAGCTCATTTAAATAAACTTATTTGTTCAACATGAAACGTTCCCATGATTTAAATACTAAAATTATGTACACTATTTGGTTAAATGTATGTGGACACCTGATCATCACACCCACATGTGGGGTTTACTCCAAACTGTTGCCGCAAAGGTTACCAGTGTAGTAAATGTAAGCGTCATTTACTAATGTCTAAAGTGAATTTACCCTCATGTGATTAACTTTAACACAGATGATTAACACAATTCTAAGATTCTGAAACAAACAAAAATTTGCATCATTTAGGCATGGCTCATTTTTTCTGCAGAACATTTTCAACCTATATAGCCCATGACCACATAAATTATTCTATAGTAAAAGCCATATCAGACGCAGTGTAATGCATTAGCGTTAATGCTAAATAATGATAAGCGTGAGAGTGTATGACTAGGGTCCTGCCTGGTAAGAGAGTACTTTATCACATTGTTGCTCAGAATTGTAGTTACTGTTTAGTCTTTTACCACATAAGTTTATGCTGGACTTTCAAATACAACAGTTCAAATTTCATTTTTCAGTTCAGATGTTAGTGGAGACACATGTAACGGCTCAGCACGTGCAAATTAATATGGTTAATTTTTGTTTCAGTTTGAATGAGTAATTTATTTACTTTTGAATTTAATAAGTATATTTATATTTTTGTTTCCACTGATTTATATATTTGTTTGTCTTTTGTCTTAAGCACTGTGCGGTTAAACATACAACGCAGGCTGCAGAAGAAGAAGTTGGAGCTTTTACCAAATTTATTGAGGCCATGGGCTTTACTGGGCCACTGAAATACAACAAATGGGTAATATATATATATATATATATATATATATATATATATATATATATATATATATATATATATAATATATATGTATATGTGTGTGTGTGTGTGTGTGTGTGTGTGTGTGTGTGTGTGTGTGTGTGTGTTAAGTAAGTATATATGTTAAATGTTTTGTTTTTGGTTTTATTAAATAAGGTCAACATAGTACTGCTCTTCTACTGCTGCTAACATAAAGTAAAATAAAAATGTGTTTTGCTTTTAACCAGTTACAGTGAGGGGGAAAAATGTTTGATCCCCTGCTGATTTTATAGGTTTTACAGTCGGACAGAATAACAAAAAACATCCAGTAAAACACATTATAAATTGATTTGCATTTTAATGAGTGAAGTAAGTATTTGGGCCTATCAATCCGCAAAAGTTTTGGTTCCCAGGTGTCTTTAATACAGCTAAAGAGCTGAGATTAGAAGCGTTCTCTTAACGAGACTCTCGCTAAAAGAGAGTACTCTTTATCTTAGCTTGTTACTTTTATAAAAGACACATATCCACAAAAACAGCCAATCAATCAGATTCCAAACTCTCCACTATGACCAAGAGCAAAGAGCTGTCAGAGGATGTCAAGGACAAGATTGTAGACCTAAATAAGGCTGGAATGGGCTCCAAGACCATTGCCAAGAAGCTTGGTGGGAACAGTTAGTGTGATTATTCCCAAATGGAGCTGGTAGCATAGTTACCAAGAAAACAACTAAAGTTAAATTGAATTTAATTGATTCAGAGGAGAAACGGGGAAAAGTGTTGTGGTCAGATAAAGCCAAAATCGAGCTCTTTGGCATCAACTCAACTCGCCGTGTTTGGAGGAGGAGGAATGCTGCCTATGACCCTATGACACTATCCCCACCCAGGTACACTGTGTGTTGCTGCTAAGTGGACAGTACAATTCTACCGTTGAGGCCACGACACGGAGTGGGACAAAATGCCTCCTGAGATGTGTGTAAACCTGGTGGCCAAATACAAGAAACATCTAATCTCTTTGATTGCCAACAAAGATTTTGCAAGATGCAAGAATAAATTTACCATTAAATTTATAAACTGATCATTTCTTTGTCACGGGGCAAACCAACAAAATCAGCAGGGGATCAAATAATAATTATCCATCAATCTAAAGTTAATACATATTGTGCATATTGGAGAATTATTTTTTCACCCTTTCCCTGAAAAAAGGGTTTTCTTTCTTTATACCACGTGAGCAGTTCTCTAGATCCACTGTGCAAATTATTATTCATTTACAATATTTACAATTATTATTTATTTACAATATTTGTGATTTATGGTTTATGTGGTGATTTTTTTTTTAAATTTTTTTTTCTCTGACAGAAAATCAAAATAGCTGCGTTGCGTATGTATACTTGCTGCGTGGAGAGAATCAACTACGATGACTTTTTTGAACGTAAGCTTTTTTCTTTATTCAGTTTGTGTGTTCTTTATTGGTTTGGTCAAAAAAAGGTTCCCAGGAAACATTGGAGCGTGACCTTATGACGCCTAACTCATAGCAATGAGAAGACTTTTTGTAAATGGACCCAAATACACAAGCACCCTTCAATTTTAGCAGAAGTTAAACAAGCGTAGAGGGAACTCTTTATCACCATCTGAAAGATTTATGTAGCGTTTAACAGACGTTGTTTTCTTTACCACGGGGGAAAAAAGCAGGTGCAAACTTAGCCACGATTTTTTAACTGTTTAATGCGGTGTTCTTGTTTCTTTCTCTCCATACCCTAATCTCTCTCTCTCTCATAGGTTGCTCTCTCCCTGACACACTTAACTCCTGGTTTTTGGTGGCACAGCTCCATGTTTGGTGAGTATTTGAATTCTGATGTCTCTTTGTTATGCTAGGTATTCAAGAATAAGTCTATTGTAGGACATTATCAACAATTATTTTTTTGTATTTTCTTTTCCTCTTCTCTAACATTAATATAACATGAAAAAATACCACAAAAACAATATATTTTCCTAGAAGTGAACCAAAATGAAGTGTGGGCACTGGGCATAATTTAAAAATAAGGCCCTTCTAAATGATTTATTTAATGCATCTTTGTACCTAGATATATATTTATACAACATTACAAAAAGTAGCCAAAACACTTATAATAAAACACAAATTGTTTATTTTTCAATCTACCGGTAACCCTCACTACAGCAAGTCTAATTAATATCTAAATAGTCAAAAAGGTAAAAAGAAATTCTGTAATGAGCACTATATCCAAAAAAGCATGACTTTGTGATTAGGAACACACTTAACTTTTTCACTTACTGTTGTATATCACACCACTAATATACCTGTTGGAAACCACTGATTTAATTCAACACTTCCAGTTAATACTGTCAGCATAGGATGGGTTTTGTATTGTTATACAAGTTATCGCCATGATGTTTTTTTATAATTGCTAAATTCTGATCAATTTTTCAATATTATCAATTGTATTTACTTTGCTGCATATCTCGCGCACATGTATTTGACATTGAATTTTGGTATATTTAGAGCACTTTATAAATAGCATAGCTTTATATGGTATCACTAATCTAGTTTCACTAATTACATACTCAATTTCACACACAGATATACTCAATTTCTAATTTACACTAAAATCTTTATTAATAACAAATGTACACACACTCTTTTGTACATTTCATTATACAATCTAATTCCTTAACACACTTTAGCTAATTCAGCTAAAGCGATTCAGTTCAGATGATTTACGTCAACAGGCGTTTCCTAGGAATTTTGTTTATTTATGTTTAATAAATCGAAATATCTTGTTGGTTGGAGAGGTCATAAGGCTAAAAATGGCTTTTAGGCAGTACGTATTGAAAGAGAAACTTGCCTCTTTTCTGCAGGATGTGTCTAGTACGTATGAGACAGGAAGGCAGAGAAGGGAAGTATATGTGTCGTTACATCGTCCATTCTATGTGGGAGGACGTAGAACAGAGAAGCAAGATCATGGGGGTAAGTCTCAACAACAAGCCTAGTATTAACTTTTTGTAATATCTGTTGTTTAATTCACACCACATGCTTTATGTAATGAGAACATGAGAAGATTGGATCATTAGGACACAATAGCCAATGTGGTACACAAATTAAAGTAGGATTAAATAAGACGCTTTACTTAATTTTACCTCCTAGTAACACCTGTAAAACACCTGTAATTATTACAATCAACCATTTTCCATGTTGTTAGCATGTTTTAATTACCATTATTTTCAGATCATAATTCTATGGGGATTAGGTAGAACATCTTCTAAGGTCACACATCAACTGTGTGTTTGCTTTCACAAAATAGCAGTCTTTGTCAGAATGTTAAATAAACTATATTCCATAACTGCATATAAATACATTTCAACATTATATTTATAAATTACTATGGTTTAAAAAGAGATATATATGCTAACTCAATATATGAGACTCTGAGAATGTAACAGATCCAGGCAACACTATAAACACATTTCCCTGCACTTTAATTAATGTGCTGTGAAATGATATATTATCCTGTTGAAAAGGCAACCGCTATTAGAGAATACTGCTGCCATGAAGTTATGTTTAGGAAGATGGTACGGATCAAAGAAAAATTTACTTGAATGCCAGGACACAGTTTTGTCACAAAACATTGCCCAAACCTTTAAACTGCCACTGTCAGCCTACCTTCTTCAAGTTGTGTCACCTGTCCATCCTGTCTTGCCATGTAAGTAATGTTCAGGAACCAAGCCCTCCACATAATACAAAAGAATATGGAATTTATCAGACCGGGCCAGCTTCCACTGATTCATGTTCTAGATCTGATTCACCCGTGACGACTGTAGTCACTTTCAGCAGTGGACAGGAACCAGTCTGTCACAACGCAACTCGATACACAGCAATCTGCAGCTGACCTTTGCATTTTGATGTCTTCCTGTTATAGCAGTCATTGACTTATTTAGCAATTTCTGCTGAAGAATCTTTTGTAGTCTTTCAGCAGTTTTGCAAGGTATTAAGCACTGCAAAAAAAAAACCTACTTTTAAAAAAAGACCAAACCATAATGACTTGTAAAAACACCTCATAATACCGACAGTTTGGAAAATGTCCTGACCCAGTGGTCTAGCCAACAGGATTCGACCAAAGGTACTCACATCCAAAACACAGAGAACTGACATGCTGCTTACTAAAAATGGCTTTGAAGTGGATATCAAGGAGTTAAAATTCTATGTAAGTCCATTTTAGTTCCATTTTGATTGTAAACTAGAGTTAGGATACTTTTGCAAGTCATTGTAAGTTTGCTGGTTCAGCACATTATTGTCTTTTATTTGAACACATGTTGAGCCAAAACAAGAGCATGATATATAAATAGCAACTAAAAATATGGTTGGGTCAGACAGACGGCACCAATTAGAGATTTAAAAGGAAAAGGAAAAAGATGCAAAAAACACAATCTGAATATATCCGAGTTGAGAAAATAGAGTTAAGAGCAAAAAGCTGTTCACATTTTTTTATGTATGTGTGTAAAAAAAAAATATCTTGTATAATTATATAAATTAAGGTCTTCACAGTATCAGATCTTAATAGGAGACAAACCATGTCAGATCCCAATACTGATATGGATTGGGTCATGTGTTAGGAATTAAATGATGCCGCATTGTTTAATGGAAATAAAAATGATCAACCCACAAAAGGCTTAAATCAAAGACACGAAAGTGAAAAATGATGCGACAGGCCAGTCCATTTTGTAACTGAAATTTTATTGTAGCTTCATCCCAAAGGAAAATTTACAGCTTCCAGCATTATCCACAGGCAAAAGTACTGTACAAATACTGACAATTTAAAAAAAAATAAATAAATAAATAAATAGATGTAAAATGTAAATGCCTTTATTTTGTTACACTGACTTTTTTTACACATACTTTTTACAGCACAGTGAAATTAGTTTCTTTGCGTATCCCATCTTAGTAAGTTAGATTCAGGGCACAGGGTCTGCTATGATACAGCACCCCTGAAGCAGAAAGGGGTTAAGGGTCTTGCTCAAGGACCCAACAGTGGTTGGCTTGCCGGTGGTGGGGCCTGAACCAAGGTGTTTCTGGTCTTCATATCAACAGCTCAGCGCCTTAATCATTTGAGTCTTACTGCCCCTAAATATAAAAGTATTGTGCAGAAAAACTGATGATGAGTCTGTGTATTGTAAGAATCTGTGAATTGATTCAATTCAATTCAGTTTTATTTGTATAGCGCTTTTTACAATGGTGATTGTCACAAAGCAGCTTTACACAATTGAAGAAATTATGAGACAGAATGAAACAGAAAGTGATCCTTGTGCTATTTAAAGTGTACATGTGCTTAAGTGCAGTGTGTAGTATGGTTTAAGACCGTCTTTATGTGCACAACTTCCAGCATTATCCACTGTCTTAAATTATACTACAGTGTGTGGTATAATTTAAAACAGTGAGGAAATCAGGGTGGAAAACTGATGGAATTAAATAGTGGCATAGAATGGGCGAGGAACGACTTCCTTAATCTGTCAATGGAACAGGGCAAGGATAGTAACCCGTCACTTAAGCTGCTCCTCTGCCTGGAGATAATGATGTGCAGTGGATGTAGTGGATTGTCCATGATGACCCGTCTCTCTGCCACTGATGTCAGGCTGACCAGCTCCGAGCCCACAAAAAGCCCGCCCTCCTTACCAGCTTGTCCAGAAGTGAGGCGTCCTTCTTGATGCTGCCTGCCTAGCACCCCGCCGCATAGAGCGGACACTCGCCCTAACAGTCTGATAGAACATCTGCAACAGATTTTTGCAGATGTTGAAGGACGCCAGCCTTCTGAGGAAATATAACCGGCTCTGTCCTCTCCTGCACAGAGCGTCTGTGTTGGCAGTCCAGTCCGTTCTATCATCCAGATGCACTCCCAGGTATTTGTAGGTTTTAACAAACTCCACACATACCCCATTGATGATCACAGGTTCCGGTTGAGGCCTGGGCCTTGTGAAGTCCACCACCATTCCCCCTGGTCTTGGCGGTGTTAAGGTGCAGATAATTAAAGTCACACCATGTAACAGTCCTGAATCATTTACCTGTACTCCTTCTCATGTTTCTTGCTGCGCTCCCGTACTGCTGATCATTTTAAAAACTATTTAAAAACTATTCAAAAACTGACCATTTTTTTTAAAAAACACTTGTCAACGACCTCACTCATTCCTGTTTTAGGGGTCTCATTGTTGACACACTAAACTCTGATCAACAAGTGTTATATATAAATGTATACACATGTTGTGTATTTCTTTAATGACTGTTTGACTATGCTGACCTAGTTTGCATAAGTAATGCTATTTAACTGTTTGGTTGTCATATTTCTGTCAGTGCAATATTTATACAGGTGCAACAGAATAATTAATCATGTACAACCACATAATACTGTTACAAATCCATGCGTCACTGTGTTCTGTATTTTCTAGCTTTGATTGAGCAGTGCACAACATGGAAAAAGAAACCATAACCGCACTCTTCAAACTGAGCCAGCACGACATGGCACAATGCAGCAGCTGTAACCATTTGGCTCTACAGTGGAAAGAAAGGATAATGTTTTTTGACTTTTAGGAATGATTTCCAAGAATGTGTATTTTTGTATGTAAAAAAAGTTAAAAATTAAATTTGGACTGCGGTAATACACTAAAATATGTATATGCACAAATGTGTATTTAAAGAGATCAGCAGCTCATGTGCAGCAGCTCCCCTCTTTTACAAGCCACTACATTAGGTAGACTAAAGAAATTGACAATACAAGTGATTAAAGTTTGTGTGGAATTTGAGTAAACCGTTAAAACTGAATATATATCCTAGTCTAGAACTAATTCATTGACAATAGTCATTGTTAAACAAAATCCTCAACTTCTACAGCTTAATTTAAAATCACACTGAAAATCAAATGAGAAAAATCTGATATTACATGGTAATCAATCAAACATATATTTCACAAAAGCATATTTATGTGTATGACCACCAAATGCCTTATGCAGCATCTTTGCCCCTGTCAACTGGCTCTGCATTGGCATAAAGTGTGTGTGGGTGTGTATATATAGTATAGCATATATATAAAGTGTATGTTATAATGCATTACATGTTTTTTCTTAAAGCTGCTGTACATTAGTATAACACAGATGTACATGAGGTTAATGGGGCACGGTGAGCCATTTAAAGAGGAGAGTGTTTCTTTCCAAATTTATTTACTTTAATTTTCCGGATGCTGACAGCATTCGTGTGGCAGCAAGTTGACATCATTTTCCACTTGAGGTTACCCAGGTTTAAAACTAAAGTTATGTTTAGCTACTTGTATACAAGAGTAACTGTTTATTTAGATGGATGGATGGATGGATGGATGGATGGATGGATGGAGGGCTTCTCTTAAACTCTTCTCTTGAAGGATTTGAATGTGTCAGATTAAAAGCGGAATAACAGTACGAGTAATTTCATGTATAATACGTTTGCAACAGGTTCAGTTGTCTTTCAATGTTACAGCATGTCTTTCACATGAACCTTTGTCACCAAGGTACTCATGCTAATTGTCTTGAGGAAAGGAAAACACTTCCTTCTCCTCTGTGCTATGTGCCATCAACCCCTGTTGAATTTCCATTAAGTCTAACACTTGTGCGTATATACACACACACACACAGAACTAGAACAGCATCTGGCTGGTGTTTCCACAGGGTGTATGTTTTTCTAAGCAGTACTACGCATTTACAGGCAGGATTGTGCCTATGCAGCACTTTCTTGATTTTCAGGCTCAGTTGGTGACCTTTAGTGAACTTTTAAAGGAAAAATGAGCATAAAGATTAAGTATCAGGAGAAAAAAATTAGGAAGCGTGTGTTAAAAGATGAGAGTTTTGTAAAGAAAAGAAAGGACAACCAGAGTGTAAAAGTGTGTAAGGAGGTAAAATTCCAGCCAGATGAGAGTATTTATCAGTAAGTCTATGTACAAGTGTCATTTACAAGTATTTTGCGCACAAATAAAAGACTGCACTAAATATCTATAATAGTGTTGTATAATATTTAGACAGGCAAGCAATGGCGAAGGGAAAAAGGCAATGCGACTATACTAGCTAAAACAATGTAGAATTATAGAGCGAGATGTGTGTGTGTAGTTATGTAGATAATTTAAGTGGAAGCTTGCACAAAGACTTACTAGAAAAGGTTTTACAGCAGATGTGTGTTTTGCACCACCATGTGGTTTTAAGGAGGACAACACATGGTTTTAATACTTAACTTGGCGGTAAGCACAAGAATTAAACACTTGTTGCAAGCACATTCCTGTTGTTAAGGTCCAGTTGTACATAAATCTATTTCCTCAACTTCCTCTCTTACTTTTGTCTGTTGTTCTTTCAATAGATTGATGCTTTTCAGAGGAAGGAAAGTATGAGGGTTATGACTGAAACATTTTATGCTGCTATTTTCGGATTTGATGAGGTAAGTTACTCATTAGAATTAATTGTAATATTCTGTTTGGTATATCCTAGTTTAAAACAAATTACTTATTTTACTGTTTGCAAAATTTATTCAAAAGAAAGAAAATATTCCTGATTTAATAAAACGTTTAAGTTGAATATTTATACCTTGTATTAAAGTTGCCAAAACATCAGCTCTTTGAGATCATTCTGCTTCCTGAAACAGGGAAAGTGTTAAAGACACAATACGCAAGCTATTTTTTGGTTGTATGATGATCGTAGTATGTGCATTATCAGGTTAATTTTAATTTTAAAATGTGACCCTATTCATTTTAGGGAATTCTGTCAGATGACTGTGTTCTTGCAGCAGCACTTTGGAGGAATCTGTTTAACAAGCAGTGTGAGGACCCTCAACAGCTGGAGCTCATGGTTGAATATGTCCGCAAGCAGGTCAGTAAAATGTGTTTATTTCTAATTGTATATGATCAGGCAGTGGTTAGGATTAAACCCTGATTTTTTTGATTAACAGCCCAGAGCCATTGCCCCATTATGCTAAACCTACATTATGCCTAATAGCAAACCCATCAGCTTCAGGAAAAAGGGTGGACTAGTTTTTAGGGTCTTGGTTACACTCTGAATTAATAATAAACTTATGTAATCGAAAAACATTAACTTAAACACCTAGCTGTTTTCACCTTGCATTATCAATGACTGTTCTAGTTACTATTTGTTTTGTTTTTTTATACATCATTTTTTATATTTTTTTCATAAACATTCCCACAGCATGTTGCTACCACCACCATACTTAACTGTAGGGATGGTCTGCCCATGATCACTCCTTCAACGTGAACATGGGCCTACTTACAAATAACCACTTCCTTCCTTAACATAGCTTCCACTCCTCTTCCCAACTTCATCCCTCTGTAGTTACTGCAACTTTGCACATCACCCCTGTCCTTGAAAATCGGCACCAGTATAGCGCTCCATTTCTTAAACATCTTTCATACTTCCACTGATGTCATTAGGACAAACTGCCTGTCCATATTTAGTTCTGTTCAAAGCTTTTCTGATTTCATCCATGATAATCTTTTATACTTTCTGCTCAACAGTCTTCCCCCCACCAATCTTACCTCATTTATCAGCTCGTAAAATACTCTTTCCATCCTATCTGTACCAGGGCTGTGGTTAAGTCCAAATTTTTTAAGTCCAAATTTTTTAAGTTGAGTCACAGACACTGGGGGAAAAAAAAGAGTTCTCCACAGAAAAATGTGCACAATACACAGAAACATGACTGCACAAATACAAACATTAAAAAGCAACGTTATAAATGACATCTCTTAAAAATAATGAAAAAATGAAAAGTAATTGTGGACATTAAGAAGTTAAGTCAGATACAACATTGGAGTATTTAACCTTAATAGCGATTAGAGAATACAGGCATGTTGGAATGAGTTGAGAAACGTGTCAGGAGTGATGTGTGACAGGAGAATATAAGCTAGAATTAAGGGGAAGGTGTACAAGACAGTGGTAAAACCAGCTATGATGTACCAAGCCAGATGGTTTTGACTTTTACAGAGGAGGTATAGTGAATATATTGGTAGGATGATGTTAGAAATGAAGCTACCAGGTAGAGGGTAAAAATGAAGACCAAAGAGGAGGTATATGAATAAACGAGTACGTGAAGTTAGTGGGTGTGAGTGAAGAGGATTTAGAGAATAGGGTTAGGTGGAGACAGATAATTTGCTGTGGCAACCCCTAAAAGGGAACAGCCAAAAAGAGAAGAAGAAAAAAATAGCAATTAAAGAGAATGATTTACAGTCTCAAAATCAACTGTACAATGTTCATCTTAGTGTCAGCTATAATAACACCTTACTAAATAGTATATTTTGGCATATTTTGTGTACAGACCCATTTGTTGTAAATTTTCTTTTTTTTTCATATGCTTTTAAAATCTGAAAGGTGTGAGTTATAACTGACATTTATTATGAGCATTTCAGGTTTGGTTTTAGGCCTGTAAGTCATTTATTTTTTTAAATGCTGTTGAGGTTAAAAAACCTGTAATCCAGTGTTCTAACTTTAGAGGCGGTTAGTAAATTTGCGAATATCGAAATCCAATGTTCAAACCATTTTTGACATTTCAATCTAGTGTTTTAAGCTTATGCAGAATCAAAAAAGAGTAAAAAAAAATCTTCAAAAACTGACAATACTTTATTCCATCAAATTAAGCAGTTAAATGTTTAGGACCTTGTTCAGCAGTGGCAGCTTAGTGGTGCTGGAATTAGCAGTCCAAACCTTTAACCACTGAGCTACCACTTCCTGCAGAGGTGTAATGTAAGGAAGAAATAATACTTTGTTTTAGTACATATTTTTGGGGAGAATCTGTATTTTTGTTATTTTACTATTTCTTTAATACAATATTTAAATAAAATGTATAATTTTACCCTGATACATGTCTTTTTGTATTCGTTACTACAAATAAATTGCTAATGTGTTGTTAATGAAGTGTTCATTTATTTTTTTAAAGAATCCTTAATATGACATCGGTAACAATGTGTCATTACTGAAAACAATCGTTCATTCTGTATTTCCCAACATCTTGTATCCTGTACAGAGAATGTTAGTTTATCTTCTGTATCTTCAGGCCTGAGTAGTTTGTACATCACGTGACCAATTCCTGGATCCGTATGTTACATTTAATAAAACTCACATTTACAGGTTAGCATTACATTAAACAGGTTTTTTTGGAAGACAGTTTTATACATTTATTTAAATCGCTTAATTGTGACTAATTTATTTAGATGAACAGCATCCAGTCTCTCCATATTTAAATAAAACAATTTGATTTTCTTCTTTTCATTATTATTATTATTATTTTTTAGTATTGCTGTTGGAAAGTCTTGCTAAAACTGCATAAAACATTTTTTTTTTTTGCTTTTTATTCTGCATTTATGGTACTGGTACTTTTACTTTCAATACTTAAGTACAATACATATAACATACTTTAATACTTTTACTCAAGTAAATATGTTGACTAACTTCTACCAGATTCATTTTTCAGTAAAATAACTATACTTTTACTGAAGTGTTGCTTTCAGGTATTTTTTACACCTCTTCTTCCATATACAAGGCATAAATCCAGAATAACATGCAGCTGTACAATGAATGTATATAAAGTCTATTTCCTGCAATAACCTGGCCACTCATCCTATTTCTGTCCTTCTACTGACAGATGCAGTTTATTGACGCTCTAGATGGGGATGATCTTCTTTTAACAGGAGAGATTAAATGGCGCCCTCTGTTGGAGGAGAATGCACAGAGCATCCTGAAAGTCCCCAAACCAACATACAATGATGCAGGTCTTTAAAAAATAGCAGTCGGACCCCAGCCGGTCTGGACCTGCTTTATCTGTTGGACCTGTCTCTGTTATATTTCTTCCTCCCTCTTTAAACCAGGATACTGTGATGAGGTTACATGGACTTTTTAACCTCGCACATAGTTATGCTCTCTCATAATTTGCTCCTTTATTCTTTTTGTGATGGGGATGAATGTGTATGCTAGTGTTTGCTGGGATCATCAGATCAAGAGGAATAACAACTTGTTTGTTTTTATCATTAAATAAAGATGTTTTCCATGTTGCACACGTCAGTTGACATTTCAGAGTAATCATTTGTCATGAGTTTCAACAACACACACTTGTGTGAATGTAACAGTGACTTATTCATGAAAATAATTAAAGTTCATGTATGCACTGTATATTCACGAAATACGGAATTAATGTGAAAATTCATTCAGGTTTCATGTCAGTTAGCTAAGAACAAGAACCTGAGGCTACAGGGAGCACAGAGTCAGTCTAGATACTGATTTATATGACATTTTCAGGAAATCAATTCTCAGAAAACATGTCATAGTTACAAATTGTTCATAAAATTTAAAGTACTGGCCCATGATTATTGCTAGTTACAATATCAATATCACGGTTAAATCCTAATGACAAGCTTTACCAAGGAACAGACATAGGCAGTCTTAACACACCCTGCTTTGCCATTCAAAATAGAACGAAATTCATGAAAGCTGCCTTCATGCACTGTTTTCAAATGTCTAGATAAAAAATGCCTAAACATCTCTTTCTTTTGTATATTTTCAACACTTCACAATTTTAGTAGTTTTTTTTGTAATGTTGGAGGGTTTTTTTTAATTTTACCTTGTAGTGAAATAAATAGCAGACATGATTAAGAGGAAAAGGAGGGGAGTGGGGGTGGAGTTTTCCACACAAGTCCTTGTAGGAGCTAGAGTGCCAGCATTGACGTAGCAGGTTACTGTAGAAACATGGTGTATTGAGTTACCCAGAACTGTAGGACAGACTGAATAGCATGCTTTTGTACCAAACAGTGCAGTATTGACTTGAGAGGACAGCCCTCAACTCCTACTTCCTCTTAGTGGCAGTTATGATATTTAAGACTGAGGGCATTCATGGAAAGTGTACAAAAACACTGATCTAAATGAGCATTTTATACTTTACTAAAACTAGTTGTTAGTAAGAATACCTGGGTAAGAAAAAATAATTTAACTAAAACACTAATTGTGTAATTAATTTTTAAACGACTTTTTCACATTGTGTCTACAATTGGCACAACTGCGGAAAATATTCTATAACTGAGGAATGTGTTTTTAAATTAAGCATGTGAGGATGTGCTGACGTGAATGCCATCTTGACTGTCCTTATGACTGTTAGCATTATTTGTCTATTAGATGGCATTAGCATTATCTAACATTAATGTTACATATTGCTGCCTTATTTCTACATTCCAGGCACCCAATACTCTGTCAGTAGCAGCAATGTCTAAAGCTAATGCCAGCTAAAAGTCAAAAGATGCTAATGTTTATTAGGATCCAGATTATCATCAAGGTGGTGTTTACTTCAGCACATCTCATTTGCTTAATGAGACTTTAATTTGCTCAATGTTTTGAAAATGTAATTTTGTACTTAGTAAGGATCAATAAATGTCAGTTCTGCTTATTAAGGATAAATTAAAAACCTAAACATTGTAAACAGTAACGTAAATACGGTGATGTAATAGTCTAGCTTTGGCCCAGCATCCCTGAGATTTAGGGTTGAACCCTGTAGTCACAGTATATGACCTCTGACCTGCTTTCTGAAGGTTCTAAATTTAGCAGTTTTTGGACAAATTCCTAAATTTTTTAACATTAATTTTGATGTTCTGAATTTTTTAATATTAAAAACTGGAATGGAATTAAAATTAAAAATGGAATATTTACTAATGTTATTTAATGTTATTAAACCATAAATAACAATTAGGGCTGCATACCATCTATCGCAGCATGTGTAGCTGCCCTGCATTACATTTGTATTTGTCATTTTGTTCACACACAAAAGTCTGAATGACTCATCCAAGTCATTGAAACTGTAAATTTAGAGCCGACTTTATTTCCCAGCACTCTCCTCGTGCACTAGTTGCTGCTTCACTGGTAAAAGACAGACACTAGCAGCTCAGAAGTAAAGAGGGGAACATGCAGTTGGTGCACAGGTGCAAATAAAAAAAGAGCAGTCAGCAATTGTGCAATTGTCTGTTGTTGTTGCTGCAAAAAAAAAAAAAAAAAACAGCTGATATGCTGCTTCACACAGAAACACCATAGGTGGGTAGTAACATTTTACATTTACTTCATTTACCTCATTTGCCTCAGTAGTAAATGTAACGAATTGTGGGGAAACAATTACTTTTAAGAGTAGGCTTTACTGGTCTTACATTTACTCTTACTTACTTACTTACTTAATCACAGAAATTCACTTTTACTTCGCCTAAATTTAATGGCGTTCCTCTGTTACTATTAAATTTTACTTATGAAAATGTAATTTTAATAATTAGTTTCCATCATGTTACATATAATAAGATGGCAAGTCTGGGGACTGCAGCTGTCTGAAGTACGTACATGTAACCCACTCATTTTTTACAGCACGCTCAATGGCTGAAGATAGAGAATAAGCAAGAATATAATTGGAGACAGGACACTCAGAATTGAAACGACAGTTCAATTCATTGCGTTGTTTCTGTTCTATTTGGCTTCGCGAATGCAGTAGAAAAGAAAACGAGAAAGTAACAACGCTTAAGTACTATAATGCCATGACTATTATGTCTCAGCGGTATACATTGAGGGATAATTTTTTGATCCCCTGCTGATTTTGTACTTTTGCCCACTGACAAATAAATAATCAGTCTATCATTTTAATGGTAGGTTTATTCTAACAGTAAGATAAAGAATAACAACAAAAACATCCAGAAAGAAGTTATAAATTGAGTTGCGTTCTAATGAGTGAGGTCATTGCACAGGGGTCAGAGGTTTCTTTTAGTTGGCCATTATGTTTGCACACGTCTCAGGAGAGATTTTGTCTCACTACTCTTTGCACATCCTCTCCAAGTCATTAAGGTATTTGATGCTGATATTTGGCGCCTTAAACCTTCAGCTCCCTCCACAGATTTTCTATGGGTTTAAGGTCTATAGAGTGGCTAGTCCACATCAGGACCATAATGTGCTTCTCTTGAGTCACTCCTCTGTTGCCCTGGGAGTGTGTTTTAGTTCCTTGTCATACTGGAATACTTATCCACGACTCATTTTCAATGCCTTTACTGAGATTTGATGCTATATAGCCCTGTTCATCGTCCCTAAATGCAGTGAAGTTGTCTTTTTCTCATAGCAGCAAAACACACACAAAGCATAATGCTTTCACCTCCATGTTTGACGGTGGGGGGGTGTTCTTGGGGTCATAGGTAGCATTTCTCTCTCCCCTCCAAGCACGGCAATTTGAGTTTATTCTAAAGAGCTCAAATATAGTCTCATGTGATCACACTTTCACCCAGTTCTTCTCTAAATCATTCAGCAAACTTTCATTGTCAAACTGACAGACGGGCCTGTACATGTGCTTTCTTGAGCAGGGGGACCTTGTGAGCGCTGCATGATTTCAAGAATTGCTTTCTTGGTGACTATGGTCCCTGCTGCTATGGGATCATTAACAAGATCCTTGATCCTTTTCACCAAACAGGTTGATGATGGTCTTGTAGAACATTTCAGTACATTAGTAAAAATTATAGACTGATCATTTCTTTTTCAGTGGGCAAACAAACAAAATCAACAAAGGATTAAATAAAAAATTTTTTAAAAGGTTTTCACTGAGACTTGGTCAACACTGATGAGAAAATATAGTACTGGATTCTTTTATAGAACAAGACTGGCTATCCTGTTTCTGAATGGGGTTCTGGACCTTTGAATATCTTTGTGTGACCTTGCTAATCAGTTTAATGAAGAGAGACACTCACCCACGTCAGGCCAAACAAGCATGCTAAAGTAAGCAACATACTTTTGTGTGGGAGGAGTTACGAGCTGACATATGTGTTTTAAACAAATGGATGTATTTACACTTGTACAGTTTTGTCTGAAATGCGGTCTATACCACCTACTGAAGTAGTTTTAGTGCTTAGATTTGTCTTGAATGCGTTTTGGAAGGCATTTACACCTGGTGTTTTTACGATTAGATAGCTGTCCCATTCAGAAAGAATGCTAGCAGTGACTGTGTGAACAAGCCCAATGCGATGCCTTTTATGTGCAACAAAACAACTTGACATCAGCATACAGGAATTTCAGCCCCAGCCCACAAAACTGTTGTGGTAAGTTTAATAATAATGGCAATTTAAGGGTGATTCTGCAACTACTGGCACTTTAACTTTACTGTAAGCTACTTACTACTTAAGTAGTCGTATCATTTAACTCTTTCTAACTTCTACTCAAGTAAGTTTAAACATAAATACTTTTAATTTTACTTCAGAAATTCTTTTTTTATAAGTAGTTTTGCCTGTAGTTAAGTAATTGTTTTGGCTACTTTAAGCACCTCACACACCTGACACACACACCCACACCAACACACCAAACACCCTCCAAACCACCAAGCCAAAATGTAAGCTTTCTATGCACAGACCTATGTAAAGGTCAACAGTAAAAATTACAAATGTTATCTCTTAATAATATAGTGTCGTGGCTTTGCAATACAAAAATGTTGTTATAACCACAGTCAATGGGGCAAAAACGTCCATGAACAGGAAATAAAGTAGAAGGTAATCTGATGCTGTACAAAAATGAATAACTAAAAGTCAATGTTGCTATTAACCTTTGACATGTTCAAGACTGGTAAAAGTAAAAATAAGTAAATAAAAAAAACAGTCCACAATACATTTTATAATGTGTGTTTATAATACTCTTTATATTAAATACCCACACCCACTTATCATTATTTATATGACTGATTTTTTTTGAAATGCCATAGTGTTTTTTTATTTTTCACAATGTTACCTTATCTACACTGTAAATTCTGTTTTTCCTTAAGCACAAAAAGTCATAAAAAGAATTAAACTGCATGCTTGTTTTTGTACAAGACAAATAAACTTTGAATTTAAATGTCATGTTTTTATTTTTAACTCAAATAACTTCCCAGATCCCCTAACTGACACACACACAGCCACCTTGTTTTGAATAGTTGTTATCACTTCCATTATAAATTAACAATTATGTTATTGCTCTAAGTGAACCAGAGTGTTGACAGACATGGTCACATGCACCTTCATGGCAGTGTGTCAAGTTTGCTTTGGCTTGTCTAGTTTGGGGTTTGTACAATCCTTTGTGTGGAAAAGTGCATGATTTTGTTTTCTTTAGCTCATATTGCCATGTATTTCTGTTTTTCATTTACCAGCTTATGCCCATGTTCTGCTTTTTCTCGTTGTTTATATCTATGCTTTTTTCTAAATCAGATAGATGTTGTTTTCCTTTATCTACAATGACATTATCAGTTACTGTATCCTGTCACATGGTGACATCGTCCTTTAAAGTCACGTGCGGTGTGCAAAAATAAAACAAGACATCAGTGATCCTGTTCTAACAGGAAGTTTACAGTGATTATATGACTTCGAACATATGACTTTGGCTGGCCAGTATGTTGTCATGTGAAATTCTTTCTCAGAATTAACAAAAAAAACATCAACAAACTTGCCATTCAATGTCTGCTGTATAATAAGTATGTAATAAGCTTTGGAATTTATGCTTACATAAATGACATTACATTATGTACATTACAAAAAACATTACATTACAAAAATGTGAACTATAATTTATTTATTTGGGAAACTAGGCCAATACATCTAGTATGTAAAATATACAATATCTGTAGTTATTGTTAACATACAAGTGTACAGTGCCTTTAAAAAGTATTCATACCTTTTGAAGTTTTTCACAGTTTATCTTCTCACAACCACAAACTTGAATGTATTTTATTGAGATTTCTATGATAGACCAACACATAATTGTGATATACAATGATGAAAATATGACAAAAATGATATACAATATGAAATACTTTTTTTAATGTTAAGCAAATAAAAATCTAAAAAGTGTGGTGTGCATTTGCATTCAGCCCCCCTGTACTCTGATACACCTAAAGTCACCTAATTAGTTAATAGAGTTTTATAAAGGCCTCAGTGGTTTGTGGACAAACAGCATTATAAAGACCAAGGAACTCACCAGACAGGTCAACAATAAAGTTGTGGAAAAGTTTAAAGCAGGGTTAGATACCAAAAAAATATCCCAAGCTTTGAACATCTCAAGGAGCACTGTTCAATTCATCATCCAAAAATGGAAAAAGTATGCCACACATCTACCAAGACATGGCCGTCCACCTAAACTGACAGACCAAGCAAGGAGAGAACTGGTCAGAGAAGCAGCCAAGTGGCCCATGGTCACTCTGGAGAAGCTGCAATTTGCCACAAGCCATTTAGGAGACACAGAAAACATCTGGAAGAAGGTTGGCCGAACGTTTTGACCTAAATGCGATGTGCTATGTGTTGCGGAAACCGTTCTCAGGAGAGATGTCCTGTTTTCAACACCGCTCACCACCCTGAACACACCATCCCCACCATAATACGTGGCAGTGGCAGCATAATGCTGTGTTCCTCAGCAGGGACAGGAAAGCTGGTCAGATTTGATGGGAATAAATACAGGGCAATTCTGAAAGAAAACCTGTTGGAGGCTGCAAAAAGACTTGAGACTGAGAGGGAGATTTACTTTTCAGCAAGACAATGACCCTAAACATACCAGAGCTACAATGAAATGTTTTGGATTAAAGAATATTTACGTGTTTACATGTCGCAGACCTAAATTCCATTGAGCATCTTTGGCAAGACTTGAAAATTGCTGTTCAAAGATGCTTCCCATTCAAACTGGCTGAGCCTGAGCTATTTTACAAAGAAGAATAGGCAAACATTTCAGTCTCTGGATGTGCAAAGCTGGTAGAGACATACCTCAAAAGACTCATAGCTATAATTGCAGTAAAAGGTGGCTTTACAAAGTATTGACGCAGGGGGGCTGAATAAAAATGCACACCACACTTTTCCGATTATTTTTTTTAGTTGCTTAAAATGTTGAAAATCATGCATCGATTTCACTTCTCAATTATGTGCTACTTTTTGTTGGTCTATCACATAAAATCTCAGTAAAAAAACATTTAAGTTTGTGGTTGTAAGGTGACAAATGTGAAAAAGTTTAAGGGGTATAAATACTTTTTCAAGGCACTGTACTAACAGGGGTTTCAACCTCCAGCAGCAAAATGATAATAAACATTTTGCGGAATCTCTTTTCTCTCTTTATTTTCTGATTTTAATAAACCTACATTAGACAGGTGTCACAGACACAAACACAAACATGGTGTGGTCTACATCATTCACAGATGGAATTATTCTATTTAACCCATTACCTTACATTTACATCTGGTGTCTTTTCTGATTGCATTTATATATTGTGCTGTTTCTTGACTTTGTTTTTTATGCAATTAAGATTTATGACTTTTCCTATTGAAGAACTTTTCCTATTTATAGGACAATAAACTGAGAAGATATCAGAATAAAGTACACAGAACGCAGTTAAGTTACATTATAAAGTTTTATTGTTCAGCAGAATTAATTTTTCTATGCTTTTAAGATGTTCTTCTAAAGAGTTTTATCTACAGAGTTTCACAGTATTAAGATTACTGCATGCAAGCAAACTTCATATGGTTATATATAAACAGCATGGTAATATCGAGATACCATTACTTTTTTTATTACTGCACAGGCAACAAATCATAAACTGTATTCTAAAAAAAAAATAAATGTTATGCAGACCGAGTATTGATGTCTATAAAAACATGTTTGCCTATTGCAATATACAGTATAACAGAAAATTCATTGGATGGGTTGATCCACGTGTGTAAGGAGACAAAACCTCTCACTGTTGCCTCAGACATCTTCCATTCCCCCAAATTCCAAATATTTGATAACAGTAAAATCTTTTGTAATTTGAAAAAAAATAAGACTGGACATTGGATTGTTTTCTGCTGTTGCCAACAGTGATGCATTTTCTTTTAATAAGTGGTGGCTCATGGTTAAGGTGTTGGATTATATTTAAGCACTGGCGGCTCATGGTTAAGGTGTTGGCTTACCCACCCGAAGGTTGTGGGTTCGATTCCCAGCTCCACCAAGCCACCACTGCTGGGCCCCTGAGCAAGGCCCTTAACCCCCAATTGCTCAGTTGTAGAACAAGAAATATTGTAAGTCGCTCTGGATAAGGATGTCTGCCAAATGCTGTAAATGTAATAACATTTTAGCATTTGTTTTGAGCAGCTGCGTTAGTTTTTATAAAATCCACAGGCCGGTTTAATGAAGATTGTAGAAATCTCCTTCAAGAATTTTAAATCCTATATTGCATTAATATCTGTTACTCTATTATCATACAGTTTAGAATTACAAAATATAGAGAAAGTGTCTACTCAAAGACCCACATTAAAATTGGTCTGACTATTGACGGAGGAAAGTAAATGCTAAGGTATTAATCACTGTCCAGATTACGGAAGAGGAACTGTCTAACAAAGGGAAAAGGGAAGAGCTAAAAATGGCAACAGCCATACAAAAGATTCACAAAGAACACATTGCTTCCTTGAAGTCAATGGCAGGCATTTATCCTTAATTTGTTTCATCAGATTTAGGGCTTTATGAGGAATGCTGTTGTTTTTTTAAATATTACTTACTGTGCAGGTTGTTCTGTCTGTGCATACTAATATGTCAATATAGTGCTAGAATAACTCATTCAGGTGTGTCAGCTTTTATACAACTCCATCCTGTTACTGTTAACCGTAACACCTATATTCACTATTTAAATAAGGTGAATTTTATCTATAAAATTTGATCAGCTGTTTCTGATGAATACTCAGACGCATATGACAAAGTAAAACATGTCAGGTGACCATATGACCTAGTGACTATATGACTGTCACTATAACCTCTATCAAAATACCCACATCTTTATAACAGGCACATTTTATTACTTTCTTTATCCTGTTTTTGACACCGTTAATATAAAATCCAACAAGAGGTTGAAACACATGCTGGATTGGATAGTAGTCCATCCCATGGCATTTATTAAAGACTTAGGCAAAACTCAGTGGCAAAGAAATGGAAATCTATTGTCTTTAAACAGCTACTGATGAATCTTGTCCACTCTGACTCATGTGCACAGTAGTAGAACAAATTGTTGTCATAAGACTGCTACTCATTTGACTCAAGACTCAGATAAGCCAGAATTCTATTGGTCTTAAATGCTATAAAAATCCAATATAATGTATTTGTTGTTAAAACAAATAAAAACATTCCAGCATATAAATAAAAATATTACCAGGACTGTAAAGCATGGGGCTTGAGGCTGCTTCACTATCTCAGTTCCACGACAACCTGCAATAATTGACAGGCCTATAAACTGTAGATTATATGACCTTATTTTAAAGCACCTGTTTATGAACAGGACGGCTAGGCAGCCACTGCCCAATTTGAAAATATTTTTAGTATAATGCTGCACAAGATGCATCATGTTAAATTACAACACATCTAATGCCATTCTTTACTAATTCATTCATTCAAATACTTCCTTATTGCTATCCTAAAATATGTTATTGGATATTATTGCTTATTATATCCAATAACATGGTTATTGGATTGATATCCTAAAACTATTTTAAAAAATATTAATTCCTAAAAATGTGTATTTATTGAGTTAAAATAAAACACGTATGAACTAAAAGGTTTTTTTTTTTGCAGAAAAACATCATAAAATGGCAAAAATTATCTAAATAAATTAAATAATAGGATAAAGCTGGTATACGTTTTTTCGTATTGTTTATGGGGTAAGTAAAGTTTATAAAACAGGATCCAATACAAGTGCAACAAGGATAAATTTCTTGTTAAATAATTAATAATTATCTTTTTTTCATGTCACACAGAGATTGGATGGGAAACCATTAGGCCTACATCTGTTTTTAAATGGCTCTGTGGGAGGACTGACGTTTAATAGACCCTGATTCAAACAGGCTGTAACTACATTCAGTTACCAAAGAAAATCTCCCTTATATTTAAAATGTTTTCTTGGTTTAATAAGAGAATATTAAAATATTAAGTGATACTAAATCAACAAAGTTTATAGGTTTCGTGACGAGCCTTAAAACGTTGACGCATGCGCAACGCAAATCAGACAGGAGACGAATATAGACAGCCGGTTCCAACACCTACCTGCCCTTTGCGTAACGCGCTGTGTTTCCGCATCACGTGACCGATAGACGCCGTAATAAAATTAGATGGTAAATACGATATAACACACACAGTGTATAAAACAGTAAGTGAGTCTTGTGGTGTCGTTCGAGTTTTCTGTAATTAGTTGGTTGTTTTTCGTTTTTTTCAGTTTGAAACAAACATTTTATAGTGGCTAGAACTTTAGCCCAGGTCTATGTGTCTGCTACCTCTGGGTCATGTGACTAGGAGGCGAATCCCAGAAGGCTGTACTCGACAGG
The DNA here is from genome assembly GCA_005784505.1 of Bagarius yarrelli. Taxonomy (NCBI): domain Eukaryota; kingdom Metazoa; phylum Chordata; class Actinopteri; order Siluriformes; family Sisoridae; genus Bagarius; species Bagarius yarrelli. The sequence goes on from VCAZ01000155.1 coordinate 575,049, forward strand.
TAAAAACAAGGTGAGTAGAATGTGTGAACTGAGACTAAAACCGGAGGACGGAAAAGCCGAAAGCGTTTATTACCATGACTTTGGGCAGACTTTCTGCTGAATGACCACTTGTTGCTTGTTATTTTGTTTGAAAACAGGACATTGATACTGGACGAGCGGAACTTTACCGGGCACCAACGCGATGATGAACCCTTTAAGTAGCGGGCGCAAAGCGCTGGGGAAACTGGCGACCCGACTGGAGGAGGTAAAGAACCCATGGCGGCCCACTTCCACTTTAGAGCTGAGCCATAACGAAGCGGCGCGACTCGCCACTGACGCGCTACTCGAATCCGGAGAGAAGGAATACCGGCGGGTTTTAAATGAAGAGAAAGAACTCAACTTTCTTTCCGAGCTGGAAGTTCGTTATATTACCGAACACGCAGTAAAAAGCGGAAATCCCGAAAACAGCTCGAATGGAGGGGGAGACTTTGGAGAAGGAGACACAATTTCTGAGCTCACTTCGGGAACTTATTTCCCCATGATGTCAGACGAAGAGCCGCCCATGCTGGAGCTCGGCTGGCCTGAAGTGTCCAACCGTCACGGCCCCAGTGAGACCCAGATCTACTTCCAAAGGGAAAAGTCGCAAAATGTTAAAGATCTGGTTCGATCGTTAATCAGCAGAGCCAAGAAGGTAAAATCAATCTAATATTCTTAAATTCAAAATGTCCATACGAGCGTTAATTTCCAGAGCTCATAAACGGTTGTGGGGGGACAACCAGTAAGGAATTAGTAGAACATTATGTATTTAATTAACTCTAATTACTATTTTAATACAAGATATTTAATCCACTCTCTAATGAATTCTATGAGACTGGATTTATTATTACCTTGGTCATAGTCCAAGTCTGTCTATTCTAATGGGAGCTGGACAACAAACTGTTTCCCATTTAAAATCACAAAATGCTGCTTAAAAATAACTTGTTAAATAAGAATGTTCAATTTAGTTTTTATTTATTTTTTACAGAGAAAATCACTCTTTTGTGGTATCAATAGCATTCCAATATTTATTGTGTACGATTTATTATTGTTTATCTGCCATCTTATTTACTAAAGTGTAAATGTGTTTACAACATTCGTTTCCTTTTTTGGTTTACTTAAATGTTTTTTTGGGTTTGAATTTATTAGTATTTACAATAATGTGTTTAAAAAAATGTATGTGACATTTAAAAGTGGTGTAAAGTTAATATAAATTCAGGAGTATAGGAACCTTTTTTTTAAGATAAATAAAACCATTTTAAGATGCAGCTTATGTTTTTTACTTGACTCTTTTAAAAATCTGGACTGATTATATCAGTCTTTAGTAGCGAGCTGTTAACACTAAAAAGTAAACGTTTCGTGGTGCATTAACATATTTTCTTTGTGTGCAGGTCATTGCCTTGGTCATGGACATTTTCACTGATGTGGACTTATTCTGTGACTTGCTGGAAGCCTCCCTCAAACGGAAGGTTCCTGTGTATATTCTGCTCGATGAGAAGAATCTTAGTCATTTCTTAGACATGTGCGATACACTCGAAATTCAGCACTCACATTTGAGTGTAAGTAAAATTTTTATCAGTGACATTAACATTTGAATTAATTCTCTTTCACATTTATCTCTTTACATATCCTGTACACGTTTGTTGTCTTGCTATTTATCTAAAGTGAAAAAGAATGAATAAAAGGATGTATTTTGGTGTAAAGTCTTTACATCAACCAAGGTCTATTGTATCGCTACAATACATCAAACAAAAAAAATTTCCAGTATGTTCCAGCATTGTAGTAGCTCTTACGTCATGCACCCTGCCTAAGATGCCCAGTGTGATCTTTGATGGTGGCTTTATAGTTCGATATTCTATATTTAGTGGGCAATTAAATTGGAATAACAGGAATAAGTTAAAATAATTACACTATATTATTACTGTCATTACACCATCTTATTACTGTTAATGTCATTACATTTTTACAGAATATGCGAATACGAAGTGTATGTGGGGACACATATTGCACCAAAAGTGGGAAGAAATTCACAGGACAGGTTCAGGAAAAATTCATGATTATTGACTGCGAGGAAGTAATAGCTGGATCATATAGGTAAGACTGTTCTCACTATTTGGAAAAAAAAAAATGTTTACTTTATGTTATTACATTTTTCAGGCAAAAATGTCATCAAATCATATCATTGCTGATTGTAGTATAAAGAAGCTTTAGTTGACTATTTTTACCATCAGGTATGAATTGATTGAAGTGAATAAATGGTATTATTATAAGTGTAGGAGATATATATATATATATATATATATATATATATATATATATATATATATATATATATATATATATATATATATATATATATATATATATATATATATATGAGGGCTAAATATTCATCAATACATATATATATTAATCATAAAAAACAGCCATATTAATCAATATTCTTATATATATATTGTATCTCACATTTCTACTCCGATTAAGAAATAACAGCTCTGTTAAGAAGTAAGGTGTGTGCGGAACTTATCTTTGACTCAGCAGGTGTGTGGTGATTTAAGAGCTTAGCAATGAAAAGATGACTATTCGGCAACTCCCAGGCGCAGTGTGTCCTAGCAATGTACTGGGGTTTGATTTATATACATCACTTCATACTGATACCTGGTGTAAAGTCCCACTCAAAAAGTATACTAAGACAATATAAAAATGTAAATATGAAACATTTTCATCCTTGGATATTTATCACTTTAAATCACCACATGGATTATATCAATCTTTAGACACAAAAATATAAAGCTGTAAAAAGGAGGAATGAATTTCCTACTTAAATTCTATATTTGTATCGATCAGAGCCTAATTAATAAGAATTATTCCGCTACAGTTGTTTTTACATATTTTACTAATGCTACAGTTTGTATTTCCTATTGCTTTACTTAGTGGGTGAGGCTTATTTATCCGAGGAGGAAGAAAATTCATATTTGCCCATGCAAATTAACTTATAATAATTCTACTGGCAGAGAGAACTTAAAACTGGTGAATTTCTAAAATAGCAATTTCCAAAATATTCTACAAGACAGACATTAATAGAGATTCAAAGCTTGTTTGTATGTTGCTCTCGATGAGTGAATCTGCCAAATACTGTCCATGTAAATGTATTATATTATTTTAATGTTACATTCTTCCTCTTTTCCAGTTTTACCTGGTTGTCTGCTCAGGTGCACAGCAACATGATTTTGCACTTTTCTGGACGCATTGCTGAAAGCTTTGATCGGGAATTCCGTTGCCTCTATGCAGACTCACAAATCATTGAACGTTTCTATAACCCCGATGAGGAAGGGCTTCCTTACTACAATTACAACATGGACTTTTTTCAAGACAGAGGAGCTAGAGAGAGGGAGAGAGTTTGCTCAGAAAACTCCAGTAGCCAATCCAGCAACAGCGTTCCCAGTATTAAAGCAGCTCCAGGATTACCCTCTCAAGTCTACAAGGTGACCCAGGAAAAGAAGGACACAAGCACAATTAAGAGTTTAGAGAAGCGAGGTGTTTCAAATTCAGGACTTCAGATCCCTCAGGGAAGTAACATTGGCAGATTATCCCACAATAATTCAGTAGTGGATTGTTCAAAGTCTGGAGTGGAATGGGGCAAAGCAGGAGCTTTCCAAACTAGCCTTATAGGACCAACATCCAAATTTCAAGCAATGGATCTCTATGACCATAAAAATGTCCACATTGCTGCCAAAACGCAACCGAGTCCTCTAATGGACAGCAAAAACACCCAAAATGCGCAGTCCCACCAGTCCTTTTTTTAACAAATTTACTGACCTCTTCTCAACGACCAAAGACAAGGACTTTTTGTTATATAGGCCACCTCCTTACAGTACAGCTTTTGGGGGACCTGATCTCTCACAAAATGAGCCCGAAAGTAGTCAAAGTCCTCCTCCACCAGTACCTTTGCCCAAAGAACGGGTAGGCCCGGAGTGCAAAATCAACCGGGGGGAAGAGAAGCGCATGACATTAGGACACAGCAAACTAGACCTGGTCAACCACTACAACAAGCTAAAATCAAAGCAGGTGTACAGCCGCTTCGAACTAAAGAACTGATCTAATTGCACCTGGTGTGTCATTGATGCTCTTGGGCAAGACATTATTTTCTGTCAACGTCAATTCCAGTGGTATTATGTGCTGTTTTGTTACCCAACCCAGAGCAAAAAAAAAAAACACTGACAGCTTTTTGTTGTTACTATGTAAACTTTATAATTTGCAATTCACAGTTATTACTGTATTAAAAAAAGGGGCTGGTGTATGCACAGCCTTGAAAAAGTATTTATACCCGTTGAAGCTTTTTACATTTTGTCTCCTCACAACCACAAACATAAATGTATATTTTTGAGCTTTTATTTAATAAACCAACACAAATTAGCACATGATACTAATTTGTGGAATGAAAATGATACATGGTTTTCAAAATGTTAAGCAAATAAAAATCTGAAAAGTGTGGCCTGCATTTATATTCAGCCCCCGTACTCTGATACCCCTAAATAAAATAAAATGGCTTTCATAAGTCACCTAATTAGTCTAGCTGTGTGTAATTTAGTCTCTGTTAGAGAAAACTAGTGAACAAACAGCATCATGAAGACCAAGGAACTCACCAGACAGGTCAGGGAAAGCAGGGTTCGGTTAGTAAAAAAATATCCCAAGATTTGGACATCTCAAGAAGCACTGTTCAATTCATCATCCGAAAATGGAAAAAGTATGCCACAAATGCAAAGCTATCAAGACATGGCCGTCCACCTAAACTGACAGACCGAGCAAGCAGAGCAATGATCAGAGAAGCAGCCAAAAGGCCTATGGTCACTCTGGATATGTTGGGCTAAATACAGAGAAATCCTGGAGGGAAATCTGTTGAAGGCTGCAAAAGACTCGAGACTGGGAAGGGGATTTACCTTCCAGCAAGACAATGACCCTAAACATGCAGTCTGAGCTACAATGGAACGGTTTGCATTAAAGAATATTCATGTTAGAATGGCCCAGTCAAAGTCCAGACCTAAATCCCATTGAGCATATGTGGCAAGACTTGAAAATTGCTGTTCAAAGACGTTTTCCATTCAATCTGGCTGAGCTTAGGCTCTTTTGTAAAGAAGAATGGGCAAAAATTTTTAGTCTTTAGATGTACAAAGCTGGTAGAGACATACCCCAAAAGACTCATAGCTGTAATTGCAGCAAAAGATGGCTTTACAAAGTATTGACGCAGGGGGGGCTGAATACAAATGCACACCACAGTTTCAGATTTTTATTTTTATTTGCTCAAAATTTTGAAAACCATGTATCATTTTCGTTCCACTTCAAAAATATGTGTTGGTTTATTACATCAAATCTACAATAAAACATTTTAGTTTGTGGTTGTAAAGTGACAAAATGTGAAACAGTTCAAGGAGTATGAATACTTTTTAAGGCACAGTAGCATTGCTTAATAGTTAGAAAATTTTCTGACATTTAAAGTGTTTTAACAATTCTGTCTTACTTATTGTGGCAAGCATAAATAACGGTGGCAAATGATATTAATCTATTGAGTGGAACAGTTCATTTCTTTAATTAGGGTATTCCATTACCAAGGTTTTCCGTCTTCCAGACATTTATGTGTATTTATAACAGTCTTACTGAGTCTGTCAGCTTAAAAAAAAAAGTAGTCATTTAGGAATATAACATTCTCTCCATACTTTCCATACATGACCAATTCAACTGGCCAAGTATGTGCTTACAGCAAAATGCATAACATTATGCAGAAATATGTCAAGAGTTTTGGTTAATGATTACTAATCTATACATTCAGCATTGTGATCTTTGTGACTCAAATTGTGGCTTGACTCTTGGTGTTGGATGGCTAAGTTTTTTACTGAAAGGTATAAAATAATCTGGTCTACTGTAGTTATGGTCCACCTCACATTTTGCTGGTTTGTACTTGTTGAGATTGTTGAAAAATCTGGTCAAATTTCCCGACCTATCTTTTCAATTTTTTTTCACACCCATAAATGTCACTCACTTTCTGTTTTTCTGGGTTTTTTAAAAAATAATTTTGACAGTTGTGTAAAAAAATCACAGATCAGCAGTTCCTGAAATTCTCAAACCAGCCCATCTGGCACCAACAACTATGCCATGCTTAAAGCCACTCCGTTCTATTATAATAGTTGGTTTAAATGTTAAGTTAAGCTCTGCATACATTGTGCTGATGCCACATGATTGCTTGATAACATAATTGCAGGTTTAAAATAGTTAGTGAATAGAAAGTACAGTATAGATCAGTTAACTGTGATTGTCTTGATTATTTATGTGAGGTTATAGCAACTTAATTTAAAAAGCTGTTTAGAATAATAGGTCAGACTGACTGATCACTGTTATTAAGTGTGATAAGGTGTGTTGTCATTTACTTGGTTAAATAAAAGTTCAAAATCTAATGTACTAATAGTGTGCCCACACTGGAAATACAGGAATAGTGTCAGCAGGAAGATATCTATTTGCATTGGTTTGTTTGGTCTTGTCACTACCTCCTTAGGTTCATTTTAACTAGTGTAAATGGTAGTCACAATAACACAGAATGGAGTAGATATAAATAATAAGGTGCGCTGTGTGGAAAGTTATATGCGGTTTGCAAATTGTTGTCCCTTTTTTGTCCAGATCAAAACAATGTCGGTTTTCTATTTTGCTCACAATGTTTAATGTATTTTGATCTATTTAACAAAAGTATTTTACAAGTATTCGCTATCTTTTGTGCTTTATAACTATGACTAATATTATTTGGGGGAAATGGAAAAAAAGGTATTTACTGAATTCTTTGCATGATAAAAGTCTGTATATTAGACGTCAAAGCCTCACACCTAAAAAAAACAGTCTAGATGTGTTATTGTGCTTAAGTGACATGTCAACTGTGTGAACAATTGTTGCTGTAATGTGTTGAATGCCAGTCAGACTAGAAAATATGCGTTCTACATACCATAGCATACCTGCCTAAGCTGTCATCATTAAAGCTTTTCTTATCTACTATAAAAGGATGAACTTTTTTCCCTAGTTCACAGACTTTTTAACAAAAACAATTAAAATCAGGCCACATCAGTTCGTATGAGTAATGGGTGTGTATCTTCCTGTAATTTGAACAATGGTATTATCTTTATATTAAAATAAAGTTTGTATATGTAAAAGGCATAAATAAATAGGGATTATATAGTATGTAAAAATTATATGCACAAAAGTTAGATTCCAGTGAATAGAGCAACCACATTTCATACAAGTAATTTCATTCAGTTAAAATTGATCAAAACGATGTACATGAATGTACTTTCAGTGTGACAGTGTGGGATAGATAACTTTCCAAACCTGATTTATTGTGCAATTTAAAGATGTACTTGAAAGGAATCTGCAATTTTAAAACTATGATTATACTTTTATTAAAACCAACACTACCACCACTACCTTTTAATTCAAAGATGTAAATGATGGTCAACAAGCGATCGAAACGTGTTACAAAGCATCTGTAAGAGCATGCACGTGTTTTGTGTGTGTACTTGTGTGTATATCACTGAAAAACAAACTTTGTATGCTATTTATGCCTGCGTCAGTGAAACAAGGTTCCCAGAACTATACTGATATGTGACACTGACATGATAGTTACATAGTAAGGGGCCACTGGGACCTTTATTATACAGGTCAGACAAACAACGACAGTGCAACAATGTGTTTTTATAACTGCTAAATCTCTTGGGATCTAGCAGTACAAAAGTCTTTATGCTTCACTCAGAATAGCACAATGAAGGGAAAGAACAGTTTTGCATGTGCAAATGCCTTGATGATAAATCTACAGGATGTTTCAGACACAAAAATAGTTTAGAATTAGATCAGTGATATATGTTCAGATTGTGTGTCTTAAATATAGGCATGTGTGTGTGTGTGTACATATATATATATATATATGTATTCTAAAGTTTGATTATATTGCTTTCTTGTGGGCCAACAATTATAAAAATGAAAATTAATGTCAATTATAATAATATGTTCCAAAATACTACTATTGATATATACATTGAATAATATAAAATACCTATGGATCCTATAAATAGGATGCTAACTTAAAGCAATTAAACAATCAGAATAAACAATATGGCAACTTAAAATTTCAAACCAATTTCATGGATTTTCTGGTATACAATTGGCAAAAAAATTTCAAAACCAATATGGCCTTTTTCTGCTCAATCAATTAACATCAAATTAATCATTTTCAACAATTTTGTTGTTAAGTGATTTTAACCAATATTGGCAAAAATTTCAAACCAATTGTTTGCAGGCATCAAATTTACATCCAATTATGACATTTCAGATAGAAGCACTGCAACAACACAGGCCCAAGGACCCCAGTGGGGCATTTCCTTAAGGACCATTTTCAAAAACATGGTAGTAATGGGACTGATTATTTCCAACTTCTCACAGGTGTCAATGGAGCTGCTGGTGTACATGTGATTCCCTCTTTATCCTACTTAAGAGTGTTTTGTCTTTAGTGTTCCCTAAATGGCCTTTCATTTATAACTGAACATAAATAACTGAATTTAATAAAAATGTATTTGAAAGGACATGTGTGCATGAGCAAGACAGTCTGTGGGCTAGTAAAATTGTTTTAGCTTAATAAATAAACACTTTGATTATTAAATAGAATCTGTATATCTCTTTTATATCTAAAAACTCCGTTCAAATTAAATACTATTAAGCCTTGACAGGTCAGTAAAATATCATTTTCATTCAAATTATTTTTAATATTTTAGTGAAAAATTAAAAAGGGTTGTTTAAGTGATATTAAAGAATATCTTATACGCTTAATGTTTATTTGAATTAAAAGTCATTAGAAAATTTTATGTTATGATATACTGTATACACTGTACGTGTAATAATGCCCACATGTAGATTCCAAAGTCTGCACAGTAAAGTCAGGAGGGAAAAGGGAGGCCATGCACCATGATGTGTGCCACAGCTGTGCTGCGAAACATTTGCATATCCAAGAGTGCCTCTCCCAATGGAGGGTGCGGGAACAGAGATTTACCATGTCAGAATAAGCCACAGAGGAGGTTGGGATGGCTTATCTCAATAAAAGCAATATCATTCATGTAGCTGGGTAAATGCATGAAATGTATACTTTTGTTGTTAAATCATTTGGTTAAATCAACATTAGATCTTCATACTTTTAAAAATCATGAGAAAGCCAAGCTGTGCTAAATGATTGCTGGCATAATGTTTTTCATTTAAGTGTAATAAAATCCCATGAATACATTCTTTATGAAAAACGTAATAGTGTCTTGAGAAATAAAATAATATTTTTTTATGTAAAAATATTACGACATGTAAATAATGGCATCCGACGTGAAACTAAATATGCAAATCATCCGTAGGAGACAGATGATTCGCTGCGGCGACCCCTAAAAGAGAACAGCCGAAAGGAGATAAGCTCATAAACTCATGTTACCGACCCATAATGCAACTGCATAGAAAATGAATTAATTTATATATTGCTAAACAGATAAACACAACTGAAAACACACAAAATGCTATTATCTATAATAAAGTATTTACAGTAGAGCATTAATAAGGCACAAATTGAAGCGATTATAAAATGCTTTGAGTTGCTTGTTTTGAATGCTTTGTTTTTTAGAAACAATTAATTGTTAAAGCCTTAAAACAATCAATTAATCGTTAAGTTCCAAAAACAGGCAATACATCGTCATAATCGCAATTATTTCTTTGACAACTTATCTCACCTAAAATTTAAAAATCTTGATAGCCCTACTTTTGTACAGCGTTTTATTTAGCGCTATAGGATAGAATCTGGTATATACAACATATTTATTATGATTTATATAAACACAATACAATTATTTAGATATTCCTAAACAAAATGTTAATTCGAAATGTGTTTCCTTATAAATCTATTTGTTGTTGTTATAATATTACAAACATAATAATATTAAACATAATATTTAAACCATGCCAAGATGAATGACATGTCATCAATCCCTCTGTTGAGAATGTAAGCCATTTAGTCTTCCAATTTAATCCACCTAAACAATAACAGTAAAACATCCCTTAATAAACACAGTGAAAGTTATAATTCATACGGAAGAATTCCTTCATATAGGAGCTTAGCAGCCATAAACTATAATAAAATTACCAATTCTCTCTAACGACATGCATGTTTGCAGCAATGCACTCTTGTACAACTGGAAAATCAGGCCACTCTCTTGCAAAACTGGGTGTGACAAAGTATGCAGTGCTCATACTGAACTCTTACACAACAATATACCATATATTATACATTTTATACATTTATAGCATATGTATGATTGTCATACAAATACAAAAGAAATAAGCATCATTTACGAAATCTAAAGGATGTTTATCTGCACATAAAAATATGTATTTCACGTAAAGATTACAACAGTAATTCACAAATCTTGGTCCTATAACCTGCCATGTATTACTACAATGACTTAATTACAATACAAATTACACAAGTCAGGACTGGAGACAGATGCAAGTAAATAATTTTTGATACAGTGTAGAAAATAACAAGCTAGCAGAAAAATGAACTATGGCACAGCAAGGCAAACACCTCCTAGATTACAAGGGAAAAACTGGGTCAAAAACGAGTCATGGTTTAACACAGGTAACAAACTGTAGCTAGGTAAAGACACTGTGAAACACAAGAATTAGTAAAATGAATAATTAGATCACACTGAACAGGTAAGAACAATAATCACAGGAAATGGAAAATATAAATGCGTAATGTTTAGGGTAGCCCTATGTTGGTCTAGCAGGATAAAATCCCAGATTTCCCAGACATAAAAGGTATTTAACTTATCATTCGGCTGTGTTGGAAGGCTTGGAATTAAACAGAAAAAATGAATCTTTAATAGATAATCAAGATATTATTGTACACTAATATTATTATAATACATTTAATTAATGAGCCTGATATTTGATAAGATAAATTACAAAGTCCAATTCCAATGAAGTTGTGTAAAACGTAAATAAAAGCAACATACAATGACCTTGTTGACACATAAAACACTACAAAGACAAATCATACAGTGATCAAACTGATAAACTTTACTGTGCCTTGCAAATATTTACTTATTTTTAATTTGATGCCTGCAACACATTCCAAAAGAACTGGGACACGGTTATTTTCACTACTGTATTATGTCACTCGTCCTTTTAACAACACTCAGTAAGCATTTGAGATTTTTTAGACTTCAGTTGATCAACAGTCCGCTGTCTGCGTTATCGTATTTTGAGCTTTATAATGTGCCACATATCTCCAATGGGAGAAAGCTCTAGATCCAGTCTAGTACCTGTACTCTTTCACTATGAAGCCACACTGTTATAATGTTCAGAATGTGGCTTGGCATTGTCTTGCTAAAAGAAGCACAAACGTCCCTGAAAATGAAATCACTTGGATAGCAGCATACTTTACTTTAAAATCTGTATGTACCTTTTAGCGACAATGGTGCTTTGACAGTTGTACACACCCCGTTTTACCCGCCGGACAATGGTACTTTGACTTTGATAGTTGTACTGTTGTAGTACACACAATGTGCCAGTACCACCCCCGTACCACCACAGATGTTGGCCCACGTGATATTATCATTTACAATATAAAGCTCTTTCGGTGTAAGGTTTTCATGTTCTTGTTCTATATTTTTCTTGTTTCATGTTTTTTGTTTATTGTTTAATGTCTAGGCTAAGCAATGCTACCTAGCTAAGCTATGCTAGGCTATGCTATGCTATCTAGCTAAGCTAAGCTAAGCTATGCTATGCTATCCTAGCTAGCTAAGCTATGGTATTGTTCCCCATGTCTTCCTGTCATGTGCTTCCCTTTGTCCTTGTGTCTTGTTTTAATTGTTTTTTTAGTCATGTGTTGTTTACTGGTTCGGGTAAGTCTTGTTTTGTTAATTAGTTACCTGTGTATTTATAGCCCTTGTGTTTGCCTTGCCTTTTGTGGATTATTGTTTTCTGTCTACTGTGGTGAGTTCATGCTAATGTTCCTGTTAAGTTTAGTTCATGTTCATTGTTTGTTTGGTGTTTATGTATATAAAACTGCACTTGGGTTCAATACGTCTTGCCTTAGTGGAGTCACCGTTACATTCGGTCTGTGTTACAGGGAATCAATTCAAAATGAGTAAATATTCGCAGGAGAATAAAGTTTATTAGTTTGACATTGCTTGTTTTTGTTTTTATTTGATCAAAGGTAAAAAAGAACTTGGAGGTCATTGCCCCAACTTCATTGGCATTGGGGTTTGTATAGGTAGATGAGGTTGGATGACTGGGTAAATGAGCACATTTACAACAACACCAATTTTATAGCTCTAAAATATGTATGATGGGGGGAAAAAAAAGAATAAGATTTTAATTTGAGACTACTAAAGCAAGCCATGTAATAAAATGAATAGTGATAACAAATATAGTGAGGAATAAAACAGTGCAAATAAATGCATAATAAATTCACATACATAAATGTTTATTTTAATACTGTAAAGAATCTCCAAGAGAGTAGTCTTTCAAACCCAAAGGTGCAGTTTATTTACAAAAGTGACAGAAACCTAAACTAACTAAACTTGAAATAGACTAGATTAAACTTATCTTAGCATAGCTATCTTAGAACTTACTAATACTAGCTTAACTTAAACTCTTAGCATTTATGAACTTAGCTTGATTATGCTTAACTTAGCAATAACACTAAACGGAACTTGAACTATAAACATGACTTGGCTTACTTGATTATGCTTAACTTGACTTAGCTTAATATAAACATTTAATACAGACCTGGCTCACCGGGAACACAGTGGTACAGGGAACAACCCAAAATCCAACAAACACAAAAGGGAAACACAGGAGCTATAAATACACAAGATACACAAGGCTGGACACATGGACAAGGGGATCACGTGACAGAAACACCAGGATCACACATGACGAGGTAAATATGAATAAACATAAACAATTCTGCTTAAATCATTTAGCAGACCCTTACAATTCTGCAGTTCAGTGCCTATTACCATACCATTAGATAATATTGTTTATATAAATATATGTATCCTTGAATAAAACCTTGAATAAAACACCTAGTTGACCAGGCCACCATCTTATCAGGCCAGCCATTCTGAACATGAACATTGAAAATAACCCTTCATTTAACATTTTAAAATCATATATGTGCTTATATTGACTTAATATAAGATTAAACAAACATGCTTAAACAAGACCATTAATTAAAACAAACCAATCAAGCAAGGAATATTAGTACAACATTATTTTTGCTATTACATCATTTAATTAGTTAAATTTTACATATCTCCTTAACCCCAACACCAAAAATTGCCCACCTGGAATATCTGTCTGCCCACCCCTGGACCCCTGTATGGTTGGCAAGAACCGGGTTGTTTAGTAATATAGTGTAGTAAACACACAAGATGTTTTTAGTAAAACACGATTTCTTGAATAGCATTTTAAAAAAGGTTAGCTAACCTTGCAACAAAGAAATTGTGTGTACATTTTAGTGTAATCCAAACCACATGTACAAGAGAAGGTTTATTCTTTTTCCTGCCAGGAATGTGATTTTGATAAGAACTATTGTACATAGCACTTTGCACACAGCTCACAGTTAGCCAAAGAGAGAAGTAACATCCAAAGATAAGCCACATCTCCCTACCTTGTCAAGTTACATTTTCCAATGTTGAGGTTTCTTGTGTCAATGTTTTTATGTTTTTATCAAGTCTTAAAGGTATATAGAAACAATTGGCAATCAACTATTTTCTAAACTTGCTCACCAGCAAAGCACTGACCTGTGTGGGAGCAGGGTGGGTAATTCTCTTCTCTTCTCTTCTGAGTTTATCTCACTCAGTCACCAGCTTGCTCTAATTAGCGGAAGGTAGTAGATGACTGGTTTCAAATAAGTAAACAGGTTTGAGAAACCTATAAAGTCATGCCAATTGACACAAAGGATCGTGACATAGGACCTACAACAGCCCTAACTTCATGTCTCCCACCTGAAATTAGTTTTGCTCTGCCACCTTTTTAACAGTGCACAAACAGAGTCCATTTCTAAAGACACACACCCCTCCATGTTTATAGTCACTGGAATTTAACTAAAGTCAACTGTTCCTTGTTGTACACACCCTCAGTCTCACTTAAAAAAAGACTTTTACAACTTTGCAAATTTATTGCAAAGTTCTCTTTCATCTTCTCTTTCATTCTGCCTGTATAAAGTGTCATTTATCTGGTTTTTGTATGGGTTTATATACATATATATTTTTTGAGAAAAATAAAACATTTTCATCATTCAATTTTCTTCTAAAAGCTAATAAGTACATTTATTTTGTTCTTGCCATGATAATGACTTATCCATTATATTTATTTTAGACCATAGCAAATTATTCCATTTTGAATGCTCTTACTCATAATCAGTATTATTTAACACTGTGAAACTCAATGTATTCAGTTAAGTTCTGAGCGTTTTAGAATGACACACCAAAACACACCTAGATCTGAGATTACTGAGCATTAATTCATTTAGATTGTTAGAACTGTCTGGAAAACCTCCTTAATCATTGTTGGATTGCATTTTTATGCACTGTAAGCAGCTTTTAGGAAAATATATATGTTTTTGTGCAAAACATTTACCCCGCACCATAGGATCCACTTCAACAAATGATCAGAAGTAGGCCTGAATATCCATACATAGTTCACTAGGATCGAGTGAGAGCATATGTGCAAATAACACTAAAAATTGCAGTAGTATTTTTTTTCTGTTTGACTGAAAATACCAGACAGTTACTAGCTTGTACATGACAAGTTATGGCTTGTCAAACTGAATTATTTCTGAGGATAGCAAACAGAACAGAAAACAGGAGGCTTATTCAATGACATCATATTGTTCCTGTCACTAGTGTGCAAAGTCCAAGATAAAAATTGTCATTTTGTTATATGTGACATACTGTTGCAGCTTTTTAAAATAAAATTATGCAATGTCATAAATAAGGTGCGTATGATTTATATAATTTTCTATTTATTGACTCATTTAGTGAGTCACTGTGTCCTGCTGAAAGGTAAATTTCCATCTTCATAAGGACAACCTTCATCGGGAAGGAATGATTCATCATTTATGTGTTAATTTACATTATCATCCACTCACTTTTATTACCGTAATTTTTGTTAGTGTCTATCGCAGAAAGTCTGGACATATGGCAGGAATGCCAGTCCACTGCAGGGCATTATGTGCACATTTAAACATGCATACAGACATACCTACAATTGATCTTAGCCAAACCTGCTGCAGGCTGTTTTTTTAATGGTGAGAGGAAACTGGATATTCTAAAAGAAACCTACATAGGAAGAGCATGCAAAGAAACTCTAACCCAACCAGTAACCCAAGTGCAGGATCAAGTTAGGGACCCTGGAAACAGCGAGGAACCATTTAACATGCTTTAACATTCGCTAAAACGCAGGATGCTTATTGGTCATAAACCAGCCCGAACTTGTAAACATAATCCATTATCTCATTTTATATCTTTCTCATGCAGCTTTTCTCCTAGTATTCTTTAGAATAGAGTTTTGCTTCCCTGTAGGCGTTTTAAGTAGAACAATATCCACCTGTTATGTACTGTTGTGGAATAAGAACTCTAAAGTTGCCATCTTCACATTTCAAATACCACTCCAAATGCATCTTTTGCGCAGTTCCAGAAATGCAGAACAAGTGGGTCTTGGCATTGCACAGAGTTTTCTGAACTCTACTGCAGGGTCCCCAGACTCGCTTCTGGAGCTTCAGTATCTTGCAGACTTTACTTGCTCCTACTTCTATAGTTTTATTTTGCAAGAGCTTGATTGTCATGTATGGTTAAGGTTGCAGCTAAAATCAGCAGATCACTTGCCCTTTAGTAAGAGTTTGGTGCCACCTGCTTTAGTGGTATTCCTGTAATTAAAACAACTGACTATTAAAGTTAGATTGTACCTAAAGAAATTTCCATTTTAATTGGTATGACAATTGATGCTTGATAAAAATAATTCCATGCACTTCCAATCAAAATTGGACATTTTAAGCAAAGAGCTTTCACGTACTCTGTACACAAGTCCTATTATTTATATACTATATATTATTATATTCCTTTTTTGTTTTTCACCATTTGTTGTGTGTTTTGTTCTGTACTATAAAGAAGTTTTTGTAGTACTTTTATTTATTGCTAATCTTTAACCGTACTGTTTAACACCAACTTGAACCCCTGAAATATAATTAAGCGTATGTTGTAGCATAAAGTTGCTGGTGTAATACAGTGCTACGGATAATTAAATATTGAGATAGCTCAATGGCCTTAAAATGATTATGTAACATAAATAAATGTTCACACCTCTGCTGTTGTTCAATAAGCAAGTCAAGGGAGGCATAATGTTGTGTCTGTCTGCTGGTCTTTTTAAGTCAGTCTGTTGACATAAGGTCTGAACTCCATAGCATCATTTGTTAGCCAAGATGACATATTACTGTCATTTAGGCCAATCTATTACAGTTGTTTTTTTTAGTGTCTCTAGTATACAACCAATCAGTGTGACTTTAAAATTCCTAAAAGTTTTTCTATTTTGTGTGCCATATGCGTCAGCAGGTCAGACAACTCTCTTTTAGAGCAGTTTGTTGCCGCTCTAAAAACAATGTGGGTTTTAGTGTCATAAGGCACAGTTATGAAGTACATACAAACACAAGGCGTTTGTGTTTAAAAGGGAACAAGAAAATCTGTGCCTAACCTACTTAATTTAGACCAATGAAAATCTGTGTTTTTCAATTTCTTATATTAAATTGAACAGATCTCTTTGCCCATATCTCTCCTATCTATTGTGCACTTGGCTGCAGCAGCCAAGCGCATAAACACAATGAAACAAGTGGCGGTCATCTGACCCCGAAATGATAACGGCAGTGATCAACAGCAGCATTGGAGTTCATAAGGTACACCCAATCCTTTATAAAAAATCTTTTTGTGTCACATCCAACAAGACTTTCACTGAGAGAAATCTTCGGCAATGTCTATTTCACGTGTTCTGTTGCAGTCAATGGATAGTGAAATAGCCAGCCTACTTAACCTCACCTAATCTATGCAAGATCTTATGTAAGTCTTTATCAATTTTAATTTGGACAAGGAACTCAAAGCTGCTGCCACTGTATAATATAAAATTATACACAGAAATATAAAAAAAATTATGATATAAATATCTACCACATATAGTAGTAGATATTTATTTATGTGGAGTATCCTATATGTGGATGATCCTTGATTTAACATCTTGGTAATTCAGTAGATTGAGGATTGCTTCTTTAAAACAGACCCTGAAATGACAGCATTTATCATTCATCTCCTGTGAGCTGAAGAGTCAAAGAATGTAGAGCCTTAAACATGCCAAAGGTTACTTAAGTACTGTTGAATCTATAAGAGAGATGTTTGATTATTGTGTCTTGATTAGCATTAAAATGTTGAGTCTGAAATGATATTGAAATGAAATGACACAATCAATTAATTGGTAGTGCAATGGTTGACATGTTGAACTGGTAACTGGAAGATGGGGATTAGATTCCCAGCATCACTATCTTATCACTGTCGGGCCGCTGAGCACGACATTGGAGTTAAAGAGTTAAATGTAAGTCGCTCAGGATAAGGGTGTCTGCCAAATGCTGTAAATGTCAATGTGAAAATGACATTTCAAGGTCATGCAGAGTTAATCTGTAATCAGAATGCTTTATTTCTGGCGGCATGTGATGTTAATATAAGCTTGTGCCTCTTCTCTGGCTATGCTGAAACATATAACCGGGTGTCACCAGCATAACAGTAAACGCAAATGCTATGCTTATAAATATATACGAGAAAAAGCAGTGGGCCTAAAACAGCACTGTGAAAAATCAAGACACTGTTTAAAGCTACAAACTGATAATGATCATTCATATAATCCTGAGTCAGGAGAGGGTTTTATCAGGCCAAAAATTCAGACTATTAGTTTGATAAATCAACTTGCATACTAGTTTTCATATATACATATGTCTTTGCTTTGACCAATGTCTATTGTAAAAATCTCTATACAAATAATATTGGCAATTAATATTTTTATTTCAAACATTTGGCAGATGCCCTTATCCAAAGTGACTTACAGTATTTCAAACCAACTTATTAGCTAAAGGTTAAGCACCTTGCTTAGGGGCCCAGCAGTGGCAGGTTGGTTGAACTGGGAACTGAACATACAATAAACACCTTAACACTGGACCACCACTTCCTTTGTAAACTATTTAAAGACTTTCCAAATTTTTAAGTACATTTTTATATATGATATTTTCTTTTCTTTTGATTTATTTTAGTAAGAAATATCTAAGTCTAAGTCTAAATTTGTAAAACTCAAGTGTTTGGTTTGTTTATTTTGAGATAAATTTAATCCTAAATGACACTTTTTTATTTAAAAAGTGATATTTCATTAATTTAAAAAAAATTCTAATTTACACATTTAATTTATTTACTGAAATTGTTTTTTAATATTTACTTATTTTATAATTTAATTCTCATACTTCACTCTACATTTACATTTACAGCATCTGGCAGATGTTTACAGTGCAAAAAACGTGTAAAACCCACACTTGGCTGGATGAGGATGACGCCGCTCTCCAGCAGCAGTTCACACATACCAACTGGAGTAAATTCGTTGCACGGGCCACTACTGATTCAGTCACCAACAGCAATAGTTATACCAACGCTGTCCTTGATTACCCTTCTTTCAATTGGTGTGCGGATCGGGTGAGTATACAAAAGAACATTACAGTGTTCCCCAATCAAAAGCCCTGGATGAACCGAGATGCTCAACGCACACAACACCGCCTT
Source organism: Bagarius yarrelli (assembly GCA_005784505.1). Lineage (NCBI taxonomy): Eukaryota > Metazoa > Chordata > Actinopteri > Siluriformes > Sisoridae > Bagarius > Bagarius yarrelli. Next base: position 593,990 of record VCAZ01000155.1, read on the forward strand.
CAGGTCTGGAGACTGGGCGGCCTACAGCAATCACAGTCTGTTCGATTGAATACCGTCACCTACTCCATTCTTACACTGGGTTTCCTCATGAATGTGTACTGTCTCCTCTCACATACTCCCTCTTCACCCATGACTGCATACCTGTTTATGCCTCAAACAGCATTGTTAAGTTCGCAGATCACACCACGGTGGTAGGCCTAATTAAAGGTAACGATGAGATGGCCAACAGGAAGAAGATCCAGCACCTAGTCGAATGGTGTAAGGACAATAACCTGAAAACTCAATACCAAGAAGACAAAAGAAGTAATTGTGGATTTTAGATGAGCTGGCAATCACACTGCTGTTGAACGTGTACCCAACTTCAATTTCCTAGGAATCCACATCTCTGAAGATCTTGCCTGGTCTCGGAACTCTTCTATCCTGGTCAGAAAGGCACAACAGCACCTATATTTTCTGAGGAGACTTCCGACATCTGGACGTCCCATCTATGCTACAGGATACTGGAAAACTTTTACCACTGTACCATTGAGAGCATCTTCACAAACTGGATCTTAGTGTGGTTCAGCAGCTGCACTGCTTCGGACCGTAAAGCCCTTTAGAGGGTGATAAAAACCTCCCAACGAATTATCGACACTCAGCTACCCACCTTGGAGAACATTTACAAGAAATGCTGTCTGCAAAGGGCGAGAGGCATAATCAAAGATCCCTCTTACCCCAGCCATTGACTGTTCACACTTCTCCCATCAGGCAGACGCTACCGATGCCTCAGAGCTACACAAACAGACTGAAAAATGGTTTCTTTCCTGTTTCTACACTTTCTCCACGCTATTTTTCACATTTCTGTTAGTTTCCTTTCTCCAGGTTCCAGCATTTCCTGTTTCCTCTGCTCCCACCTCCCTGGCTCTCTCCTGGGTCTCTTCTTGTCCCACGCTCCATCCATCTCCAGTGTCCTGTACTGCTGTTCGTTTAATCTTCTGTGCCCAACTTAAATAAACACAGCCGCTAGGTTTGAACTGTCTCTATGTCTCAGTCTAGAGTCTCTGTTACAGAAGACCAGACCAACAACAACATCCTGTGGGTGCCGATCCGTTTCAGAAGCTGGAAGACATGTTAAGAGATCGGCTACATGCCACTTCGGATAGCCCCGCCATGCTGCCACCATTTTACCAGATTTGACTTCACAATCACGTACCGTCCTGGCACCAAGAACCAGAAGGCTGACTCACTCGCCCGGCTGCATAGCCCAGAGACTCAACCCGTCTTCCAAAGTGTTATTTTTAACGTTTAGAATAGCTAATAACTGGACTAATAAGCACAAATTAAGGCAATATTATGATCTTTTAAAAGTTAGACTGAAGATTTGGCCAACTAAAATTGGAATGTTCAAGTAATATTCTGAAGAGTAAACATTATTGGAACCTTTGTTTAAAATTTTGATACACATGATTAATATTAGTATTATTATTATTAATCGTAGTAGAAATATTATGTAGTGTTTTAAATACAAATGACCAGATATCACTACTAAAATCTGGTGATGATACTTTTAAAAAGACATTCTTATTATCTTTTAAATAATATATATTATGGGAATCATGTGACACTTTCATGAGCCAACATCATACATCCTCATCAAGGTGACCCAGCTGGGCCTGATCAGAACATTTACATTTCTACAGACACCCTTATCCAGAGCGACTTACATTTATCTCGGACAGTCGACTTTAGCAGCATGGCTTGCTTGGTGGACTTAATCACAAGGACAATGCCTGGTCGAAGCGTGGTGACAGCAATGTGGCTAGGGAACTTCAGCTGCCGTTTGAGGTCCACCAATAGCTGCAAGTCTCTAGCAAAGGTCAGGATATCTGCAGGTGATCTTCTGGCAGGGGCTGCCTGCTCCCCAGCCCTGATGAAAGTGATGGTTTTGTTGGAGGAACGGAACTGCTTTGACCACACAAGTTCAGTGCTGATGGCTCAGTGATTTTACTGAATATGAACAAGGCCATTATATCTCTTCTATTAAAAAAATATGATTAAAATCCTCGATGCTAATTCCTTAGCCACCATTCTTACTAGCCAGATAAGTTTACAGTCATTTTCAATTGGAAGAGGCACCAGCCTGGGTTGTCCTCTTTCATCTTTACCATTTGCTTTATCTTTTGAACCTTTTGCTCAAGCTGTACGTTTGTCAAAATGTATACTCCCTATATCCGTTAAGAACGCTGAACATCACATATCTTTATTTGCAGCTGACATATTGCTATTTTTAGATAATCCAGATCTATCAGTCCACCACATTTTAAATTTATTTAATCAGTTTAGTAATCTGTCAGGGTAAAAAATTAATTGGACAAAGTCATATCTGTTTCCTCTCACTTTTTGTGTTGGATTTGCAACATTTTCTAGTTTTATTCCAGTGGTGCATAGATAAAGATATAGATATAGATATTTATCTGTCCTTTAAGGATATTGTCTTAACGATTTTAATAAAAACTTGACTAAAGTTACATCAGATCTGGCAAATTGTACGCATCTTCCTACTTCTTTTCACGCAAGAATATCTTTCCTGGCATTAATTTCTATTTTTTTATGATTCCTCTACCCCCACATGCTGGCTATTGGAAAAAAAACTTGATTCAGTAATCTATCAATATATTTGGAATGGTTAACGCCCCCTAATTAAATGATCTACTTTACAGCGTAACAGATTAGTCGGTGGCTGGTCCTTTCTAAATTTTAAATTATGTGCCTTCACTCTTCGTGCACTGTCAGCCAGGTTTAAACCAAATGTGTCAACCTTATGGTGGGCTATCAAAAAATCTTTTGTTTCTCCACACAATGTAGAACATTTTACATTTACAGCATTTGGCAGACACCTGCGACTTACCATTATCTCTTTTATAGAGAAATGAGTAATTGGGGATTAAGGGTCAATGTTTGGGAACAAAATCATAAAGCATGGCAGCAGGGGGGGGAACAAAAAACGTGAGCTGCTACAGACAGCCAATCAGAGTGTCCAGTCCCCCCAGTTTTATTTGTATAGCGCTTTTCACAATGATGATTGTCACAAAGCAGCTTTACAAAAGCACAAAGTGTGTCATTCTCTTCACTATCCTCAAAAAGGGTGAAGGTGAAAAGAGCCAAAAATTTCTGTTTCAGATTTCCTGACAGAGATTCAGGGAATGATGATACCTGGGCATCGTCTTGCCTCCATACAACCTTTGGCCTGTACCAATACTTCTGAAGCAGCAATCTAAACAAACAGTATAATAATGACAGTATGATCTTCATGAGAAGAACAATGCATGGCTATCTGTAGTAATTATCTTGGCATATTTACTACTTTGTAGTCAACCTTTGAGCAGTTTAGAGTGAAAAGTCTAGGACCTTTTTGTAATGCCTCCTGTTCATTGCTTTTAGAACAGCATAATGCTGGTATTATAATATTTGTTTCATTCAGGCAGAAACTGAATACTGATCACTGGAAATCGTTACACTTGTAAATTGTAAAACTTCATCAGAAACCATTAACTCATTTTTAAAATGTGGAAACATATTTATAATTTTATATATTTATCTTTATGGTTGTTTAAAGAATGTCAGCATGTCATGTTTTTTCTATGAATGTGATTTACAAATTGTCCATGGAAAAAACTGCTTAATACAAATAAATGAATTAATTAATAACAGTTAAGCATTGTTGTACCACAGTATCTCTCAAAAAAGTCTCTCCTATCAAGTTATTAATTTTTAAATGTGTGCAGTGACCTCCTGTGGTGAAGAATGGTGTTGTTGGATAAGGAACAAGGCCCCAAGTAAGGCTCAATAATTCTAAATTGCCCGTGTGTGTGTGTGTGTGTGTGTGTGTGTGTGTGTGTGTGTGTGTGTGTGTGTGTGTGTGTGTGTGTGTGTGGTTGTTTGTCTGTATGTGGCCCTGTCTGTGGTCCCTGCCTTTCATCAATGACTGAAAACCTCCCTTCCTTTTTTGTTACATATTTCATATTATTGCTTCAATTTCATATATATTGTTATTATAATTCTTATATTTTTTCATGACTTTGGGACATTGTATGTAGTTCACTTGGTTTTAGTTTTTTTTTCCTTTTAATTATATACACAAGCAAGCATGTATGATGTACATGCTGATGTTGTTTGTACATATCTTGTTTAAAAGAAAAACGTTAATAACCCAAAAATTAAAGTGCAACAATAGTTGCATGACAGAAATGACAGTTCTTATTGTACAGTAGGCTATACACATACATAGAGACATTTAGCTTTGCTTTAATAGACTATAGGCATTGACTACATGGCATTGACCTGAACACAAATTAATATAATATGTGTACAGGTCTTAACGATTCTTAAACTTACAGAGTATATAAATTATCCGAAGAACTTTCAGACGTTGTGCATCAACACAAAATAAAAAGAATATTTTCATGCCCTTAAAGACAAATAAAAAGGCATCCCATGCTTTTTATGACTTGTCCTCCAGGTAGTCTTTAATATTATTACACAGTTATTTTTCGGTCATTTTGAGAATGGCAGAATCTGTTTTCAGGGAATAAGTCACAGTAACCAGCACCCTGCTAGATCAATGTCTCTTATAAACTTCCACTTCAGGCCCTTTTCTTGCTTCTGTTGAAAATAAAAAATATGTTGTGTTTGTGGGTTGAATATAAAATAATTATCATCACTGTCACTAAAAAGGTTTTACCTCATCACTGTCATTCTTAGCCATCACAGTTTCCGTACTGGGTAACTGTTTAGTGTTGGTGGACACCAGTGGCGGGTCGCGCGGGGACTTACCCTGATACACCTCTTAAATACCACACTATCTTGTTGCAATTGTAGAAACCATCAATACTATATAAAAACGCAATATAACGTGGTATTACAGAGAGAGAGAGAGACATTTTATTGATGGTGAATACCATTTTTATTAAAGCAAGAAACCCATTTAAGACAATTCCAAACCTTTATATTACAAACACAACTGTAACATTTAAAGGCTGTAAGCCAGCAATATCACTTGTAGGAGCTGGTCTGGCAGTGGCTAACAAACTCTTTCCTGGGCCAAACTCCCCTTACAATGTCTAGCTTTTCTGGAAAAATGAATGTATGTATGTCCGAGACCAAGACGATTTCATGTCCTCCATCAGCCACTGTAGGCGTAAAAATTCTAATTGAGCTGTATTAGTGTGTGCAGATCTCTACAAACGTGTTTTGCTAGTTGAACTTGGCTGTAACAGTTTTGCTCTGATCAACCAAATCAGAGGACGGAAAAATGCTGACATTATTGTGAGCCAGCTAGCAGGCCCTGTGAGGCGAATTTGAAATCTGGTTGGTTAAAGAAACAGTCCCATTGCTAATATAGTTCAAGTTACATAGTCCAGCACTACTGATTCTGAAGGCTTTGGGCAGATTAGATTAACATGGCAGCACATAGAAACTGAAGTCTAAATGGACAAACAATCTAACATTCACATACAGATACTGGAAGCAGCACAGCCAAGAGAAACACCACAAAATGAAGAGAATAAACTGTTGGAATAAATTAATACAATTTCATGATATAAATATCAAAATTTATATTTGTAAATGTAAGTCAGTGCTTCTGATAGTGTTTAGGCCAACAGAAAAGGGCACGCCACTGGTGAACACAATCTAACGACAGACTGGAAAATTAACCATTTGTAGCTTTTTAACTATTCAAAGCATTACAGACATTCCAAACCTTCAACATTCTGTGACCTCTTAAAGAGGATGTTACTGCTAAATATACTAGGAGGAAATATTTACTTACTTACCTTACTTACATTTAGGGGGATCAGTTAATAGCTTTGGCTGTAATTGTTTGTTTTAAAGTAATTGCAGCAAAGTCTCATTACCAGATAAAGAGCTCAAATGCCATGTTTTTGACTTGTAACTTTAACTAGTAACTCGTTACATGTTCAAAAAACATATTTGCAAAATTTGTCACAGTTTTCATTACAAAATACATGCACAATACAAAATATTTAACTTTATGCTACCAAGTGTACTAGTTACACTTCTAATAGATACAGACTAGCTACATTTAAAGACTTATGTAGTCCAGATTTTCACACAGGAAAAAGGATGTAGTCTTTTAATGCATCATCCTGTTGGTGTTAATAGGGAAAAAAACAACAACATTGCATTGCGCATTTCATTTACTAAAGATTTTCTGTGACTAAATCCAAATTTAGCAAATTGGCAAAGCTGGTCCAATATCAGCCCAGCAGCATCCTTCCCAAATGTAAATAAGTAAACCAACAAGTAATAACGGAAATAGCATTACATGCATCAGGCAGCAATCTGTAGAAATGGGTATAAAGAGAAAGTACTTACAGGTAAAATTCGAAATAAGTTAGTTTAAAATTAGTTTTAAAACACAAAATAGCTAATCATTTTAAAGTTCACATAAATGTCAACAAGTAAATATGCTTTTGAGGATCCCAAAATGAGTCTCTGAAGTTGGTGTCCTGAAATGCCCCTAAGGTCTGGTATTCTGGCCTCTGTACTGCCTATTTGTTTCCTGTTCTATACAAGCTGTTTCTGTGTCATGCAACATTTGGCGAATTTAGCTTAAGCCTTCAACAGAGCAATGTTACTCAGAAAATAACATCAGCAGAGAACAAACTTGGGTCTGATTGGGTCTGACTGGCACCACATTCTAATTTCCTTAAAGATGGCACAGGATGAACAGTGTAAGGGTGTCACTTTGGACACTAAAAAGACATAAAATGTGCATGTCACATAATAGGTAATCCTTAATAACCAATTTTTAATTCCATTTATTCCAAATATTTTTACAGATCTTGTCCTTTTTGTAGATTATACCCAAGTTTCTATGTACGAAGTCAACATTTAAAGCTAACCGTTGTAACATGGCGATTGTTATGCTGTTAATTTTACTTGCCTAACTAAAGGTTGCATGTGCCAACTAACAAACCTTTAGAATCATTTATTTATCTGCTATACTTGCTTATTCCCTAATTTGGGGTCACAGGGATCTGCTGAAGCCGTCTCTAAAAGGGCGAAAGGCAGGAAGTCGCCAGTCCATCACAGGGCCACACATACATTCACACTAACTTTTATGGCAATTTAGAATCACCAATCAACCTAACATACATGTTTTTGGACTGTGGGAGGAAACTGGAGTACCCGGAGTAAAATCACGCAAGCACAGGAAGAACATGCAAACAGCACACAGAAAGGCCTCTGCCGGAGAATCGAACCGGGGCCTTCTTGCTGTGAGGCAACCTTGCTAACCACTAAGCCACCGTGCTGGCCCATCCCTGAAAATTCATTAAACACATTTCTTTCAGGCAGAAATATATCTTAAAGTATGACATATGATTATTCCAGGCTACTAACCAAATATCTATTTACTTACAGACACGACAGACAATTTATTCGTGCGGGCATCTGGCAAACACGGCAAACAGCTTCTTCTTGTTCTTTCTGGCGATTACGAAACAACTTTTTATTCTTTTCAGCAAATACAAAAACAATGCAAATCACTTCTTCAACTTGCCTTCTGGTCTTCTAAAGGAAGCGGTAGCTCAGTGGTTAAAATGTTGGACTTCCAACCAGAAGATTGTGGTTTGATTTTTACCTAGTTACCAGCCTGTTACCAGCAATGCCATATATTATATGAAATATACGGAAGTTGCTCTGGATAAAGCATCTGCCAAATGCATTAAAATCGTCTCCTTCGGTTGAATATAAATTTAGTTTAGGGTTAACATTGTAAATAAACTGCACCTTTGGGTCCTAATACCATCACCTCAGTGGAATTCATTACATAAAACATACAACATTACAAGTAAGTTCTTAGTTTGATTTGTGAAATGTGTTCAAAATTTCTAAAATGTTGGTCTGCAGAAACTGGCAATTGCTTGCAGGCTTTATTAGGTGGTTGTTTTGCACACCTAATGAACAAACTCCAGCTGGCAGATCCTTTTACTATCTAGCGGCCAACAATTTACCCAGCGTAGATAAGAAGAAGACGCTAGATAAGAAAAGGATCTGCCCCCTGCAGTTGATTTTGATATCTAGGTATTATCAGATTGCTATAAAGGCTATAAAAATGAATAAATAATTACATAAATATATTTACCAAAAATATTGTATTACCAATATACAAACCAAAAAAAAATTTAAATATCAGGTTGGGTCAGGAAATGCTAACTGTAGTGTGATAGCACTGAACGTGTATGTCCCATTCTCCTTGAAAAGCCATGCCCGCTGAATGCATAAACACACACAGGCTAGATCACCAAAGACAACATTAGTAAAATGTTGGTGTTCACTGATAAAAAACCTCATAATACAGTTGGTAACAGTGTTAAAATATCAAACATAAAAATAGTACCTGATTGCCTTTATTATGCTGGACTATAAATAATCTTGATGTGTTTTGAGCAATAATTTAATACTTTTAGATTGGGCTGTGAGAAAAGTTTAAAAGTTGAATTATATTGATTTTAATGTGCAAGCTCGAGGCAACAATTGCCAAAAAAAATGTTCCTGAGATTATATGAGTGACATCAAAAATTGTACAAATACATTTGTACTTAGTTAAGTGGAAATATATAACCAGGATGTTCTGAGCAATTTATAAATCAGTATAAGTTTAGAGTTCATTGTGAATTCATCACTTATTACTTGATTGAGACCAAAGTTTGATACCACACATCATTTTAAAGCTAATGACATGATCTTTCTATTGGCTATAAAATATTGCTATTCATGTATAAAGTTTTGATTGGTCCTGTGTAAGGACGAGACAGGAAGTAAACACAAGCATGAACAGAACCAACATGAAACATGAACTAATAACCATCAACATAAAATAAACAAACATAAAACATGGAGATAAACAAGAACCATAAACCTTACATGCTGCAGCACCTGAGCAAACTTATATTAATGAGTGCAGGCAATTTTCTTGGTACTTCAAGTAGCCCAGCAGGGGGCAGAGCTTTCTCTTACAAAGCCCCACAGTTATGGAACTGCTTTCTGATGAATGTGCTGAACTCAGACGGTGTCAGTGTTTAATTCCAGGATAAAAACATATTTGTTTAGTCAAAGCATTTTATAAATAGCTTTATTCTTATGTAAAGGAGCAGATTTGCAGGGTTTATAAGTGCTTTGGTGAACTGGCATGTTGGATGCTGTCATCCCCCCACTTTTATCTGTCTTTTATTGTTGGTCACCTTATGTCCCTGCCTGCACTTTGCAAACAATGTCCCTACTCATTACATAACCATAAGCATTACTAATTTTTTCTCTTTGTTTTTCTTTATCTGTTTCTCCACAGACCTATTCATGTTTTTCCCTCACTCCCAGTGTACCTGGTTGCGTCTTTAGACCTTTCTGACCTATGTTGTACCTCCAATTGTTTTGCTGAACTTCTATTAGAGTACAGCAAAACAATTGGAGGTGCTCACTGCTGCTAAGGATGGATGAGCAGTGACTTTGAGCTACGGCTGTTGATTTTGTGCTCTGGCTTTTTTATCAATGGACATTTGATGGCCCCAACAAGGAAAATATGATTTAAATGTGTAATCAACTTACTTTTTTTACTCTTGATGCAATTATTTTTGCATATAGACATATAGAATCTTTGAATGGTACTATAGACAGCAGTCCTATATATTCCCAGGCACTCCACATTAGGCGATCCTTACCAGCAGCAACCAAAAGAGGGCATCAGGATTGATCAGGCAGGTCAGATTTAGATATAGTTAAGTATATGTGCTTTATACAATAAACATTGTTTGTATTTTAGTGTTTTGTAGTGCATGCTCTGTAATGTGCTGCAACATAGTAAGATGCAATACTTCCCCACTCCTTGTCTGGCTCATACTTTGGGTCTGCACATCAGCAAATGTTTCATAAGTTTTCAGAACCAGTAAAAGTAATTAACACCGGTTATACCTTGTTAATGTGTGTAAATGCTCCACACTACAGCTCAAGATGGAAAAAGTGTGAATGCAGTCAAATAGTCTGGTTAATACTGTACCCACAGTAATACCCACATCCATGCATTAAACATATAATGTCAATTTCTGTGGCTTTTTTGTTGACAAGCTCACATAGTGTTTTTATTAACTGAGGGACAGTTATGCAATTAATCAGTTTGTCTGCTATTATCATGTGTTATGTTATATAATGTAATCTCTAAATAAAATTTGCCCAGACAGAGTTATTAAAATTATCTTTTTAAGGTCCCTGGGTGCCTGGATTGCAGGTTTTGCTTTTTTTTAAAGAAAAATAACTGTTCACATATAATTTAAACAAATCAATAGAATTTCAAATTAAAGTTGTGAAATCATAGATGAAAATTAAACTTGAGTTGTAGTACAACTTTAAAAATGGTGTTATAAACACAATCATCTTATATAAACTTACATACTACAGTGGATATAGAAAGTTTCCTGACCCTGCTTAAAAACTTGAGTTTTTGTCTTTTTAAATAAAATCAGGAAAAAGAATAGATTATGTTCCTCTTTAAAGCAATATAGCAACCATCAATATTTTGGCAATTCATTAACAGGTCATCATCTCCTTGGTAGTGTCAAACTAGTGCTCCATTTCCACTATACTTGATAATGACCCTCTTCACGACGTGCTTTGGTACATTTAATGTAACCTTTTATTTATCCATCTCATGATTAATCCATTTTGTATTCCTGTAGTAGCTTTCGAAGCTTTTTGCTGACTGCAGGAAAATAAAGCTCAGAAGTTGTTCAGAAAACTCAGAAAGAGAAAACAGCTAATCTATATTTGGCAATAATTCTAATACTTATGAATTACTTAAAAATTATGACAGGTGTTTGATAATAAGTATACTGTACACTGTACAATGGCAGCTAGGTTATTTTATTTGTATTTTTTATTTCCTTAAAACCTGTATAGTTGTTTTCTTTTACTTTAATTTTGTTGATAGCTAATTCACAATAAATATCAAATAAACAAATAAGATAGGATATGATTACGTTGGTTTTCATTCTATGTCTTAGAATCCTGGCATTTATTGGATGATTGTAAACGTTTAAATTGCATGAAAATCATTTAACTTTATGCAATAGTGATCTAATAAAAGCATTGAACAGAATAACAGATAGAATGGGGAAAAAAACACAAAATAGTAGATTAAACTAAAATGTACTATATATAAGGCTTTTCTCTAATGTTGTTACACATTTGTGTAGCAAAATAAAACATTATCTGTAAAACGTTGCCTCTCATCTTGTGTTATTTTTAAAATAGCGTGTATTCAATCCATCCATTGCAGCATATGCATTTAAATGGACTGTGCTGTCATTCACTTTAACAGTGAACCCTTTGGTAGATTTTGTTACACTGTTACATTTGTTACATTTTGTTAGATTGTTACATTAAATGTTGTTGTATTCTTGCTGTAGAATGACCCAGAATCTCAGCTGCACTTAAGGGCAGTCTTTAAGAGATACACAACGAATTTCGGTATTTTATTAATTAAACCAAATAGACCAGCAACGCTAACAGCTTTAATACCTGGACACCATATAGAGGACCTTCTGATGTGCGTCCCGTCTCGCGCGCGCGCGCACTTACGTACGCCCTTTGTATAGATCCGCGCCTGCGCAATGATTTCGCCGAGTTTGACGGTCGGGTTGGTTGATGGAAATAAACAGGATACAGAAGCTGGTTGTTTTTGACAGATTAAATTAAAAAGAGTCCTGGTTCTCGACTGCTAGAAAATTTGAAGGACATTATTTGGGGAGGACAGTCATGGCGGGAGTGGGAGCGAAGAGGAAAAGGCCAGGGCTCCCGGGATTATGTTGGAAAACCTGCTACTTTCATGTGGCGTTTTGGGTCGTGTCTGTGTGTGGAGAGGAGAAGAGCTTTGTGGTGGAGGTAAGGTGAAGGAATAAACACCACCATGTCCATGTCGAGGTGCAGAGCATCTGGCGGGCATTGGCTTCTATTGGCGCATCCCAGACAATAACTGAATTGAAAATAAAATGGGATGATTAAATAAACCAACAAATGAACATACAACACTTTTTACACGATTAGAGGAATATAGATAAAATGATCAGTTTCACATTCTGCATATCTCTGATGGCATCGTTTTGAAAGAGAAACATTTCCAAAAGCGTTTAATAACAAAGGGAATCTGAGATTATAAACGCACCTAAAATTATAAACGATGTGACTGAATAAATTAACGTCATATATAATTTCCTTAAACAATAGCAACGGTAAACAGAAGTGACACGATATCATCCATGTACAGTTACACTGTACACACACACACACACACTCAACGATAAACAAAATATTTTTGCCATCGCCTTCTACACTATTATGGCTTCCGTGTTCTAAAAATAATATCTGATTCAAATCAACATACAGGTAAGAGAATGAATTGTTTACGTTCAGATCAACAGCACACAATCTGCTCTTCATTTTTAGTGTTCTGTAAACTATTGCTCTACCCTATATTTCTTTTGTTCCCATTGGTTCCAAATATAGCATCCTCCATAATTGATGGCGATGCTGTGGCTGCCATGGAGCTCGGCTGCATTCCAAACCAGACGCCACTGTAGCAAAAAACCTGTCAAAATAAAGCTTTAAATACACACAGCGACGACCTGCATCCGCACACGATCGTTTCACTTCACTGTTTTTAAAATCTGTATTTGTTTTAAATAAACAAGCGTTTCGGTATTTGTAAGCATATAATTTAGCTGTGTGACCTATAGACTGATTGCTGATGTTATTTATACGTTTACAGAATAGGCGATCTCAGTATCACTGTATTAATTAATTATTAATTAATCACTGACGTTTATTTTATTTGTTTGTTTTTGGATCTTTACATATTCATATGTACTTGAAGAAAAGAAATGAACCTTTATATGCTTGGTACCACAATAACACATCACTGGGTGCGAGGAAATGAATTTTAATATACTACTGTATACTAAAGCATCCAACAAATCGAGTAAGACAGGGAGACATTTCTTACACGTGCTCCTTAGGATGTATATGTTGGATGTATTGATGTACAATAATTCAATATCAATATATATCGCGATAGAACTTTTTTTGATATGATTTTTAAACACATTTCCGATTTTTCGATATACATCACAGCATTTGTCACTGAATGACATTCAGACACAGTCTTCAGAAAGAGCAGAACACAATTGGCTACTTGCCTAGTGTAACTCCGCCTTTTCATTTGCCCCGCCCACTATCCCGAGCTCTATTCAACATGACGGCGAAGTAAACTCTGCTGCGTGCAGACTGGTTTCGGGTTATGCTCTCAGTTGTGAGTGGGAGATACAGAAGCAAGATCCTACTGCTTGAGTTGTAGTCCGTATAGCTCTCTGATGGACATAAGGAGGGGTAAGGGATGGAGATGGAGGCAGAGACACAGAAAGGGGAGAAGAGAGAATTCAGTTGCTACACAGTAGCATTTCATCATAATCTGTCTAAACGTTTACAACAATCAGATTGTTGGCATGCGCAGTGAATGAGTAAGCGATTTTGCATTTGCAGTATTGCATTTTGAAAATCAGAAGGGTTTTCTTTGTTGCGGTTTGGTGCTGGTGGGAACGAAGATAATCTCATTAATGCAGTCTTCTATCCTTGTGCAGCGCCTTAGCTTTAAAAGAGCGTGTGTCTCTGTGTGTGTTCTACTGAGCCAAAAATGCATGCACTGTTTTTTAGGGAAATGTCTATCTGTGACACTATTTGTAAACATGACATGCTTAACAAACTAGTCTCGGTTTCATAGGAATGGTAGATTCGGCTCTATTTTAGGGCCACTGATTAATGAAGTGGAAATACAAACAAGCTAAATACAATTTATTTCTAAAATTTATATGGATTTATAGGAGGATTTATAGACTTAGCAAAATCATTTTTAGATGTATGTAGGTACAGACCTTCATTACCTTTTTTTTGAGGCTTTTTTTTTTGAAGATATTTATATCGATATAAGAAATGTATCGTATCGACCGAAATTGAGAACTATATTATGATATGAAATTTGCCCATATCGATCAGCCATAGTTAGATGCATTGTAGGAAGGGGAAATGTGGAGGTTTATTAGAAATCTGAGGCAGATAATCCAAAACATAAGAAGAATAAAAAATACACTGACAATTAAGCCTGTGGATGAATAATGTGGTGTAATTTGAGTTCTGTGATGCTGCTGGGAAATGTACATGCTTTTATGAGTTCCTTCCCTAGGCTCTGTAATGATAAAATGGTGTGAAGGATTTGGATGTCTCAAAATATGGCTTTGTTTAGCAGATTTGTGCCTTTTTAAAGTGGTAGTTGATTGAAATTGTGACAGAGCTGTGCCTGCAGCTGAGCTGTCAAAAATAAGTTGCAAAATGGTGGAATTTCCACTTGTACTTGATCCTAATTATGCTCTCCTTGCTAATAACTTATCCATCTATCTATTTTATGTACTTCTAGAAATCCTTTGTCACAGGACCTAGGGCACAAAGCTAGGGCTACTGTGGATGTGGTTGCAACCTATTGCAGGGCACAATTTTACACACACTCATGCATTCATTCATATGACCGATGATTTTCCAAATGCCAGTCAACCTACCATGGGTTTGGACTGGAAGAGAAATTAAACCTCCAAACCCGGTGCTATCTTCTAAGCCACAGTGTCCTGATAATAAATATTATTACATATATATATATAAATATTATATAACCTACGGCACATTTTCTTATTATACAAATAAATTTCTCTAGGAGTTTCATTGTGTACATATATTTTTTTAAAAAGCTGCAGCTTTTATTTTTCACCATTACACTGTAGGCCACAAATGGTAAAAAAGGAAATGTTTTTACACTTTTTTATGCCTAAATCAATTGCTGTTTAAAAACACATTAGAGATATTCTGGTTCAAAATTCAAAATAGTGCAGAGGTTGAAAGAATTTTTTAAAATAATATTGTTGCCTTTCACAATCTGCTCAGACTAAGCCTATATAATACTCACTAAACAAAGAGGACCTCATATGAAATGAATTTATCGTAAATCTATTTGCCTTGCTGAAGTACAGATAGTGCACAGTTGGCCTGCTGGACAAGCAATTTGTCAGATAATAATAAAGGGTTATATCAAAAATATGGTTTTGAACATGGTTTGTTAAAATATAAAAAATTAGAAAATATTTAAATGATATTGTGTTTCTTAAGTTTATTTACCCCCATGTGATGTTCTGGTGTATCAGATTTGAGCCATTATCTGCATCTATTTGGTACTCAAAATAATCAGATATTTATAAAGATTTAAAGCTAAAGCGTGGTATGACTCATCATACACAATTGGTCTGACACAAAATGTTCTAAATCAGGTGGTTATGTATAAAAAGAAATTGATTGACTACTTATTTTAGTTGTGAAACGTATTCTTTTCCCTGACAAACAGGCAAACAAACTAAAAAACGTTTTTAGACTGTAAATAACCCTTTTTAAGAATTGAATGATTCAATGCTACAATTCTTACGATTCTGGATGTTTTAATTCTCTTCTATTTCTGTATTGGTAAAAAAGCATTTATTTAGACAACGCACACAGTGAGGCACGCGCTTTTCTGGGATTTGTCGGACTAAATGTTTATTAGCTAGCTACTTTGAGCTAATTGGATAGACTTAATGCAGTCTCACAGCATTACCGCTATGCGGATGCACATTGGACTGTTGACATCTCAGAGGGGGCTATTGTTTCCAAAGCGGTGTTGGTTAATAAGTGTGGAAGTCCAGCAGACATTTTAAAGCTTGTGTTGTTGCGCTTTTAACCAGTTTTATCAGAAGCAAACGAAAAATTACATTGTTCAGTTGTGTCTTCGGCTGCTCTTTTGGCTTATAGTTTATGGAATACACATTTTGCCTATTTGGATTGCCTGAGTGTAAATACCTGACTTTTGCTATTGTTTGTGGATTACTTTCCAAATTTAGACTAATCAATTCAGCATTATTGCAGTTATCTTCTTTAGCTTACAAATGTAATTTGGAGTTTATAACCTTTTTAACCTTTGAATTGTCAGCTCCGCTATTCCCAGCCTTAGACATAACGCCCACGGACACCTGGCTAAACGTCTGATGCATATGGCACACTTGGATAAAACACTTCAGGAGTTTTGAAGTCTTCCTCTGAATGGTTGAAGTATACAGGATTTCTGGGTCGCGTTGTTTAACGGTCCGTCTGAAAACAACCCAAAGCCGTCTAAACAAAGGAGTAAGCTGTTGTGTTTATATTAGTGACAATCAGGAATATCTGGCTATGCAAGACTAGTTCTGCTATTTAATATATTCGAGTACTGTATATGTATTTTTAGCTGTAAGTCCAATAGAGTCGCAAGAGAACTATGACTTGCGAAATGATGATCTCACTACTTATAAAACATATATTTATATGGATATCAGTAAAGAATTATATGAGTAGGTATTGATTGTGCATTCTGTGCATCTGTTTTAACCCAGTTTGATATCTAAAATGTCATCACCTTAAAAGGCTAGTAAATGCAAATAATTAGGCAGAAGAACCGAAAAAGCCAACGTTTTTCTCTCATGTTTTCTTCCTAATGTTGTAAATAAAATATTTCATGGTAGAGCAGAGACCACATGTCAAATAACACATGACTGTTGTGGTATAGTCCTTTCCCTTGTTTTTTACCTGATAAAAAAAATTATAATTATATATAAATGTCTGGAGGACTGTCTGATAATTATGCCTCACAAATCCTACCTGAAAACTATTTTGCTATACCAGAGTGCAAATATTAAATTAAGACCAGTAGAGACAGTTGCTAGCTTGGCAGCAGCAAACTAAACCTCCTTAAAAGACTTACCTGTTGTGGTGCTACATAGAAAAACAAGTTTTACATTCTGTTCTAAGCTTTGTACTCACTTCTGAACACGATCAAAGAAAAAAGTCAGTCTTTCTGTTCAGACCAAGGGGGTTTAATCCCAAATCCCAACAGAACTTGTAGCACTTTGAGCAATGCATATATTTATGTTCAAGTAGCTCGAGAATAAAGATGATTTCTGAGATTTTTTTCCTCCCATGGTCATGCATTGCAAATTCAAATTTATCCTCTGGTTTTCTCCAGCACGCAAGTGCATGTAAATAGTCTGTTTGCTTCTGTAAAAAAGAGTACAGGGATGCTGCCATATTTGGAGGATTAAAGATGGATTTAGTGTGAATGCAAGCTGCTCTGAAATGCTAGCTTACCCTGATAAACAGAGACATAGATACTTAGTGCAGGGGAATAAGATCCATTTATGCCATTGAGGCCTAGGACTGGCCAAAATCCAAATGCAGCCAAGGGCCATCTTGCCCATTTTAGTTTTTCATGGTGCATTTGAAACAATCAATTCTATGGTAAAACAAACACATCTTTAATACTTAGTCAAACCAAACCAAACCAAACCAAGCCAGTGTCCGAACATTCTCTTATTTCTGACTGATCCTAATGTAAGAAAAGAATATGTGGCATCACAGGGATTCTAGATTCAGGGGGAATGTTGGTCACCCTCTGAGAGTTAGGTAGATCAAATTGGGCCGCTGTAGTGATAACACTAAAGAAATTTTTTGAACAAAAATAAAGAAGGGCATGTTCCTCTGAGCCAGAATTTATTCAAACTGGCTCAGGTGTTTTATTTCTGTAAAATTGTAACATCCTGAGCCATTCCCAAAATATAGTTATATAAAAGTAGCACCAGGACGACCAAAGACTTTATATACCAACAGTTCGGAACAAAATACACAGTTGTGTCTAATCTGTAAGCTGTAAGAGTGCTTTGAGTCTCTTTAAATGAAAAAATTAATAATAATTTGCTACATCACAAATTAAGTGTAACATTAATCCAAAACTGTTGGATAAGGTAACAGGTGCTAGATTTTTAGTAAAGAGGTAGATATTCAATTGCTTGAAAATAACCATTGGTTGGAAAAAGTGCAAAAAGTGACAGACATAGAGTATAGTTTAGATAGCAAAGGAATTAGATGGCCCCAATGGGACTTATGTAGTAAATCTACTTAGATGTTTATGATCACTATCCTGCCCTTCTGCATCACTTAGTGTATACTGAGCTTTAGCTGCTGCATAGCCACCTAATGTTATTCTAAAGTATATTTTAATGAAATTGAAAAAAATATTGTTCGCTTAATGGTGGCAAGTGGTCCTAGCACAGAAGCAGCAACGCCCCAGAATGCTTCCTTCACTATGCATAACCGATGTTAGTATGCAGTACTCTTTTTACACTAGACAGAATGATTTATTGACTAAACAACTCAACCTTTCTAACTTTAATTAGCTTTTGTTAAAGTCATTAAAGTTTCACACATTTTTTCAACTTAGACTGTTGTATCTGTTATTTAAAGCAAATTGTGTTTGTTGATTCATGTAATAAAATTAGTACAACTAAGCCTAGCAAAGGAATTTTTGGAAAACGTTTGAAAAACAAGTGACTAAATTTCATAGAAACATTTACTGACCAGCTGATGAGATTAAAATATTACTGTTGGAAGCTAAATTTAGAGCACTATTCCACTCTAGCAGTGAACCTAAGCATACAGACAAATCTGTAAACGACCAAGTTCTAGCAGTGCTTTGTGTTTTCATTTTCTGTGCTTCAGAGCTTAAGATCTAAAGCACTGTTCTCTTCAGGGGGTCACCTGAATCAAATGCCTCCACTTAGCCCTAACTTTAGCCCTAACTCTAGCCTTAACTGACCCCAGGTACTTAAACACCTGTACCTTTCTCACCTCTTTACGCTACAATCTTACTTTCCTTCCTTTCAGTTACACACGTGTTTTGTGTGGCTATGTCTTTTTGTGTGGCTATGACTCTTTGAGGCAAACCTCAATCCTGATGCAGTCCCACTGTCACTTTGAAGTCAACTGTCTGATCTACAATTATGCTCTTCTTGTACATATTTTGCACCACTCTGACATACTTCTTTGCAAAGCCTGACTTCCTCATACTATTCTACAGCTTCTCTCAGTACTGTCATATGCTTTCTCTGTGTCTACAAAGACACAGTGCAGCTCCCTCCAACCATCTCTGTATTTCTCTATGAACATTCTCAGAGAAATATTGCATCTGTAGTGCTTTTTCAAGGTATGAAGCCATACTGCTGCATACTTCCACTACTCTTTCCAGGTTTAAATAGTTTTGAGACAACCAGAATTACAAAACTCAATTTACCACACATCTTATGATTCCAAATTACAACCAAATAAGATAAGAAAAAACACACATACAAGGCACCACAACAACAAAATAGTAGAAAGAGATGCTTTAAAGAAATCGATTATATAGCAACTGTTTGTAGTTATGCACCAGTGTAGAATGATGACACATTAATTCTGACAGAACTGTTTACACAGCAGTCGCATCGAAACACATCTGACCTGTGTTGCGTTACCACATCTGGAAATGGCACAAATCAAAATTTAAAAAATCCGATTACATACATTTTTTTAATACAAATCTGAATCACTTGTTCGCAAAAAATGAATTTTGGCCACATTTGAAGTTTAAACATAGCCTTTGTCATTAATACCTTTGAGACTTTCAAATATCACATTTTTTTCTTTTGTTTATAGTATAAACACTCAGATTTCCTAATTTGTATATTTTATAATTTGAGGTTTGTTTATGCGGTCTGAAAGTATCTGATTGTGTTTAAATCGTCTTCTTTTTATGGATCGCTATAGACGAATGCACTGCATTATCTTTTTCTATGATTAATTTGTTGTGCCAGGTGCACAAATTCTGGCCTAAAAGAAATACTACAACATCTTAAATAAGCTGTCAAATAGGTTTCCTAGTATTGAGGGGGATGTCCCAGAAACAGTTCATCTCAAACAAGAAAGGAAATGTATTTTCCTGAAAAACTGCAGAATTTTGTTTTTTTAGTAGCTGTGGGTTGAGTTTCCGTACTGTATTACCCGAGGCAAATTAGATAAATTTAAAGAGAATGAAAGAGGAGCATAATATGAAATCACTATGTCATAAAAAACCACTTTTCTAGCGAGAGAAATCAGTTTAGCATCTGCCAGATCTAAATGTAATCAATTTAGTTATACACATCATGCAGTCATGTGAAAAAATTAGGACACCCTATGAAAGCCTGTGTGTTTCTTAACATATTTAGAGATATTATATATTTATTATTATATTATGTATTTGTTATTATATTATATATTTATTATCAATTTAAAGCAGAGTACTTATATCCAATTTAAAGCAGTACTGAAATATTAAGGTATAACTAAAGTTAAATATAACTGTATATACTTTTAAAAAAAGAACAATTTCTGGTAAGGAATAAATTAGGACATCCCAACATTTATTCTCACTTTAAATGGCTAAAATCACACACAGGTGTATCACATCAGGTACACATGATAAGAACATTGTTACTCAGCTTTTTGAAGAAGGTTGGTCCTACTTAAACCTTAGACATTTAGTCTAGTGTGCTCTATGGTAAGATTGAAAGAGGCATCCAGGAAGAAGAAGATTGTAGCAGTGTATGAGTCTGGAATTTAAAAAGATTTTGAAATCAGCTATTCCCACTGTCCACTAAATAGTCTAGAAGTGGAGGACGTTTAAGACAACTGACAACATGCGTAGGTCTGGCTTTCCATGCAAGTTCACCCAGAGACTACAAGATGCTAAAAGAAGTCACCAAAAACCCTAAGGGTCATTGTGGGACCTACATTGGGACCTACAGCAAGCTCTTGCTACTGTTGATGTAAAAATGCTCTACAATCAGAAAGAGACTAAACAAGTTTAACTTTCATGGGAGGTGTGCAAGCAGGAAACCTTTGCTCTCTAAGAAAAACACAGACTGGCCAGACTGAAGTTTGCCAAAGAGAACGTAGACAAAGACCAGGACTTCTGGATTAATGTTGAATTATTTGGACACTGCAACAGAGGACATGTTTGGTGTCAATCAAATACACCATTTCATGAAAAGAACCTTATACCAACTGTAAAACATGGATGTGAAAGTGTCCTGGTTTGGGGATCCTTTGCTGCAGCAGGACCTGGTCAGCTCATCACGATGAATTCTGCCGTGTATCGGAGGGTGTTTAAGAAACATCTGAGACCATCTGTAAAAAAGTTGAAGCTGAAGCGGAACTGGACCCTGCAACATGACAATGACCCAAAACATACCAGTAAATCCACCAAAGGCTGAAAACTAGAAAATGGAGCGTCCTAAAATTGCAGAGTCAAAGCTAAGATCTGAGTCCCATTGAGATGCTTTGAGGCGACTTGAAAAGGGCTGTACATGCAAAAAAAACCTTAACCTTAAACATCTTACAGCTAAAAGAATTCTGCATTGAGGAGTGGGGCAAACTTTCCTCAGACTGATGTCAGAGACTGGTAGATCGCTACAAGAAGCATCTCATTGAAGTAATTTCGACCAAAGGGGGTAACACAAGCTAATAAGGTGTAGGGTGTTCTTTTTTTCCTCAGTTAGAATACACATTTTTGCTGAAATCTTTTGTTTCATAAGTCATTTTTGTTCTTTACCTGCAATTAAGTTACTTTCTTTTCCAGAAAAAAATTCAAACAAAGATTAGCCATCAATATGATAACATTTCTTAATAAAGGACTAAATATTTAATGAGGTGACCTGATTTTTTCACATGACTTTATTCTTAGTCCTACACTTTTGCCTTTTCTCTTCTCTCTCTGGCATGTCCAAAGAACTGATGATTGGCAATGATTACGACGAATGCTCTTCCTGATGCAACCCTCTCTATTTATCCAGGCTCAAGACCGGCATAGAAGTCATTAGACTGTGACCCCTCCTGACTAGATCACTTTCAGAAACTTAAAATAAATAAATTAATAAATTGGACAGGGTCTTTAATAAATTACACTGTGGTGAATGTCATGCAACCCTGTATGTAGAGAGCCATCCTGTCTGTAGTATAATTAGTAGAATAACTTATGTATTTATAGATATATGCGAACTATATAATGCTACAGGCAATATGGCTCCCTACATACAGGGAAGCATCCTGCCTGTAGAATAATTAGTGAAATAAATGTAGTTTACCTACAGCTGTACAGATATGACTTACAGCTGCACACATATGACACTTTTATCCAACGCAACTCTGCTTGAAGGTAATATACATAGGGAAACCATTTTAAACACAGTATATCAGCTAATGTTATAAATGAAAGACCAAGTAGAATGCATTCACTTCAGTGGTGTATTAAAATGAGCAGAGACCTCCAAATAGGATAATAGGGATAAAACAGATAGAGTGTCTGGTATATTTTCACTGATCCGATTGGATAAAAAATACATTCTTTCTATTGGATTTCATGCTAAAAAAGACATGCCAGTATCATTCATTTAAGGCACAAAGAGCTTTTTTCAGCCTAGGAATAACATACATTTATAGAGTAACATATTTATGTAGTTATAGATTTTTAGAAATTATATTTTAAAACACAAATATTAAGCTATATTATGTATTTACATTTTTTCATTTAAATGTAATTAAATGTAATAAAATGTAATTGATTCGACACAACCTTTTATGTCTAATATTGATACCGATATCATGAACTTGAGTATATACTGATACCGATCTAATACCATTGTTTTCTTCCTCTTAAACCATTAGGCTATTAAGCTTGACCAAGCCATAGCACACACTCCCAGATACCTTTTTTTAACCTACCTGAGAACAAGGGCCCACAAGTCACCACTGGTCACCCAGACATGTGGAAAACTTAAGCCTTAAATGTTCTATGACACCAACCGTGTAATCATCTAATGTTTCACATTTCTACTAACTTTCTCACTGCTTCTCTAAGTCTCTGTGCTGTATCCCTCTCTCTAGCATTCTCTTTAGCATTTAATTTGGTAAAGCTGGATGAAACATTTAAACAAGTAAAAAGGCTGAAATCGGGCATGTCAAAAGAGCCTAAAAGTAATTTTTCTATATAGGAATCACTAGCAGAAACTCAAAATGCTTGTAAATGCACAAACCGGTCAAACCTAGAAAAAAAATTAAGATCGTTGATAAAATTACCTTAATGGAGAGGTTTAATAGACGTTTTTTTTCATTTAAATGTATGGCTACAGTTATGGTGTAAAAACAGAATATGCTATTTTGTTTTGGAAGTGCCTAAAAGGTTATTCAAATTAAAAGGCTCTGTTACTTTAACGCCTTACAAACTTATGCCATTGTCCGATGTAAAGGCTATTACGGATATTATGGCTAAATGATTGTGCAAACAACATTTTATTCTGTTATAAAAATTACTTTTTTTTGCAGAACAATGTTACATACAGAATATGCGAGCGAAAAAAGATAGCCTCACATACTGCTGTTCTTTTTGTCATGGTAGTTTTCAATTCTGGAGTAACAATAAATATAACTATGTAATGGTATATGTAGAACATAATGTAATACGGGATACGTGGTTTACAAATCAGGTTTCTGCATTCCATTGTTCCATTGGGTTTTTTTTTTGTTAACAAATTACGTGTATATACTGTTTTCACCCTACAGCCTTATTATTAGATGGCAGAGCACTGGAGAATAATGGAGTGTAAAAGTAACTACTGCACATTTAAATGATCTTGTTCGTCTTAATCAGTTTAATCTTAGTGTAGTCAGTGCCCTAAACAATGTTATAATAGACTTTTTTTGCATCTAGTTCCAAAGTTCTTAAGAAAACTAACATAGTGAATCCCTCGTTTACAGAATCACTCCCTCCTAGTTTTAATATATTTTTTTGATGATTAAATAGATTGAACATTAAAACTGTTTGTCGAATTGTTTATATAAATCAAAGTACAAAACTAAGGTAAATAAGCTAAAAATTCGTAATGGTAATTTATATTAGAGCATAACAGATCGCGTTATGTGATTTTATAAAATTGTACCCCATTCCTTTAACCTCTGACAGAAGCAGCTCAAGGCATAAGCATAAGCCCCCATGGCCACCAGGAGGTCCCCAAAGGTACATGAAATAACAGGTCGTTTTGGTTTTTAAAAACAAAATGTCAACGGAAAATGTTAATGAGAAAATACAATATTAAAATAGTTTATTTAGCTGTTTATTAAATTGAAAATATTGGGGTAAAACCATCGCTTTGATATAAGCAACAATGTTACAGCAAATAAAATTGATAATAGATGTGTTAGATTTATACTGTGCACAAAATCAAGCATTAGTCATATTGGTGGGGCACAAGAAGTGCCAAAATAAAAATTCAGCAGGTTTGGGCCTTTGACCTCTGGTAGGGATTTATTATAAGGTCTATAATATGATTTTTTTTAGTTAAAAAAAAGAATGCTTCTTAACAAAATTACACTTTTTCCCCCATTAGCCTCACTGATTATTGTTGTTATTACTGTTTTTAAGGCTATATACTGCTGTTTACCCAGTGCTGTTTACCCTGTTTTAGTGCTGTTTACCTCTCTTTGAATTGTGCGCACAGAAAATTTTCACTAGTAAGTTTAGCCATACATAAAGGTTCTTGTTTAAGGAAGTGCCAAGTATTATCATTTAATATTTTTACTACTATATATATCCTACCAGATTTTTTGAATGCATTGGACAGTTCCTAACCCAAATGTTAGTTTTAGCTAGGTTTACTTTTCTTTGCTGGAATTACTGCAGTAATTATTTTGATAAAGGCTCTTACTTGTTTGCTTGGTTGAATCTATACATGTTTTTTTTTTTTTAAATCAGTGGTTTAAAAAGCGTTCTCCTGAAGTCACTTTTATTATGTACATCAATCTAGAGACATTAACATGTGGCTAATATCTATTTTTATTTTCTTTATGTGTATGTCTGCTTAGACATGGTTAAAGAACTATGGCTACTTACTTCCACATGACATACGAACATCGGACTTGCGTTCAGAGAAAGCCATGCAATCAGCTGTGGCAGCCATGCAGCGGTTCTATGGTATCCCAGTGACTGGAGTACTTGACCAAACAACTATAGAGTGAGTACTTACACAATTAAACAAATACAAATAAACTCTGCTTGTGTTTGTTTTTGCAGAGACAAGGAGACTTTTGAAGAAGGCTATTTGTTTTTTGTGTTTGCATAGATGGATGAAGAAACCTCGCTGTGGGGTTCCTGATCATCCTCAGCGGAGAAGAAATAAGCGCTACGCTCTCACTGGTCAAAAATGGAGAGACAAAAAAATCACCTACAGGTACAAGTACTATTGACTACTATATATATATATATATTAATGAAGGGAACTGGAGTGATACTTAAAGTAATTACAGAGAATATTCTGTATAGCTACAATACATCTACATTACATGTTCTTTATTGCAGTGTAAGACATTTTTACTAAAGCTCAACACTTGATTATTTATTAAATGGGTTTCTTAAATGTCTACTTTCTTAAGTTATATTATGGATTTTAAAACTTTACATTATAGTATTAAAAATGTTACATTGTCGCAAAGGCCTGTATTTATATCTATACAAATTACTAATATAGCTGTCATAATTTTGCTAATTAATTTAATTTAAATTTAAAATTTCTGTTCTTTACACTGTTGGCCACAAAAGTATAATTGACATTTCTGGAAGGCAGGTTGTAAATGTAGGTCAGCTTCTGATAGTGTTGCATTTGAAGAGAAGGCCTTGCTGGCCCTGATTGCCTACCACTTGATAATAATATACTTAAAATATTATAAATTAGACATACAGAGTGTATATTTAAAACAGGATCCTTTTCAGGGAATCCTGTCACGATTATTTTTCAAGTCAGTTATAAAACAATTTTAAAAATTATGATATATAAGAACCAAATTAATTTACCTATAAAGTGCAACTGAATTATTCTGATAAACAATTATTTTAAACAAACAACTTAATCATAGATTGCAAATTTAAAAAGAAATCAACTACTCATCACTGTACTAACGTAGTTACAAAACTACTTTAGATTAAATTCATACTTGACTTGTTACATGTTTTGTGAAATACACAAAGAGAGACTCATGTAAAATGAAAAAGTATGTATTTTAATTGTTTTATTTTATTTCTTTTTCCTTTCTTACTTTTTTCAGCGTTCACAACTTCACCCCTAAAGTAGGCGAGAAGGACACACAAAGGGCAATCCGGCAAGCTTTTGATGTGTGGCAGACAGCGACTCCTCTGACCTTTCAGGAAGTGGCCTACTCTGAAATAAAGAAAGAGGGCAAAGAGGCAGACATTATGATTTTCTTTGCCTCAGGGTTTCATGGTGATAGTTCTCCATTTGATGGAGAGGGAGGATTTTTAGCCCATGCTTACTTTCCTGGCCCTGGAATCGGAGGGGACACACACTTTGATTCTGACGAGCCTTGGACTTTAGGCAATTCTAACAACGATGGTATGTAAGCAAGCAGTGACCAATCAATGGATTTACCATCAACATATTTACCCTCTCAGCCACTGTACTATCTGATTGCTTTACCCTGATTTGGAAGTAAATGCAGAGAGCTGTATCATCATCATCATTCATTCATGCATTCATGGTGTTCTGTGTTCATATGTTTTTTTATAGGACAAAATCTAGCTTTACTGTATTATAAATACATTTTACATTATTTTATTCACTATTAGCATTAAACTGTAAATACATTTTACATTTTTTATGTTTTACTCAACATTAACCTGTCACTATTATTGCTGGTGCTGCTGATGTAGAATTTATGGAATTTATCTAAAAAATATTTTTTTATGTTATGTTTAGGATGATTGTTATACTACATATGTTTTGCAATTTTTGGCCCCTTCAGGTAATGACCTTTTCCTGGTGGCAGTGCACGAGTTGGGCCATGCATTAGGTCTGGAACATTCTAATGACCCAAGTGCAATCATGGCGCCTTTTTACCAATACATGGAGACACACAACTTCAAACTGCCACTAGATGACCTTCAAGGAATTCAAAAAATATATGGTAACAGAGATACTGCAAACATTATGCTGAAAAATATACAGTACAGTTTGTAAGCATTTTTGCATTGCATACCTGAGGATAAAACAGAAAAGGATATATAACAGGACTCTGCTATAGATCACATATTGTTTGCCTTGATAAATCATGGCTCTGTAACGATGTTAAGTTAATTTTCCACATGAAAATGTGTTTGCAACGAGCGTTATGATTGTTTCCATTTGTAAACAAAGTGGAAATCAGTTTAGTTGGTCAATAATTAGATTAGATTAGATTCAACTTTATTGTCATTGTGCAAAGTACATATACAGAGCCAATGAAATGCAGTTAGCATCTATTTAGAAGTGCATAAGTGGCCTGTTTACAATAAATAGCAGTAGAATAAATACGGGTATGAGGTTCATAATTACAGAGGTGAGAGTTAATATTTTACATTTTATTAAATGTGTTCATTTAAATTTGCTGTAAAACCTCAGTTAAGGTGACAAATTTGTAGACTAAGACTAATAAAACACTTCTATCATTCATATTCTGATAGAAGCAGAGTTAATTCTAGCAGGCCATAGGTTTGTTGCCCTATTTTGCCTCTACTGCTTTCAAAAATGCCATTTAAATTATTATTTATCTGTGGCTCACAAAACATTTTTACTTAAAACATCAAATTAATTTGCTGGATAGATTAGAACAGTTATCTGTCCAGTTCCGGCTTACAGTCTATTTATTTGGCCTCCCCTTAATTTTTGTTTGTTTATTAGGCATACACTGAGGACCTCTAATATCGAATTTAAAATTTTAATCATAACCACTTTTGAAATACTTCTCAGGTGTCCCAACTGCAATGTTGGAACCAACTCGGTCTCTTCCAACCCTCCCACCACGGCGGACTTATTCTCCTTCTGAAAGGAAAAATGACCGCCAGTCGCGTCCTCCTCGACCTCCCACTGGTGACAGACCCTCTTCTGGCTATGGGAAACCCAACATCTGTGATGGCAATTTTAATACAGTAGCCTTTTTCAGGAGGGAGATGTTTGTTTTCAAGGTAATCTTCATTTTGTTTTTTAGGTTTTTTTGGCTGTTAACTGATAATTATTATTTGTAGTGTCATTATTTAATAAAGTAACATGAATTTTATATTCAGCAGATTTATGTTTAATATATTTAACTGTTTCTGGTCAGAGTTAAACATTTATTTTTTGTTTGTTACTTTTTACTATTTTACTATTTGTTACTATTTGGTAATTATAAATGTTATATTTTATTGATTATATATTAAATTACTAAATTACAAAAACTAAATTACTTAACTTTAAACTACAGTATATTATCAAATATAAATGTAATAATTTGAAGGGTATTATGGAAAGTGGTGTCTTATGGTTAAGGTGTTGGACTACCAACCTGAAGATTGTGGGTTCGATTCCCAGCTCCAGCAAGCCATGACTGTTGGGCCCCTAAGCAAGGCCCTTAACCCCTAATTGCTCAGTTGTATAAAAAAGATAAATGTAAGTCGCTCTGGATAAGGATGTCTGCCAAACAATGTAAATTTAGTAACTTATATTAATAACTATATCAATATAATCGTTTAAAAATATTTTTCTGAGTGACTTTTTCTTTATTATACCTGAGAGTTAATTGTTTTTTGCATGAATCATTTTTTATTAATCATGCAAACATTTATTATGCCAACTTTTTCTTTGTCATAGGATCGATGGTTTTGGCGTTTGCGCAATAACAAAGTTCAAGAGGGCTACCCCATGCTGATTGACCAGTTCTGGAAAGGTCTCCCTTCCCGCATTGATGCTGCATATGAGAGATCCGATGGAAAATTTGTGTTCTTTAAAGGTACAAACACATTCTAGTGTACAAATTAAACGAATTAACTTTTTAAAGTTAAATTTCAGTTACCTTTAATGCCTCTCTTTCATCGTTGGTAAATCTGTTATTACCCCACAACCTTAAAATGTCTCTTAGAGTACTGTAACAGCAATTTTTGCTATACATTGATAAAATTTGGGATTGAAATAAAAAGCTGAATATGTAACAGTAAATCTGAAATTCCTTTAAAATTCCCATAAGCTTTAAATTCGCAATATTCAGATCTCTCCATCCATCCATTGTCTATACCCACTTATTCCTAATCAGTGGTCACAGGGATCTGCTGGAGTATATCCCAGCTGTTATTGAGTGAAAGACTGGCGTATAGGTCACCAGTTCATCACAGGGCCACATACAGACGAACAACCACACACAATCACACTTATGCATATGGACAATATAGACTAAGCCACTGTGTTGCCCCCAGATTTATTTACATTTTGACAATTTCTTTTATCTATCATATTTAAAGAGATCAAAAATGTTAAAAACATGACTGACAGGTTGTGCAGGAATTTCCTTTTTGATGATGGACTGGGTAAAACTATTGATTATCTATTAATCAGTTAGTCCATATGCCTCCATTATCTTATAAGCCATTCCAGACTTATTTAGGTTTACAGTTTTGTCCCTGACATCCTTAGACAGCTCTTTGGTCTTGGCCATGGTGGAGAGTTTGAAATTTGATTGATTGCTTCTGTGGACATGTGTCTTTCATACAGTTAACGATCTTAAATTAGCAGCACCCTTTAAGAGAGTCCCTTTTTTAGGGAGTCCCTTTAAGAGGGTCCTCCTGATCTCACCTTGTTACCTGTATAAAGGACACCCGAGTTATACTTATCAAATACTTATTTCACCAATTAAAATGCAAATCAATTTAAACATTTTTGAAATGTGATTTACTGGATGTTTTCGCTGCCTTTCGCTGTTAAAATAAAAAAAGTATAGACTGATGATTTCTTTTTCAGTGGACAAATGTAGAAAATCTGCAGGGGATCAAATAATTTTTTACTCACTGTAGTTCCTAACATTAGAATTAATATGTAAAACAAAAAAAAAAAATCTGCCAATTTACAGAGAAATTACATTTAAATAGGAAGATTTTTTTTCATGCAGAAAACAGTGTATAATATGTAACCAAATATCAAGTGTTACTTACTTTAAGAGAATCTTAGACTAGGATTGTCAAACCCATAATGTTTCAGTGTACAGTAAACACTGATGAGTTGGCATTTCATTAATTTCTAAGAGGAATAAACATATCTAAGCATATTTTTAAAGATTAGATTAAAGGTTCCAAATGTACAGAACAGCATGTTCCATGTCTAGAAACACCATTCATGAATTATTATGTAAAGAGAGAGCTGGCACTAAACCATTAGCCCTCCTCCAAGAATACTGGTGACTGTAAAAGCAATCCTTAATCTTAGGAAAACTCAGCATGGGTTCTTTCTCATTTCCTGCCATATACTTGTCTATTATTTATCTCATTTTTTTCTGCACAAATCCAGTTCCTGTGATTACACTGCTTTACTGTCTGTTTTTGTTTTTACTTTTTACTTCAGTAAATATGACATGGGTAATATTTTTGTGCAGCAAAGGTTTCTAAACAAGCAGTTTAGGTAATACAGTTGTCTTTTTTTTAGGTATATTTACTATAGTACACATACTGTTTCTATGTATAATTTTCTGTACCCTGGCAGAGTTGTAAGATTCTGGCATTGATTTTGAATGTATTAGTGTTAGTACCAAAATATGTTTGATTTAAGGATAGTGATCATATAAAGCCATTTATTATTACATAGTTGGTTGGCTTCTTTTTAAATCTTAATGATAACAGAAAACACTCAAAAGTCCCTGATCAAATGTTTACATACCCTTGATTGTTTTGCCCTTGTGCAGTAACACACATTTAAATGGCAATTAAAAGTAAATTTTCCACATCTGTGGCTTTTTAAATCGCTATTAGTGTCTGTGTATAAAAGGTCACTGAAATTCTTAGGTCTCAAGTTCGATGCACCTGACAGTCTAGAAACTGAGCCATGGGAAGAAGAAAAGAATGATCAAAAGACCCATGTAACAAATATACTGGAACTTTCTAAAGAATAAAAATAATATAAAATGTTATTCAGGGCCTTAAAATGCCTGTCAGTGCTGTTCAGTGATTTATTAGGAAAATTTGTGGATCTATTGATACCAAGCCAGGGTCAGGTAGACCAAGAACAATTTCAGTCACAGCTACTAGAAGAAATAAAAATCCAGATAAAACCTCAACAGAAATTTAGGCTGCTTTGAAAAAAGACGGCGCACAATACGGTACCAGAACAAAAACGAGCTGCATCAAAAGAAGCCATTACTATCGCTTCTTCTTCTCTTTTCGGCTGTTCCCTTTCAGGGGTTGGCACAGCGAATAATCTGTCTTCACCTAACCCTGTTTTCTACATTCTCTTTGCTCACACCCACTAACATTATGTCCTTATTTATCACATCTATATACTTACTCTTTGGTCTTCCTCTTTGCCTTCTGCCTGGTAGCCTTATTTCTAACATCCTCCTAGAAATATATTCTATATATATGTTATATATCTCTCCTAGGTACATGTCCAAACCACCTCAATCCGGCTTTCCTGACTTTTTGCCCAAACATTTAACATAAGTCGTCCCCCGATGAACTTATAGTTCCTTATTCTGTCTGACCTCGTCACTTCCAAAGAAAACCTTAAAATCTTCAGCTCTGCTACTTCCATCTCTGCCACCTGTCTCTTCCTCAGCGTCAGTCTTGTACACCTTCCCCTTGATTCTAGCTGATATTCCCCTGTCACACATTACTCCTGACACGTTTCTCCACCCATTCCAACCTGCCTGTACACGCTTCTTTACCTCTTTTACACATTCTCCATTACTCTGGACTGTCGACCCCAAGTACTTAAACTCCTGTACCTTCTTTACTTTTTCACCCTGTAGTCTCACTGTTCCACTTTCCTCCTTTTCATTCAAACACTTGTACTCTGTCTTGCTACGACTGACTTTCATTCCTCTTCTCTCCACCTGCTTCATGCTCTTATTACAGATCACAATGTCATCTGCAAACATCATTGTCCAAAGAGATTCCTGTCTGACCTTCCTGTCAAGACGTCTCAGAGCTGATCCCTGATGTAGTCACTCCTCCACTTAAAATTCCTCTGTCTAACCTACTGCACACCTCACCCTCTCTCCTGCTCCTCTAATACATATCCTGTACCAACCTAACATAGTTCTCTGGTACTCCTGACTTCCTCATTCCTCGTACCCTGTCATATGCTTTCTGCAGGTCTACAAAAACACAATGCAGCTCCCTATGACCATCTCTTCTCCATCAGCATTCTCGGAGAAAAGATTGCAGCTGTAGTGCTCTTTTTGGGCATAAAGCCATACTGCTGCTCACAAATACCTACTACCCTTCTTAACCTAGCTTTCACTACTCTTTTCCATACCTTTATTGTATTCAACTTTATGCATCAACTTTATGCCTCTGTGGTTGTTGCAACTCTGCACATCAGCCTTGTTCCTAACACTTCTCCTCCATTCCTCAGGCATCTTCTCACTTACTAAAATCCTGTTAAACAATCTAGTAAGAAATTCCACTGCTGCCTCTCTTAGACATTTCCAGACCTCCATCGGTATCTCATTTAGCACCTCATAGACTTTCCTCTTTTCATCCGCCTCAAAGCCATCCGAACTACATATGTACTAATCTTTTGAACTTTCTGCTACACATTGTTTACCTCGTCTACCCTTTTTTTCCTCACATTTTTCTAATTTGTAAACCCTTCAAAGTACTCCTTTCATCTTCTCTGTACACTCTCCTCACTTGTAAGCACCTTTTCATCTTGATCCTTAATAACCTTAACCTTGCTGCACACCCTTACCATCTTGATCCCTCTGCCTTGCTAACCTGTACAAGTTCTTTTCTAGTGTCTAACCTAGTGTACAACTCATCATATGCTTTTTGCTTGACCTTAGCCACACCCCTCTTCACTTTGTGCTGTAAATCCTGATATTTTTGTCTATTTTCCTCAGTCCTTTCCATGTCCCACTTCTTCTTGGCTAACCCCTTCCTGTGTATACTATCCTAAAATTCCTTATTCCACCACTAAGTCTTTCCTCAATCCATATGGCACACCTAACACCTTTCTTCCTATCCCTCTAATCACTTCTACTGTAGTCTGCCAATCATCAAGAAACTTTAACTGACCGCTCAGAGCCTGATTCAACTTCTGTCTAAATTCATCACAGTATTCTCCCTTTTTAAATGTCCACCACTTGGTTTTCTTCTCCACCTCTCTCTTCTCTACCTATTTTTCTTCCAGACCAACATCTTCATCCTACACACCACCATTCTATGCTGCCTGGCTACACTCTCTCCCACCACAACTTTACAGTCACTAATCTTTTTCAGATCTCTTCATCTACATAAGATGTAATCTACCTGTGTACTACTTTCTCCACTCTTATACCTCACTGTATGTTCCTCTCTCTTCTCTTTTTACCACAGCCATCTCCATCCTCTTAGGAAATTTTAGTATCCTCGGTCTTTCAATGTTCCTTTCCCTGACTCCAAACCTGCCCAACACTTTCTGATTACCTCTGTTCCCCTCACAAACATGTCCATTAAAGTCTGTGCCTATCATTACTCTCTCTCCTCTGGGAATACTCACGATTACCTAATCTAACTCATGCCAGGACCTCTTTCTCTTTTTCTTCTAACTCACAACCTACTTGTAGGGCATAACCACTTATAACATTCACCATCAGCCCTTCAATTTCTAACTTCACCCTGTCTGACACTCTTTTTACCTTCAGAACATTCTTTACACACTCCTCAAAACAACTTGAATCCCGATCCAATAATACGAGCCTTGCTACGCTTCCACATCTACCTTCCTTCTCTTCATCATATCAACTAGCGCCTTACCTTTCATTGGTCCAACATTCATTGTCCCTATTCCCAGTCCTACGCTCTTGCTTCTTTTCTTTCTGTCTATTCACGCATCCTCCTCCTTTATTCCTTTGACCAACACTAGCCCAATTTCTGCCGCACCCTGTAGGTCAACAGTGCCAGTGGCGGTCATTATTAACCCGGGCCTCGACCGATCCGGTATGAAATTAAGACTAATGATTCGTATATTTAGATTTGGCAATGTTTTATGTCAGATGCCCTTCCTGACACAACCCTCTCTATTTATTCAGGCTTGGGACTGGCACCGAAGTCACTGGCTTGTCACCCCTGTGGCTAGATGCTGCGAAAAGCTCTGTTACAATATGTATGAAAACACCTTGACAGGCCTCACAGCTCCTGGCACAATAAGATTTGGAGTGATAAAACCAAAATAGAGCTTTATAGTCACATATATATGCTCACAATGCCAAGAAAAATAGACAGCTATACCACCTGCAAGAATTTAGCACCTCATAGACAACTATTATTAAAAAACTACATGCTGTCATTGATAGGCAATGAACTAGGGTCAAGAGGACTTTTAAACAACTTTTTTTTTCTTTGTATTGTTTACTCATGTTTTTTTTAAAAAAGAATATGCATACTTCGCATAACTACGTATGTGTGTATATAAATAAATGTAATGCTGAGTAATGACTCTTTGTCATATTTTCTGTGATGTTTTTTGTCACACAGGAGATAAGTACTGGGTATTTAAGGAAGTGACAGCAGAGCCAGGTTACCCACACAGCCTAGTGGAATTGGGCAACGGCCTGCCCCGTGATGGCATTGACACAGCTTTACGCTGGGAGCCTGTGGGCAAAACTTATTTTTTTAAAGGTGACCAGTACTGGCGATACAATGAGGAAAAGCATGCAGCTGACCCAGGCTATCCCAAACCCATAACTGTGTGGAAGGGCATTCCAGAAGCACCACAAGGAGCTTTTGTCAGTCGTGAAGGATGTAAGTAAGCGGGCTGGGTGGAGGTAGAAGGAAACATTGTTCTAAACATTTTAAAAGGCAGCTAAACAGACAATAGAATATATGCAACTGCAGGTGAATATAAGACAAACAGTATAACCAAATCATAAAGCAAAATTGTGGCTTGAACACTTAGTTGGTTTACATTATGTTAAACTAGCTGTGTTTTAATAGAACAATTTTCTTTCAGCATTAAGGAAAGTCAACCTTAAATGTGTGTGTATCTATATATATATTATTATTACAATCAGAAAGAGCTTTATTGCTAAGTAGGTTTGCACTTACAAAGAATTTGTTTTGGTGACAGAAGCTTCCAGTTGCGTGTTACATAGTTTAATATATTACCTATCTTGCACATTCTAGATCACTACCGATTTCCAGATTATATCTCTTATAATTGGAGACATTATGCAATGTTAAATTATGTGGTATTTGGGAAACATACTATTCTTATAATTTGATTGTATATGTATCACACAAAAACTAAAAAGGCTATAATGTTACTTTTTGAAGCAGTGTAAAAAATACATTGTGGGTGATAAAATAAGCAAGTCATGATAGTTCTTAATTTCACAGACGGATACCTTCTTTATATTATGTTTTCTTTGTCCACTTTTCAGTTCACACTTACTTCTACAAGGGAAAAGAATATTGGAAGTTTGACAACCAGAAGCTAACAGTGGAACCTGGATACCCAAAGTCCATCCTTAAGGACTGGATGGGTTGCGATCAGACAGAAGCAGAAAAGAACAAGGACAGACACCTCCCCCATGATGATGTTGACATCATGGTTGCCATAAATGATGTGCCAAGCACCGTAAATGCAATTGCTGTGGTAATTCCATGCATTCTGTCTCTGTGCATCTTGGTCCTCATTTACACCATCTTCCAGTTTAAAAACAAAAGTGTTCCTCAACCTGTGACCTACTACAAACAGCCAGTACAGGAATGGGTATGACAGGCTCAGGGACACTGCAGTTAACTACTAAAAATGCTAGTGAGGGCTAACATGACAATGTTCTGAAGCACCTACACAACCAGTGCCTGT
The DNA here is from genome assembly GCA_005784505.1 of Bagarius yarrelli. Lineage (NCBI taxonomy): Eukaryota > Metazoa > Chordata > Actinopteri > Siluriformes > Sisoridae > Bagarius > Bagarius yarrelli. The sequence continues at coordinate 629,896 of VCAZ01000155.1, forward strand.
TTACTGTATTGTAAAGCGAGAGGTGGGTATTGAAACATTGTTGAGTCCATATCCTTCCATCTGGAACTAAACTTCTCAAAAAAAAATCTCAATAATCATTTTTCAATGAGCCAAAAGCACAGGTGTGCTAGGCTTTAACTGAGTGGTGGGTTGAAGGGACAGCAGCTTAACCTTTGCTTTGGCCTTACACTACTGCTGTAAAACCTCCTTTTTCATTCTCTTACAACCTGCAAGTCTGAGGAGCACCACAGTGAATTGTAACCATTAGTTGTCCAAGATAAACAAGAGGAACGATGATCAGATGACAACAAATATATGCCCTATATTTGTGGTCAACATGGACTTGTACAGGTATTTTAAGAATTTTAGAAGTACAAAACAAAAAATGATTTCTTGTTAAAGACTTAAATAACATTATAGGTAGAAAGGCTGTAGAAAAGAATACAAAGAGGTTTTGTGTATCTTGTGATCTTTTATATTGTCCTAGACATTTAAGCATTAAAGAAGCATTAACATATCAACTATGTATATATACAGTGAGGTCAAACAGTCTGAGACCAAAATGAAATCGGGATTTTTGTTTTTTGTTTTTTAGAATTGGAAGTAAACTGATTTTTTTTTTTTTAATATAAAAAAATAATTTTTTAATTAGATATTTGACAGTATTTTCATGTCTCCATTTAATGTAAGGAAAATTTGTGATAAGCTTGCTTTCTACAAAAAGGGCAAATAATCTTATGTAGACATAAAAAAGTACTCAGATTAAATGGATCACAATTTGCACATGGAATCTCTGTCAGCTAAATATTTAATTTATGGTAATATATTAAATAAAAAGGAATGCAAAATAAAAGAATTTTCAATTGTGGTCAAAGACATTTAGATCCCACTATATGTTGTGAAAGAGAATTTTTTTTGTTGCACCATTAAGAAACATGCGAGTAAAGTACTTCAGGTTTTTAAGGCATCCAATTGTGTTGTGGGGAGGCATTCAACAATCCAAAAATTTAAAAATCCTTTTTTAATGCATACAATTCCCTTTGTTGCATGCCATTATTATAATGTTCACTACCTGACACAAAGACTTAGTGACTTAATAAGAGTGTGTTTTATTTTAGGTCTGTTTATCATTTAAAATTTTGCTAATATGAAATGCCATGTATCAACCTGCCTATTATACATTTACACTGAATATAAATAATTATTTGTTCAACCATCCTGATGTCCTACACCACCCCTATTTCTTATACCTAAATGCGGTGCACAGGCACTTTCAAGTGTCCTTTGGGTAAGTTTTTATAGATTTTTATAGATTCGCTTTTTTTTCAGTGATGTATTAGTTGCTGTCACTTCATATCAGCACTGTTAATGCATCTCCCCAAAACAAATATGCAAATATGTTTGACCTGAAATATTTAAATGGCTAAAAGGTCAATTTTTAATGTGATATAATTTTTTTTCTAATATGCTGGATTTTGCATGTGGTACATGCCGCATAACAAACTGTGGGAATTATAGGTTGTGGCAATCTTATCAAGAATGTGTTTATCCTTGATTTTGTTCATTCCTACACTGTTCTGTATCCTTTTTTTTTAAATATGTATTCAAAAGTGCAGAACCCCTTAATGATTCTCAATGATTATTCAGGGTTACTTATTTAAAGTCATTATAATACTTTGCTAAATCCAATCCAATTTCCTCTAACTTTACCCTAATGGGTGAAAATACATTCTGTAAACATTTAAAACAACTTCCTGTAGGTTTTCCTTTGTGCCAGGAGTTGGGGGTTTTTTTTGAGCAAAAATATTATACAACTAGATTATACAGGTCCAGGCTTTGGGCATGAGCTCAGGTTACAGTTACTTTTTAGGCTTCACATGTTCTACACATTGCACTATATTTTTAAATGTGGTCTCTGGTTTTCTTATACTGGCAAGTAGATGGACAGGCTTTAGTAAATAGCCTGTAAAGCATAACCAGGGTGTCTTAACATTTTGTGCCCTGTCTTGCCGAAAGATGCTTCAGATTCATCCCAAATTGTAGGATAAGCATCTGCTTTTTGTAAATTTTGCCTTTTGGTTGTTATTTTAGTACATGTTATTTTGAATGGTTATCAAATGAAGATTCAATCACTGGAAAATGATAAGAAAATGACATAAAACATAAAAGAAACATTTGAAAAGTATTCATAAAGCATTGCATACTAGCAAACCTCTTTTGTTAAAATACAGTAAGAAATACCTCTTTTTTAGATTTATAAAGAGATTAATCTTTTGTTTAGTTCTTAATTTTCGCATTTCTGGCTAGCTTAAATATAACGGCTTTTGCCTTTTAAATGTTTGACTACAGAAATTTGTAACAATTTTAAAAAAACCCTTTTTCAATCCTTTCTTTCCTAGATTTAGGTATTAGAAATTTTATCAAAAGACAAGTATCACAATAGCATGCAAACTTTATCAACCAGAAGAGGTGAGGGTCAGTTCAGTACAGATCTTCTGCTACTTGTAGCAGCGAAACACACTCGGAATAAACTTGAAGTTATAACACTATCATCTTACGCTCTTCTGTTGTGCCACTCATTGTGGAGTTTATTAACTTTTTCTTTCTTCCACATAACATAATGTAATTTTAATGTTAAATTTACAGTTCAGTGAGGCATTAATCTGCATTATAAAGCTTCAAATTTGTCTATTATTGGGTGCAATATGTTCAAGACCTCTGTAACTATTTGCTCTCTCTAGTTACAGCTTTGCTGTGTATTACGCTCTATGATAACTCTTGTTCTTACTTCATTGGCCCCAGAAAGGATTTAATGAATCATATTATAACTAACGTATGAATGTTAGTTTACATAAATGTTGTAAATGGCTGTGATAGCTGGCGTATAAAGTTACACTGTAGGGATGGTTGATTACAGTTCCCACAAGACCACAAGTGGGGGAACATTTTTTTGTAACCGTTGATAGCTCAGCTGTGTGCTTGGAATTAAACATGCCTCACTTGCAATTGGCTTTATTTACAAGCAGCTGGCAAATGAGTAACGTAAATTGTTGGGTGTATTACACATTCTGCTAGTATTCGATCTATCTGGGAAAATCCTTACTCTTTGTTCTAGTCTTCCAAACGTTTTTTCACCATTTACAGTTTTTTTTTTGTTTGCCTGCCTTAAGATTCTAGCCCTCTTTGGTGCCTCATAATGACCTATTTAATTCAAATGAATAACAAGAATAATTTTATTCCTAAACTTGTGAGTCATTTGTGCACAATAAAAATGTGCATAAATACTTAAACAAAGTTGTTTTTTTCCCCTTTTACTCCAGTTGCTAGAACTCAGGCCATCACGTTTTTTTCCTGCTTTTAAATTTGCATTCAGTGCTTAACTATCAGTAGAAAATTGGCACAAATGCAGTAACGTCTGAGATTTGCATAATGCAGATTCCACATCATGCTATTACAGATGAAAGTGCCAGTCTGCAGTGTGGCAAGGGGGGTGTTCTAAATTATGGGTACAGAAAATTGTAGGCTGAATTAATTTAAATGGAACACACTGTGCTGACTGTCTTCCTCTATTTTAAATAGTTCGCTGAACTGGCTTTGCCTAAAAAAATTTAAACAACAATAAGTGAATTGCGTTGTAGAACAATGTCTGCTTTCTGTGTTTTCTAATTGTTAATGTGTTTTGATGAAATCATCGGTTACTTTGTATATTACTTAATAAATAAATCTGATAGTCAGGAACACGAGAACCCATGGTCTGAACACACACAAAAAAAAGCTTCTTGGGTGTAGTGTAATTTGCTTTTACTGTCTTAATGGAAACTCATTTGTAAATATATTTACAGTGTTCTTATTTACTCAGAAAGGCACTTGAAAAGTTTGATTTGGAGTTATCTGACACAAAGTTATTTTTTTATTATAATATAAATACAGCTTAAAATAGGAACTGCTTTTAATGATTTACTTCACAAAGAATTCTTATTATCCATGTTTACAAATAAAAGAAAAAGAATTATGATGAAATTTTTAAAAAATATAATTGTTGATATAGTGAATATATTTAACATTGTTGAAAGGAGCAGTGTATACATCAATACTTTAGAGCCGTTAGTAGGTATTCCACAAAACAAAAATGTTTTGCAAAAAAACATTTTCAAAGGGTCAGTTTCATTTTTTTTTTTTTTATGTTAAATAAATTAAAATTAGGGCTGTATCCTTAACAACTTGTAATTTGTAGTCTTTGACAGGAATTTGACCCACACAGTTTGTGGACACATTATTCAATAAGCAATTAGCTACATATGCAGGCTGGAATTTGTGTGTTTTGTGTTTGCATGAAAACCTCCAAAAATAAATCCTATAAAAAACAAGAGTTAAGTATGTCAACATGGATATTAAATCTCTTTGTGAAATATTTACTGCTGTGATTTTGGCAATCACAGTACAAACTGATTGACTGTAGTTAAATCATGATGAGTTTTTTTTTTTTGTATGTAGTGACCCTTTCTTACTTGTGATCGTTTTGGGCCTGCTGTTAAATCTGTTATGTGTAATTAGGACACAGAGAAGACTCATGCATACTTTTTTTGAAAAAATGAAATCACAAACAAAGAAAATTTTAATTTACTGAGTTAAAAACTGGTTATTTTTTTTTATAAAGGTAAAGCCATGCAAGTACACATTTGTTCTAGATGAAAAAAAAAACAAATAGGAGAATATAAATATTCTCAGTTGATATTGCCTCATTTTATGTATTGGTGGCCCTGGATAAAAGCCACTCTGAACCTCTACCTACTGTTGCCTTTGGTTTCTGTATTCCTTTTATTAGACTTACAATAAAAATGAACATATCAGCGCTTGTTTAGAACTTTACACAAATTATCTTATTTGTCTACAAAAGAATTGATTACGACTGAAATATTACCTGATAAAGCTTTAAAGTTATTTGTTAGATTTTTTTAATGTTTCAATATATTTAATGTACATAAATCTTTGCCTAATTTAAATAAATTGATGAAAAAAATGTTATTTAGACCAAACAGGGAATCTGTGTGGCTTTTTGATATTGTATAATTTCCAGGTCAAATGTTGCTCAGCCTTATGCATGGACCATGTAAATTCAACAACAGTCAATAAAGGAATTTTGTATGTTTTCCTTCACTCTTTAAGATCAGTGTATAATTTTGTCAATTCTAACAATGGCAGTTACTTTGAAATAATCTTGATTAAAAATATTTAATCTTTATTTGCAAAATTTTAGTAAAATTTTATTTGGTAAAAAATAAATAAAAAAAATAAATATTAAATAATAATTAGTTCTACAAAGTGTACCTAGAACATCCATCTTCATGTCCTATTAACAACAAAATTTTAAAAAAAGCAAAAATGTTATTTGTCATTGCATATTTACTTCCATGAAATGCGATTTTTCATAAATATTTATAGGGTTACCTGTAGCAGAATAAATACTACAATTATTTTGTTAGATCACCCACTGAGCAAACAGTATAATCATTTATCAACTCTTGAAAAAGTTATTTTCCTGGTTACAAAAAAAAATCTTGTATTGTTGTATACAGTACTATCAGGTCACAAGATTAACATTTTGGTAAGCATAAAATTTACCAAACTCCCACTGCTGGGTTCCTGAAGTAAAATGTAGTACAAACTGAGATTGATCTCATCGATATCACCATTATGTACAATGATAATACTAGTCATACCAGAATTGAAAAAAAATTTGAAGCGAGAATACATTCATCTGTCTGAATATATGCGTCATAGTACATACTTAATGCTTCTAAAAACGAATATTACATAAAAACACGCATTTAACATTTTATACATTTATGGATATTTAGTCATGAACAAATGTGCATTGGCTTTTGAATGGGTCTGTGCTACATGAGGTGCTTGGAGTTTCGTTTACAGCAGAAGACCAAATCAGGGACCCCTCCTCTCAGACAGGAATATGTAGCTTTTGTGAAACAGACTCCCTGAAAAAGCTCAAGTAAAGATTGGAAAGGCATTATTATATTTTAGATTTAGATTTAGCATTATTGTTATTTAAAATATTTTTATAATATTGGTAAGAATTTGGTGGTTGTGTGCCATGCAGACACAAACAGACATCACTGCTATATCACCACACAAAAATAATAAATGTCAGGTTTTTCTGTCAGTGCAAAACAAAAGCTCAACATTAATAGTAACAACAGTCATGTTAATAATAAATCCAGTGTAGTGAAAAAAAAACTAATGTGGACTACAAGGTTTTTTAAGCAGTACATCACGGTATTGCTGAAATACACAAAAGACTCTGCTCAGACAGTTAGTAATGTCTGAGACACACAATGCTGTCAACTTATATATCATATCATTAAAAGCCTCAGAGCCTTATCATTTGGAGCAGAGTGTACAGATGAAGACAGCTGTTAAGTCTGAAAACTAAAACGCTGAAATGTAAATGGATGTCAGGTGTGTCGCTGCCAGCTGTTGGTCAGAAGAAATTGTAGGTAATACAGAAAGGAAAAAGACAACTGGGAACTGTATTATATTCTGTCTGTTATGTCTTGTAAAGACATATTGTTTATTTTTGTTGTCACAAATTTATAAATGCAACGTATGCTCCGAGATGTCTGTTTTTCCCTTTATTTTCTTGACCCACACACATCACATCACATGCCCCTAATACCAGTTTGTACACGATATCATAAAACTCATATCGTCCACTTTCTTGCTTCCCATTTTGCACTGGGGAAGTTCAGCTCCTGCTTCCTTTGAATTTGTCTTGTGTTCTGTATTACAGTCCTGAGTGACTGGTGCTTCATTTTGTTGACTGCTTTCTTTCTTCTTGCTTTGAATCAGCTGGCTGTGATCTGAGGAACTGAAACTTGCACCCATGACTGCAGAAGAAAAGACCTGAGCATTAGATCATTGTGGAATCATTCCATGGGGTGATCTGAACTGTACTAATGAATATCAACTAAATAAGAATCTGTCCTTATTTCCAAAAGATACCTATCCAGTCACAGGGCTATTTAAAGCTGCAGCTGTAGTCAGCTTCTACGTTGTTGTTAGGATGCTGACGAAAGCCAATTTGTGTTAAATGCTTTCACACACACACACACACACACACACATACACACACACATACACACACACATTTATATTTACCCTCTTTGATTAGCTGTCGATGTTTCCGGGCAGAAACAGTGACGTTCCCTGAAACGTGGTGAACTAATCAAAAACTAGGAGGGGAAAAATGCGTCATAACGTGCTTTTTTATCTGATTGGTTGACAAATCAGCGTAACTAAGTGAAGCGGTTGTTATGCGGAAGTGTGTTTTCTTAGTGTATTCTTTATTTAGCAACGTTGTATACTAAATAATTATATTATTATTTTATTTTATTATAAAATATAAAACAAAACAGTTCTTATACTTTATATATTAATAGTATAAAACATACAATATCGTTTCAAATTGAATAAGCAACCAATAGCGTTTAAGTTGTTGCTTAAAACTTTTAATAATTATGATTTAATAAAAACAACATACCTTGGTAATTACAAGAGGAAATTCCCGTCGTCCACAGCGGTGTGCGTAGACATGGTTGCCAGGCGGAAACAAGGCAGATTTAATGATCGATCAAAAAAGGTTCCGAAGCAAAACGATATAAACGATAAGGTTTTCAACTAAGTTATGCCATATATACCTAGAATAAATATATAAAGAATACCAATGTTAGAGAGGATAACACGTTGTTAATAATGAATTAATAAGTTAGTTAGTAAATTCAGTTCCTACAAAACACAAACAAAACCTTAACCTTCAACACCAGTTGTGAAATTGGGGGACCTGGCAACATTGCGTAAAGAATCCAAACGCTATTACGTAAGGACGCTGTTGAGGAAGTGAACACGTGGGCCACACTTCAGGAAGACTCCGTGCACTTACAGGTACAAATAACTTGTATGTGCTTCTTTTTCTAACGATCAAGATGTTTTATGAACTGAAAGATCGTGTGTGTAAATCATCACAAGCGGGTACAAGGAGAATAGAATAGTTAGTGGAACTACTAAAGATAAAAGTTCCGCTAGTAGCTGGCTAGCGAGTTAAGCTATAGCTAAATATAAAATGTGTTGATCTCTTGTTTTTTTTCTGAGCTGCTTTTGCGAGTTACTGTAAACCTGTGATTTCTAACTGTTGTTTTTTTTAATACTACGAGAATCAAAATCCGTTAGAATACTTTGCTTAGACGCCTGATAATTGGCAGATTCACAAGAAAATCCTGACCCATAGCGCGGTGGCAGTGCTATAAGTGTAACACAATTTATTTCTGATCTACAGTTATGTACGTAAGTCTTAATCTAATGTTACACAGGAAGGAACTTTTATATGTGTAAAAAAGTTTGTATTTTACAGAATGAATGTACTAGTTAAGTATTTCCAGAACTTTGTTAATAAAATGTTGTTCCGGATAGATCGCATAAATTTTGACTTAATTCAGGCGAAAGTCCAAGTCACGTGTTTACATTTACCGCATGTGGCAGAAGCGTCACTCAGGAAAATATTTTTAAATGATTATATTATCATTATGAAATATAAGTCCTAAAGTACTACATTTACAGTAATTGGCAGACGTCCTTGTCCAGATCAACTTACATTTATCTCATTTTATACAGCAGAGCAATTGGGGGTTAAGGGCCTTGCTTAGGGGCCCAACAGTGGTGACTTGGTGAAGCTGGGAATCGAACCCGCAATCTTCACATTGGTAGTCCAACACCTTAACCACCAGACTCCACTTCCCTCTCATTTACATTTCTGTTCACTCAAACATTGAATGTGCATAAATAATCACAATAATTTCCTCAATAAAGACCAGTTGAATGAACACCATGTTACTATAGAAAGCTAATTCTGTTATATTGATCGTTTATTTATTACTGCTGTTATTACTCTCTGGACCAAACTTTGTCTCCCTCTAAAATTGCATGCTTTAGTTCTATATAGTAGTGCAGAACAGAGTATGTGAGTCTGAATTCTTAGTATGCAAAAAAAAAAAAAAACAGTAAGCGAAAGTTCCAAGATGACCTACTACTTCCACCTACTAAATGTAGTACCTACCCAAGTAGCCTGTGGTTTCAGATACAGAATATTAGTCCAAGATGAACTGAGTTGTATAGGCCTAGTTAGTTTGTATAAAACCCATTTAATGTAAGTAACCAGTTAAAAATTCTTTAAAAATGAACAAATAAAACCAAAGAGCCACTGGTGTTTTGTACCCCTGGGGTGCCACAGGGCTTCACTTTGAGAAAGAATGTCGTAGATGTACATTAAAAGATATAGCGGACAGTGTGTAATGTTTAGGCTCTAACTCTGTAAGGGTTTACTCTTGATTTTGCAGTTGTTGTTTTAAAGTAGGGATTTAAGTCTCTGATTGGCACAAACTAAAGAAATGTAAAGAACTTTAGTATTCAGCGGTTCAGCTTTATCACTGATTACAAATGCAGTTAATAACAAAAATTACATCTGTGTTAATATTTTAGATATATTCTACTCAAGTCAAGTCACCTTTATTTCTATAGCGCTTTTAACAATCGAGATTGTTTCAATGCATCTTTACAGAAGCACATTAAAATACACAATATTAAACACTCTGTAAATTAAGAGTCCCCATTCACTCAAATTACTCACCGTGGGCATATGACACACCAGAGTCATGTTTTAGTGTTAGTTCCATAGTATAGTTTTAGAATGTATTATCATAATATGCAATGTTTCCTTTACCTCTTAATTTAAAGTTATAAACTAATTTCAGTTTGTATCTTGCTTAACTTGTATGTCATTTTTCAGTTCTGGTTAGATTCTTCCTTTGAGTTCTCATTTCTCCATCAAAATGGCAGTCAGAACCTCCTTTGAAAAGAACAATGAAATCGGCTGCTTTGCGAAGCTCACTAACACATACTGCCTGGTCGCAATTGGTGGCTCAGAAAACTTCTACAGGTATATGTTCTGTCACTCTGTGAGTACCTTATGTGGATCCTGAACATGTATACATTTGGGAGTAATAGATGTCAATCTTTTCAGTGTTTTTGAAGGTGAACTGTCAGAAACGATTCCAGTGGTGCATGCTTCTATAGCAGGATGTCGGATCATCGGAAGGATGTGTGTGGGTAAGTTTATTTCTGTTTATCACTGGCTTGTCATCTGACAATAGATGTTAGATGGTAAGGAAAATTTTCCCACCGATTAATGGACATGTAACAACACCAGTAATACCGGCATGTGTTAAAGTTTCTTACTTTTCTTCGCTTTCAACAATTTTACTTTTACTTTCAAATTAGTGTCAATTGGCAATCTGCCAACAAAACGGGAGAAAAGGGGCTACCAATAATTAATAACTCAAGTAATAAATGAAATTTGACTCCTGCTGCTGGTCTGTGATGTGATTGTGCTTGTTTTACTTTCTCTGCTTCGATAACTTCCAGTAGCAGCGTAACAGCTCAGTAGTTCAAGTTCATGCAAATAATAAGAGACAGACAAAATTTGCCCACTTCCCTTAATTCAATTTCAATTCAATTCAGTTTTATTTGTATAGCGCTTTTTACAATGGTGATTGTCACAAAGCAGCTTTACACAATCGAAGAAATTATAGGCAAGAAAAAACTTCCTGAGATGGAAACAGGAAGAAACCTCGAGAGAAATCAGACTCAACAGAGAACCCATCCTCATTTGGATGAAAAACAGGTAGCAGGAATTATGTGGTGACATAGTGTGTGTGTGAGCAACTTAAATCATACGTCCTTAAAGAACAGCTGGAATGTCTTTGTGGCAGAGTGGAGACAGACAGTAAAGCGTTACAATAATCCAGTCTGGATGTAATAAACGCATAAACATCTGCATCATTTAGTGACAAGATATTTCTTGTTTTAGCAATATTTCTGAGATAATAGAACGCTATCCTGGTAATATTATCGACATGGGAGATAATATTAGAAATGAGAGATTGGAGTCTATAATCACACCCAGATCTTTTACTGTTGCACTTGGTGAAACAGAAAGACTGTCTAGGGTTAAGGTTTGATCAGGACGCTTACCTTTAGCTATCTTTAACATCCAATCCCTTATTTCCTTCACACATATTAAACCTTAACTACACTACCCATAATGCATTTCACCCTGGAATACATTTCTTCATTCATTCATCTTCTATACCCTAATTTGGGGTCACAGGGATCTGCTGGAGCCTATCGCAGGGTGAAAGGCAGGGGGGACACCCTGGACAGGTTGCCAGTCTATCACAGACCCACACAGCACCTGTCTATAATAGTCTTAAAGCGATAACACTCATTTCCCTTTTTCTGCAATACTTCCCACAGTGTGCAGCTATGTTCAGTTTTTAATTGTGTTGTCTGTCCTCTTCTGAACTAACTTGAAATAAATATTTAATAATAAACAAATACAACTAATTATAAACAAATACTAATAAACGAAAAATTAAAATGACTGTGGTGGGCAAGTGACATAAATGTTGTTAACACTGTAGCATTTATTATAATATTTGCATACAGTCACAAATTAATTTTTTTTTTTTTCATATTTGTTATCCTAAAAGTCAATCACTCACAGAAACCTTGGTTATGGAATCCAATGCCTATTAATTATTCTTTTGCAATAAGCTAAACAATACAAAATAGAGTTTTCAAGCAGTGAGGATGTTTTTCTTGGCCACACTCTTTTTAGGAAAGGAAAAAGAAGAAGGAAATATTGGGTCTATCCAATCCTTAGATTGTGCAGTTTGGTTCTGGATGTCAGTGACTCATTTGATACTTAGCTATTCCTGGAGATGCATCTGCCACAATCTGCCTTTATATTCTGTATCTTTGTATTTCACACTTTGTCATAAAGTGCTTTGTGCTGCGAGATGAATTGGATTATTTTTCAGACGCCATTCTGGATTTGGGCTTTTGCTTGGCTTTTATGAGATCAAAAAATCAAACCTATTTCGTTTTATTCGGACTGATGAAAGTTTTGGGGACTGTGAGGTCGTATTTATTATTTAACATGCAAACATTTTGGACGAAAACTTTTGGATTGTGTGCAAACAACTTTAGAGGGTAAGATATTTTTGTTGTTTCCAGTCAAGCCTGATAGTATATTAAAAACATGACAAGCAACCCTTTTAACCCTAGTTTTACGAATTGAGGTTTGTAAAGTTATCTTGGTGGCTTTGGAGTTTCTCTGAGGGTGTGTTCACACTTTTACTTTGGTTTATTTAGTTTGAACAAAAAGAGAAAATGATACGTTTGATACAAATGTTACATCACAACTTCATTGATCCGCTTTTGAGACATATTTTGCAACAGAACTATATCCAAAACGATGCATGTAGAGTATGTGTACAGTCTTAAGCACGCTTATCGTGTGCATGTATATATGCTTTTACTTTTACTAGCTGGGACCTTACTTATGGTCACAGCCTGGAATACAGCCTTAATAATATGCTTTTTGAGGGCCTCTGTACTTTTCGTCACCCGAATTAATATATGTAGATCAGGTAGATGGACCTTGCTGTAAAATTTGAAACATTCACACTACCAGGATTTCAACCAATAGCCAACAAAAATTTGGCTTTCTTCTTGCAGAACCGTGCAATTTACAACAAACTTTGTGAACATGATGCCAAGTTAATAAAAAACCTAAACTGACAACAGATTTTTGAATATCTTGAATAGTGTTTCTATGCTAATTTATTAAATTAACAGTAATAAAAGGTAACAGTAATTTTCTTTAAAGTGCATTGTCCAAATACAAAACATGTCATTCTGAAGAAACAGGATCAGTTTCATAACTTTACAGTGTTGTATGAACTGTCAAATTCCCCAAATGGGGAATTTGGTCGAATGGTATTGACATAATGATTAAATAACAAAAAAACTGTAATGTCTTAAGTCTTATTAGGAATAACCATTGTGCACATACAAACAAATTCATGTGTGTACAACTGCATTCACTTTTATCTGTGGTTCAGATTCCTGTTAACCTGTACCTTTACTTTATAGGAAATCGTCACGGTCTTCTCGTGCCCAACAACACGACAGATCAGGAGCTGCAGCACATAAGAAACAGCTTGCCAGACGCTGTGCGCATTCAGAGAGTAGAGGAGCGACTGTCTGCTCTCGGAAACGTCATTGCCTGCAATGACTATGTGGCTCTAGTTCACCCCGACCTCGACAGGGTCAGATTTTTGTGCTTAAAAACTAACAGTAAATAAAAATTTATTGTTTTTTGCTTAAAAACATTAAACAGATTTTAGCTAAACCTGTCAGCTAAGTGAATTGTATAAATAGGTTTTGCCATAAATCAGTTTCTAAAAGTTGCCAATGAATGCACTAGGGATGAAACGATTAGTCACCAACGTTGCCAATTAATTATTTGATAAATATTTTTGTTGAATAGTCGTTTGATGTCATGTGTCCTTCTGTAAGTTCCTGCAATAGTGTGGTTTAACCAGGGTGGCATTGTAGTGCAGGACTACAGTTAAGTGCTGACACAGAAGACGACTCTGCACCTATGACAACACATTGATCTGTAAATAAACTGAACCAGCAGAGTTTCCTAACCAGTTTCCTGGTTCTCTACTTTTTTTTAGTAAAATGATAGAAGTTAAGAAAGTATTTAATTATAGCGTTTTGGATGTTAAAACATCTGTGCAGTCAACATAGCAGTAAAGTACATACACTTAATGTTTACTGTAAAGCATCTTAACAGAGCTAGCTGAGAGGGTTAATGTTATTAGTTAATGCAAAAAATATAAAATAAATACATAAAGTATAAATAATACATGATAGATATTTTATTGATGTATAACTTAATATTTAATCAAAGTATAATTATTAATTATAAAAGTTTTTTTTTTTAAAGTTAAAGCGATTGCTTTGTTTCGTTTGTTTCACTAGGCATAAATCAATATTCTAATATAATTTCATAGGATTACAGATCTGGAATTAACAATCAAAAATTATGATTTTTGAACTCATTGGATCAGCAGGTCTCAGTGTAAAATTGTTCCCAAATGTCCAGTGTGATTGACGGATATTGTGCTGCACAGGAAACAGAAGAGATTCTGGCTGACACTCTTAAAGTGGAGGTGTTTAGGCAGACGGTGGCTGAGCAGGTGCTGGTAGGGAGTTACTCTGCCTTCAGTAACCAGGGAGGGCTTGTGCACCCCAAAACCTCGATTGAAGACCAGGATGAGCTCTCATCACTTCTGCAAGTGCCTTTAGTTGTAAGTGAATGTCCTTTCCTCCTTTTTAAACTCTCATCTTAACCTTCTTATATCTCATCAATTATATCATTTATATTTATATAATTTATATAATTATATCAATTATAGTATGTGGGTTTCTGTTACAGCATGGTAATGAGTAAAAAATATGAGAGACTCTGGCTCTGTTTGTTGAGACTTTATTTTAAAATATTTTAATTCTAATGCCTATTTATCTTAGCTCAACAGTTGTTTTTTTTAATTTATAAATCTATTTCTTTTTAGTTAATGCTACTCGTTTTAGTTTAATGCACTGAACTGAGCTTTTGTTTCAGGCTGGTACAGTAAACCGTGGGAGTGAGGTGATTGCCGCCGGAATGGTGGTGAATGACTGGTGTGCCTTCTGTGGCTTGGACACCACAAGTACAGAGCTTTCTGTTATTGAGAGTGTTTTTAGACTGAGTGAAACGCAACCAAGCACTATAGCCACCACCATGAGGGACTCGCTTATTGACAGGTACCCTACACATCTGTTCAGAACCTTCTGGTTTTTTTAAAAAATACAGTAACATAAATCCTAAACTCGAGGAGTGTTAATCAGATGTATATTGTTTTATTTTGTGTTTCAGTCTCACATGAATTGTGGTGTTTAAAACATTGTGGAAATGGGTTGAATCCAGACCTGGATATGAACATCACACGTGCAACATTTTTTTTCCTTCTCTTGGACGTGTCCAAGATGCACATACACTCAATCTCTTTCATTTTGTATGGTATAAACCAATCTTACTTTAAATTTTAGTAAAATAGCATGGATAAATCCAAGTTGGCATTTTCACTGGTAACTGCAGATCACAAAAAGCTTGAAGAATTTTAATGTCCTTTTCATTCTGTAAGCATTTTGCAGTATCAATAAAATCTACATTCACTTCTGATGTTTGGTCCATTTCTTCTTGACTTGTCTCATGTGTAAATGTTTCTTACACTAGAGTTAGGATGACAGACACAAATAAGTCAGTAAGTCCATGTGGTGAATATGTGTGATCTTTATTGGAATTGTAATATGTTAATATTCAAGCTCGGGTGTTTGGCAGCACAGCGTAAATACTGAACAATGCATAGCTGTGAAAAATGCTTTCCATTAGATACGGTTTGCCCTGTTCTTTGGTGTTTTTTGCATTTTATGTACATCTATGCAGCAGTTACATTCAAGCAGGTTTTGCATCATAGAATAAAAAACATGAAGGAAATAGACAAACAAAATAACACAAATGTTTCTTCTTAAAGCCTTTTTAGAAAACTGCTGACAGGAGCTTACTGTTATAGTTTACCAACAGCTGACGTAAAGCCAATTTTATGCGAGGACTTGTCTGTGACAGTTAATTGTGAGTTTTCATGTGTAGGTTTTTCTCAACATGAAACTGTAACTAATCGATGAAATCTGTAACAATAATTGGATTGTTATTAGCAGAGGGCATCTGACAGTTAATGTGCTTTATTGATTTTTTTTTTTCAGTTCATGTCAGCAGTTCTTATGTCTAATATTAAACAACCGTGACAAAATATATATATATAAAAAAGCAAACAAAATTTAGGTGGGTCCCAGGTACAAATGCTAAAATGTCTATCTCTCTTCTGTCGTGATAAATTCATGTTTTTCAACAAACATACAACCCAAGTTAGAAAATCAATTTAGCAAAATAATCAAAGTAAAAAGTTACATGCATTTTGCAGCACAGATATGTAAGGCCATCCAAGGTTGAGTGCAAGCATGAACATACATTCTTAAAACAAAATCTAAAACACATTATCATCATTTTTCCCTATATCATCTTTCTACTGCAGGGTTTTGGGTAAGCAACCCAAAAGGTTTGGAAGAACACTTGATGTGTGGTAAATCTAATGATTTTAAGGCATTTATTGTACATGAAATCAGTTGGACAAGTTTTAAAACCATTGGAAGTGCTGTTCAACCTCTCACCACTCACCCAACAGCTACACACACTGCAGGTACCTACTCATCTAATGCAGGTTATGAGCTTCATTTACTTGTGATATGGTTATTAATGCCAGAGACTTTGAGTATTTCAAAATACATACCACATCCTTTGGGGTTCAAAGAGAAGGGTACAGATTGAGTTAATCTGTGTCCACAACAGCCTCAGTCTGCAGGGCTTGGCTGGACTGGCAGGATAAAAACCGAATGTGACCACTTGCTGTTGTAACCCATCCACCTCAAGGTTTGACATTTTACACACAGATGTGTACACTTAAAGAACTGTCATTTAATCATTGTTGGTTTTCTCTTTGTGTTTTTCATACAATTTAATGTTAATCCCGGACACTGTTATGTGTTAACATCCCAGGAGATCAGCAGTTTTCCGAAATACTCCATCTGGCACTAAAAACTATTCCACAGTAAAATTTTAGCGATCGTTCCCTGTTCTCACATGTGATGCATCTGCATGCTGTTATGCATTGTGCTGTGTCCAGATAATTAATAAGATAATAAATGAGTGGGTGTTGCTGTTTGAGTGGTGAGTTTATATTTATATGGAAGTCATCATGAATTCATTATTCTGAATTATACTAGTCAACATTTGCAGTGGCTTAAAACGTCTCATCAGTGTTGTCCTTAAACTAAAACAATTAGGACAACTTTTTGATACTCATCAAGTGTAAATTAAAACAAATAAATAAATAAATGTAAGTTGCTTTAGAAAAGGACGTCTGCCGAATGCCAGAGATGTAACAGTAATATTGAAGGAAATGGTGCATGCAGTACAAGTGGTACAGTGAAAACAACTACTTGCCCCTTGGCAGTAAACAATGAAATGTCCTTGGCACAAGACATCACAATTAGTACATTAATACACACAATTTTCCCCACAAACTTTAGAATTTCAGAAAGAATAACATTTGGCTAGTAAAATAGTGGTCGTCAATAACAGTAAAGCAACAATTTTATATTTAATAAGAAGTTTATCATCTATATCTGCAAATCTGTGTGCAGTAGTTTGCATGGGTGACTGTCAAAATGGTCAGTATATATTTTGAAGAATTTGCTTGCAAAATCCAAAGGCAGTTTCTTAAATCTGATTATACACAAGAGGTTTAAAGAACAAAGTGTTAGTTGCAAGCATGTATTAATCTTGAAAATAGAAAATTGCTTTACATTGCAAATGGATTCCACTTAATAATTTTTTCTTCAGTTTGTCAATAGCCACCATGTTGATTTAATATAAGTGCTATAAAACAAAACTATTTTAAATTCATTATTTTTAAATCTTTTTTTTTTAAATTTTGGTCTGTGGCAATAACAGTAGTCAATACGATTATTACAATTGTAAAAGCACAGTGTTGTCATTAATATCTGGCTAAGAAATGGACAAGGATAAAGGCAACTCCAAAATCTAACGCTATAGGCTAATATCATCATTGCATATCTAAACACCATAATTAAAAACCTTTTTTTCAGTTTGTATCCCTGGGCAATTGCATACATAGAAATTTGCTACTGTAAAAAAAAAAAAATATATATATATATGTAGATTTAATACATATTCTGGAAGTCTTTGAAAGTATGCAAATAAGTAATATTGATTCTGTTATTGATTTTTCAATTTCAGTACAACTAGTGCCCCAAAAATATCAGCTAAAAAAGAGGGAAATGTACAGCAAAGCATCTTTGTAGGAAGTTAATTAATGAATAGGTTTTTGCCGATTTGTGGAAAGGTTCTCAAGCCTGTGCAGACATCTCAAGGTTTAGACACTCCAGCTAGTTGTGATCTTTCAGGTCGAACCTTGAATTGAAAGAATAGAAAGAATTTGTTACAATTATCAACAGTTAAAGTGCTGCAATGAAATTATGTATTTAATTGCTTATATACCTAGTTCCTTTTATTTCAAAATAGCAACCTAAGAGTACTTGAAAATCATCAAGTCGGAAAATTAAATTACAAATTAAAAATATCTACCTCTAGCACCAACAGACTAATAACAATATTGTTTCCTTAATATTGCGGCGCATCCTCTCTGGCACACCTGACAGGTAAGGCATACACCTCCAACGAGGATGGGGCATATGCGCTACACACCATGGCCATATTCTAGGTCCTCCAGGATTGTAGCGTTTCATGGGGGCTTCGAAACTCCCAAATATGTTGAGTTAGATGATGCCCAGGTGGGCACTCCAGCCATATCTGAGGAGGTCTCACTCGTTATCAGCGTCAAGGGCCTCCCACAAGATGTAGACCACTGAGCTGGAAACTTGAAAGAGTAAGTGGAAAGAACCAACAAAAGCCCGCGATGCAACGCTGGCCCATGCTCTTTGGCTGCGAATTGGTTTTCCTGACAGCAGCAAGAGGAGGAAGAAGTAAGAGGAATAAGATCTGCTTGAGAAAGGCGTGATGGAATAAGTTCCTCTGAGCGAGCTTGAAACGGGGTTCTCTGAGCGAACATTTTTAACTATCATTTTAAGCCCACTAACAGCAGGTGTTAGTCAGAACCCTGCACACACTGCTCGGCCACTTAGTTGCTGGGGATATACGTGAAAATGCAGAAGAGAATATGTTTCAACTATTTAGAGATGCGCCCTTGCATTCCTAAGAGCGTCTTTTAGGCGAGGCAGTTATGTACATTAGGAAGCTTTTCAGAGGCTTCTAGATTCGAGGGCCTTGGCCTTGACTGTCTGTCACATAATCCTGATGAATATGCAGCCATTGCAGTTATGGCTAAAAGCTTAGGTTCAGGCGAGAGCCTGGATATGGGGCGGTATGCATTTGACTTAACTTTAACACAAGGCTGGGGAGCAGTCTGTGAGGGTATGCAATTTTTGGAAGAAGGTCAGACTTGCAAGCTTAATGGCATACAAACCTCATGGAGCAAGAGGCAGTATTTTTAGCCTGATTAGCCTTTCTGTCATGAGTGAAGCTTACATAAATTGACAAGCTGGCATACATGAGGGCAGCACATCTCCTAATGTGGGCAGATTGCCATCTATACTCCATCAGAGCAGCGCACATTCCCGGACACCCGATCTCGGGCTCTTGAAAGGGGCACACCCCAGGGTGAGTGGAGGCTACATCCTAAGACGGTCCAAATGACGTAGAACCACTTTGAAAAGTGGATTTATTTGCAACAAGCGAGAGCATACACTGCCAGTTGTTCTCGATTTGGTTACTCCCTGCTGGTAGGGGATGCTCTGACATCATGCTGGCCAGTGGCCAGGCTGTATGACTTGCCTACAGTGAATACAGGGGCGGCCCTGGTGTAAGCAAGATCAGGGGGAAGAGCGCGTCAATGATTCTTATCACTCCAAACTGCCCACACCAGTTGTAGATTTGAGACCTAGCAGCTGCTTGGTATATTTTGAGTATTTTTTACAATACAGGCTGGACAGCAACTCTCTGTTCTCCACCCTGACAGCTTACATAGCAACTATTGCCACTTTTCATTCCCTGGTGAACGAACAATTAATCAGCAAGCATGCATTGGTGAAAAAATTCCTTTGAGCTGTTCGGAGGCTTTATTCCTGCGACCACTGTGAATTGGTGCTGGAAGCTCTTCCAACCCCGATAACACGGAAAACAGCATAAAAGGTCACCAGTTACTGTCGTAACCTTTGTTCCCTGAGCGCAGGAAACAGACATTGTGGACATTGCAGCGCTCGGATCTCATTGAACAAGAAGCGCTCTGGCTCAAATTCTGAAATATTGCCGCTCAAGTCGCATTATAATTTTTTAGTGGTGGAATTTGCATATCATTTGCATATGCCGAGACTATAGACCAGTTTGATTACCTTAGAAGGAATGAAGAAAGGGAAAGTTTTTCAAAAGAATGCTCCGCAGACTCTCATTCCTCTCAGGGAACCAAGGTTACAACAGTAGCTAGAGATGTTTTCTTCTTTTCGAAATCTGTTTTTGTTTATCTGTTTATTGCCTGACCACTGCCTGTTTTTAAGCTCTTTTACATAATTTTGTATGAGTTTACTTGTCAATTTTTAAATTAAGCATTTACAAAAAAAATTATGAATAAAGCATAGAATGTATGGGTATTCACAGAACAAATCTAAATATAGCTGGCCCAATATGAAACAAAGATGATCAGAATTGCTCAGAATCACATTTTACATCCAGTGAAAAGAGCAATTTTATTGAAAAACTGAAATGTGACAGAAGTAAAGCACCACAGTATAAACATGAAAGACTGTTATAGCTCCCTACTCAGGACACTAGCTTTATTTTTATATACAAGCTGGAGCTCTGAACTGCCACCTTGCTGCTTTATTTCTCTTGTCATATTCCATCTCCCATCCCCTCTCCAAGCTCATTGTCTTAGTCAAACTGCCCTAAACATAGAGTGTTTGGACCGAGATTTAATTACATATGCCTACAAAACAGACTTATTATCCTGCTTTGTACAGCTAACATACTATGCCTTGCATTGACAAAACTAATAGTGTGTGTGTGTGTGTGTGTGCGCATGTGCATGAGTGTAGCTCAAACAACTTACCATTCTGTAACACTTGAGAGAAAGTCAATTTGTCCAAGATCAATTTCCACCTATAGAAAAAAAAGTATTAATTACATCCAAATACTCGTTTAATAGCTAATAATAGCCTGTTTTTTAAGGTCACAAATTGCTGCCTCACCTGACCGATGATGTCCTTGTCTCGGCTCATAAAGGATGAGTTGTGCTTTACACACACACTGAGCGCTCTTTGGCGAGCATCCTCCACACTTATGTCAAACTCAAACCTGAGGAACAGTTTTGTCAGATACAGACTTTATGGAATTAATTATGGTTGTATATGCAATAATAAATAACCATAAAGAAAGCGGGATGTGTTTTAATTAAAGTTTATGAATGTAAGTTAAAGATTAAATGACTTCATGTTCTATCTTACATTAATGCTCTTAAAATTAAAAGTCCCTCCACACCTCTCATTAAACTCTGGGTTCAGATCTTTCTTTTTCACAGCAGTCTTTCTCTTCGTAGCTTTACTTTTATCAGGCAGCAGAATCAGAGACACATAAGTGTCTAAACCTTCTTTTGATGATGTCACCAAGCCTCTGAAATACCACACACAAACAGACAGTAAGACTTTATTTAAAATGTAAAATATTCAGCGTACAGTATATAAGCGTTTTAAACTTTATTTTGTGAACATTTTATACAAAGTGACAGCCTTAGCTTAGTCTTTCTAATCTTTCTGTATATAATTTATTTTACATTTTAAAGACTACATAAAATGTAGTCACCAGTACCATTAACTTAAAATAAAACATGACATCTTGACATCAACATCTTGAACAAGATCCTCTACAAAAATATGTTGCGATGTATTATCTGCACTGCTTCATTGAATACTATAAGGCAGTTGAAATGCAATGAAAACAAAATAATATACCTGCAGCCATGAATAGTCACAATAAATTTCCTCTGATAGGACAGAGAAATCCGGATCTGTCCGGTGGTGGCAGTCTGCTTATTGCTTAACACAGGACCAGCCCCAAGTGCCAATAGTGCTGCCATCTTAGAGTTAAGGATCTGCATTAAAAGACAACATTTTAGTCCAGTATAATAAGTAAAAAAGGTTAAAGACAACAATTATTAATACTTTTAATTAAGTAATTAACAAAATACATTATTTATAAAATAGAAAGTAATTGATTAAATATTGCTGTAATATAAATAGAGAAACATTATGTTACAAGCTGTGTGCAGAGACTTGTGCAAATGTAGTTAATGTTATAAAGAGGTCAGAGGTAAAGGTGTGCAAAAACACAAGCGTGAGTCATACATTGAGCAAGCAGTGTAAACTAGGCAAAGCAAGCAAAGTCTGGGTAAATGTAGAAATAAAGCATACTTTATGTGGAATGTAGTAAATAAATGTTTTTTATATAGTTCAAGTGTAATTGTGTGCGTGGCTGTAAAAAGGTGTGTACATATTTTCTGGGAAATAAAGTGTTATTGACACAGTTCAAGAATGTGGGAAAATGGCAGGGTTTATTCATTGTCACAGCACAGATTCTCGCATTCTATCATTTCCTCACAAACATTCTCATGCCAGTATTAGTCCGAATGTGTAAACCTCTCATAGGTGTGTCAAATTTTATACCCTGAGTTCTGCCCTCAGTAGGATCTGACTCTCAGCCAAAGCTCCATCTAAACTCAGCCACTGGTCCAGCATCAGCTCTGGCCGGGAGAGAAGCTCTCTGATTGGTAAAACCAAGGAACCCATTGGCTGATCCCACCCACTAGAAAGCTATGGTGAAAAAAAGAACAGTTTAGAAAATTCTAAACAAACATCTGATGAATTAATTACCTATAAATTTTAATACTTACTTTAACAACAAGCATGTCTTTGTTGGGGTCTTGAACCAGGAAATGAAATGCTTCGTGCCACTGAGGAGATGTTGAGCGCTCACACACCTATAAAAATAAATCAGTATATATGTATACACTGAGAGAGAGAAAAAGAGAGAAGGTAGAGAGAAAGAGAGAGTGGAAGAGAAAGGAAAAATTGAACAATGAAATATATATTTAAAATCCCTTGCCTTTGTTTTGTAAGAAGTTCCCTCGAGCACAAGCTCAACTCCAACTTTAGGTTCCTTCCCGCTCTTTTTCAACTGAGAAAGCACACAAAACAAACAATAAAAGGGTAAGTAATCATGATTACTGATGATTACTAATGATACTCCTTTAACTTTTTTACCTTACAACCAAAACCTTAAATTTTATGTAATAGACCAACAAAAAGTATCACATAAATGTGAAGTAAAACAAAAATGATACGTTTTTTTTTTTAATTTCAAGTAAATAAAAATCTGAAAAGTGTTGAGTATTTGTATTCAGCCCCCCTGCGTCAAAACTTTGTAGAGCCACCTTGCACATCTTTTTGCCCATTCTTCTTTGCAAAATAACTCAAGCTTAGCCAGATTGTATGGGAAGTCTTGCCACTGATGCTTGATGGGATTTAGGTCTAGACTTTGACTGGGCCATTCTAACACATGAATATTCTTGGATCCAAAACATTCCATTGTAGCTCTGGCTGTATGTTTAGGGTCTTGCTGGAAGGTGAATCTCCCTCCCAGTCCCAAGTCTTTTGCAGCCGCCAACAGGTTTCCTTCCAGGATTTCTCTGTATTTAGCTCCATTAATCTTTTTATCAACTCTGACCAGCTTCCCAGTCCCTGCTGAAGAAAAGCATATCCACAGCATGATGCTTCTACCACAATGTTTCACAGTGGCGATGTGTGTTCAGGGTGATCAGCAGTTAATTTTCCGCCACACATAGCCCTTCGCATTCAGGCCAAAAAGTTCAACCATGGTCTTATCTGACCAAAGCACCTTCTTCCACATTCATGTGGCCCCTACATGACTTGTGACAAACTGCAAATGGGACTTCTTATGTCTTTCTATCAACAATGGCTTTCTTCTTGCCACTCTTTCATAAAGGCCAGATTTGTGAAGTAAACGACTTATAGTTGTCCGGTAAACAGATTCTCCCACCTGAGCTGTGGATTTCTGCAGCTCCTTCAGAGTGACCATGAGATGTTCAAAGCTTGCGATATTTTTTTATAACCTAATCCTGCTTTAAACTTCTACACAACTTTACCCTTGACATGTCTGGTGAGTTCCTTGTTCTTCGTGATGCTGTTTGTTCACTAGTTTTCTCTAACAAACCACTGAGGTCTTCACAGAACAGGTGTATTTATACTGAGACTAAATTACACACAGGTGGACTTTATTAACTAATTAGGTGATTTCTGAAGGCACTGGATTTTATTTAGGGGTATCAGAGTACGGGGGCTGAAGACAAATGCATACCACAATTTTCTGATTTTTATATGCTTAAAATTTTGAAAACCGTATATCATTTTCGTTCCACTTCACAATTGCTACTTTGTGTGTTGGTCTATCACATAAAAGTTCAATAAAATACATTTAATCTTGTGGTTATAAGGTGAAAAAGTTATGAATACTTTTTCAAGGCACTGTATGTTTGTAGATGTGTGTACATGTTTGTGTGTGTGTGTATGTGTGTTCCTGTCTTACTTACAGGCAGTGCATGTGCTCTTTCAATAAGGACAAACAAGAGGGCGGATGAAGGGACAGCTTTATTCTGGCTTGACTGGGAACTTTGCATCTGCAGAACCTAATCAAAAATAAATTTAATAAAACATTTATTTATAATAAATGTGCCCTAACAAGTCATAAAAATGTATTTAGCCACAAATTCCTTTGTACGTGCCTGCTGTAGTTTGTCTGGTTGTGTTACTGCAGGCAGCCATTCAAGAACCAAATGAAGACGGCCATGTTTCACATCATTTAGAGAAAACCACTGCAACATAGGAAAAACAAGTTACTGCAATGCAGCTAGGTTTTTTTATTAACTAATCATTAATTTAAAAAATCATAGGCACATGTGGCAACATTAACAAAAAAAATATAGCAGTCAATAAGATTTCTGAGAAAAAGATTTTAACACAAAAGTAAGAAGTAGTCCCTTTATCTTTTTTTAGCCTGTTTTCATGCAAAACAAGAAATGAAAGCCGATCAGCAAGGCTAAAGCTGCATAGGGTCCCGCCTTATCATAATTTTACTTAGGGCCCCAGCGAGGTCAGGATTGGCTCCACAAGAAAAATACACATGGAATCATGGGAACCAAGTATTCATGCAATTAATAATTATGTTACAAACAGTGGAACTACTGCTTTTTTTGTCTTCTCTGCCAATCCCCTGTTGATTTTAGATACCACCCAGCAATGCTGCTGGTTGAGTGAAACGTGGTAACGTGTAATATTGGCATTTAACAAACTAATGCTATGTCCATGCCATTAAATAGTTTTAAAATAAAATGCTTTAGTTAAATGTGTGTAATACTCACCTCATCATTGTACTGGGATTTAATAATATCCTCAAGCTTAATTTTGAACCTGTTGCAAATAAAAAACAAACAAGGATATTTGCTTTGCTTTTTGAAAATATTTCTTTAAATATTATTAAATATTTACCCATACAAAGGTAATCAGTGCTAAAAGCAGGGCCAGACCACTTTATAAAGGACTTTTCTCAGGTATTCATTTTGAACAGTTGATTATTGATCATAATCAAATTTTATTTCGCATAATGTACACAAAATGGCAATAATATATAACTATATAGGATGACTATTTTATCTACCAGCATCCAACTGTATTTGTCCTGTTAGCTCTACAGTCTTTCTGATGTGTTTTCAATATTTAGTGACAGTTTTATCCTGTCAACAGCAAATCATGTGATGCAAAAAAAATAAGTTTAAAAATAAATTAGAAAAAAAAACCCATTTTATTGCATATATTAGCATATACAGTATGTCACAGAAGTAAGTACACCCCTTACATTTCTTGTAAATATTTATTATATCTTTTTATGTGAAAACACTAAAGAAATTAAACTCTGCTACAATGTAAAGTAGTGAATGTACAGCTTGTGTAACAGTGTAAATTTGCTGTCCCATCAAAAAAAAACTCAACACACAGCCATTAATATCTAAACCCCTGGCAACAAAAGTGAGTACACCCCTAAGAGGAAATGTCCAAATTGGGTCCAGGTAGCCATTTTCCCTCCCTGTTGTCATGAAACTCGTTAGTGTTACAAGGTGTGAATGGGGAGCAGGTGTGTTAAATTTGGTGTTATTGCTCTCACTCTCTCATACTGGTCAAAGGAAGTTCAGCATGGCACCTCATGGCAAAGAACTCTCTGAGGATCTGAAAAAAAGAATTGTTGCTCTATATAAAGATGGCCTAGGCTACAAGAAGATTGCCAAGACCCTGAAACTGAGCTGTGGCACGGTGGCCAAGACCATACAGCGATTTAACAGGACAGGTTGCACTCAGAACAGGCCTCTCCATGGTCGACCAAAGAATTTGAGTGCACATGCTCAGCGTCATATCCAGAGGTTGTCTTTGGGAAATAGATGTATGAGTGCTGCCAGCATTGCTGCAGAGGTTGAAAGGGTGGGGGGTCAGTCTGTCAGTGCTCAGACCATACACCGCACACTGCATCAAATTGGTTTGCATGGCTGGCGTCCCAGAAGGAAGCCTCTTCTAAAGATGATGCACAAGAAAGCCCGCAAACAGTTTGCTGAAGACAAGCAGGCTAAGGATTACTGGGACCATGTCCTGTGGTCTGATGAGACCAAGATAAACTTGTTTGTTTCAGATGGTGTCAAGCGTGTGTGGCAGAAACCAGGTGAGGAGTACAAAGACAAGTGTGTCTTGCCTACGGTCAAGCATGGTTGTGAGAGTGTAATGGTCTGGGGCTGCATGAGTGCTGCCGGCACTGGGGAGCTACACTTCATTGATGGAACCATGAATGCCAACATGTACTGTGACATACTGAAGCAGAGCATGATCCCCTCCCTTCGGAGACTGGGCCGTAGGGCAGTATTCCAACATGATAACGACCCCAAACACACCTCCAAGACACCCACTGCCTTGCTAAAGAAGCTGAGGGTAAAGGTAATGGACTGGCCAAGCATGTCTCCAGACCTAAACCCTATTGAGCATCTGTGGGGCATACTCAAACGGAAAGTGGAGGAAAGCAGGGTCTTCAACATCCACCAGCTCCGTGATGTCGTCATGGAGGAGTGAAAGAGAATTGCAGTGTCAACCTGTGAAGCTCTGGTGAACTCCATGTCCAAGAGGGTTAAGGCAGTACTGGAAAATAATGGTGGCCATACAAAATATTGACATTTTGGACCCAATTTGGACATTTCCTCTTAGGGGTGTACTCACTTTTGTTGCCAGGGGTTTAGACATTAATGACTGTGTGTTGAGTTTTTTTTGATGGGACAGCAAATTTACACTGTTACACAAGCTGTACATTCACTACTTTACATTGTAGCAGAGTTTCCATTTATTTAATGAAACTCACTTCTGTGACATACTGTATACATATATATATATGTATTTAATAACTTTTTACAGTAACAGGTTCGAAATAAAAGGCTATACTGAGGTATGTATTTATGTATGTACATTTGTTAATGTACTCACGTAATTATAACAGTGATTTTACTAACCTTCCAAGAAAGTCATCAGAGTCAATGTCTTTGTCATAAAGCTCAAACTTCACCTCTAGTTTGGGGTCTGGTATCAAAATCATCTAAGAAAAAAAAATTAAAAAATTAACAAGTAAACATTAAGTAAGTTTTTCTTATTCTTATAACTATACAGGCTTATAACTAAAACTGAAAAATGATTTCCTGGAACACTTCAGGTCTGTAAATCAGTCATGAGTTGAATGTCACACACTATTTGGGACTGTTGCTGATCTTGTGCATTGCCACAATTTGTTGATCAAATAATGGCTAAATTTAGCATTAAAATGCACCATGTCAAAAAAAATTATCTCTATTTGGGTTTATAAACATGGCAATGAATTCAATGGCTTTTTTAGTCACTAAATAAAAATTCCATAAAACAATTTTTGGATCTGGAGATAAACAATGTATAATTATTGTGTGGTGCAACATGGACAACAATCTTATTTCAAACATTTTTGTAATCCATGCCAAAAGATCTAAAGGGGTTTTAAAAAACGTACGTGTACCTATAATTTTTATAACATTTAGATTGAATCAATTTTTATTCCATATAGACAATCTATGTATACTATTGTGTCCTTAGTAAAAATATAGACAGATTACTACGCATTCTGACATAACGATTTAGCCACAAAATTCTTACCTCATACATCTCATTCCAGGTCGGATTGAGATTTTCCTTGATCACATGACTTTTGAATGCTGTGGTCCCAACAGTGATCTTCACATAGGGGTCACTCTTTCCCTTGACCATACCACCCATCAAACTGTCCATGGCAATCAAATTTTGAGCCTCCAAAAGGTGAATACGAAGCACCCCCTACAGACAGAAAGAAGTGTTTTTGTTTCTTTTTTTAATTTACAGGCACCTCAATATTATTTCTTTAATATTTCATCATTTAAAAACGTTCAAATAGCTATTACTATTTCATTGTTATCATTAGTCACTATCACTACTGTTTGCATAATATTATAATAACATTGTCACAATATTTAGTTATGGTTTTAAATGATTATAGGATCTGACCAGACCTGAAAATTGTGTGTTTACATTTAAAACAGACATAAAGGGTAGAAATTTTATGCACTGGCTATCTATGGGTTTGGTGGTGTGGTGGAAATTAGGGCTGTAATTGTATGTAAGTCACAGAGACAGACAAAACCAAATCTATTTTTTTGTCTTCAACGTGATCTTTGTCACCAACATCATTTTATCCTTACAATATATATAAAATTCTACTGATGCTATCTTTATGCTAAATCCAAGTTGCTGATGCTATCTTTATGCTAAATGCAACATACAGATGATTTGCTAATGGCTGCCAATGTTATTTCAAAGTAGTGTTTATTCTGCAGTACCACAGATTTGTTTGCTTAATTGGACATATGGCAACTAAGAAAGGAGCATTTATCTAATCTTATCTTCTGTTGACATCTGTATTCCAAACTGTGTTTTCTGATACAACTGTTACAAGCACATCATGGTATTGAACAAAAAGAAAAGGGTAATTTTTACTTTAATAATTATAATTCAATAAAATGCTTTACTATACCACTGCTATAACCTGAACAGGCCTAACTCTCCAGTCTATGTATAAAGAGGGAATACTACATAGTAGTTGCATTTTTGTAAGATCTGCAATTTAGCTTCTACAAAGAGTTTCAGTGGGTTAAAAGAAGATAATGAAAAAGAATTTGTGTCTATCTTTAAAATATTGATATATTTACTCACCTGAGTACCAAAGCCAGGGTAAGAGCTTGTGTGTTGGGGTAGCATATGAGTTACTTCTGTATTTTTTTCAGCAGGAGGACTAGTATTTTCATGGAAACTAAAAAAAAAATATTACAATATTTACACAATTTCTCTACATAAGGGAGTGAATTGAGGACATATGGCATTAACACAAATCTGCTAATTAATGCCAAATGTGTAAAAAAAAAAAAGATGCATAATAAAACAATGAATAATGAGCTGTACATATATAGAAACA
Source organism: Bagarius yarrelli (assembly GCA_005784505.1). Lineage (NCBI taxonomy): Eukaryota > Metazoa > Chordata > Actinopteri > Siluriformes > Sisoridae > Bagarius > Bagarius yarrelli. Next base: position 659,249 of record VCAZ01000155.1, read on the forward strand.
CTATAAAATATTTACCCCCCTTTTCTCCTTTTTGTTTTAGAACATCAATATTAAGAATGTCACCAATTTATAACTTAGATTCACATGGAATTTGTCAGTAATGTAAGATTGTTTATTAGGGCAATAATATGAACTGGCTATTAGTAACACAGTTATACTGTATGACCATAAGACGATATAGGGATTTTATCAATTGACACTCAAGCAGTATAAAACCTCTATACATTCTAACCAAGATAATTATGTTCAAATTTTGAACAACCAAATGGCAAACAGGAGCAAATAATGCTCAATATTTATTTTTTATCTTTAACATTATTTACTAGCTTGTTGGGAAATTAGTGTTTTTCTAAGCATCTGATTATTTGGCACGTATCAGGCCTTGCAGTCTCAACTATACAGATTACTCAAATCTGCTCCAGCTTTACCCTGTTCTTCTTGTACAACACTTATCCATGTGCTTGTAAAACACTCGCACAATAGAGAGCAGCACACACATACCTTCAGATAGTCTCTTAAACTTACTTATCAGCTATTTTATCTGTGTTTTGCTCATTATTGGCCATAAATTCCAATTCATTTACTGTGGCTGGTTTAACAGTCTTGCTGGTTCCACCCACTGAAGATGCTTTACTCATTTCCTGTAAACATACAAGTTATAACAAAATAAGGTTTGCAAGGATTAATTTATATTTCACTCTCTCTCTCTCTCTCTCTCTCTCACACAACTTCTCAATTTTTCTCAGTTTCTGGTACACAAAAACACACATACACACACCTTTCCCTCATGTCCTGTGTCATGAGATGTATCTGCTGCTGGTACTTTCTGTGGTACAGCTACTGGTACCGTAGAAGCCACTAGTTCATTGAGCCTGATAAAAGGATACATATAATACATATTTTATATACAACATATAAATGTGTTTATCAGTTAATATGTAAGCATAACAGACATTTTAGTTCATGTGCTGCAAAAGATTTTTTGTTATAATTCAGTATACATACATTAATTTGAATTCCTACTTTCTACACATTTTTGTAATACTACTTGTAAAGACACAAATTTATGCACCGGGGCTGAAGGCAGCATTGGGTTTTGTTTCAAACACTCGATGCAAAAAAAAAAGTAGATGCCGTAAAAAAAAAAAGTAGTGTTTGTCCATGACATTTGGCACAATACCCACACTACGCCCTAAGGTCTTCCAATTTTGGAACTACATGCACATTTTGATTTGGAAGCAATAAGTAAGCAAGGGTACAAGTGCAAAATGATGTGCAGAATTGGGATGGAGTAAGGCACGTCCCCTTTCTGTGTCAAAAGTCATTGCTACGACATTGTTGCGATACCCTCTTATGCGTAGTATGTGATGCTCAAATTGAATTATTACAAGTAATTATAAGTAATATACTTAAGCAAAGTCAGTTTGGATCCGCACTTATTAGAAAGTGTGCATTATGGGCAGAAGTAGGCGGGGCAAAGGAGCTCACCAGTGAAATTATGTAGAGGCGTGGCAAGTGCGTGCAAATATAGAGCTATATTCTTATATTCTTATATAAATTATAGAGCTTGTCTCTGCAATATGGAGTTAACATCTCAACTTAACTTACCTTGGTGTTGGCTTAGTCTCTGGTTTAATCTCTTTATTGGCTGTTGTCAACAACTGCTCAGTATTGTTTGTTGTTTTCCCTCCACTCTGCTCATTAGTTGGACTGGTTATACCCGCAGACTTTTCTAAAGGCTCATCATAACTTTCAGGAGCTTTTCCAGTAGGTTTATCCATTGGCTTTTCAACAGACTTTCCATGAAATGTTTCAGGATGTTTCTCATCTTTTCTTTTCACATTTGACGCCAAAATCTGGAACCCAAAAGAAGATTTCATAGAATTTATTTAATACACACAGCAACTATTTTAATGAGGGACACTGAGAGATATACATGAGACATTGAGCAGCTGAAAAATATACCCTAGATCAAATGTCAATAAGACCATGACCACACACTCAAACATTTATTTTAATTAAATAAGCTAAAGCCACCAATTTAGAAAAGTGTAGAATCTAAAGTGAAAAATCAAAATGAACATAGGGTAAACGTGCACAAAAACTTTGGGGAAATCACAATTGCACCTACAGCTATGAAACATACATGCCCACTATGCTACCGTGCAACCATTTAACTAAACATGTCATCTTCACTCCAGGTGCAATGTCAATCTACTCTGTGACATTAGTTTACATTTTATTTTTATAGAATTTGGTGTGTTTAACCTTTAGTTGTGCTCTCAGTAGGATTTGACTTTCAGGTGATGCACCATCCAAATTTTGCCACTGGTCCAGCATCAGCTCTTGATGTGACAGTAGCTCCTTAAGTGGTAGAATCAGGGAACCCAGTGGCTGATCCCATCCACTAAAGAGCTTAAGATTAAAACAAAAAAGTTTTAAAAATAGTAAACAGTAAAAAATAATTTTTGTATACAGATTTCAGCATGCAAACAAAACTCCAAATTACCTTGATAATAAGAATGTCTTCTCTTGGATCATGAATCAGGAAGTGGAAACTCTCATCCCAATTAGGAGATGTTGAACGATCACATAACTTTGTGATATAAGAAAAATTAATTAAAAAAATAAAGTAAGCAAACACAGATTTAATGTTTTAAAAATGATTAATAACCTACCTTGGTTTTATAAGAGGTTCCACCTACTACAAGCTCTGCTCCAGCTTTAGGCTCCTTCCCACCCTTCAAGATCTACAAACATATAAATTTTGAAGTGATCTATGCAATTCTACCCACTATTTGTTATAGGTTTAGGTGAATGTACCTAAAATCATATAAATCATATAAGAAAACTATTCTAATAATAGGTAGACATCATTAGGGATTCGGAAATATCCCTATGATTCTGGATAAATTTTTACGAACCGTGCTGCTACTGGATGCCTCAACACAAACCCTGCCGAAACATCTGTCACCAACTGTGCCGAATAATCTGTGACAAATTACACCAAATCGTCGGTAGCGGACCACACCAAAGCTGAGGCTGTGAATCGCGCTGCAGCCGAATTGTCAGCTTGTATACATTTTCACCGGATTTCCACCTTTACAGCCAAAGGCCCAAGTAACCAGCCCAAACTCACAAATTCAGTCTCTACTACCCCAAAGCAGGCTATTCCACAGAAATTCTTAACTCAGTTCTCAATATTTATGCACCACCAACCCACTTCCTACTTGCCTGACGATAGCTGAATTTGTTTGCTGTACAGTTACTATAGCGGTTTGGGGAGGTTTTTAAACACCCTGAGGAAGGTCAAGATGTCAGTGAGCAGCTGCTAAGGCTCAAGCAGGGGGACTGCACGGCTGCTGACTATGCCCTGTCCTTCCACACCCTCTTCTGTATTTGAGAGAGCGCTTTTATCAATGGCATCTTCCAAGACATTCTGAACCGCTGGTTAATCGTGTACACTGATGCCCCACACATGGGAGCAGTTGTACAGAGGCTCATACAGAACCATCTGCCAAGTTAGAGCACTGAATACATAATCAGCACTGATGAAAGGTTCAGGAGGATTTTAACTGGCTCAAATAAATGGGACTGCAACACTTCCTGGGGTTCACTAACTCCTACAGGTGATTCTACAGAGATTTGCACCCCTCACCGCAATCCTACTCATCAATCCTACCAGCAAATCACATTTGGAGCAACGAACGATTTGCAAAGAATTATATTATTCATTATTCATTATTTGTTATAATTAACTATAAACATATATATATATATATATATATATAATATATTAATATATTAGATTATATTTAGGAGTTAGGTTAGCCTATTACTGGTTACGTTACCAATTATCGGTATATTGTCTACCAATAATGTACCGTATATCTCCAGTATTGTTAAAAATACCTGGGCTAGAACAAAGAAAATATTCAAATTGTTTGAATAATTAGTTATCGGACCAACGCTTATCAGACTCAAAACCCTAAAAGACAAACTCAGGAATTATTCATGAAATTCGACACCACTGGTCACTTTAATGAATTTATACGAGAGCTTAGAGAGCCCACAAGAAAAACCTTCTTACCATAGTCAACAATTTTACCACTTTTTCATAGCTTGCCCTCTAATCCCCCCCACACCACGCTACCCTCAAAACTGCAGAGCTCCTCGTCCGAGTACGTTCCGATACAAAAAGACATTGATTTTGTTTAGGGCCCCACATTTCACATCCTGGGTGTGCCTTTTCTTCAGACTTTCTTAATGTGAACAGGTTTCACCTCTGGTTTTACCCAGAGACATGGTCAAACTGAACCCCTGAAACTGAATTATCACCTCAGAACGCCAATTGGTCACAATTTCCAGGTACTTTAGTTATCAGACCCATTTTTCCTTAGGTCAGACGACCCCCAAAAATAAAAATACTTTGCAGTGTGCGTCCTCAGTAAAGCTTATTTTTCCCAAAAAACTGTGACATTTATTGACATGACAAAATCATGAATTTGTGTCATTAGTTATCATCCGATATATATACGAAGGAAAAAAATTAAATTCGGTCACTTGATACATGCAGTGTAAATGCAGCTATTTGGTTTCCCGGTGAAAATGAGAAACAGCGAAAGAATGATAGGCAAGACAAAAATTAATTAAAATAGAAGCTGAATAAAAGACTTTTTATTTCATTATTAAGGATTTTAAAAAATTAATTAAATGTAAGTCGCTCTGAATAAGAGCATGTAAATGCTGTAAATGTAAATTAGTAAGCTAATAAACATGTAATAAACACTGCATTTATGAATATCTACATATAATGTCTGATTATATGGAGATGCATGTGTACTAACGTGTGTGTGTGTGTGTTTGTGTGTGTGTTTAACTCACCGGCAGTGCATAAGCTTTTTCAACAAGAACAAACAGCAAAGCCGCAGATGGTGAAGATTTATTCTCATAGGGGATTGATTGTAACTCCAGTGCCTACAATTTATTCAAAAAAATTAAATGTAAAAAAAGTTATCTAATTATAATTCCATGGAAACTAAAACCACTATAAACATTATATGTACCTGTTGAAGTTTATTTGGCTCCGCTACTGTGGGAACCCACTCCAAAAGCAGATGGAGGCATCCATGTTTAACATCTTCCAAAGTGAACCACTGACAAAAAAAATTGCATAAACAAACAAGCCCCATGCTTGTACAAAGATACGATACCTGCCCAAGTATAATTTTATCATAAAAATATGCTAAGTAATTAACATTCTTTCTATTTTCACCTGGGTAGGATTGTGAGAAAACATTGCAAGATAATAATGCTGTTATTATGGTCTCTTTGGACACTTTTTGATATATCCAAAAGTGGCTATTTAGGTGCATCTTTGGTGTTTCTATAACTACTGTAACATACCCATGCAATTGTCATTAAACTGAATATGACCAGGACAGGCTTTTTAAGCCTGACTGGAGAACAGTCCTCTAAAATGGTTCACAATAGGGAGGCACAAGTTGTAGAAGCTTAGATTTTTAAAATGTAAAATACCACTTAGTTTACAAGAACAATACATTAACTAAAAATGGCATCTGACATTGGTGGCCTAGTTTCTGGCTTTTCCATAACTTTAAACAACTTGTAAACTTGCATTTAGAGAAGACAAACATACAGATAAAGGTAACCTGGCTGACCGACTGTTTAATTAGGGTTTTACTTAGAATCTGTACCTTAGAATATTCTCTCACCTTAGAATATTATATCTGTGCACTTGAAAATTAAAAAATACTAAAGCCATTTACAGCCTCAACAATACAATCATTTACCTGGTCAATGTATTGAGCCTGGATTATTTCTTGCAAGCTGATGTGACACCTAAACATAACATAAAATAACATTTAAACAGTTAAAGGTTTGCCAAACATTTATGTCGGGCTAACAGTTTTAAAGACATTTGAAAAAACAATCTTGTATTTGTGTCAAATAGTTTAATTAGTTTTTTTTAAGGATTTCACAAATTAAGGCAACTTTAATTAATACCTTAGCATTCTGTGCAACCATACAATTTTATACTTATTTTGCAATTTTTTTTTCTCCACACAGGCCAGTCAGTTGCTTTATAAATTTACTGTGCATATCAATGTAAAGGCTAATGTGCAAACTATAAATTATCACTTTAATCAGATTGCTTAATGTGTATATCATGACCAAGTCACTTGTTGTATTTATTTTTAAAATAGTACTGTACATTATTGTCTGTGGTTATATATTTTTTATAAAGACCACTCAGGAGCAGTGCTCCTAATACAAGCGGGTACAGAGGGTACTCAAAGTACAGCTCAGGGAGCCCACAAAAAAAGGTGTCCCTCCACATGTGAAAAACATCCTGCATGATCTTAGTCCCAAAGTAACCATGCCCTGGACAACTGAATGACTTCAGGCCATTTGCACATCTCACTTAATGAAGACCATAGAACGGGTGATGCTACACCACTAGGCCACAGATCTGCCACTATATAAATAAAGGTGACTTGACATGACTACCTGACAGGCAGACCGCATTAAGTGTGAATCGGGGACTGCAGGTCTGACACTGTGGTCAGCAGCATAGGAGCGCCGCAAGGGACTGTGCTCTTTCCGGTCTTGGTCACCCTGTACACGTCAGACTTTCAATACAACTCAGTTCCTGCCACATGCAAAAGATTGCAGATAACACTGCTATTGTGGGCTGTATCAGGAGAGAAAAGGAGGAGAAGTACAGGAAACTGATTCAGGACTGCATTACAGGCAGTGACTTCAATTACCTGCACCTCAACACCGCCAAGACCAGGGAGATAGTGGTGGACTTCAGAAGGCCCAGGCCTCAACCGAAACCAATTATTATCAACAGGAACTGTATGGAGTTTGTTAAAACCTTTAAATACCTGGGAGTGCATCTGGATGATAGAATGGACCAATGAAGTTTTGGTTCCTTGTCGCTGTCGCCTTTGGCTTGCTTAGTTGGGGACTCTTAATTTACAGATATTAATTAGAGTGTTTTTAGTGAGTTTTAATATTTTCTTATTTGATTTGATTTTGTAAAGCAGTTTTGATTCAATTTCTATTGTCAAAAAGGGCTATATAAAGAAAGGAAACTTGACTGCATCCACCACCAGAGGGCGCCATCCCCTGAGTACTAGCCACTTCTGCTTGTACTTCCTGTGTCTAGCTTTATAAGCTATCCAAACTAACAAATTATTGTTTGTTAGCTAACATACCAAGCATACTCATGTTCATGCCTTTCTTCATGTCATCATGGTTTACCGATTTCTGCTCAGCTTCTGGATTACTGCCTAGTGTTTTGGATTTGTTTGCCTGTCACTTGCACTGACTTTATTTAATAAGACTTTAATAAAGCCTTTCCCTGAAATATGAATTCTTTGGAAGTGTCTGCCTCACAGAATACTTCGCCCTCTCAGAATCTAGCGGGTCTGGCTCTTTTGCAAGACACAGTGGATTACCATGCTCAAACTACCGGCAATACATTCGCAACTATAGCATAACATTATCCTATTGCAGCTTTGCTCAGGGGTCAACCATCAAAGCTCCACTGGATGGAGAAGGCTACCAAAGCATACGCGCAGCTCAAGGCCAAGTTCATAGTTCAAAGCCCCTGTTTAACTGCAGACTGCAGTGCGGGTGCAGTATTATCATCTATCAAGACATGGCACTCCCTCTAAACACCATCCCTGCGCCTACTTTTTGCATAAGTTTACGCCATCTGAACAAAATTATTATGTGGGGACAAAAAGCTACTGGCTATGAAAGAAGCCATGTCAGAATTGGGACATTAGCTGGAGGGGAGCACCCACCCATTTTAGGTGATCACAGACCACAAAACCTGAAATATTTAAGGTCTGCCAAACATCTCAACTCCAGGCAAGCCCGTTGGGCTTTGTTCTTCACTCGCTTTCAGTTTACTGTGACCTATCATCCTGGAACTAAGAATAATAAGGCTGAAGCCTTGTCTCACAGACATGATCCCCCGTTACGAGATTCGATTCTTAATCCACAGATTGTGCTGGCTCCCATACGGTGGGATAGAAACAATGAAATCACCAGACAACATCGAAACAACCCCCCTCCAGCATTTTGCCCCCCCAGTAAACTTTATGTCCCAAATGCCTTATGTCATGGGTTCATACCGCCCTCAGCTCAGGGCATCCAGGTATCAAGCGAACCACTGAATTGGTCAAAAATGCCTACTGGTGGCCAGGGTAACGGCAAGTTATGAACTTTGTGAATGCCTGCCAAGTATGTGCCCAGTCTAAACGCCATGCCAGAAGAACTCCTGGAGTCTCTACCAATACCACAACCACCTTGGTCGCACATTTCTATAGATCTTCCTAGCTGTCATGGTTTGACCGTGATTCTGACCATCATAGATCGGTTCTCCAAAGCCTGTTGCATGGTTTTTCTCAAGGGTCTGCCCACAGCCATGGAAACAGCAAACCAAATTGTTCATGCATGTCTTCAAAAATATGGTTTCACTTATGTGTCACTTCTGGGTACCACCAGCAGTCAAACAGACAAGTAGAGAGGTTGAACCAAGAGCTGTAAAAGGTACTTGAGGTCATATTGTGCTTGTGAGCAAGAGCAATGGAGAGAATTCTTTTCTTGGGCCAAATAAGCCCAGAACTTACTGACCCATCCCTCTACGGGTCTTACACCATTCCAATGCGTTATTGGGTACCAGCCCACCATGTTTCCGTGGTCAGGGGAACCATCGAGGGTTCCAGCACTGTAGGATTGGATGAGCTGGAGTACTCAAGTCTGGGAGAACGCTTGTGTCCGACTGCAAAAAACCATTCGTGCTGAGCGCAGATGCCCCTATCCAAATTACCAGCTAGGGCAAAAGGTATGGCTCTCAACTAGAGACCTGCGACTACGGCAAGCCAGCAAAAAACTAGGGTCCAAATACATTGGACCTTTCAAGGTAGTCTGCCAAATTAATCCTGTGAATTACAGGTTGGAACAGGTTCATCTTACCGCATTTCGCAGTCGTTCCATGTTACAATGGTTTTGTTCACCCAACTGTGCCTGTTCTTGGAATACATTTTTGAATTGCTGCATAGACTTTAATAAAGCCTATCCCTGCAATATGGATTCTACTCAAGCGTCTGCCTCACAGTCTTCCAGTAACTCGCTCGTGCTCTTTTTTTTAACAGTTTTAGGTTCTGTACATTTTAATAGATGCTGAAAAAGACTTAGACATTTTTTTTATGACGCGTTGAATAAGTCTGTAATGCTGTAAATGTAAATATTGAAAGATGAAGAAGCTAATGTCTTCAATTTACCAATGAAATTGAATTGTAAATTCTTCATAAAAGCATAGGTAAACTGTTTTTCACTGCATGTAAGTTTTTCATGCAATTTTTTATTAATGCTGCAATTTGATTGCAATAATATGCCCAAACATTTAGAGGGAGTGATTTAAATGTAGTTTTTATACCTTCCTAGAAAATCATCTTTATCAATGTCCTTATCAAACACCTCTAGGAAGACTTCTGAAACTGACTCAGGCGTCAAAACCAGCTGCAAAAATCAAAATAACAATCTTAGATATTACCATTTAATTAAAACTGTTATTTATAAACATAGCCTTATTCAGAACATTCGTCTTACCTCATACATCTCATTCCAGGTGGGATTAAGGTTCTCCTTAATAACATGACTCTTAAAGGTGTTGTTTCCAATGTTGACTTTAACATAGGGATCACTTTTCCCCTTCACCATGCCCCCCATATGATTATCTTTTGCAATCAGATTTTCAGCTTCCAACAGGTGGATACGCAACACACCCTACAATAATGGAAAAAAACATATTTTTTCCTGGTTGTTGTTTGAGATGTAATTAGTCAAAATACAATGACTTTAAACTATACCTTTTAATATAGATTAAAAACTTTTACCTTACAAATGCTATTAAAAACACACCTACAAAAACTGTTCTACTAATATTTCTAGGGTTTTACACACTCTCATATATGTCGTTAGAAGGGTAGTGGTAAGCTCACTGGTTAGGGTCAATTTCCAGGACCACCAAGCTGCCACCATTTGCAATTTCCTCACCTCTTTGCCGAAGTCGGGATGTGTGCTGGTATGCGGAGGCCGAATGTCAATTGAGGAAAGGTCCTCTGAAAGTTTTTTACTCTCCTTTTCTGTTTCCTTTTCTTTCACCTTCCCATTCTCATCAGACGCAATTACAGAAGAGGTTATAGTGATTGGAACCAATAGTTCACTTGACCTTGGTAGCAACAAACAAAAACATACTCAGAATCTCTGCTTTTTTGCTAAACAATCAATGCTACTGTTCTCAATTTTGTATGCTTAAGGAATAAACAGAATAGCAAGATTTAATATAAGGGCTGTTGAGGTGGTGTAGTGAAGAGAGTGAGTATGAGCAGTTATATGTTCTTTCTCACTTTTGAGTGAGCTTTTTTTCTGGTGTACTCTCATAGGCAGATAACGTCGGTACTGTGTTCTCTGTGGAGCCCTCTGTCACTTTTGGGCAAAGAATCTAACACATTAAATATAAATATAAACATTTTCAGTTTATTTTTAATAAATAGATATGCATATATAAAATAGTATACCAGAAAGCAAAGACTAAGGAAACAGAATTTTTACCTTAAGCTGTGCCCTTAGTAAGATTTGACTTTGAGGTGACGCTCCCTCCAAATTAAGCCATTGGTCCAACAGCAGATTTGGTTGGGATAGAAGCTCTCTTATAGGAATCACCACAGAGCCAAGTGAGAAGTCCCAGCAATGTGACAACTACAGAGGAAAATTCAACATATTGCTATGTGATATTGTTTTCCCAATTTACCATTATGAGAGTCATAAAATACATTTGTAATCAGTAATTAATAAGGATAGGCACTATTAGATATATTTATCATTATTAGATATTTGATCATTGAAATTCATACTGTGTGTAACTTGATCGAGTGAACAAGGATACGTTGTACAGTATGAACTATGTCATTAAGCAATACAATTAATTTAATGTTTAGATGATGGTTAAACATGATTTATTTTGGGAATAAAGTTTTTACTGTGGAAAGTGATACGATCAGAAATTAATAGTTAAAAACGAATTATTAATTAAAAACTAGTCATTTATTTTTTCCAAAGATTCGATGAAAAACATTTCCTTAAATGCACATCTCTAGTAATTACACATTTTAAAAATTCTACATCTTAAAACATCAAAAGTCATGCATCTGTGCAACCAGCTGAGCTTCTGGACAAATCAATCTGTAGCCCTAAGAATTAATATAGAGTTCTCTGCAATTTGTACTTTTCTCTTTTAGAAAGAGTCTTTTTCGCAAGATTTTTGAGTGTCTCTAATAATTTGTCCCATTCAATCAAAAGAACAAAGGTCAATTAATAAATTTGATCAGATCAATGTTAATATCAATGTTCAAAGGAATTGAAGTTGCAGTTCCTTTACACTAAACTTGTCATGCTAAACCTATTCATTTATAGGAATATTTAGTTTTTCTAAAACAAATTTTCAAACATACTTGTCTGCTTTATTTGATACATTTTGAGGTTTTTTTTCGGCAAGCAGTTGTGTGCACAGGGGAGGGTTCAAACACTGTTGTGCACATTTTTTGAATATAAACTGCATTGATAAAATACCAATGGTCAGGCTGTAAAAAACAATAAAGACCAAAGTGCATTCCGCAGAAATTGAAGATGAGGTAATAAAAATGCATAGATTAAGGAAAAGCTTAAAATAAATATGCAATTTCCAGTTGGATATCTTAGTGGACATGGTAAGATCATTAATCAGGAGCTAAAAGCTCCACCACCACCACGAAAAAAGGCACTCTAACAAGCAGAAAACCTGTGAGAAAAGCCAAAGGGTGGCCAACAATCATTTCAAAGCAGCTACAGTCTGGAAGTGGCATTATGGAGCACAAGTAAAAAAAAACGTACTCTCTCAAGTGATTGCTGCAACATACAATTACTTGTAAATGTATTAAATCAGTGATTATCAAAATGATTATTCTGTGATTATAAAGATAATGTAAGAAAAGGCTAAATACATATTTTGTTTTGTATCTCTTTCTGTTCATGTTATAACCCAGTGTTGTTTTATTATTAATGTAAAATAAAAAATCATTTAATTTCTTATAATGTAAATGTGATTAGTATATTAGTGAATTAATATGTGTTAGCTTTGAAATTAAAGTAAAGTAAGGCTAAGGTGGACTATGGGACAAAATTAAGACCCAGGATATGTTATGTAGGATGAATATTTGGGTTACAGAATATTTTGTACCTTGACAACAAGTTCCTCTTTCTTGGGATCATTAACCAGGAAATAAAAGGCTTCATTCCACTGGGGTGAACTGGTACGATCACACACCTTTAATTAAAGCAAAATTTAACAAAAATAAAAAAAAAATAAAACAATAAATAATTCAATCCTTCAATGGATTATGTCCTACATAAGACCAATACTTTGTATTAGCAATGAACAAACTTGATAGCTTAATAAGAACGTTTAACATTTGAGAGAGAAAACTTATGATTACATTTTTTAAAATAACATTTATTTTATAAAATAGCAAAATAACTATTACATTCTTACCGTGGTTTTGTGTGTGGCCCCTCCTAGAACAAGTTCAGCACCAACCTTAGGCTCTTTGCCACTCTTCTTTAACTACACACACATGCATGTGCAAACACATATACACACACACTATCAAGTTAATTTGATTGTTGTCTAAAATGCTTGATTTCAGCCATTAATTTCCAAAACATTCTGTATACATAAAAATAAATACACATTCGATAATTTATTAATTAAAAGTATTCAGTCATTTATTGCATGTCTCTAATATGATTTTTAGCAGCCAATTCAGATTACTATAATTATCTGCCTGCAGCACACATTTTAGAAGTTGTTTTTTAATTGTGTCTAGGCCATGTGATTCAAAGCAGCGGTTCCCAACGGGGGGTCCCAACCCACGAGGGGCCTCAGAAAGTGTCACGTCATATTTTAAAAAGTGTTGAGCAGTGAGTATCAGGAGAAGATAATATTGCATATACTGATTTCATCCATGATCCCCTGGTTGACTATAAAATGGACACATTTGTACATTTCAGGTTGCAGTGCTAGCAACACTGGAAACACAAAATGCAGGAAATACCTAATATCATTAAATGAAGAGGGGGCCTAAAATATTTTCTTTGGGAAAAAAGATTGGGAACCACTGATATGAAGCAAACATGTTATATTTAAATTGGGAGATAAACAGACTCAATATGTAAATTTTCTATTATTTTAACAAAAAAAAACGAAAATGTGTATGATTTGTATAATTCATATCTAGTCTCACTCTGTCCTGTCATTGCCCCCCTAAATTATACTTATTTAATATTCTTTATTTATAAATTACAAATAGTGCAATCAAATTTCATTCTGTTCAATATTTTCATTACATTTTCATTACTTTACTATTGTTATTATTTACAGTAAAAAATGACCCAAGGGCATTCCACAGAAATTAGAGATAAAGTAATAAAAATGTATAGACTAAAGAAAGATTTTAAGATAATATCCAGTTTCCATTGTCAATCTGGACATCCAGCGGGCATGGTCAAGGATCAATAACCAACAAAGGGAAGCTGCAGCTTTTAATTACAACCAAGAGCGTAAATCATTTGAGTCACCACAGCCCAAGTTACATATAGTGCAATGAAATTGTCATATTCAATTTATGTAAATCAAGAAAAATAAACTATTTTATGTTGAGTAAACTGATAAAATAGGCATTAAAAAAATAATATATTTAAATTCTCACAGGGATATCATGGGCAGCTTCCAGATATACAAACAACAAGGCCACGGCAGGAACAGCCTTGTTCACATATGAGCTCTTAGACTGGCACTGCAACACCTGCAATAAGAATTAATACAGGAGGATAGTTAGTATATTTTATGAATAATTCTCACCAGCTAATGAACATTTAAAGATAAAAAAGGGAGGTTATTCTTACCTGTTCCAGTTTATCTGCCTTTGTTACTCCATCCAGCCACTCCAGAGCCAGATGAATCCGGCCATGTTTCACGTCACTCAGAGTAAACCACTGAGATGTAAAAAATAATAGTCTGTTTACAAAAGCCTTTATAAACCAAAATTATTGCAAGAGAATTTTATAACGTTTCAGCCCAAAGCATTTTTAAAGTTACATTAAATAGTATCATTTGTGTTTTATTCTATTGTTTTATGTTCTCGCAATTTGGAATCATACAATTTTATAGAATGCCCTTGACCTCAAAGACACTGAACATCTGTGCTAAACTGAAACAGGAACTAAATGCAAGAACTCAAAAATCAGTGTTTGAGCAAAAACTTACCCCATCCATATATTTGGATTCAATAATGTCACTTAACTTGATCTTCAATCTGAAATCAAAACATTAACATTATAAACATCATGAATTTTTTAAGACAGTAAAACAACAGTTGAATTATTAACAAATAAAATAAACAATAACTGTCAATCTCTTCCAGTCTGGGCCCCATGATTATCCCACCATTTAAGATCCCACCTCAAGGCAGCTGAGACCATAGTCACCAAAACAAAAATTAACAGCACACTGTGCTGTAAAGAACTGAAATCCCCATACTCAAGAAAGCACATGTAAAGACCAGTCTAAAGTTTGCCAATGAACATCTGAAAGATTCAGAGGAGAACTGGATGAAAGTGTTGTGGTTAGATGAGGCCAAAATTGAGCTTTTTGGCATAAAAAAAAAGTGACTCAAAAAGATGCACACTAAGGTCCTGAAAAGGCCTAGTCAGTCTATAAAAAAAACGTGGATAGAACTGAATTGCAAAACATCAGCCTCAAAACCTTAATGACTTTGTAAAATTCCTACTGAAATGTGTGCAAACCTGGTATCAAGAAACATCTAACCTCTGTGATTGCCCACAATTACTGTCTTGTTTTGCGAATGAGTCATATACTTATTTCACTCAATAAAATGCAAACCAATTTATAACTTTATGTTTTTCTGTATGTTTTTGTTGTTATTCTGTCTCTTACTGTTAGAATAAACCTACTATTAAAATTATAGACTGATCATTTCTTTGTCAGTAGGCAAACATTCAAAATCAGCACAGAATCAAATAACTTTTTCCCTCACTGTATGATTTTTTAGTACATCACCTGCCCATGAAGTCGTCTTTCATGTCCATGTCTTTGTCTAATACCTCTAATGACAAATCTTGACCAGGGAGATCAGTTAAAACCACCTAAAAAGACAGATTTATAATCAAAGTAAAAATAATAAAGAGCATCCTGGAATAGTTCAGATCTGCACATCCCTGCATTTTTACCTCAAACATCTCATTCCAGGTGGGGTTAAGGTTTTCCTTAATCACACAACTTTTAAAGGTGCTGCCCCCAATATTGATGACGGTATAGGGATCACTTTTCCCCTTTACCATGCCTCCCATTAAGTTGTCCTTGGGTATTAAATTCTGGCCCCCCAGCAAGTGAATACGTAGCACTCCCTATGGAAAGAAATCATGGGTAAAAATATAGTAAATAATGCTTTTCGAAGCTATAGACAGGCTATAAACAATTGCCTTTAAGTTTACCTCAGTGGCAAAACTGTCATCAGTAGACGTATGTTGGGGTCTTGAAGAAGACAGCTCATTTGAGAGAAGTGAGGAGGCTACAACGTTTTCATCAATCCAGAGCACCTACAACACAAAATGCCACCAAACTATTATGAAAATCATAGTATCATTTTTGACTAACTTATTTATTATAATTCTAAAACATCAATTAATATTTTTTCGGGTATATGCATGTTTATAAAGTTTTTTTAATTTATGTATGCAAAAAAACAAAACATTTTAAAGCTTGTGGTTAATAGTATTTTAATATTGCAATGTGTAAAATGTAAGAAATTAGACATTACACTGAGTATAGCATTGATATAAATACGACTGGCTGGACCAGAATTATTCAGCTGAAACCACTGGTCGAGGCTGAGCTGAGGAGAAGCTATAAGTTGAGAGAGAGGAAGAGACAGGCTCCCCAGGGGCTGTACACGGTCATTATCTTTAACCTGGCAGAAAATAGAGAAGAAAAATTATTTAACAGCTGAGAACTCACAATTTTTCAGTGAAACCCAAAAAGAAGCAAGGAAAACAATATAAAGATCTTTTATTAAGTTAATTAGTACAACAAAATGTACGTGCTTATTAGTAGGAAACACTGAATATACTGGCTATAGCAATGCTTACCAAATGTCTGCTGGTTGAACAATATTTTGTGTTCCATAACAATTTCTTTCATAACATCCAATAACCAGTCTAGTAATATTTTCAAGGTTAAAATAAAACTTTGTACAGTCATACAATATTTATACTGCTATTTCAGTATATATAACAGAGGTTTTGTGTATGCAAGAACTGCTAGTGATGTTTAACATGTTGATATCCTCAATCTACATTGTATAGAACAAGTTATAATTGAAGTAATCACTTTTTTAACTGATTGTTAGCCAGAAAGCTTGTACAATTGCATGCAATATTTTATTGTCCCATCACGCTGCCTGGAGAAGTGGGGGCGTAGTGGTTAAGGTATTGGTCTGCTTATAGGAAAACCGGGATTCAAATTGCTCAGTTGTATAAAAGACATACATGTCGGTCGCACTGGATAAGGGCATCTGCCAATTGTCATAAATGTAACTAATTTTCTGGTAGTCTCACTTGTGATTTTGAAGTGATATATCAGGCAGGGATTTTTAAAGAAAGAAAAGAATAAAGTGTGCCGAGATACTGGCTGAACGCATTACTTCAGTACAGAAAAAAAAAATTTAATAATTTCATCAGCTCTTAGATTATGACCTCAGAGTTCCTTTAAGTAAGTTCACAAATGCTCATGAAATAGGAAACTGAAATACTGACTACTTATATAGCCCTTAGATAATATAGTCTTGTGTATTTCTTTCAATTTTGTAGCTTAAAGCTCATTTATGTCTTCTAAACAAAAACAACTTTAGCTAAAATCTATTTTAAACCGCAAAAACCTCTCGGTTCATGCCGGAGACCGAGGTATTGGGAATATCGCCAGAGGAGTTCAATCTACATTGGGATACAAATGGAACACTCCAGGAATACTTTTCTCAGGCATCTCAACTTGCTGCAAAGTACAGAAGGCCACGTCTGCAGCACCATTACACTGTGCCAAAAAAGGCCTCCTTTATTCACCCTCTCTGTAGATAAACTCTTGGAGCAGAACAAACAGATATGTCTTTAAACAAAAAAGCTGAACATTTATACTCACGTGCATTGGCTCATTAGTTACTTAAACTCGGTACCTCACGAGATTCCAAATACTTCGGCTTTCTACAATATGCTTGTTTTTGTGGGTTATTAGATAAACCCACATTCGGTTAAATATATTAAAACCCTTTTAGAGGACAATTACCAACAATAGAATATTACTGCATAACTTACAGTATCTGTATTGTGCATCTTATTTTGTCTATCAGCAGCATTAAGTTCTTAAGATGTTTTAACTTTTCTTTTATGCTACTCATTTATATGATGTATCTAGTAGTCAAATACCCCTGTATTTAATGCAAAAAATAAAAGGAAACATTAAAAAAAAAATTCCACAATGGATTTCTCTATTTTAAAAACATGAGACTCTTGTGATTTTGCTGGCATGGAAATGAGGTCAGTGAATTAAAGATATTCCTCCAAGTCATTTGAATGGGTAAGGTTATTAGCATAGTTGCTGTAATGTCTTGTTTATAGTCTCTTGCAGTGAAGTTAGGATTGTGTTTTACTGAATTACAGCACTATTATTCTGGATAACCAATTCCTTAATAGACTTTCATACCTGGATATCAATGTCCTGTTTGTGTGGATCTTGAATGAAGAATGTAAAGGCATCTTCCCACACGGGATTAATTGTGTTCCAGCAAGTCTGCATAAAAAGAGTAACAGAAATGAGAAATAACTAGAAGTTATTAAATGTTAGGAAAAAATCTACTTATTTTTTAAAAGGCAACCAGTATCTTTGCAAGCTTGATCAACAGACCTATGCTCTGTGTTTTTTTTTATAACGGTATGCGCAAAAACAGGCTATATACACTAATCAACTCATATGTTATTTGTCTTTATACGAATACAAATATATTGCAGGTGGTCACATGACACAGAACTGTGCAAATATAGAATTGGTTGGCTATAAATGCATAACTTATTAAGAGGTGTGGGTATTTAGGCAAACAACTCCAATCTCAGTTTGTCTCCTCCTTGTTAAGTACAAATTTCTTGGGTATTTTTTAATCTGTCTCCTTTCGATATGTATAAAATGGTTTAATATCAAAATTTTTACATAGTTGAGACACACAAAAAAAACCTCCGCCCCAAATACATAACACACATACCAATGTTCAAACCCCCGTTTTTTACGGTGATTAACAGCTAGTGTAAATTATTTTTGTCTGTTTTCTTGCACCAAAATAACTACTGCACTAATTCAACTAAAATCACTCATTTGGCAGAAATGTTTAAATGTTATATATCATTTTGTGTCCAGAACATTCCATTACTATGACCTTAAAAATACCAATAGAACGCTAACACAGAAAACCTGTCTGTATATGTGTGTATGTGTGTAACATACTTTGCTTTCTCGAGTTATGTCCTGCACAGAAAGCTGCACCATTGGACTGGGATCTTTACTGTCCTTTTTCATCTGAAATGAAAACGTGATAAAAAGAGAGGATTTTAAAAGATTTGAACAACTGTGTTTGAAAAGTTGCAATGATATTAGTCTTTCACAGCCCCGACGGAGATCATTCCGACTGAAATATTCAGATTGAGTGTTTTCATGAGACATGATCTATTCCAATCTGATGTTTACATGTACCACCGCTTTTAGCCTGAATAATTTGTGACATTCACACAGCTTGTCCGTCACTGTCCTGTAAAGTTGAGCTGCATTGCCTAATCGTGCAAGTTATGGCCATTGTTTTGCTAAAATCTTTTATGAAATAATTGAGTGAGAGAAGCAGAACTTTTCTATAGCTGTGATTTAATACGAACCACTGATTAAGGACTGGTGAGAGTTGTGCTATGGAAAATTTAGCAACCTGGAATAAAAATATTTTCTGTTTTTAATCTATTTCCGTTTTTATTTCGGTAATTTTCTGAGTGTATGACATACACTCAAGGTAACTGGAATGAGTCGTATACCTGAAATAATTTTTTATTTAATCGAGCTGTTAAAAGGTTTATTCCAACTTTTTCAACCTGATTGAAATTTAAATTGCCTTTTTATTCTGGTTGAGGTGTTTACATGCAGCATTTTTATTCCAATTGCACATTTAAACTAATTGTAATACAATGCTTTTTGTAAACAGGGCTATTGTCTTGTTGCAGCAAATCTCTATTCATTGCTTTGTCCCATGTCACATTTGTGTCTGTAACAATTCCAGCCTCCCATCACCAGAGGGCCCCCTCGTCGGAGTACTCGCCACTTTCACTAGTACTTCCTGTGGCTAGCTTTATAAGCTGGTTTTGTTTGCCTGGTTTGTGTTTGTATACCGAACTCTGTATGTTTATTGACCAGGTCTGTGGATTATTGTGAAGCTTTTAATAAAGCCTTTTACTGCAACATGGATTCTTCTCTGACGTTCATAGTGCTCCTCTATTGTGCCCTTTACCTCTACTATCATCAAATGGCATTTAAAACAATTTGAATGTACAACATTTAAGTAATAACAATGTTATTGTTAAAATGTTAAACTGGCAACAGTCAGAGGCCCATTTACACAGATAAAAAAGTAATTTAGCTGTTATATACCCTGGAAAAACAATTTAAATAAAAATTGTGACTCACAGGAAGTTCTTCTGCCTTGTCCAAATACACTGTCAAGATGGCTGATGAGGGTGGATCTGCTGTATTACTCAGAACTGTTTTATTTCTTTTAATCACCTAAAAAAGATTGTGTGTGTATTTGAACAGATTGATAGTTATTCAAATCTACTGCTACTGATAAAACACATTTTCACACTAGATGTCTTAATGTGTATGTGTGTACATGCATTCACCTGCTCCAGAGTATCAGTAGTATCCTGTAATGTCAACCATTCTAGTCTGAGGTGAACACGGCCGGTGGGAGTATCCTTCAAAGTAAACCACTGCATAGGAGAAACATTAGCCCTTTTTAAGTAAAATAAATTTTTAATAAGTACAATAATGAATAGTTAATAACTAATAACAGGCGTTTATACTGTCATCAGTTGCTTCAAATAAAATGAGCATCAAATAAAAGAACATTAGAATAAATAGGAATTCTAATATAAATAATATTAGCTTCTAAAAGGATCCCACCTCATCAACAATTGTAGCTTTCTTCACTATTCCCAAATCCATCTTGGTTCTGAAAAGAAACAAAAAATCTAGTACTATTGGAACTTGAGCCAATCCATAACTTTAGTTCTATAGTCACCAAAATACTATAGTTTTTTGGTGCTACTGTACAATTACCAACTACTAATTACAATGTACTCATTATTGTTCAGTCTTTTAACCAGAATAATCTGTTAGTCTTGTCTCCTGTTACTGAGGTTAATCTTCTTAAAGGCTCCTAACCCTCGACTCTTTATATACTAAATACTTTAGTACCTTTATTTGAACAAATAAACGCAGTAACAAATTTACATTTATCTGTAAAAATCAATGTTTTAAGTGTTTTTTATGTTTTTTGAAATTTTACATTTCTTCCATTCCCCTGCTTTTACTTTCTAAAATGTTTGATTATGATATGCTTTTGTTTTCTGTATCAGCTTATGGCAGTGTAAGTACTGCATACACTTTTCTGGCATTCAAGAACACAAT
This sequence comes from Bagarius yarrelli, assembly GCA_005784505.1. Classification (NCBI taxonomy): domain Eukaryota; kingdom Metazoa; phylum Chordata; class Actinopteri; order Siluriformes; family Sisoridae; genus Bagarius; species Bagarius yarrelli. The sequence goes on from VCAZ01000155.1 coordinate 680,172, forward strand.
CATCTTAAAGTTTCCTGGCTACAGTAACTGATTCAAAAGTTCCACTAATATCAATACTTATTTTACACTTGTTTTACACTGCTGTCACTAGACATATGAGTTTATGAGGCTTTGTGTGTAAATTCATCCTACCAAAAGTCCAACTGACACACTGGCTTTAAAAATGTGTATAATATAAAAAGTTTATGATGTATTAACACAGTCAGTTTACTTCTGGCCTAAATTTTCACAACACAATTTTCAGTCAAAACCTTTGTGTTATTCGATTAATACCATACAAAAAAGAAAGTTCTTTTTGTTGGCTTAAATTACATAACTTTTTTTAAAATATTTAAATTGTTTGCTATACAACAATGCCACCATAAATCGAGAAACAGAGAAATTCATTAGTTAAAATATAACGGTTTGGCTTGCATAGATTTTAAAAAAAGGCAATCAAAGATCCACAAGGATCAATTTTCTATCTGCTGAAACATAAGCATGCACAAGCAAACACAAGTGCATATACAACAAAAGGCAATGATGGTACCTGCCCAGAAAGTCATCCTGGTCTGGATCTTTGTCGTATAATTCTACCTCCAACTCTTGGCCAGGTACTTCATGAACAATTACCTAAAACACAGTCAAGGTCAAACAGGAAATGGTTCACAAAGGACTACTCTCATATGGTACATAGTTTTGTACTTTTGTACTTGTAGTGATTTGCATGCTGTTATTGCAGATAAACAGTGCTGTACATTTCAATAATGATGCATTCTGCTATTGTTTTACATCTTGTATATTGCTATTGATTTAAATCATTTGGATTGTGTGTATGTGTGTGTGTCCTACCTCATATATTTCACCCCATTTTGGACTGTCTGTGTTGTCTTTGTGGCGGGATCTAAAGGTCTGTGGTCCCACTCTAATCAATGCATAAGGGTCAGACAATCCTGACATAACACCCTTTACATAATTATCCTTAGCAGCCAATCCTTCAGCTTCCAAAAGATGAATACGAACCACACCCTGAAAAATGGCAGAGAAACAAAGAGAATGTATGTATAAGAAATGTAGGCAAGACGAGTTTAATTATATAGCACGTTTCATACACATCAGTAACAAAAAATGTAAATAAATGAAAACAGTTAGGAATATAAAATAATTATAGCCAGATTGGATGTAGTACAATGCTCATTTAGTAAATGCAAAACTAAATAGATGTGTTTTGAGTCTGGATTTTAAAATGGCACCTGATTTAGCACATCTGATATATTCTAGAAGCTGGTTCCATCTGCAGCCTGCATAATAGCTGAAAGCAGTTTCCTCTTGTTTGAACTGAACCCTTGGTATGATTAACTGACTTGATCTAAAATGTATTTAGGTCCTAGGCCATTGAGTGATTTATAAACGAGTAACAGTACTTAAAAATAAATCCTGAATGTAACTGGCAGCCAGTGTAAGAACCTAAGGACCAGAGTGATATGTTCAGATTTTCTGGTTTTAGTCAGAATCCTGGCAGGAGCGTTCTGTATACAATAGTCCACTTTATTGGTAATTGTTTCCAAATGCAACTAAAAACTACTAAAATCCTGGGACACAACAGCAGAAGACCACATGAGGTTTCTATCTTTTTTAGCAAAAAACTAAACTTTCAAGTTATAATGGTTAAAGATTTTTTTTTTGTTCAGCTTTGATTAGCCTATGCATGCTGTGTAATTATTAGATGTTTCTGTTTGAAAATAACTTTTAACTTTTGAACAAGCCCGTCTTGCACTCCCAATTCTGATGTAATGTAAATATTAACTGAGGCTCTTGACCTGATATGATGTTATGCATTATAACATGCCATAACATGACTGTCTGATTGCATAACTGCATAAATGCGCAGGTGTATGAGTATCCCGAAAGTGATTTGTGCATGTCTGTACAGATAATTCTGTGCAGATAGGTATTAACAAATGTGTATGTGTGGTTGTGTGTACATATGCTACCCGGGGCAAAGGGGAGCGAAGCTGGGCCACTGGTAGATCCGGAACTAATGGAATTGTAAGGCGGTTAGGCAGCACCAAAAAGGAGGCAATGGCATCCATGATCATAGTGTCTGTTTTCAAACTGGGAGAGAGTGAAAGTAATAAAGAAGAAAGATTTTTAGATACCTCTAACACGGCAGAGATATAATCATGCCAATAGATACATAAATTTTCACAATAATATATATTCTTACTTTTTTTTTACTTTTTTGACTTATCAATTTCCATCCTTAACTCATTCCTAGTCTCAACCTCAGATATCAGGCCCACGAACTGATGGCTGAACCTCTGATGCATATGGTCATCCTCTGATTGGTTAAAGTGATTTTAAGGGCTTTGTTTAACAGGCTGCTTGAACACAACCCAAAACCGTCTGATCGAACAATTAAACTGTTGTGCTTACATCAGTGGCAATGAGCATTAATCAAGATCGATTAAATGATGGATTCTTTAAAGTATGCTAGGTTATCAGGAGTGTTGATTGAGGCACGTAGTGACGTCCTTAAACATGACGCAGCACATAAGACGTCATTGGTTTCTTTTCCTGACACTCATTCTTCCTCTGGACGGGCGTAGCCATTCAAATTGACCTGGCTACACAAGACTCATTTCTATGACTTATAAATGCAGTGGTGGCTCAAATGGTTAAGGTGCTGAGTTGCTGAGCTGAAGACCAGAAACACCTGGGTTCAAGCCCCACCACCGGCAAGCCAACCACTGTTGGGTCCTTGAGCAAGACCCTTAACCCTTCCTGCTCCAGGGGCACTGTATTATACCTGACCCTGCGCTTTGACCCCAACTTACTGAGATGGGATATGCGAAAAATGCATTTCATTGGCTCTGTACATGTACTTTGCACATTTTTTTATAAGTTACCAGCAAGACATGATTAAGGTTAACTGTTTCCCAGAGGACACTGAAAAACACAGTCTTAAAATGTAAATTTATTCACAAATAATAAAAATTATTCAACCCAATCAAACATCCTGTGGAAATTTTCTTATATTGTATCTGATTTGAATAGAGAAAAGATATAAGCAGGGTTTATAGGGACTTTTAAATGCATGTTCCTTTTTAGAACAATAGGAAATATCATTTTATTATCATTTAAAACAATAAAATATACACAGTGAACATACAAGTTCATGAGTTAAAAAAACAAATAAATGTTTTTAAGATTATACTTATAAAAATGTACTTTATGTACCTAAACTATATTTTTTTTACTTTACTTACTTTAGTCCAGGAATGTCCAATAGGTTGGTTAGACCAGTCCAGTTTATGTCTAGCTTCTGATAAAGACAGGACAAAGAGGAAAGTTGATGATGATGCAGTGAGGGATATTAGCATTTAAGAAACTGAACGATCTAACTAGAATATTTCATTAAGGGCACATAATAAATATTATATTGTAGCACATATGTATCAAAAGACCACTAAATTCAGACTTGTGGAAAATGATCATGATAAAAAAATATAATTTTATAAGTGTAGAGAAACTTACGGGCCTACGGATAAAGAACATGGTGATTGCTCCTACAATGGGCACATTGCCAATCAAAGGCTCCAAAATCACTCTCATCATACCGCTCAGCTAAGGACAACATTGTCAAAAATATTTTTTTACCTTCAGGTAATGACATTTCATTTTAAAATTACAGTAAACTAATAGCAATTATAGTCATTACAGTTTGTTGTAGGTACAGAGCAATGAGTTAAAGCTCACCTGTATTCCTTTCACTCCAGCTTTGCAGAAATACCTTTTAACCTCCACATTAATCTCTACATTCCCCACATAGCTGCACAAAATTGAGATATGCATTATACAGTAATAAAATACTATTTAAAACATAAATATTAGTAAGTTACTGAATAAAAAGTGTATACATGTTAAATTCTGTACATGTAAACTAAATTGCTCCAATGGTTTTTTTATTTTTATTTTGATAATTGTGGCCTACAGATTAAAAACATTGAAAAGCATATAAAGATTATAATATTCAAAATATTCTTAAAACATTGGAATATTTAAATTCTACTTTGGGCAAATCACTTTTTATGCAGTATAAATTCCAAAAATCAGGTTGTGTACACACTATTGCAATTATAGGAAAGATCATAAGGATGGTAAGCCACTGAAAATTACTGCTGAAAGGGCTGGCTGTTTACAGATTGCTGTATAAAGCATTTTCATCAACAGTTTACTGGAAGGGCAAAATGTGGTAGGAAAAGGCGCAGAAGCAACAGGGATGACCATAGCCTTGAGAATATTGTCAAAAGCCGGTTCTAGAATGTAGACAGAGTGGATTGAGGCTGGAATCAGGGCATTGAGAGCCACCACACACCTAGGAAATTGGCGACTGAACCAGAGACAACTTTAAAAGTGTCTTAGCTGGGCTAAGTGTCTTAGCTGGGCTTCAGATGTAAGTACATTTTGTATTTCATTTGGAAAATAAGGTCTCGGAGTCTAAAGAAAAAGAAGAAAGGCACAGAGTCCAAGCTACTTAAAGTATCCAGAGTCAGTGATGATTTGGAATGCCATGTCATCTGTTGGTCCATTGTGTTATTAAGTCTAAAGTCAAAGTAGCCGTCTAGAAAGTGATGGTGCCACAGGCAGATTATCTCCATGCCACACTGCACTGACTCAGTAATTTGTGCAAAAGTAGGCCCAACCAAATATTGGATATAAAAAAATATTTTACTTATATGTATTATATATTATGACAGGTGTCACTTTTGGCTTCCGACCACATCCTTACAGTGCGGAACATCTTGTATTTTTTAATAATACTTTGCACTGTAGCCACTGGAACTTCAAAACATTTAGATATGGCCTTATAGCCCTTTCCTGACTTGTGAGCAGCCACAATGCGCAGCCGCAGGTCCTCAGTGAGCTCCTTTGTCTTAGCCATGACTGTCCACAAACCAACAGCAAAGAGCTTCTGTTTTTCACCTGTTGAGTTGATTAAAACAGCTGTTTCCAATGAATCAGGGTAATTAGGATGCTTTAGAACAGCTTGGACTATTTGGAATGGTATAGAACTTTGGATTTTCCCATAGACTGTGACAGTTTGCAAAGGGTATGAATAATTTTGGACATGCCACTTTTTGTTCAAATGTAAATAAAAGCTGAGAAATATTTTTTTCCACAATGATGCCTCTTGTACATCGTCTTATTATCTTTTGGGAGAATCCTGTGTCATTTCAGGGTAAAAAAACCAAAAACTGCTGGTTGAATAAAAGTAACTTTAAGTCAGAAAAGTTGCCATGGGTATTTTAATTCTTGAAATATTTCTGTGCAAGTGCATGTGCATGTAATAAAGCAAAAATATATGATAGTCTGAATTTAATTGTGAGGAAAAAATTGTTGCCTTGATTTTCCAATTTGTTTAGATGCACCTGTATTTGTCTAAACAAGAAATCTTATTTCATTTAAATTCCTTGGCAATAAAACTTAAACTGCCCAGCATCCACTAAAACAATATTAAAGCTATAAGATGAGCAAGCCCATTTGTCTGTAAGTATAAAAATTAACTGCCCAGGACAGCTGTCTACCTCTCAGAGCAAATGGCAGTACAAATATAACTGCAATTAGCAAATGGCTAAATACATGCACACACCAAATGTGTCTTGGGATTTGCCATTGAGGTTTAAATAAAATGTATAGACAAACTGTGTTTTTATAGAAGCTGCCACACATTCTCTATGTGTAATACATAAAACTATATATATCTGTACATAAAACTGGAGAAAATAAGTAACAAGAAGTTTTTTGAGGACCTTAAAACAATGTAAAAATGATGGAAACTTTCACCTGATTACTAAACTTTGGGATTAGTCCACAAATCGCCTGCGTTCTGAACTGTGGTGCAGTCAAATATAATCCCCACAAGACTTTTCAGATCCTGTAATGTGACTACTGCAGATGCACACATTGCGAATTTAATGCTGAAACAATATAATTTACAGCCCCACGGCATAGCGTCTCAAATAAGGAATGCAGCTGTGAGACTGTCAGATTTAGCTTATTTTTAATGTCTGTTGACATGTGCAGTACACGATTAAAGCTGTCGTATTGGCCATAAGCAAATCAACAAAATGCACATTCGTTTGTGAGCGGAATATTGAGGGGAGCATCACATCACGTAGTGACGAAGGCTAGAGTAATAGTAAAACTTGTGCACTGAACACTGCTGGGCAGTGCGACACAGCATGGCATTTATTTTCCTCTCATATTTCAGTCGGTGTATAGTGGTGGGCGGTATAACCAAATTTCATGGTATAAGAAATGTTATTTCACAGAAATAAAATACATCATGATATAGTTATTTAAATTGGTAATTATTCCTAATAATTAACAAAAAGGGCCACTGTACTATTAAGCACAGATATAAAAGAAATACAACTCAAATAACAGGAAAAAAAACTACATTTGAAGTTTGACTATTTAAACACATCATCTGTTTGTTTTTAGTTTAACATGTTTTTGACACTCCCAGTGTTTCCCTTAGTCTCACGCGCAGTGTCCTGCTATTATTCTGCGGTAATAATATATATACCATCATATCGCCCAGCCCAACTCCTCTTTAATTTGCGAACCACTGCTTGAAGCACTGTGCCAGTACTGGGATCAATCACTAAGGGCTTCCAGGCTAACACAACACTGACAATGTTTTACAATTTCTCTCCTCAGTATATTAATCCTAGCAATATCCTTATTATTTTGTTCTCTTTAAAAGTCTTAATGGCTTTCATAATAAGCAAGATTCACATACTGCTGAGTATGTAAATTTGAACAAAATTAATAGTGACCTTAAAGCACCACAATTAGATCTATCTCACCAGTCTTAGTAGAGAAAGCCACATATTTATAATTTAAACAATGGCTTATTCAAAGTATAACCTTGAATTAATTATACATTAATTGATTTTAAAAAATTAAAAATCTAAATCAACTCTAATTACTTAGGTTAGTTCATTTTCAATGTATCTAAAATACCTTTAAAGTGTTTTTACCCTATGACATGCCTGACTCACTGTTTCCAAAACAAACGAAAATAACATGTAATTATGTACAGAATGAAGCAAACACTTGTTGAGAAACATATTTATATTTAGTAGCAGTAAGGTTCAGAAAAGAAGAACTAGCACACAAGTAAAATAAAGCTGTTGAAGGCACTATTCTAGATAAAACTTGTAGATATGCACATAGATGACACACTTTAGATTCCAGAACATTCACTGTTGTGCCCTTGTACATTCAAAATATAGCATTATTTTACCATACAGATACTGTCACATGCAATGATATTGTAATCTTCTTTTGCATATTCTGTCCATACAAACTCTCATGTGTCAGAAACATATTCATAAAAGGGGGAAGTGGTAGCACAGGAGTTAAGGTGCTCCAATATGTTACTAATTGGAAGATCGGGGCTCGATTCCCCACAGCCCCAAGTTGCCACTCTTGGGCTCCTGAGCAAGGCCCCTTAACCCCCAATTGCTCAGTTGTATAAAAGCTACTAAATATTTTTTCGAAACATTTTTACATACCTGATGTAGACATCCAGTAGCACTTGTCCTTTTTCATTTTCAGTATGAGCCTTCACACCCACAACTTTCATAGCCTGTAAAACATTAATATTTTTTTTATACAAGATTAAAAAGATTGTTCAGAACATAACTATCTTGGAAACTGGCTCATACTGACAGTCACTAAATCAGTTGTGCAGACACAGGAATCTAGTGCTTGGTTATCTCAGCCAGTTGGGACTTTAGGTCAACTGGGAAAAGAAAAACCACTCACTGGTGCAGAGAATCTCTTTTCTCGGGATATAACTGAATTCCCACTAAAACTGTTACATAGGTTCCTTGCAGCAGCAGTCACACAGCTGGGGCTGATTCATATAAGACAGCTCCAGTACTAGCTTTTGGCTGACATCTTGCGTTGGGCCGCTACATACCCATGTTTTCTACCACTCCCTTCAGGGCCCAGGTAGTAAAACTGCAAGCGCTGCCTCTGGAGAAGGCAGGCCGGGTCATAGCTTTGCTCTGTCCCAATCACACTGTACATGGACCGAACAACAAGCTTTAGGACCTTAGAGTGCCTCACTGGCAGATATTTAAAGGGCTGCAGGCTGAGGAACTCCTAACATGCTTTCCAGATTCTACAGCATTCGTGTGGAGCCAATGTACTCTTGTGTTCTTACCTCAAATTAACTTAACTTGCCCTGTCGAACTAATTAGCTCCAGAGAGTTTCTAGTTCATCACCTTCGTCGGCCAGACCTGACAAAGCACCTGGCACCTGGCCTTCACTCTCTAAATTCTTGAAAACTGGTGATAGGCTGAGGGCCCATATGTAGTGGACCAAGAGAAGATCCAATATGTGTATTTGTCCATTGTATGGCTCTAAGCCCAAATTTTGTATGGGCATATGTGAGTCACATAGCCAAATGTTAGGGTTTCTCCCCTAAAATGAATCATTGCCATAAAGTTGAAATCTAATCCGAATCTACTCTAATCTATAAATCTGTTATTATTACTTTTACATGTAATTACACTGTTGATATTTACCTTGTGTTGCTTGTAGTTTAAAAATGTTGCTTTTACAAGCAAAACATTTCAATATGGTAATTTTCCGCTCAAACAGGATTCTGAACTGAGCAATGACATGCATAAAGTCTGTTTATTAAGACCAAATCACTACAACAATTATTTGAGCAAACAATTTCGTTTAACGTTTGAGAGAACACGCTGTGTCGTCTTTAATATTATACACCATTCAGCTACCACTGTCTGTTACAGAATGTAAAACCTTTTATGACAAAAAATTATATTTCTATATTTTATCAAGAAAGGGGTGAGGGCCTAGTATAATATATATATATCAGTTAGTACATAACTTCAACCATTTATATTACAGTATTAATGTCCTAATTACAATTTTAAAAGAGAAAAAAAATTATGTATGTAAGAAGAGGTGTCCAATTTGAACTGAAAGTGAGGCAAACCTTGTCACCAAAGTCAATCTTAGTGAAGCTGAGGGTCTGTAGGTGTACAGTAGATGCTCGGATAGATGGTGCAATGGTCTCTGTTAGCAACTTCTCCAGGTACTGACCAATATATGGCCATGCTTGCTGGATGACCTGCAGAGAGAGAAAGGTAAGAATTGACCAGTGCTTTAAACATCTATTAAATGACTACTGTTTATGTTACTTTTTTGGGGAAATTTATAGGGGAGTGGTAAATCAGAATGCTAAAATCTCTAAAATGTGGTTACCTCTGGGCCATTGAGCAAGTTTTCTTAACCCTCAACTGCTCAGCTTTATAAGCTTTAATTTAAACAAAAATATTTTAGGACACCAGATAACTGATGCATTATACTGTTAAAATTAACACGTGATTTTGCTATTTATAGACAGTTTAGATTTATAATTATGTATGTAATTCCCTATGATTTTTCCAGAAATTTCAAAGAAAATTATAAGCTTGCAAACTATGCATAATATACAGTTTATACAGTATATAAAATATAAGAATTTTTAGTTTGTACTTGAAGATCATTCCCAGCGCCACCACTGCAGGGCTCCTGAGCAAGGCCTTTAACCCTCATCTGCTTAGTTGTGTAAAACAATACGATACATCTAAGTCGCTCTGGATAAAGGCGTCTGCTAAATATTGAAAATGTAAATGATAGACTGTCCACGTGTACAAACTTAGAAATCTCTTAGGTTCATATTATACAACTTGTATATATTTCTCTTTTTTTAAGTTTTCATTTATGGTTAATAACATTATCCTATAAATTAAAATAATTTAAGTAAAATCAACTACAGTTTTAAAGCATTACTGCATAACAACTGTAAATAAACACTGTTGCTATACGCTGATATTTGTGTTTGTTATGTTGCAAAACTACATTCATTCATTTATTCACCATTTCAACTTCAACCATTTCATTTGTCCAACTTAAAACAATTCAGAATAGCCAATTTGCAAGGAGAACATGCTGAATTCTACACAGACAGTAACCCATACTTAAGGTCAAATACGAGACCCTTTAGCTGGGGAGCATCATCTTTCTTTATGATACTGCCCACTATAATTACTGTAAGGTGCTCTTGTTTTATGTTAATGCTTCGTTTTGTTTTATGTTTATGTTTATCATGTATCATGTTTTATGTTCATGCTTTATGTTTATGGTTTATGTTTGTTATGTTTTAAGTTCTTGTTCATGTCAGAGAAAGCTCACACAAAGCCTGCCATGCCTGAACGGCTTACGCTGAGCTCGCTATACCAAAAACTAGGCATTCCATGCCAGAGAACTTCTGTAAGAAGTGACTATAACTATTACTACATGGGCATCAGAGTTCCTTTCAATAATAAAGAATGGATTTTAATCGCCTTCTAAGATCATTTTAATGCCCCTAAAATTTTTGCCCTTTAACATACAGGCCAGGTTTGTTTATTAATTAGTTATTTCTTTGATTTTATAATCCTAAATATTAATTATTGCAAATGTAATTCTAGGAAGCAACTGAGCAAAACATTTTTATACTTATTTATTTTGTAATTGCTAAATTTCTCAAAATCTTCTATTGAAAATGGATGTGTATATATTTGTCCATATTGTTTTAAAAAAAACCATTTTAGATATTAAAGAAAAAAATACAGTCATATATAGCAAAGGTACTTTAAAAACCCTGCTTCAAAATGCACACAACCATAGAGTCAAAAAAAAACCCTCTATATGAATATATAAGAGTTATCGTATAATTGCAATCTAATTGATTTTTTAGAAAGAATGAAAGAATATACCCAAATGCAAACAGACTTGTCTTATATAACATGAAACAATTAACTTGTACAAAACCTATTTCTGCTGTGTAATTATGCCTTATTATGTACAATGTGTCATAAAAGAATGATCCAATAATTACCCATTTATTGCTTTATAAGTGAACAGAATGTAGTTCAGCATATTTATGGGCTGTGGAGCTGTTCATGGACTGTTTGGCCATGCATTTTTGGTTACATGGTGATTTAACCTTTGACTTCAGCTTGTCTGGTCCTGGTCTCAAACCAAACAAACAATGTAATAGAAAAGCATCTGTTTACTGTCCCTAATGCTGATTTTAAAAAAGAATTTTAAGCTCTGACAACTGAGGAATATCTTGAGCAAAACACACCTACGGCAGGAAGTGGTTGTTTGCCTGCGTGCATGTGTGCCTAAGTGTGTGTGTGTGTGTGTGTGTGTGTATAGCTAAACTGATGACATTTACAGAACTAGCTGTCCCGGAACTTAAGCAAAGTGTTTGGTTTTAGGCATTATTACAAAACTGTACAAAATAGATGTTTTCATGTTTTTGTTTTTTACTTCATTAGATTTTCCTAATGTAACTGTTTTACACAATTGAGGACCAACATAAAAAAAAGCTGTATATTTCTAAAAATAATTCTGACAGTTGGATAGACATAGAACGTTTTCCGTTTCAGCTCTAGAGGGAGTGTTGGAGGTGGAGCAAAGTTATGGTTTTGTGGTTTCTTTTAACTACTGAAAAATGCAATAGGCAGAAAAAAAATAGAAAAAGTTGCATACCTTATTAAGCCATTCAACTTTCTCCACATCTGGGAAATTGACCTGTGGAATGTACGTAAACAATGTCTCATTTTGCTTGGGTTGAATCAGAAAATATGTCTAAAAGACATAGTGTTAGCAAATACACTCTTCAAAAGTCACTTAAACTCCAAACATTCATTACTATAAAAAGCACAGATGCCTTTTATGGTTAGAATAGTGGACATATTTCAGTCTGCTCAGGAGGAATCTAACCCGCCCTTATAGAAACACAGGCAGGGACATTAGCTAAAACTACCAAAACAGAATCAATAAAGCAGATTAGAGATGGGGGCTGGGGCAACAACAGAATGACACGATGTGAGAGAGAGAGAGAGAGAGAGAGAGAGAGAGAGAGAGAGAGAAGAGAGAGAGAGAGAGACGAGAGAAGAGAGAGAAGAGAGAGAGAGAGAGAGAGAGAGAGAGAGAGAGAGAGAGAGAGAGATTGAGAGAGAACATGGGCCTTTGGCTTAAAACAAAGCTCATTCTAGAGTAAACTGTAAATGTTGTCCGCAAGATATGGTTAAAGACTAATATGTCATACACAGGTTGCCTGTAAATGTATTAATTAAGCATTACGTCATTTTACAAGTTTCAGAATAACCGACTCACTATTAGTGCGCACTGCTATAATAAAGATATAATAGAAATACTCGAGAATAAACGGATTGTTTGGTCTAACGGCACCACATGTGTGTCTAACGGCGTTTCTCTTCTTAAGCGCAGTAGGTTCTTGTTACGTCATCCAGAGACACGGAACTCTTTTGCAACACTTTATTTATTTGTGTTTATTTGTTTAATTTATTTTAGGCGTCTTACCCAAGCAGGTAGGTCTTTCCGACTTCCGTACACGCTATTGGAGGATTCCTGCTCTTCGGTCAGTAACTGTATGGCGGATCTCAACCTCGCCTCTTTTACTTGTCGAGAGTGTTTCCATCCCGAGTAAAGCGCGAGTCCAAACACCACTAGACTGCCGCTCACTCGGTAATAACCAGCCAGGTAAACGGGCAACAAAGCTGTGAGACATTTCCCAAAAGTCCATAGAATCCCCACGGCATCAATTCCCCTGGCTGGAGGACTCGGACTGTGGTTCTCTTTGGGTTCGCTTGCTTGCTCCTTCGATGAAGAGCTCGCTCCTGTATCTTTCTCAGACATGCTTGCGCGCTGTTCGTATAACCACTGGAGATTTCAGTGAAACAGTGTACAGCTGAAAGTCTGCATCCGCTCTGACTCGGGCTTTGGCTTCTAGTTTTACGCGTTGTCCGTGCTCGAGAAAAAAAAATGTGCGGAAAACAGCGTCGCAGTGCGGATCTCTCGTGACTCAGCTGGAAAAAATTAGGATTTCCCCCCTCCTTACTCGGTTATGGAACCTGAAATGGCCTCGCGCTAACTGTTTCTGCCCCTCTCTCTGCCTTTCGAACTTTCAAGTGATGGAAGATCCAAAATACGTTGTGCATGTGTGTGTGGGCACCGGGGGTAAGAAATATTATTCCTGGTAGTTGGTAAATATTTTAAATAATATATATTATATATATATATATATATATATATATATATATATATATATATATATATATATATATATATATATATATTTACTACTACCATGAATAATATATCTGTTTATATAATATTACTACTACAGGGAATAATATTTCTTACCCCCAGTGCATATATATATACACAGTATAGATAGATATATAGATAGATAGATACTGTAGACAGACAGATTTATGGATAAAGGGAGAGGTACTGTGGACAAACAAACACAGATGCTTTAGACCAGGGGTGTCCAAACTTTGTCCTGGAGAGTGTCCCGGTGTCCTGCAGAGTTTAGCTCCAACTTGTCTTAACACACCTACCTGTTTCAAGTATACCTAGCAAGATCTTGAATTGTTGGTTCAGGTGTTTGATTAGGGTTGGAGCTTAACTCTGCAGGACCGGAGTTTGGACACTGCTAGGCTCCTAAAAAAGCTCCTTAACTTTTAACTACACAGTCTTTTAAACTATATAAACAAAAGCAGCTCTGGAAAAGGGCGTATGCCAAATGTACCCACATGCTTCACCTACTGACGGGTATGTGCCAGTGCATTTCGGTGTTACATTTAAACTGACACACAACACTTAGACTTTTTACAGAAAATCTTATTATTATTGGTGGTTAATGCTTGCTATACAATGCCAATATCAAAAATAATAATCGCATCATCACGGATTATGACATAAGTATTATTAAGATATGACACCACAGAGACACTGCAAAGATCAGGTTGAACCTCCAAAGTTGAGAAGATGAGTGAAAAACTTACCAGGAATGCTACCAAAAGACAAACAGCAAAACTAAAAGAACTAGAGGAATGTCAGTTACTGATCAATTTTTGCAGACTCCCATCTGCTGTATTGTTAACCTCTGAGCTGTGAGATGTTATCACAAAAATCAATATGCCCGTCTAATTTATACTAAAAGATTTATTTATTCATGCCAAACCATATTGCAAAATATGACAAAGTTTAAACTTATTGGCCTTAATTGTAAAAGTTATGTTTGGCACAAAGCTTCTGAAAAGTAAACAGAAAAATCAACCAAGTCATGACTTGGAAAAAGGAAAATCGATGTCCTGGAATGGAATCAGAGTTCAGACCTCTCTCACAAAACCCTAGGCAATGACCATTAAGTACCTGTACACAGAAAATTCTCTTTTTTTGGAAAGAAGAGTGAGACAGAGATACAATTCCAAAGTGTAGATGTAAAAAAATGAATAGAAAGGGAAACAGGCAGACCAGAAGCAGTACAGGTGAGCAAATATGCTTGTGTTACGAGCCCCCTGCTGTAGCCGTGAAGGTGTGGCCACTTCCACCTTCACCACTATTGTCAAATTTGCTGATAGAACTGTTGTGGTGAACCCGATTTTACCAAAGATGAGATGAAAACCTGAAAAATATATTTTTTTTTGTATACAGCACTGTACAGTATACACTCCCACACAAAATCTTTATACAGGTTGATTCTCTATTTTTCTTTTAAAGATGACATCAAACAGAGCAAAGTTAACAAAACAACCAAGATCTGACTTATTTCTAAATCAACATAAACAAAATTCTTTTACTGACAGAAGTTTGTATTTGCGCAAAATGTAAAATGATGTGCCCTTTCAGCACACTTAGCACTCAATTAATTAATTATTAAATAAAAGAAATTGCTTAAGTCTACCAATAATTCTGATACATTTAAAAAAGTATGTGCTTGAGGTTCTCTCAAGTTGCTGGTGTTGTGGTTAACTGTACCACCACTTTGGGTGGATTTTATTTCACAGGAATTTGATTTGTTTGAAAATGTTCTTGGGGCTCTGTTAATGTGGCATGGTGGTAATCCTCATACTTTGACTGGCAATGGGGTACGTCACCATTGGCGTAGTGGCGTGACTCATCGTGATGCCCGGCAGCGGCTGTGCCATGGAAACAGCAACAGGGGCCACAGAGGCTGCCACGGGTGCCATAGAAACAGGTGGTGCCATACCTTGTGCAATGGTCTGGGCAAGAGCAGCTGAGAGTGGCGCGATTTCAGGGTTCAGATGTGGCGGAGGAGGAGGGGGTGCAGCAGGAGGGGGTGCAGCATTTGCTGGGGGAGCACCAGAAGGGCCACCAGCAGGTGCCACCAGCTCCTGCTGTGTTACGGCACGTGGCTGCAGTCCAGCACTGCTCAAAGTTGTGCGAGTCTGTGCTATACCATGGTTGTAGGAGCTCACTGAACCGACAGGTGGGGCCAGACTCTGTTCTGATTGTGTAGGTGTTGAGGACAAAGTCATGACTTTTGCTTGGCTGCGAAACTGAGCATTTTGCTCAAGCAATACTTCATTTGTAGCCATCAGGTTGGAGACCTGAGATGTGAAGCATATCAAGAAAAAAATTAGTTATGTTACTTGCATAAATAAACATAACTGATTACATAAGATCCTTGGAATGAAACAGCAGTAATCTGAATTAGAATGAGTTCCTGACTGGTGAGGTCTGTTTGAAAGAAAGTAACAAAGCTTAAAAATTATTATTGGAATAAAGATTATTTATTATTGTATTAAAGATTATTCTTATTCTTGCTTGAACTCATCCTAATTGCTTGAATTTTTTTTTTTATAAAAGCAATTACGTTTTATTAAATATTAAAAAAAAATACAAAAGAATGTTTTTGTAAATTTTAAACCCCAAAAATTGTTTTGTTTACTAAAAGGTTTACTAAAGGCTGAATAAAACTGTTTAGAATAACTAAAAGAACTGACTTTAGGTCTGATTAAATGTGCTTTGAAATTTGTTGGAACAGAACTGGACAAAAAATATATTTAACTGCTTAACAAAAAGAAGGAAGCTACAAAGATAATTCTAAAGAAAATGTCAAGCTCATCTCTTGTGGCTGCGTAAAATCATGTCCTGTAAGACTCATATCCTGTAAGACTGTACTTTATTCAGTGCAACTTTTAATTTAATTGGATGAGAAAACTGCAGTGTGAGCAGTAAGGGTAAGACAGGTGGTTATTTAAGCTCAAAGCTGGCAGTGCTGTCTCTATGGAATTTAGCTATAACTAAAAGCACCAGGACAGTGATAAACTAAAACTGCACTGGAAAATGACATTAAGCACACTGGAACAAAGGTCGAGGACTGTCTGTAGTTAACTAAATTACAAGTAATTTAATTACTTGTAGCCTATTAAATCTCACCTATACTAGATTACATTTAGGGCATTTATTGTGACAGACAGAAGTTGTATTGTCTTTTTTTCTTTATTTCTCTACCCCCTCCTTAATTATTTAGTTATTTACAGTGGTATGTGTAAATCAGGAACATAACAGTGTTGTTTTTATGTGATAGTCTGAAAAGCAGCATACAATCTGAATCCTCACCTGTTTCTTGAGCTCTTCTACTCGTTTCCTCAGCAAAGCATTTTCCTCCTCCAATAGGCGATACTCCAGAGGCCGGGTGGAAATAGCAGCCTGTACCCCTATATCATAGTGACCGCCCCCAGTACCATCAGCCAGTCGAAGCCCTTCCAATCGTCTTCTCTTCAGCTGCAGAGCTGCATGGTCAACAGGGTTCTCCAGTGCACTGGGATCAAAAAGTCCATTTTCAAAGAGTGATTCATAAACTGAACACGGACCCCGGTCATAGCGTCGTTGTCCAGCAACCCCGAGGGATAGACAACTTCCCATAGAACCACTACCTCCCCCACCACACAATCCCTGATCCCTGCACCCTCCAATGTTGGGGCTTCCCATCCCAATCAGACTCCCTCCATTTGCTCCAACCAATCCTGACACCCCACCACAAGCCATACCTCCACTGCCTGAGTTAACTATTCCACCCACTCCACTTGAGACGCTCATCATCCCAACTGCACTGAACCGCGAGGCCTCATGTTCATGGTCCTTCCGCACATGACGAAACTTGCACTTGTTACCTCGCTGACATTCCCCTTTCAAGAAGTCTCTGCATAATGGTGCTTCACTACGGTTCTGTGGTAGGTCAGTAAGCGACAAGCCCAGGCCTGCTGCCACTTTCCATCGCAGCCACAGTGGCAGCTCCCCAGTTTTTTTGTAGTAGTCTTCATCTTCCTTGGAGCCATGCACAAAGCGGCAGTTGGTACGCACACACTCCTTGTTCTGGTGGTCATGACAGAAAACAAACTCATTCTTTTGTGCACCAAGGTCAGGTACTTCATTGAAGTCTGGGTGGCGAAACCGACAGCGCTTGCCACGCTTACACACATTTCGTAAGAAGTCACGGCAAACACCATGTGATGGTGATCCAGTTCCAAAGCTGCCACTGGCTCCACTACAGGTGTGGCCGTTTCCCAGGGCACCGCTACATCCCATGCCCCCAGAACCAGTATTCCCAACAGTTGAGTTTCCCCCAACTCCTCCTCGGCCGTCTGCACCCCCGGCCAAGCCGGACCCAGCACCTACTTCCTCCCCTACCACCGTGCCAGCACCTCCTCCTCCGCCTCCCCCGCCACCACCTACCAGATATGCAGTATCCCGGTCAGGCATGGCACTCAGCACAGTCTAAATGGTAGCCTGAGCTCATGTGTGCACCAGAAATGGCAGGCCTAAGTACTGTTCAAGATGATGTAATAAAAAATGTATCCAGATCAGATGATTTTATAACAATCTGCAAATTCAGCACATTACCTGTGAAAAACAAGACAAATTATATAATTAAATTACATAAAGGTAGACAATATTAATTATATCCACAGAGTTTTGCTGTAGTCACACATTTCTGATCTGTAACTAAATATCCAGCAAGAAAAATTAGTTTGTATATGAACATATTCTTACATTTAGCATTTGTAATGTTATTTACATTTGAAATTAAAAAATTCTCAGTGTGCCGAAAACTATTTATTCTAAAAATGATTCTAACCACAATTAAAAAAGAAGGCTTTTGCATATAAATCTGAAATAACCGATTAACAACCACCACCAACCAATATTTACACCCAGAAAAGGAAAATGTTATCAGTTGAAAACACATCCAACACAAAGACATTGTTATTGTCAGGTGTTTAAGTGTCTTTAAAATCACTGAAATTGAAATGTAAAAATCAGTCCGAGGTGTGGGATTCTGCTTCTAACACAGACATCTGTTAAATTTATTTATTGACAAAAAAACCTTTTGATACCACATGATTTACAGGGTTTTTTTTTTTAGATTTTATGTCAAGGAACAAACAGATTTGTGCATTTAACCTTCGAGATTCAGACATGTTGTGGTGTAAATGTAAACAGGACCCTTGAGCAGAGGTTATTCTTTTATTCTTTCTGCACTGCAGTTATTCCAACCCAGATTAAGTTAGGGTATATAATAGATATATGTATTTATATTAAGTTTCAATATAGTGATGTGTGACAGAAGAATATCGCTAGAATTAAGGGGAAGGTGTACAAGACAGTGGTGAGAGCAGCTATGATTTCACTGTGGTTTAGAGACAGTGGCGCTGAGGAACAGACAGGGGGCAAAGCTGGAAGTAGCAGAGCTGAAGATGTTGAGGTTTTCTTTAGGAGCGACGAGGTTGGACAGGATTAGGAACGAGTTCATCAGGGGGACGGCTCATGTTTTGGGGAGGAAGTCAGGGAAGCCAGACTGAGGTGGTTTGGACATGTACAGAGGAGGGATAGTGAATATTTTGGTAGGAGGCTGTTAAAAATGAAGCTACCAGGCAAAAGGCATAAAGGAAGACCAAAGAGGAGGTATATAGATGCGATAAACGAGGACATGAAGTTAGTGGGTGTGAGTGAGGAGGATGTAGAGAATAGGGTTAGGTGGAGACAGATAATTCGCTGTGGCGACCCCTAAAAGGGAACAGCCGAAAAGAGAAGATGATATTAAGTTTCAATTAGATATGTAAATGGTTTAAAGTTCATAAATCAGATAATCTTTATTTTTATTATTAATATTGAGCATCTTTAAACCTTAATTGTTTTTTTCTGGATAATAAGCACTGTTGTGTAAATGATAAAACTGGCATCCCAGATAATGGTTTAATAAGTGACTAAAAAGTCTAGGGTTTATATGTTTAATGCGATTGATTTAATCAGGAAGCTGTTATCTAGTTGTCTCACGCTATTTTCTTTGTTCAGTTTTACACACGAACACATTAAAGACTGGTCCTGGGACTAACTGAGAAACAAAGGCCCTCAGATTAAATAGCCAGCGATATTTTAGCCGTTAGCTACAAAACAAACCTGATAGATTGCACAATATGAAACGATTACTTACTTGATGTTTACAGTGGGTGGAACTTTTCTGACAGTAAGCTCATTCTTACACGTTTTACCGATCAGATATTTACAATCATTTTACACGCTAAAAATCATCATGCAACTTCCGCCTGCTTCAAAATAAGGGCTGTGTTCATACACAGTACTCATATGCGCTGTTTCTCAGGGTTTAAATTATCCTTTTTTAAAACTTCTTTTAGAATAGCACAAGTGTCAATAACTAATTTTATATATATATTTTTTTTTAAATAAACGATGTCTTCATTTCAGGATTTATAAACAATCTGAACTACAGTTCGATTTCCAGACGTGTAGAATGTTTCATCGTGGACGCCACAAAGATGACGTCATGACTATGCCATACACGGAAACCGCATTTCACATTTTTCTTTTCTTTTTTGGATTAAAATTGTTTATGTTTTTGTGTTTACCAGCTAACTTTCGTGGGGAAATTTTCACAAACACACTTTTGATTCTAAACTAGATAACTAAAAAAAGAAGTATTTTCACACACTATAAGAAGTGTCTTTTTCCAAATCAGACTTTATGAGGCTACTGCTGTTTCAAACTTAAAGTCCCCATAAAACGTTTACTATTAATGCTGTATGAACATATAGAAAAAGTGGTGCTTTTTAGTAAGGAAAAAAAATGGGAATTTTATATTTTGTATTATTTTTGTTATTAGGCTATTTTTAAAACAATTTGATTTTTATTTGTGGACAAATAAACTTTGTGACATCACCAAAATCAACCAAAACAGCAATTGCATTAGAGTGTTGAGTTAATGATCTATGTTATATCGAAATAGCAATTACTGTGCAATTACTGTACATTTTAAATGCAAAAATATACCTTGCACAAAATCCTGTCAAATATTGTTAAGGTAGAGGTTTACAGAGCATGTTTGTATTTGAAATTGCTTCATATATTTTGGTACTGCATGGGTGTTAATAAATGAAAATAGAATTATAATTGATAGTGTTGACTAATATATCACTTTTTATTTGTGTTTAAGAATGTTTATGATCTAGCCAAATCCAAACTTTGCTGATATTCAGTATAACATTAGTCTTGCTTTTGTAATATTGATTAATTAGAGCTTTGTATAAGAATTTATTGACACTTTAATCACAAATAAGATATGTATGTACAGTGGGGCTATGATTAGTCAGCATTATTGACAACATACATAACAATATAAATTGTTGACAAAATTTTTGTGTTGTTTAATAGTCAGTTGATGTCTTTTTTATAGAAAATTACATCTGATTATTTGTTGTAAATGGGCTCTTTACAGAGGAGCTAGCAGATGGTAAATATTTTATTATTAAATGCAAAAAAAATGAATTTAAATTTAAAAACTGAATTGATAGACATCACTTACACTTGGCCATGTAAGATCCAGAAGACATAAAAGTTGATAAACTAGCTTTAGTTTACTGAGATCTGTGGAGAATTTATCCAGAAATGTTTGTAAATGCAGGTCATTGTGGTGGCTTAGAGGTTTGCACTGTTGCAGGTCAGTGTGGTGTCTTAAAGATCCCAGGTTCGTATCCCCTGTAGGGGCCTTTCTGTGTTGAGTTTGTGTGGGTTTATTCTGGGTACTCCAGTTTCCTCCCATAGTCCACAAACATGTATGTTAGGTTGATTGGTGATTCCAATTTGCCCATAGGAGTGAGTGTGTGTGGTTGTTTGTCTGTATGTGGTCCTGCGATGGACTTGTCCAGGTTGTACCCCTGCCTTTAGGCCAATGAGAGCTGTGATAGACTCCAGCAGATACCGGTGACCCTGATTAGAAT
This sequence comes from Bagarius yarrelli, assembly GCA_005784505.1. Classification (NCBI taxonomy): domain Eukaryota; kingdom Metazoa; phylum Chordata; class Actinopteri; order Siluriformes; family Sisoridae; genus Bagarius; species Bagarius yarrelli. Next base: position 701,370 of record VCAZ01000155.1, read on the forward strand.
TAAGCAGGTGTAGACAATGGGTGGCTGTTTATAAATGCATATTGCAAGACTAGGTGATTTTATACATCAGTAGGTTACGTTAAAACATATTTTCAGTAATTAAATGGTGTGTCCCAAAACCTTTGTCCATATAATGTATATAGTTTTGAGTAGTAGATAATAGAAACAGGAAATAAGACACCATAAATCAGCTAAGATTTGGTCACTCAGAAGAACATAATGCATCACTGTTCTACCTGAAGTACATGATAGTTATTTATGTAGATAAACTGTTGATTGTAGTAGATGAATGCAAAAAGTAATTGATGACATATTTAAATGAAGGTGTCAAGGATAAGTATTTAAAATATGTATCAAGATATGAGTTTAACAGAGATGAAGTGGGACACGGGGTCATTTTAGGATTAGCATTTAGAATAGAGTTAAATTCAATGCTTATTTTCGTTTAGGCCACAATTCAGTCTTTACAGATAACATCTCATCTCTGTAGAATGAATCCCTCTGTGTTTTTACTGGGAATAATAATAATAATAATAATAATAATAATAACAGCGGGAAAATGTAACCAAAGATCACTGAAAACATGGGCAAGTTGTCGTCTCCCACGATGCTTTGCGTTTTGGCGAGTGGAGTATTTGGGCACTTGTGGGGATCCGTAGTATCCTGTAGTACAAGGCGCTGGCCTCGATTACTGGACTGTTTCTGTGAAGGTCGTGCGGGAAAAGGTTACATTTCCTTGTTTGGTTTAAGTTGGTTATTGTTAAATATTGTAGTGTATGTGGAGTCTAATATGTCTTATAGACACTAATATGTGTACATAAATCTTGTCGTTTTGCTGAATATTTAACGAAAGCGCCATAAACATTGTAGCCTGCGTGATTTAGCGAACAAGCTAATTTGTTAGCACTGCTAGAATTTTGTGCTATTTGGTACATTAAAGAGTTTTATATATCTATTTCAGGAATTTTAGATACAGTTATGAAGTGTTATTTCCCGAAGTAGAATTTTTATATATATATATATAATATATATATATGTCAGTATGTATGTCAGTAAGCAAGTCAGTTTAACATATAAACATATATAATATAATTTAACATATAACATTCATTTGTTACATTAGTAACAAAGTACATTATTAGATGGTCATTATACGATCTTAATAGGTCATTTTTAATGCTTTATCTCTCACTTTGCCTCAGATTGAATGTTCCCACAGGTATGTGTAATACTGTCTCCTACTGGTTTTCGCTGTGGTCTACAGGTTATTCAGCATGTCGATGGCAAAGCCTCAGATGAGAGGGCTCCTCGCAAAGCGCCTGAGGTTTCACCTGCCCCTGGCTTTCGGTCTGTCTCTGTTTGCAGCAGCTGCATTCAAGGTCACTTACAATGTCTTTGGCTCTAATGTTAGTTGTATAAAGTGTAATAGTTTGCTTAATAAGAAGTAGATAAAAAACTGCATTGACATTTACAGCATTTGGCAGACACCCTTTCTATACAACTGAGCAATTGGGGGTTAGGGGCCTTGGTGGGTCTGTGAATCACACCCGATCTTCCAATTAGCAATCCAACACCTTATCATCTTCTCTTTACTTTAACACACTTTACAATGTGATCATATAAATGAAGACTGTCGCTCCTACACGCTGATCAAAAAGTGGACAGACTGTTTTTTTTTTTACCTGTTCTGTCTGTCTCTTCAATGACTTCTGTGTGAACATGACCTCTATAACCAAAAGTTTGTGGCTGTCTGACTGTTGCTCCCATATCTGTTCCTTGTTTAACAGTTTCCAAATTACATACTTCTATAGAATGTCTTTATCTGCTTTAGATATAAAAAAACAACCAAAAACTGGAATTGAGGGTTAAATCTGACGCAGCATGATAATTCACACAGTGTATAATGACCTTATGCTGTGGAAGAACTCTTGTAACCTGAACAAATCCCTCAGCATAACTCCAATAAACTTTGGTGGAACACATTTACAGCATTTGGCAGACGCCCTTATCAAAAGTGACTTACATTTATCACCTCTATAACTGAGCAATTGGGGCTTAAGGGCGTTGCTCAGGAGCCCAGCAGTGGTGGCTTTGTGGTGCTGGGAATTTAACACACATCTTCTGGTTAGTCCAACACCTTAACTACTACATTACATTTGTCATGCTGATTGTCCACTAGTTTTACGGATTTCTGTAAACGTTTGCCTATATTGTGTATGTGGTGATGATTTTTTTTTTTTTAAACCCCTTTTATATGATTCATACCACTACAATACAGGTGCCGCGAGTTTTTAAAAAGTGCCCACCGCACATGCGCAAGCCATTACAGGCTTTTTGGCACAGTATCACTCCCCTTATTTTTGGCCTTGTTTTTAAAAAATGGGTAAAATTCTCATGGGGAAAGATCCAGGATAAGCATAGGATATTTTTTTAATGCTCATTTAAACTAATTTAATTTTTAATTTTAACCTTTAGTTCACAGTGACCGAGCCCCGGAAACAGGCTTATGCTGATTTTTACAAGCAGTATGACTCTATGAAGGAGTTTAACAGTATGAAAGAGGCTGGAGTTTTTGAGAGCGTAAGACCCTCTGGTAAATAAATTGATGTAAGTACTCTTCCATTTTTGCATGTTATTTTTATAGCTTAAGTCATAAATTTTATATTATAATTACTAGACTGAGTATTTACTTGCACAGTGATATCAATTAATATTTGCTTTCTTACAGGTTGCTTGTCTCTGCATTTCTGTTGTATCCTACACATTACTGGATGTAAAATTATATAATAAACTTGCAAATAAACATGAACTCCCATAATAATTACTGTGTGATTTCTAAATGGTTACAATACTAATGTATTTAAATGCACAATGACTTGATTGTTCAGGGGCAAAATGAATCATTTTTGGTTCAGCCACCAAATGTTTCCTGCTGGCAGAAAAAAAATGAGCATTTTAAAACCTGGCCACTAAACATTTGGCTAACAACTTGAGCACTCAGTGTTCAAAACTAGGGAAACACATCATTTTTTTTTTAAAACATGAACATCATAATTGAATAAAGAATGGTGTGTTGGTGTATTTATTTTTTTTAATACACATGGTGCTTAAAAAGTGGCAAAGAGAAGGTAAGATACTAGTTTGTGAGCACTTTGTTTCGCCTCCCCCCAGCTAAGATTTGCAAAGGCATTGCATATCTTTCTGGTTAAATAAAATTAAAGTTAGCCTTAATTTTGTCTCATACACCTGCCACTTAATATTTTTACTGTAGACATTAATTGCTGTCTCTATTCACATACCTGCAACCATCAGCTGTAACATTAAACCACTTTCAGATTAAATGAACAACACTGATCTTTTACAATAGCGCCTGTCAAGAAGTGGATTATATTAGCAAAAGGGTTAAAAGTTCATTAGATCTATGCACAAAATGAGCTCATTTCAAATTTGATGCCTGCTTCAGGTCAAAGTAGTTGGGACTGGGATGTTTACCATAGTATAGCATCTCATCTACTTTTTGAAATGTGGTTGACGGACGTATTTTTTTGTTTATTGATGCACTAAATGTTCTCTATAAGTGAAAGATCTGAACTGCGGGCAGGTTAATTCAGCACCCGGACTCTTCAACTATGAAGCCATGCTGTTGTAATAGCTGCAGTATGTGGTTTTGCATTGTCCTGCTGAAATACAATGGTCTTCCCTGAAATAACTGTTGTCTGGAGGGAATCATATGTTCTCAAACCTTCCAAGACATTCAAGCTGCTCATACCGTATGCATTTATGCATCCCTATACCCCATCAGAGATGCTAGCTTTCGAACACGCTGAAAAGTCTCTCTCCTCAGGACACGATGGAGCTTTTGGACCTTGTTCACATATAGCTTTCTTATGCATGATAGCTTTAGTTGGCATCTGTGAATTGTTCATTGATAGTGGTTTCTGGAAGTATTCCTTGGCCCATTTAGTGAGGTCAATCATAGAATCATGCTGATGAATAATACAAAATTATGATACAGAATTAATATTTGCTGAGCATAATTACTGCACATTGGTTATGACAAATAACAATAAATATATCTATCTATAAAATTTGTTGCATCTTTGATACTCAATAAATACCAAGGCCAAGAAAATAAACACTTAAAAATATAATAAATTGAACTTAACATTAGTCAATGTTTTATAGTTACACCAACTCCATTAGATTAAAAAGTTTCAGTATTTTAAAGTGCGCATGTCTGATTTTTATTTTATTTAAATGGATTGGTTAGCATAAGATGACCACTTTTAGTACAGGGTGGAGGCAGATGATTCACCGTAGTGACCCCTAAAAGGAACAACCAAAAGGAGAAGAATAACAGCATCTTTATAATAACATTAGAATTACATTGGCAGCCAGGAAGTGTTGACCATTCCCCAAATGCTGAAACATGCTGGAGTTTTTTTAATTAAACACCACATTCCACCCTTGATACATTGACCTGACAAGCACAAACAAATAAGACATTAAAACATTGACCAATAATAGATGTTGGTGATAAAACATTTAAAGATGACTATTCCTATTTTTTATTAAATCTAAGGCTACAGTAGCAGGCAGTCCAAATTTATAAATTAAGCATACCAATGCTGTTAAGATCACAAATGTGAGAAATTATTAAACTACTACAGATTTTTGCTTAAAACCATTAGTCTCCAAACAACTGTTCCCTATGTGTCTGTTGTAAGAGGAGCAAAATAATAGACAAGTGAGCAACACGCTTTTATCAAAGTTTACATTTTTTTTCATCTTTTGCTTTTAATTGTCTACAAAAATCAAATAAACTGCCGAACAATAAACAGTACAATTGTATCTAATGATAATTTTATGATTGATTTGTACTACATAAACGTCTGATTTATGACAACAGGTAAAAGTAATATCTTTTTTTATAATTTATTTTATTTATTTATTATTATAGCATGTTTTTAAGCTACTATATAAGGAAAATATATTGTATAATTTCTATACTGTAAATGTTTATGCCAATTGGCATTACATTGTTTATTTTCTTTATTATTGTGAAAATTACCTGAGATATCCATAATAACACAAATCATATATTGTCACAATTGTGTTTATTGTCTTTACTTCTTTTTTTGGTACATCATATTATCATATTATTTTTTAGGAGTCTGGTTTGGAATTGTATATTTAGACACGTTAAGCTATGATGCAGGGAAATAATTCACATTTTATCTTTTTATTCTACGCCCATGATTGTGATGTAAGCAAACCTAAGTCTAACCGGACAAATGCATGCCTTCTTACACGATGTAATTGGCTGTGCTTCCTGAACATTATCTTGATGTTTTTGTACCTTATTGGTAATTAAATTGTACAGGTGACCTGCCAAAGTGAAATTAAAAAAACTCAACAACCCAAGAATTAGGCCTACATTTTTCATGAAACTTTTTATTCCACATATTTCTTTAACACCCTTTTATTTAATCGATCAACACTAATAAATGGCATTTTATAGATCACATATAGCTTACTTACTGTGTAAAACTAAAAACTAGTAAACCTTCCCAAAAGTAGGATGTTGGCTATGGAAAGTTCTTCTTCTTAGTACTAAGGTGGAAAATTGTTATTACCACTGTACCTTTGGCTAACACGAATGAGCAAAAAGGACCTCAACTTAAAACAACTTAATTTGTTCTAATTTACTTTAATTTATTAACATAAGTCAAGTTCAAATCACAAAGAAAATAAATCAAAACCAAATCTATATCGAAGTCAGCAGAGGATCAAATCCTTTTTTCCCTCAACAAACATCATTTATTTTCTCCTCATCACTAAAAGTTGTTTGAAATAAACATTTTAACAATTACCATTGGTTCATGGATTGAATTATAATCAATGTTACTTTTAAAGTTTTAGTTAACGAATAGCACAGGGCAGGCTAATTTTTCTTAGCAAAAGTGCAGGGTCGATTGCTATCTTTGAAAAATTGCAGGGGAATTTTGATAAACTATTTTGAAAAAAAAATAGCACAATAGTTGGCCGTATTGATAATTTTACACAGCCCTAGTATCAATGCTTGCTGTCTCTGGAGAAAAAAAACCAACAGCATAGAGAATACACCCATGAACTCACGCGAATTCCAAAAAGTTGTTGTTGGATTTTATTTACATTTGAATAAAATGAAAACTAAAAGACTTTCAAAGCATAAATCAATATTTTATTCACAATAGATAACAAATGTTTAAACAGAGAAATGTACACTTTGATTCACTAAATAAGATCATTTTAGATTTGAAGCCTGCTACAGGTTTTAAAAAATAGTTGGGCTGAAAAAGCAATACATACATTTTTAAATGATTTGGCTGAGAGAAAATTTAGCAAATAATTATGTTAACTGACATCAAGCCTATTACATGATCAGCTATAAAATGGATGTCCTAGAGAGGCAGAGAGTCTCTCAGAAGTAACAGTGGGCAGGATAAAACTGTAAAATTTCTCTTTTTAAACAGTTGTTACGTTATCTATGTTCCATTGTGAATAAATTACTGGCTCATGTCGTCTTTTGTTTTCGTTTTATTCTAATTTAAAAAACGTCACAAATTTTTCAAGATTTGGGTTGTACTAGCTGCCTCAAAAACGACGCTGCAAAAATGAAAAGTGGTATATGGTTAGCCTCTTCACCTGCTGTGGTATTTAGTTATAGAGACTACAGATGGGTTTAATTAATTATTAATTGATGATAAGGATTGTGGTCAATCATAATTAATTGAATCGACTGATAGATTTTATCATTGTTCTAAACTGGTAGAAAGTGTGTAGAGTTAGGTTTCCCAGAGAAAAAGAGAGAGAGAGAGAGAGAAGGATAGAGAGAGATATCAGACTGTGGAGATCTGCATATGTGAATGTTTTTTTTAGCAGTTTCCTCTATAAAATGGAAAATAGAAAATTAAGAGCAGGTCCTGATTCCACCCCTTCCTCTCACTTACCTTACTTCCTGTCTTCTTACTGCCCTATTTGATCAATAGGCAAAAACACAATAAAAAGTATTAGCATTTTCATTTAATTTCACAGAGAACGTGTAAATTCCGTTTTCCCAACAAACTTCACAAAATGGCGGTAAACAGTGCCTTGTGGTGGTGCAATTTGCACTTAACCCTACGTTGGCTGAGAGAGCTTACTGCCATGCAACTTGAGAAAATACATGCAAATAGGCTGAAAATCCTTACAATGCAAACAAATACAGGAACACTCTGCAAATTCTCAACACAACCACATACAGAAAAACACTTCAAATAGCACAGACCACAACAGAATTGTTTTAAGGGACACAAAAAGTGACAAAACCTGGCTGGGACCCGCTTGTTGTTTAGTGGCTATTTGTCAGTGGTGTAATTGGTAAACTGAAATGGTTTTTTTGGTTTATTTTATCATCCTAATTGTATGATTCCTAGGTATTTTGTATATTTTTATCCTAAACTGGGTAGTGGAGAGCCTGCAGATTTTGGGGGTCCCTTGAAATATTTATTGTGTGCTCTGTGCTAGTTGTACTGTGTTTCAGTATTTGGTTGTGTTGTGAGGATTTGCAGCACATGTGTTGTAAAACTAATAAAGTTGTTTGTTTTTTTTAAATTATTTTTTCCATTTCATGTGTTTTCTTTAATTGCACCTTTCTCAGTATAATCCTGCAATTTTACTGCAACACAACACATAAAAACTTTGCACCATGCATTTATTTAAACCTGCAACAATCACAAAGAGCCACAAAGTCTTTGAACGACTGGATGCAAGTTTAACTGTTAAAAAACATGATTTGGTGGTATTTAGCCAAAATGAATTATTATCTTAAAAGTAATGATTACTCAATAATTCGTCATTCATTTGTCTGATGATCAAGTAAAGAAATTCTATTCAATGCCCATTCCTTATAGAGACACAACAGGGGTAAGTAGGGTGGACATGATTTTGCTGTAGGGTGTGATCCTGAATCAACATTTTAATCAAATTTTTTAATAATAATTTGTATTAGATATGCACCCACCAAACGCACCTTTACTATTTGAGACAAACTATACTAAAATGATTTCTGATAGCATAAGGATTGCTAATGCACAATTAAACATAGAATGTTCTTAAACGGTGACCCTGTAAAACATGCAATAGAGCAACATTCATACTGTAAAACTAGTTTAACGTTTATTTAACAAAATTACATTTTAAAATGTAACTTTTTTATTAATATAAATAAAAAAACCCTAGTAATTTAGTTGTTAATTCATGCATGCACACCTAAATACATTTTACTACACAGACATCTATTTTTGTAATATAAGTATTCCATGTTTTTTATATTAATATTTTAAATGTAATAAATTACAATGCTATTTAATAAATACATTTATAATATTACATTACATATATAAAATTTTTGTATCAGGTGGTCACTTCTCTCAAAATCTGCAAATTTAATTTGTGTGAAGTATGTTGCTGTTTGGTAAACTGTGTTTTTAGTTTTATGTACTTTTAAAACAGTCTTACTTTGGATATTTCGCCCTCGGGGTATGTTAACTAGCTTTAAATAGCAGCCCGAGGGTTAATAAGCAGCGAGCGCGGTACTGAAACTGAAATCTGATACCTCAGCCTGAAGCCGGCGGTACTGCGCGCGCTGCTGTTACAGAACAAGTGCTGCTACTGCTAGCTTTTATTATCAGCGTTTTAGCGAGTCCGGTGTAAAATACATTAAACTAGAAATAAGAAGGTGAGCAGCAGCCAGTGTGTTTTAGGTTATGTCTGTTTTGTAACTCGTGGATTAACGTTACCTTCTTCCTAGTTAACGTAGGCGTAGTTTATATTACGTCAGATAAAGCCACTCGTTTCCGCCTTTGTTGGGTTAGCTAAAGCAGCTAGCTACACATTTAAATTAAACACCGGCATCTGTTATGCTTGTTACAGTTACTTGATAAGTCTGTCAGTCGGAGTTAAACGTTAAAAAAAATCAGACTAAACACAGCCAGCACAACATAGCGCTAAACAGCTAAGTTAGCTAAAAGTAAACATTTGTTTCTAGTAACTTGTGTCTGAATTAGCGGGGAAAACATGCCTCAGAAGCGGCAGTCACAGTCCTGGGCAGAGCTGAAACAAGCTGGTAACGAGTGCTTTAAGACCGGACAATATGGAGACTCAATCTGCTTGTACAGCCAAGCCATCGAGCTGTTGAAGAAATCGGGTAAGGATGTCGCTGTCAGCATCATTTATTTATTTATGTTAACATTTTAAATTGCAAACGGAATGACTGAACATTATCCACCTGAATGTAGTTGCCTACACACACTGCCGTGGATATGTGTCATACCCCACTGCTTATTACCGGGTCAGGGGTCTCATTTATGAACTTGGAAAAGTGTGTACGTCATTTCCCACGTAAAGATTGTGAATTTAAGGGAAAATGTGCAGACCGGTAAGTACTGGAACATGCTGAAAACAACGGGAATTAGCGACACAGATGGCGAGATGCGGAACTGCAGTCAGATTGTAGAAAGGAAATGTGAGAATAACCATTATAATACTAATGCTTCGCAAACAATTAATTTCATTTTTTAAAAATTCTTTCGTAAACACACACTGAAATTCAACTTGCATTTTAAACAAAAATTTTATTCTAAATACTTAATCAGCGTTTCACCATCACTTACAGAAGTGAAAGAGGAGGATATCTTACATTTATTGTAATCCAACAGCTTTTTCTCTTTCACACACACACAGATAGATGTTGTTTATTTTTATTTGTCTCAGTATACAACTATTGCCTGTATAATCCATATTGAAATTCCCCAAACTGTGGAATTCTGAAAGCATTTCACATTTTTATTTAAATACTGTACATAGTTGGACCTCTTTGAATGCTTTATGTCTGCGTCTATGGCATGGGCATAACAAAAGAATTAATGCCAGGCTTATTAATATTCCAATTTGCATTGACTATTTAGGGTTAAAAATTGATGTGTACGTGGTGGGATATGAGATCGATTCTCAATGCACTTGCAGGTGATCTGTGATTTTTAAAGAGAACAATGTTTGCTAGAGCTGGACAATATGGCCAAATTTGAAATCACAATATATTTCTTAATTTTGGTCAAAACAATATAATTTCAATATCGATATGAATATTAAAAAAGCCTAAAAAAAACTGCCAATGGATGTCTGTACCTACAAACATTTTAAAAATGTATTTGCCAAGCCTATAAAACCTCTTATATAATATTTTATAAATAAAAACACTACAAATAAATAAATGTTCAATTTTTAGTTGTTTATTTAGCTTATTTGCATTTAGACTTCATAAATCTCTGGCACTGAAATAGAGCCGAATCTGCCATTTCTTAGGGATGTCATTTAAACAAATAGTGTCACAGAAAGTAATTTTTTGAAGGTAAAATAATGCCAAGATGATAAAAAGATATTTGTGAAAGTGTATGTGACATATGTATGTAAGACAAACATACATATAGAGTCTTAATATAGTTAAATAAATATATTACCACTGGCCTAACTGTAGTAAAACCATAAGGGGTGGTATATCTGACACCTAACATGGTATTAAGTTTAAATTAATGAATGAGTCGTCAGTTCGGTGGTGTAAGCAGATATATGTAATGTACATTTCTACATAAATGCCTAATCATGTTTTATGGTTTATTGATTACCACTTGGCTTAACTGTAGTACAACCATAAGGGCTGGTATAGCATTTATGTAGAAATGTACATTATTATATTATATTAAATCATTTGTATTCACAAGTAATGAACAAGCTATAAATGAAACATGGATGCGTCAGATTATTGTAACAATTATGAAGAACACAGAACGCCATAAGGGCACACTGTACTTTGGCTCAAGCATCTGCAATGGTGGTTGAAACCCTGGGTTATCTACGACGGAGAACAAATCCTTGGCAATGAAACCTGCCAGTGACTGAGAAACTCAGTCAATTTTAAATTTGATGTTGATTGTCCATTTTTGTTTAAATTAACCAAATTCGCAGCATACATACTGTACTTGTGTCAGTCTGTGCTTATGAAACAGACTAAACTGTTTATTAGGTTTAGATGTGGTAATTTTGTGTTTGTCTGGGTAAATGCATTTTTTTCCTCGGGGAGTGTGAGACAAAAGAAAAAGTTGCGAATACATGTCTATAGCTAATTAACTAATTCAGTACATTTTGGACTACTTTCGTTCTTCATTTTATTAAATTCAAGTGTTTACACTTATAATTTTATAAGATTATAAAAGGCCCATACTGTCGCGATCTTATTTAAATTTAGAATCAGTATTGGGCTTTTAACAATTGCAATGCATCAATGAATCACCTCCCCACCCCACCATCTAGTAACATGTTGCATAATTTTATATTTTTAGGTCAGAAGAACCAGGACGATCTTTCTATTTTATATTCAAATCGGGCAGCTGCATACTTGAAGGATGGAAACTGCAGCGAATGCATTAAAGACTGCTCTATGTAAGTTTCTAAAAAAAAAATGTAAATGTATTTACAGCATCAGACATTTTGTGATTCCACATATGTACAGTAATAGCTCATAGTTTTTGTAGGTGTTAGAATGGATAAAGATGAAACAGTGTTTGAGCCCTTGTTCAGGTCTAATCACAGAAGCTAATTTAGTCTAAATGTAATTGTAACTTGTCACTTCTTTTGAGTTTATGAACTAGTGCTACATATGATGGTTGCATGAAATAGCATAGCTTCAACTAAAGAACTTTTGGATGAGATAATAGCAAACTTTGCTGCTAACATAAATGGTCTGCACATGGTCACCATATATCACCATATAACATTTACAATTACATTTACAATTACAAAGAAAGATATATCCACATGTTCCACACAAATTTATTACACAAAAGAATATGTGCAAACTGACAAAGTACTAGAATTAAATATAGAACCATTTTCTAACCCTTACTTACAAACTTGCATGTCATATTTGTGTAACTGGCTTATGATCTTCCTCAGCTTATGCTTGTGATTATAGATAATTTTACACTTCATAGTTCTATGTGACAGAAATTGGTGGAAGGGAAAGTAAAGAAAAAATGCATTTCACAGTGAACCAACGAAATTGTGAAAATTTAAACTATTATGTGTTCCAGAAGAACATGCATTTTTATGCATTTCCAGTCACACAATCATATGGCAGCAGTGCTCTAATATACAGTTAAACAGCAGTTACATATTCATGTTAGAATAAGAAAAAGGTAATTTTAGTCAATTAGTGGTACAGTTGCTTGTATTAGATGTAATGCTTGACCACTGTGTAAACTGGAAGATCTATAATAAGTTGAACAACCCCACTTTAGCAGAAAGGCAAACATTCAATTCAATTAAGAACAATAATCTGAAGGTACAGTTGGCACAGGCCTACTAACATTAGACTGTAAAACACTTTACAATGTAAACACAAACAGATGTTTCTGATTTATATGTGGATGATTTTACACAAGACTAAATAATTGCACGTCTGAACAGGACATTTATTTCATTAATGTGGCTTCAGACGAGTTAATAGTTTATAAACAACTTCTTCTTCTACTACTTTCAGTTTGTTTATCTATGTATTTTTAACCAGTATATTGTGTGTAAACGAACAAATGCAAAAACCAGTGCTATTTTGCTAATCAAAGAATAAGCTATACTCTACATGGATAAAAGTAACAAAGTTAAATTACTTGTTGTAATAATGCTATTGCCAATGATTAGGAAAAATTTGTATAAATAAAGTTGCATGAATAAGCCAGGCTGCATGTTTATTTTTTAAAGTGGCCAGTAAGTCTATATTAGTTTTGTGTGTGTGTTACTATTTAAAGTCTTTTACATATTGGCGATAACATAAAATCAGTACATTTATTATCTTATATTCCTATTTAACATTCCCAAACTAAAGCAGCTGATCTGTTTGTGTTAATAACATTTTATCTTGTTTCAACAGATCTTTGGAACTTGTTCCATTTGGAATTAAGTCACTGTTGCGTCGAGCTGCAGCGTATGAAGCTATGGAGAAATACAGACAAGCCTATGTAGACTATAAAACAGCCTTACAGATTGACTGCAACCTACTTGCAGCTTCTGATGGAACCAACAGGTAAAAACTTTTATAGACATCATCTAAACATTACATATAAATAGCGTGTTAAAGAATTAGTCAGAGTGCTTACATAGGAGCAGTATGTATTAGTGTGGACCTATGAAGCAAGCGATCAAAGAAGCTTTTATTTTTTGTTTCGGTTTGCTAAGCACATGTATACGTCTGTATACATCCCATAGGAATATATTCTATTTATTGGGCAGATGTGTTCTAGATTGATACAAACAACATTACAAAGGTTGGAATTAAAATGTAATTATGCCTATATATTATATTAATTATTCTATTCATTAAAGAATAAATGTAATTAATATAATTAATTATTCTATTCATTAAAGACTTTTTATGATTTATTTATTAAAGTAAAATAAACGCTTCTGCAGAGGTTATACCATTTTCTGTTTATGTTGAACAAGATTTAACTGTGTTAGAGGCTCCACTCGAATATAAGTTAATGACAGTTTTTATCTAAACAAAGGGCTTTGGTTATTTATTTTGCTGCAAAATGTGTTGCTTTATCAATGTTTAATACATATACATATATATTTTTGGCAATCATTCATTATTTAAATAGTATTCAATAAGGTTTGCCTTTAGCCCCATTCTACCCTATAAATTAAGACAGTTTTGATTGTAGCTACTCTTGAAAGTGAAGCGAGCATCCAGCCAAGATGAATAAAGAAACACTGCAGAATCCTCAATGAGGTAAAGAAGAACCTACGGATAATAACTAAAGGCTTAAAGACAACATTGGAAGAGAAAACTGACAAAGACAAAACTGAGACAAAAAAGACAAAACTGGCAAATACCTCTGTCTGATTTTACCACCAGCAGGTTTCTGAACAGACAGGGTGTTCATGGCAAAACACTACAGTGGAAGACGCTGCTCTGCAAAAAAATATTGCACTTTGTAAAAAAGGACACAGCTTACTAACATCAAAACATCATCCCAGTGGTGAAATTTGGTGCTGGTGGTAGTGGGGGTTCATAATTTGGCTTGTTCTTCTGGTAGATGATGCGGCAGGACAGTAACTGTAAACAATTAAATCCACCACAGACTGGCTTTCGAAAAAAAAATCGATCAGAAAAAAAGATGCTGCAAAAAATCACCTCAAAAGACCTAAAAAAACAGATTTGTAAAAAGTAAGGTTAACAATTTTGTAAAAAGTATCAAAAATATCACTGAATGATGTACAGGTCTGATCTAGAGCTACAAAAAATGCTAGCTGGAAGACAGTAGGCCGTTACATTACACACTAATTACAGTGAGGCAGCACTGGCACGAAATAAACTGTGCAAAACACAACTGTTGAAATGATTTGTAAAATTTTGTTTTCATCCTCAGAATGACAAAAGCACTGACTGAGATGGATGGACCATCCTGGAGAGAAAAGCTTCCTCTTATCCCAACAGTT